>OU342744.1:232188785-232867764 GCA_910589775.1 Avena eriantha | reverse complement strand
TGTGAGAGAAAACACATCCAATGATAGTGGCTGTGGTTCATGAAAAGAACACACATGCAATGACAGTAGTGGATCCATGTGTGGTTTGTGGAAAGAACAGACATGCAATGACATTGGGTGTGGTTCATGAAAAGAATAGACATGCAATGATACTGGTGGGGCCATGTGTGGTTTGTTTAGAAGAACACATATACAATGACTCTAGCTGTGGTTCATGAAAAGAACAGACATGCAATGACACTGGTGGATCCATATGTGGTTTGTGGAAAGAACAGTCATGCAATGACTCTAGCTGTGGTTCATGAAAAGAACACACATGCAATGACACTCGTGGATCCATGTTTGGTTCGTGAGAAGAACACACATACAATGACACTGGGTGTGGTTCATAAAAAGAACACACATGCAATCACACAGGTGGATCCATGTGTGGTTTGTGGAAAGAACAGACATGCAATGACACTTGGTGTGGTTCATGAAAAGAACACACATATAATGAGACTGGTGTATCCTTATGTGGCTTGTGATAAGAACACACATACAATGACTCTAGCTGTGGTTCATGAAAATAACACACATGCAATGACACCGGTGGATCCATATGTGGTTTGTGGATAGAACAGACATGCAATGACTCTAGCTGTGGTTCATGAAAAGAACAGATATGCAATGACACTGGTGGATCCATGTGTGGTTCATGAGAAGAACACACATCCAATGACACTGGTGGATCCTTATGTAGTTTGTGAGAAGAACAGACATGCAATGACACTAGCCGTGGTTCATGAGAAGAACACACATGCAATGACACTGGTGGATCCATGTGTGGCTCATGAAAAGAACAGACATGCAATCACACTAGTGGATCCCTATGTGGTTTGTGAGAAGAACTCACATGCAATGACTCTAGATATGGTTCATGAAAAGAACACACATGCAATGACACTGGTGGATCCATGTGTGGTTTGTGAAAAGAACAGACATGCAATCACACTAGGTGGATCCATGTGTGGTTCATGAAAACAACAAACATGCAATGACACTGGTGGATCCATGTGTGGTTTGTGAGAAGAACACACATCCAATGACACTGGGTTTGGTTCATGAAAACAACACACATCCAATGGCACTGGTTGTGGTTCATGAGAAGAACACACATGCAATGACACTGGTGGATCCATGTGTGGTTTGTGAGAAGAACACACATCCAATGACACTGGCTGTGGTTCATGAAAAGAACACACATCCAATGACACTAGTGGATCCATGTGTGGTTCATGAGAAGAACAGACATGCAATGACATTGGCGGTGGTTCATGAGAAGAACAGACATGCAATGACACTAATGGATCGTTATGTGGCTTGTTTAGAAGAACACACATGAAATGACTCTAGCTGTGGTTCATGAAAAAGAACACACATGCAATGACACTGGTGGATCCATATGTGGTTTGTGAGAAGAACACACATGCAATGACTCTAGCTGTGGTTCATGAAAAGAACACACATGCAATGACACTGGTGGATCCATGTGTGGTTCATGAGAAGAACACACATCCAATGACACTGGGTGTGGTTCATGTAAAGAACACACATCCAATGATACTGGTGGATCCATGTGTGGTTTGTGGAAAGAATAGACATGCAATGACACTGGGTGTGGTTCATGAAAAGAACACACATGCAATGACACTGGTGTATCCTTATGTGGTTTTTGAGAAGAACACACATGCAATGACTCTATCGGTGGTTCATGAAAAGAACACACATGCCATGACATTGGTGGATCCATATGTGGTTTGTGGAAGGAACAGACATGCAATGACTCTAGCTGTGGTTCATGAAAAGAACATACATGCAATGACACTGGTGGATCCATATGTGGTTTGTGGAAAGAACAGACATGCAATGCCATTGGTTGATCCATGCATTTCATTGTACAAGACACTCACTTTCCATTTTTATACTACTTAGTTTTGTCCTTGGTTTTTGGATACTTCAAAGTTTTGCCCCCTCTCTCTATCTTTCGTAGAAGCCCAAACCTTTGCTCACTCTGTCTGCTACTCCCTGATTGGTTGTCATAGTTGTCACGCGGATCGTGCGCACCAGCTGTTGATTCTGTGTGATCCAACAATGATCGTTGCACGCGTCGTGCCCTTCACAGTATAGCGTGAGACAGCACGGACATCTCTCTCAGCGAGACTTCTACAAGAAGGAACATGAAGCCGTCCATGGAAAAAGTCATTGAGCGGTCATGTCATGTTTAATCAAGTCTGAAAAGCCTACTACTGCTACTACTATGCCACAACACATGCGTCATCGAGTGCACGGTCGTCGATGGACAGCTGCAATTTATTGCCACTTGATTTTAATAAGACATATCCCATTTTTTACACAGCGGCTCTCAATCTCACTTCCAACTGGACCCCACCGTAAGAAGCTTGCACGCGCTACCCGGAGGCCGAACAGATGAGATCGACGAGACCTAACGTCTCCGTCTTCATCGAGTCACTCGCAGCCATTAACACATCCCTCTACCCGATCTAGCACAACCCCACAAATCTCACCGTACAGCCACCTACCATCCCCTATACATTTCCACTTTTAACTATCGCCAATTTTAGGGCCGTGTCAAACTTCGTACATAGAAATTGTGTATACGCCCTTTACATGCAGCTCAATACAGAACTGCCATGCATGGCCCGGGAAAAAAAGTGACGTACCGTGCGCGTGTCGCAGTGCACGGTGCAGTAGACTGCACAACGCGTTGCACGGTGGTGCAACGAAACGTGCCTTGCTTCCATCCACCTTAACTATAGAGCCCCTCTCTGCACACCTACTCTCACTCTCGCTAACTCTCCCCACGCAACCCTCTCCACTGTCCCACCAACATCCGCAAACTCTCGAGAATACCCCGTCCGTGCCGGCGATGATGGAGGATGATAAGTGATGACCCACAAGTATAGGGGGTGTATCGCAGTATTTTCGAGGGAAGTGCAACCCAATTTATTGATTCGACACAAGGGGAGCCAAAGAATATTTATAAGCCTTAACAACTAAGTTGTCAATTCAGCTGCACCTAGAAACAACCTTGCTCATAGCAGTTTATCAGTAGCAACAGTTTTGTAGTAGGAATAGTAAAGTAACAGCAGTAGTAAAGTAAAGACAGGAGTAATAATAGCAGCAAACGGTAGGATTCGAGTGCGGTAGGCATAGGGATGGATGGACGGGTGTTGCATGGACAAGACAATTCACATAGCAATCAGAACATAGGACAATTGCAGATAAATAAGATAAAGCATCCAAGTAGTAGATAATCCTAGGCATGTGTTCCATATATAGTCATACGTGCTCGCAATGAGAACTTGCACAACATCTTTTGTCCTGCCAGCCCGTTTGCAGCGGGGCCTCAAGGGAACTACTGGCAGTTAAGGTGCTCCTTTTAATAGAGCACTAGAGCAAAGCATTAACACTCCGTGAACACATGTGATCCTCACATCAAAGCCATTCCCTCTGGTTATCCCGATTTCTGTCACTTCGGGGCCATTGGTTCCGGACAACAACGTGTGTATACAACTTTTAGGTAAGACCATAAACAATACTATCATAATGAATCAATAACATGTTCATATCTGAAATCATGGCACTCGGGCCCTAGTGACAAGCATTAAGCATAACAAGTTGCAACAAAGTCATAAAGCACTAATAGAAGATACTAGGCACCATGCCCTAACAATCTGATGCCATTACATGAACGATCTCATCCAATCCCTACCATCCCCATAGCCTATAGTGGGGGATTACTCACTCATAGATGGGGAAACATGGATGGTCGATGGAGAAGCGATGGTGATGATGATGGCGATGATCTCCTCCAATTCCCCATCCCGGCAGGGTGCCAGAACGGAGTTTCTGCTATTGTTTCGTGGAATCGGCTGGTGGCGGCGAAGCGGAACTACTTCTGGAAAAACATCGAACCCCCTGAGTTTTTAGGTCAGAAGGAAACTTATAGGCGAAGAGAGAGACCGAGAAGGAAGTCTGGGGCGGCCAGACAACCCCCTGGCGCGGCCTGGGCTTGCCCGCGTGGCCCGGTGGTGTGGCATGGGCCCAGCCCCCTCCATCTTGTATTCTGGCTCCGGGAGTCTTCTGGTGAAATAGGATTTTTGGCATATTTTCCAGGATTTTTCCTGATAGTTGATTTTCTGCACAAAAAGTAGACACCAATGCAATTCTGCTGAAAAAGCGTCAGTCCGCGTTAGTTGCATCCAAATCACACAAGTTTCGAGGAGAACCAATAGCAAAAGTGTTCGGGGAAGTAGATACGTTTTGGACGTATCAACTCCCCCCAAGCTTAGCTTATTGCTTGTCCTCAAGCAATTCAGTTGAAAACTGAGTGCGATAAAAGAACTTTCACGAACACATTTGCTTCATATGATGTATATATTCTCAGCATGTGATCAACTACTTAGACAATTCATAATAAGGAGTATGCAACTAAGTTTACTTAATAGTCAATGCAAGCTATGAGAGATTCCAACTCAAAAATAATAAGTAGCATGAAGTATAAACATAAGAAACATTACAATGCTCATAAAAAGGTATGATAGAGTGGTATCTCGCTTGCCTTTGATTTAAGGCACCTCTGAAGTTCAGGTGAAGACTAGAAGTAAAGATGTCAAAGATACAATCATCAAAGTCATAACACAAATAATCAAGTTTTGAGACAAGCACAAAGAATGACAACTATGCTCTCAAGAAGGTGCTCAAAGAATATGTGGAGACTCAACAACTAAAAGAAAAGGTTTTGAATAATTTGAAAAGCTTCCAAATGCTGAAAGTATGGTACTCATTAGCTTTGAGCTCTCATTGCCCCTATCATAAGCATCTTTAAGGTGATTAAGGTTAAAGTGACACAACTAAGAGGATATGCTTGACAAGTTATAAATCGAAGTCTCATGCCCCTTACTTATGAAGACCGATCCTCGTGCTACTCAACTTCAGTCACAAGTAAGCTCTTGTCATTGTAAGTATATACGTATCATAGAGAACCGCCAACGGGGTACCCCTTGCACATGACACAGGAGCTGTCCCATAATCAAAATGACAAGGCAAGCAGACAATGAGCATCTCAGCAATGTTTTTATTTACTATGTGCATAGATTTTTATTGAGGATGCTTCATAGAATGCTCATTATGGTTATGCTGCAAGTTTCCACCATGATTAGGCATGGCTTAGGCTAGCGGCCCAGGCGTTTCTCTAACATACATACAAACTCCATGATCTTACAAGTTCCACTTTTATTTCACACCGCCGGGATCCATAAGCCAAAGAACATGATATCAATGAGGTACTAAGTACCAATGAAATGTTGAAAGCGTTCCCCATGATACATGGTTCTGCCAACTTCAACTCATAAAGCGAAAGCATATACATAACAAAGAAGGACGCAATGGTTCAGGTTTATTAAATGCAAGAAAATAAAGTGTGCCATCAAGTTTGTGAGAGCTTTACTAACTAACTTTCTCATAACAAGCAAACATTTTATTCAGAAGAAAACAAGGCATATTGAATATGCACGGAAGTAGCAAATGATGCTAATAGGTAGGTATGGTGGACACTTTGGAAATATTTGGTTTTGGGGAGTTGGAAACATGAGTAAAACATACTCAGTGAAGGTGAAGGCCAGCAATAGTAAGGGAGCGACAAACGAGAGAGCAATAGTTGTCATAATCATGCTGGCAACAAAACATGACTAAACATGGCATGAAAGTGATTCAAGATCCTCAAGGAAAAATAATGCATCGAGCCTTAACTGATTATTTCAGTCATGTGCATGCGTGAGCATGTGCTAAGTCAATTCAAATGAAACATTCAGAGGAGGATACCACGGTGTCATACCAAGTTATGAATAGAGTAATGCAAGCAAATATTCATATTACATGCTACAAATATTAGCAAGTTGGAACTAATCATACGAAAGCAAGAACTACTAAGCATCCAAAGATAACATACGCCCTACACAAACAGACTAAGCATGCCCACGATGATGAGTATATGTAGAAAAATGAAAACAAGTAGAGTTCGTTACCAGCCTCTTACCACACCTCAAGTTGTCATTAATCCTCATTATTGCTCTTCACTTATGTGGCTTGAATAATAATATGAAACCAATATCCACTGAGGACTGCGGAACCCTGTAGCAAACTCACAAAACCAAAGAAGAATGACAAATATTTTTGTTGTTTTCGATTTTTAAAACAAGAACCAAAGAGGAAAAACAAGGAAAGCAAAATCTTTTTGGGTTTTTCGAATAGTTCAAACAAAGCAAAACGGGGAAAAACAAACTAAGGCGAAAAGAAGAAGAAGCAAACCAAAGAGAAACAACAGAAATATTTTTGGTCTTTTTGTGTTTTTAGAAAGCAAAAGCAAAGAAAGAACAAAAACTAAAAAGAGAATGAAACATGAATATACAAAGTACCGACGCAACATGATAAGGAGATGAGTGCGATGTCGGAGTACCTGCCCCCAAGCTTAGGCTTTTGGCCTAAGTGGGTATCAATCCCAAGCCGGCCAGGATGACGTGTCACCGTAGTATGACGAGGAGGTACCCTCGTCCTAGTGCGAGCTCGAGTATGTCCCTCTGTAATGTGCGGAGTGATCGTAGGAGGGTACATCCTCCTGGTGCTGCTCGTGGAAATCCAGCAAGCGAAGCTGCTCATCCACCTCCTCCTTGGAGCGCGACCAGGGTCTCCTGTGAACACTAAACAAAGAAGACTGTGGCAATGGGATTTCCCTCTCATCCCCATCAATAAACAGCATCCTATATACTAGACTGTCCAAATCAGAAGCAGCAGTGACAAAGTGATGAGTTTTCATAGAAACAAGGTCAAGCCTTTGTGGTGCCAATACAGTATCATTGGGGTCCACTGAAAGCTCTAATGCATTGACCATACGCGAGGCAATGATGCCCCCATAGATAGGCCCCCCAGCAGCTAGGCGGCGAGCAATAAGAGAGCCCAGATTGTACCGAGTGTCATTGTTAAGCGCAGCAGCAAGGAAGGCTAAATGATAGTTGGAGATATTACTTGTGTTCTCCCTACCAAGTATGCTAGTAACAAGATAATATGCAAAGTATCTAAGAGCAGGGAGTTGGATATTTCTTTTCTTTCCGCGCTGGGCCACGCGGACATCATCATTGGTCACCCCTCGGTAAAGCTCCAACAAATCAGCGGGTTGCCCTTGAATTTTCATCACGGTCCCTGTCATGCTTACACCTACAATGCTGCAAAATCTTTCCAATGGCATGGTAAAGGGAAGATTATAAATTTTGAAAGAGGCAGTTGAATGATAAGGCGTGTTAGTAAACGTGAAGCTCTCAACAAAGGTTTTGGTGAGCATAGCATATTGCTCACTCTCATCTTGCATATATGAGGTCAAACCAACCCTCTCAATCAGTAGCAAGAAATCATCAAGAATCCCTGCAGCTTGTAAGAAAGTAAAACAAGGAAAAGTAGATGGGTGTGCATCCCCATCATCCCTTTCATTACCAATACGAGTCGCAATGAGATCTTCATTGTATGATGGCCTAAACTGAGAGGCTGATCTTGAGGGCCTCGACCTCCTAGGTGCATCCCTCTCAAATATCTCTCCAAAGGTATGGTTGTTCATGCTTGGTATTCTGAAATTTAAACACCTATTAAACAAGTGATTTCAAAGTGAATAAAATGAAGGATTCTACTCATAGAGACTTGTAAGAGGCCTAAACATGCATCAAAACTATATCTCTAAGCATCAAACAAGCTTAAAAGCTCTCATAACCTGTCACCTACAGCAACAAAATACTCAAGATATAATCCACTAAACACAAATCTACTTGGATAAGGGGAGGAGTCACATACCAGAGAACAAGTGCTCCAAATTTCAGCAACAAAGATGGGTTGAGCAAGGAGATCGAAAAAATCGAGAGCAAGCACAGCAAGAACGCGATTTTGAGCAATGAACTGGAGCTTACTCGGGAGAGAGAAGAAAGTGGCAGGTGAGAGAGTTAGTGGAGGGCCAGGGGTGGCCCACACCATGGCATGGCGCCACCCAGGGTAGGCCGCGTCACCAGGTGGTGAGCCTGCCTGGTGGTTCCCCTTGGTACATCTCAGGCACTCCTCTGCCCCTTTTTTCACGTAAAAAATTAATATGAATTTTCTGTAATTTTTCGAGACACTTTATTTTTGGGCATTTTTCAGGTATAGAAGAATGATTTTCTGATAGACAGATTTTTTTGGAAAAGATGCAAGGACAAAACAAGGCAAGAACTACATGAGTTCTAAGACACTATAACATGCAAGCAACTAACAACAAAAAATAAAACTAAATGAAAGCAAAAACTAAAATGGATAGCAATAGAAGTAAACAGAGATAATCATAGTGAAAACATTGTTTTGTTCAACGGAATCCTTTTGTTAACAAGGTTGATCAGGTCTTGCTACCAAAACAATTTCATATGAGACAAAACCTTGTATTCCACTAATGATTATGTTACCTCAACCTTGATAGCAATGGTCCCAATCATAATAGTTTCAAATTTTTCTCTTGGTATGGGACAATATATCTCTCCAACTTGAATGCCCTCAACATGTTCAATTGAATTCAAACCATAAGTCCTTTCAATCTTCTTGGGGAAATAGATAGTATGTTCCTTGTCATTAACATTAAAGGTCACCTTTCCTTAATTACAATTAATAACAGCTCCTGTAGTATTAAGAAAAGGTCTCCCAAGAATAATAGACATATTATCATCTTCAGGCATTTCAAGCACAACAAAATCAGTTAATATCAAGCAACTATTAGCCACTTGAACAGGTACATCCTCACATATACCAACAGGAATAGCGGTAGATTTATCAGCCATTTGCAAAGATATATCAGTTGGTATTAATTTTTCTAGTTGAAGCCTCTTATAGAGGGAGAAAGGCATAACACTAACTCCAGCTCCCAAATCACACAAAGCAGTTCTAACATAACTATTCTTAATAGAGCAAGGGATAGTTGGAATCCCTGGGTCTCCAAGTTTCTTAGGAACCTTACCATTAAAGGAATAATTAGCAAGCAAAGTAGAAATTTCTTCATTAGGGATCTTCCTTTTAGTCGAGACAATATCCTTCATATACTTTGAGTAAGGAGGGAATTTAATAGCATCGGTCAAAGGAATTTGCAAGAATAAAGGTTTCATCCACTCACAAAACTTATTATAGTGTTCATCTTCCTTTGACTTGTGTTTTTCTTATCAGGAAAAGGCATAGGTTTTTGGACCCAAGGCTCTCTTTCACTACCATGTTTCTTAGCAACAAAATCTTCTTTAGTGTATTTAGTATTCTTAGTGTGCTTCTCAGGTTCTTCTTCAACTTTTTCTTCATTAGGAACATCATTTTCTTCATTACCACTTTCAGTTTCAGCATCAGAAATAGATATACTATTAGGATCTATAGCAGGTTCAGAGGGTTCTACAATAGTTTTATGTTTCTTTTTCCTTTTCTTACTAGTAGAGCCACTATTTTCAGCTTGTTGAGAATCCTGCTCAATTCTTTTGGGATGCCCCTCAGGATATAGAGGATCCTGGGTAGCAGCACCACTTCTAGTTCTAATTTCATAAGCATGTTTTTCTTTAGCAGCATTAACTAGCAAGTCTTTTTGCACTTTCACGTGTTAATCTATTTGAGTTTGAACCATTTGAAAGTGTTTAACAATCATTTTAACATCATTAGAGGTTCTTTCCACAATATCTTTCAACTCAACAATAGCTCTAGTGTTTATCATTAGATGATTTTGCACCCTTTTATTAAAATTATCTTGCTTAACAATAAAGATATCGAATTCTTCTAAGCATTGATGAGGAGGTTTAGAGTAAGGGATATCACCTTCATCAAAGTGTTGGAGAGAGTGTACCTCAATAGTGGATGAGTAGGGGATAGGCTTACATAATTCTTCTATAGGAGGTAAATTCTTGACATCTGCAGCTTTAATTCCCTTCTCCTTAAGACATTTCTTAGCTTCCTTCATCACTTCATCATTTAATTCAATAACTCCCCTCTTCTTTGATGTTGGAATAGGCATTGGTATAGTAGGTTCAGGTACAATTACTTCAGGTATAGCTTGTTCAGGAGGAGTCCAATCTTCATAGTTCTTACTTATTTTAGCCATTAATTCCTCAGCTTCCTTAGGAGTCATATTCCTGAAAACACAATCAGCACAACTATCTAGGTATGTCCTAGATTCTTCGGTTAGTCCATTATAAAATATATCAAGAAGATCATTCTTAGGTAATGGAGTTCCAGCTTATGCATGAATCAAAGCACAAAACCTTGCTCAAGATTCGGGCAATACCTCTTTTTCTCCCTGTTTAAAATCAAAAAGTTCCTGCAAAATAGCATGTCTAGCACTAGGAGGAAACTATTTCTGTAGGAAAGTACTAATCAAGCAATCATGGCTATCAATAGATCCAGGAGGTAAATTACTAAACCAAGTTTTATCTTCTCCTTTTAGTGAAAAGGGGAAAATCTTAGCAACAAAGTAAGTACGCATATTAATATCATTAGAAAACAAGCCACTCATGGTAGAAAGTTCATTCATATGTGCTACCGCACTTTCATTCCTAGTCGCACAAAAGGTTCTTTCTCAACAATAGCTATGTAAGATAGATCGAGAGAGAAATCATAATATTTATCTTTAATATTTATGGGAGAAGCAGCAAACTTAGCAACAGGAGACAATTTGGGTCTAATAGTACGCCTCTCAAGGAGACTCTTAGGAGCGCTCCTATCATGGGTGTTTTTACATTCTTTAATAAATTCATCGGTCATTTCAACATAACCATCTTCAATATCATAACTTTCACTAGACTCAGGTGAACTAACAGGTGTAGTAGTGTCTTCATTAGGAGTTTCAGTATTTCTAGCTATAGTTCTAGCAATCATAGCATCTAGGAAAGGACCTAATGAACCAATCTTATCAAGCACAGTAGAAGCAGCATCAGAAGTTTCAGATTAAGCAGTAGTAGCAGTGTGTGTAGCATGTGTATGTGGTGGTGTAATGAACTTAGTCATAACAGATGGTGAATCAAGAGCAATAGAGGTGTTCAGAACCGTACCTCTTCTTGTAGTGGATGGTAAAATAGGAACCTTGCCATCACGAGACTTACCCATGATGGATGGATAGCAGCGAACAGTAGAGAATCCAAGTGAACTTAATAAATAAATCTATGCTCCCCGGCAACGGCGCTAGAAAATAGTCTTGATGACTGACAAGTATAGGGGGTGTATCGCAGTATTTTCAAGGGAAGTGAAACCCAATTTATTGATTCGACACAAGGGGAGGCAAAGAATATTTATAAGCCTTAACAACTGAGTTGTCAATTCAGCTGCACCTGGAAACAACCTTGCTCGTAGCAGTTTATCAGTAGCAACAGTTTTGTAGTAGGAATAGTAAAATAACAGCAGTAGTAAAGTAAAGACAGGAGTAATAATAGCAGCAAACAGTAGGATTCGAGTGTGGTAGGCATAGGGATGGATGGACAGGCGTTGCATGGACAAGACAATTCACATAGCAATCAGAACATAGGGCAATTGCAGATAAATAAGATAAAGCATCCAAGTACTAGATAATCCTAGGCATGTGTTCCATATATAGTCATACGTGCTCGCAATGAGAACTTGCACAACATCTTTTGTCCTGCTAGCCCGTTTGCAGCGGGGCCTCAAGGGAACTACTGGCAATTAAGGTGCTCCTTTTAATAGAGCACTGGAGCAAAGCATTAACACTCCGTGAACACATGTGATCCTCACATCAAAGCCATTCCCTCCGGTTATCCCGATTTCTGTCACTTCGGGGCCATTGGTTCCGAACAACAATGTGTGTATACAACTTACAGGTAAGACCATAAAAAATACTATCATAATGAATCAATAACATGTTCAGATCTGAAATCATGGCACTCGGGTCCTAGTGACAAGAATTAAGCATAACAAGTTGCAACAAAGTCATAAAGCACTAATAGAAGATACTAGGCACCATGCCCTAACAATCTGATGCCATTACATGAACGATCTCATCTAATCCCTACCTCCCCATAGCCAACATCGGGGGATTACACACTCATAGATGGGGGAAACATGGATGGTCGATGGAGAAGCGATGGTGATGATGATGGCGATGATCTCCTTCAATTCCCCATCCCTGCAGGGTTCCAGAATGGAGTTTCTGGTCCTGTTTCGTGGAATCTGGTGGTGGCGGCGGAGCGGAACTCCTTCTGGAAAAACGTCGACCCCCCTTGAGTTTTTAGGTCAGAAGGCAACTTATAGGCGAAGAGGGAGACCGAGGGGAAGTCTGGGGCGGCCAGACCACCCCCTAGCACGGCCTAAGCTTGCCCGCGCGGCCAGGTGGTGTGGCCTAGGCCCAACCCCCGTCCGTCTCGTATTCTGGCTCCGGGAGTCTTCTAGTGAAATAGGATTTTTGGCATATTTTCCGGGATTTTTCCTGATAGTTGATTTTCTGCACAAAAAGTAGACACCAATGCATATCTGCTAAAAACAGCGTTAGTCCGCGTTAGTTGCATCCAAATCACACAAGTTTAGAGGAGCATCAATAGCAAAAGTGTTAGGGAAAGTAGATACGTTTTGGATGTATCAATAAGGTGGCCATCGTCACCTCCGAGGCCGCCGGCGAGGAAGGCCCCGTCTCCTTGCCGGTCCCCCTTGACACGTTGAAAGCAGCCGCCGTCCTTGTCCAGGCCCCAGTCGAGCCATTGATGGCAGCCGCCGTTCCCGTCCAGGTCCCTGTCCCTTCTACCGATGGGGCCGCCGAAGAGGAGCCCCCCGCCAGTCACTAGCAGATCAAGCACTTCTTGGGTACCTATGATCCAGATAAGTACATCGCTCCGCTGAACCCCTACGACACCGGCATCGACGACCCATGGTGGGAGGTAACTAGGGTTTGCTCCCCTCCCCTAGTTCTTCTACCGTTCCCATCGTTGGATACTAGATCTTGGTTTATTAGGAGTCGCTTGTTCGCATTTTGATTTCTCGGTCTTCTTACATCATCTACTCCCCCATTTTCCTTTTCTTCCAATAGATTTCCTACTGCAACGTCTGCAGCGATGACGAGTCCATCCACACCAAGACTCGTCAGGTGCTGAGGAGGCTGCGGGTCGGCCAGTACGACGCCTTCTTCAGGGGCAGCTCCCGGTGCTGCCCCTTCTGCAAGGGGATCGCCTTCGGCTGGGTGAGTCTCGCCGGCACCGACTTCAACTCCTTACTGAAGCATGCAGAGGCCTCGGGCTCTAGCATCCACAAAGGCGGCGAGCGCGAGACCATGAACATCAACGCCTACATCGCTGAACACCGGGCTCTCGGCATTCACCTCCAAAAGCTCCAGCGGGTGGCCATCAAAGAGGGTCACATGCCTCCAATCAGGCCCAAGGCCCCCAAGATCAAGGTACTAGGTAGCAAGAAGTGGAGGAAGCGCCGGAGGGAGGAGGCGGAGGCGTGGGCGCATGAAGGACGGGTTGGATGTGTCCTTGAATGTAACTGATGGTGTGGTGGCTGCTGCTGGTAAGCAGCATCTTTTGATTTTCTATATTTTGCTTGCATCCTATTTCTGGCTGAATGCATTGAACCTCGTTAAGCAACCTACTTTCTATCGCTATATCCTATTTAGCTACGCACAGCTATATCTACATTTGTTTTGTTTTCTGAATGAATGCATTCTGTTTGGTGTGATTTGCTGCTCTAGATTTGCTACCTGATCGGAGGCAAAAAGAGGTCCAAAAGGGAACGAATTATCGAAGTGAGAATCTTCTCTAGATTTGCTACCAATTTGGGAAAAATGAAACATATCTGTTTAGTGAGAGAGGAAAAGGGAACTCTTTCAAACTTCCAGTTAACGAGCTACCATCTTGACAAGCTACAAGACACATACATAAACATAACACAAAGAGGGTTAAATTTATTTTACTACTCTCACTTGAGGCGCTAGACATCTTGACAAGCTAACTGAGTTCCACAAAACAGAAACATAACACTGAGAAGTAAAATTTAATTCACTTCTCATCTGACCACTTGAGGCGCTTTCCATCGTTCCTAGGCGACCAAATGCGATCGTTCCAGGTACTCCACAGCTCACGAAATGCTTTGTCCCACCTGGGATCTGACTTGGCTTCCCTATCTTCAGCGTCCTGTGACACAATTAGTGGTGCATCACAGGCCTGATTGTTGCCGCTAGAAGATGCTTCCTCCCTGTTTGCTGCTTCAGCTGCAGCCTCTCTGTCAGCTGCTTCTGCTTCAGCTGCAAGCTCTCTTTCAGCTGCTTCTGCAGCCTCTCTGTCAGTTGCTTCACATGCAACCATTTTCTTTGCATATGCATCTTCAAACTCAGCTATTCTGTATTTTCTACAAAGGGCTCCCCTAAGCTCGTCTTCCCTCTTGCAAATAGGGCAAAAAACGAGGTAACATAGAAAAAAGGGATCTTCTTGTATAGCTGGTAGGTCACGTAAGCATCTATGGATGCATACTTCAGGTTTATATCAGACAACGGCCACTCGTCCCAGAAATCGTGCCTATCTGTAGGGAAATCTGCCTTCATTCTGTCGTACGACTCATCGAGGATTCTAGTTGTGAGTGATGTCATTACATCCTTCCTCGAGCCCCCTAGGATCTTGACAAGACTCTGAATATCGATCCAGTTGTGCGCAGGAATTATAATTCCCTCTTGATAAAATTTCGAAAAATTAGTTGTATTGTCAACAGTGCAGAAAACAATTCCCTTTTCTACAAGGAACTGGTGCAGCGCCGGACAATCCTGTTAGTCCTGGAAGTACGTAGTTTGTCATCAACAAAATTTGTAACTACAAATATTTTGTCCATGCAAGATCATCATCTGAATATAATTTTGAAAAGTTTAGTAAATGCAAGATCAAGACTCGCAAGATTGACTTGTCATAATTTATTTGGTCCTAAATAAAATCTAGTAGTTGCAAGATGAGCAAGTGGATAAAGAACAAGAGGAGAAAACCCTAAAAGTGGTTAGCTACAGAGAGCAGATCTACAAACCGGGAGAGGTGATAGATGAGGACGTGTTTCCGCATGGCCAGTTGAACGACGGCGACTTCACTCCCTTCATATGGGTGCTCCGGGGTGTACTCCAGGTCCAATCCCACAAACGTGTCCTCGTCTTTCTCAAGCCAACCCTCGTACATTCTCAGGACTCGCAGCACTGTCTCCTCCTCGTTGGTTTAGACAACGCCTATCTTCTTATTGTCGTGAAGCTTGTCTCTAGAGTGCGACAATCTTCCATGGTGGCAAGGAGAAGACGGGAAGAAGACAGATGACAGGAAGAAGAAGAGTGGTTTCTACAAGGCAGGGGAATGGTGGAATAGTCAATTCGCTTTTAAGGTAGTGGTTAACGATGGGGACGGAAGTCCAAGGAGAGACGCATGGCGGTGGCCGTCCCAGCTTCTGAGTAAACAAAAAATAATTATAACGCCGATACATGTGCCCTATTTTGTCACGTCAATACACTGGGCAGGGGGTGTTGTCCTATCCAGTGTGCCAGCTGAAATGGATCGTATGGGCACCTAGAGGGGGGGGTGAATAGGTGCTACACCAAATTTTAATGCTTTTTCAATTTTCGGCTTAACACAAATGGTAAATTATCTAGATAAACTATTAGGTGGAATTTCGCTATATGCAAACCTATCTACTAGCGAGTAAAGAGAGAGTGGAAGAGGAACGAGTGAACCATAGTGAAGCACGCGGAGACACAATATTTATTTTACCGCAGTTCCTTCCTTGTTAAGGGAAGTACATCTGTGTTGGAGGGGTGGGCGGTACTAAGACCACCACGCCACAATAGGCCTCACCCTGTTCTCCGATGGATCCCGCCACCAAAGGCCTGATCCACCTTTCCACTATAGGAACCCTTCGAGGCGGGTACCGGTGCCTTTACACAACTAGCGGGGCACAACTCCACAATCAACTTGGAGGCTCCCATAATGACAACAAGGTGCCAAAAGAACAAGTTATCAATAACAAAGAACAAGATCTAGATATTGGCAAGAATACTAGATCAGGGATTTCTCCAAATGAATGGAGAGGAGTTGATGCGCTTGATTCGTGATGGCGATGAAGATTGTCTCCTCCTTCAATTCCCCCAAAGATCGAAGCCTTCGGGTGATTGAGGTGGGAGATCTAGTGAGAGAGCTCTTGCAAAGGGTCTGAACAATTTCGAGTGAATCAAGAGTTTTGCTCATTGGGGGAGAAGGGATATTTATACCCCCTCCCAAATCCAAGCCGTTGCAGCCTTTGGGGGCCGGATTATCCGGCCCAAGTGAGGGCCGAATTATCCGTCCTAGGGAAAACTCCGCCCCAGACTCGGATTATCCGGCAGATAAACCGCCCCCACTCTGAGTGACGCGCCGAGCCGCCCTTGATCGCCTTCTAGCGGCCGGATTATCCGGCCCCAAGTGAAGGCTGGATTATCCGACCTGGGGAGGAAAAACTGCCCTAGTTCGGATTTTTCGGGAGATAATCCGATCGGACTCCGAGCGACGTGCCTTGTCAGCCTTTGATCGATGAGATAGGCCGGATTATCTGGCCCTTGGTGGGGCGGATAATCCGGCCCCCCAAAACACCTTCACACTTAGCGCACATGAGAAAACTCCATGGTATTGTTATCTAACACTCAAAACACGAGAAAACATGAAATGTTCTTTCAATCTCCCCCTTTTTGGTGTTAGCTGACAATATTAGGATTTGCCAGAAAGGATCACAAGACCACCAATAAAAAACATGGAAGAGACTCCCCCTCAATGTGTGCATATTAGAAATTTGCATTTGAATACAAATGCACACAAATAGGGGTGAATCAATTCCATTGACATATGAACAACATAATCATACCACCGAGATAGGGAGAGAGGCGTCCTTGAAATAGCCATAATAAACAACGTGATAACCAAAATAAGCGCCTTCCTCGATATACATTCCCAGCATAATAGGATATGAATAGATGAATCCATAAGCATAATCCATGAGATAAATCCAGATCCACCGTCACAGAGTCTCAAACAAACCACGAGCCACAAATTAAAGTACAATGCTAAATGGGCACAAGCGAGAAAATGACGAATAGGAAAAAGTGCAAATGCTTATGCCTGACCCATGCAAATCCGCGAAGACCTAATAGAACTACTTCTCCCCCTTTGGCATCGAGATGCCAAAAAGGAAGAAGAGCGATGCTAGCGCCCCAAGGTATCACTCGTAGAAATGATCCACAAAAATCCAACTCTCCTCATGGAAGAGGGCGGTGGCCGAAGCCACCTTGTTGGCGTGTATGGTATGACACCGTGAAGATATATCTTGGGTTCATGACCAATACTCATCAATAATCTCACATATCACAAAATGATATTAAGAGAAATGATTTATCTTGCTTTTGGCATAATGGGGGGAGGGTTAGCCCAGTTAATTAGGACCACACTCCCCCTATATCCATGCCAACATCTAGACCAAATAAGACTGAGATGTATGAGTGAGTGCATGGGTAATCAAGACAAGCTCCTGGAATCAATAATATTTAGCTCATTCCTCAAGTAGCAGAACCTTGCTTCATCAAGTGGCTTCGTGAAAATATCAACAAGTTGGTTCTTCGTTCTTACAAAAGATAGATCAATATCGCCGCGAGTAACATGGTCTCGAATAAAATGATTCCGAATCTCAATATGCTTTATCCTTGTGTGCTTTATCGGATTGTACGCAATTTTGATTGCACTTTCATTGCCACATAAAAGAGGCACTTTTTCACAATTGACACCATATTCCTTTAAAGTTTGCCTCATCCATAATAACTGAGTGCAGGCACTAGCAGCAGCAACATATTCAACTTCGGAGGTGGAGAGAGAGATACAATTCTGCTTTTTAGATGACCAACACACTAAAGATCTTCCCAAGAATTGACAAGCTCTAGAAGTGGATTTCCGATCATCCTTATCACCAGCCCAATCTGAATCAGTATAACCACATAGAGAGAAATTGGAGCCCTTGGGATACCATAGACCAAAGTTAGGGGAATGAACCAAATATCGAAATATCCTCTTGACCGCCACTAAGTGACTTTCTTTAGGAGCTGCTTGATACCTTGCACACACCCCCACACTCAACACAATATCGGGTCTAGATGTGTAGAGGTAAAGAAGAGAGCCGATCATGGACCGGTATACCTTTTGGTCCACATCTTTACCATGGGGGTTAAGTTCAAGGTGACATTTTGTTTGCATCGGAGTGGTGACACCATTAACATCCGCCATCTTGAATCTCTTGAGCATGTCTTAGATGTACTTATCTTGATTGATGAAGGTTCCTTCTCTTAGTTGCTTGATCTCGAATCCAAGAAAGAACCATAATTCCCACATCATAGACATCTCAAACCTGTTAGTCATAAGCTTTGAAAATTCATCATTAAAATATTTATTAGTAGAACCAAAGATGATGTCGTCTACATATAGTTGGTATACTAAGAGCTCCCCCTTAACCTTCTTAGTAAAAAGAGTGGGATCGATTTGCCCAACTTCGAAGCCACGGTCTAGCAAAAGCTCTTTAAGGTGCTCATACCACGCACGTGGGGCTTGTTTAAGGCCATAGAGTGCCTTATCGAGTTTGTAGACATCGTTCGGGAAGTTAGGATCCTCAAATCTCGGGGGTTGCTTTACATATACCAACTCATGTAGGGGACCATTAAGAAAGGCACTCTTGACTTCCATTTGCTGCAATTTAAATTTTTTATGGGCAACATAAGCAAGAAGGAAACGAATGGACTCAAGCCGAGCCACAGGAGCATAGGTCTCGCCGAAGTCAATCCCCTCAACTTGGGAATCGCCTTGTGCCACAAGTCTCGCCTTGTTCCTCACGACAATGCCATTCTCATCTTGCTTGTTTTTAAATATCCATTTAGTGCCAATAACATTGCGGCAATCCTTGGGCTTCTCTACGAGTTTCTAGACCTTGTTGCGCTCGAAATTATTCAATTCTTCATGCATAGCAACAACCCAGTCCGGATCTTCAAGAGCTTCAAATACTTTCTTGGGTTCCACCATTGAGATGTGAGCTTGATGCTCACCAAAACTTGCCAATTCCCTTCTTGTGGAAACCCTTCGTCGAAGATCACCTACAACATTGTCGAGAGGTGAACCCTTAACTCAAGGTTCTGATCAGCACAAGCCTTGCGACGAAGTTCAGTAAGCTTGTTGTCTCTTGATGGGGTAGTTTCATCACTTGAATCTTCATTGGAATCATTTGCTTGACCTTGATTAGAATTCTGATTAAGAGCAGTAGGAGGTGATGAAGCGTGCTCTTGAGGTGGGTCAGCAGCCGTAACATGAGGCTGCTGAACAATAGGTGATTCTAGGCCGGATAATACGGCCAATGGTGAGGCCGGATTATCTGGCCTGGGAGATCTTGTAGTAGCTTCATCAGGCTGCCTGGGACTTGCTTGAATTGGCGAGGGTCGGATAATCTGGGGCCAGTCGGAAAATCCGGCCTTGAGCTTGCAGCGATATCTTCAATACCAGGAGCATTTTGGTCGTCAGGAGTAGGGTGGCCAGATAATCCGGCCTGGAGCTTTCTGGAACATCCTAACCTTCAGCAATCGATGGAGATGGTGTAGAAGTTACTCCCGTGGTTGGAACATGTTGAGTATGTGTAGATGAGGGCTCTTCATGAGTAGAGCATCGTCCTTCCCGATCCGCCACAAGGGGTTCCTCAATGGGGCAGAAAAATCCCACGCCCATTCTTCTTATGGCATCTTGGGGTATTTCAACATCTGCATCACAAACATCAACTTGCCCCGCACGGGAGCCATCATTTTCTTTGAAAACCACACTACAAGATTCTGCAACAGTTTCGGAGAGCTTATTGTAGACTCTATAAGTGTGGGATTCGGCACCATAACCAAATGTGAACGTTATATGGCTATATTTCAGAGCCATCAACCTCCCCAAGCTTAAACTTGATCGTTCCGAGCAAGAAAACCGAAATCAAAAAGGAACTCAACATTTAAACTAAAATAACAAGATGATGATCTTACTCATGATTAGTAGTCTCATGTTTCCTCCACTTTATAAATCTGAAAAGCTTTAGCATCGATAGAGCAATGGCAAGCATATCATACGGGTTTCATGCATCCTTATGGTGTAGCAAAATTATTGTAAGCATGGATGATTCAAATGAGTAAACTTTATTCCATGTCAAGTAATCAACTCATAGGCTTGCCTTTGAACAGTAAAGTATAATCATGTAAACTAAGAGTGTGAGAGTTGTCATGAAAAGCATATATACTAGAGTGTCTCAAATCTCCCACATCAATAAATCAAGAATTTTCAAGCACTACTTTTATATTCATTGTCCTTCAATAATTTTAGTTTTTAAGTGATTGAGAGCATGGCAAAAAAATTATTTAGTTTATCGGGCTGTGATGGACACTCGTGGCATCACTAAGGTTTTTGTTCCTTTTGCATAATGATTTCTCATAATAGCCAGAGGTGTGATTCCATCTTGATTACAGCTACTTGGGAGTGCCAAGAATCTTACCCACTATAGCATTGCTGCTACAAGTGTTTAACAAACTCATAGCCGAAATATAGGAGTTTCATCTATAAAGATCGTTCGTAGGCCATCAGAGTTGTTGGCATCCCATGAAGTTTGACACGCATAAAGCTATATCATTCTTATGATTAACAAGTCAAACTTTGGCATGCTCACAAAAACCGCTAAACATTAATTTAATCGAACAAATCCTTTCAAAGAGATCTATCAAGTCAATTAATATTTTAAGTGGTGTTGAGTATCTTTAGAAATAAGCCTTCAAGACTAAGCACTACAACACCCAAGCCTTCAATTGTGAGGCTTTTTCTTATTACAATTGTTTAGCATTTTTTAGGTAAGACTTGGTTAATTACGAGAGCTAGAACAAAACATGCCCAATTAAATACCCATGCAAACAAAACGACAATACAAAGACTCACTCCACCAATATAATATCTCAACATTTACTACTAACTAGCATGGGTTTCTCAAACTTCAAAAGTGGGGAGTCATAAGGCATACCTCTCATGTTTGGTTCCACTTATCTCTTCCTTTTTTATTTGTTTCTTGGAAACTCGAAGTCGACCACTTTCCTGCAAACATATGAAGACCTCAAGGCGGAAAGAAAAAGAAAGAGGGAAAATAAGGAAAAATGGAGAAATCTTTTTGTGATTTTTAAGAGAGGAAAATTAAAGAATAGAAAATTGGCAGCAAAGCTTGGCTAGTAAATTTCGAAAGAAAATAAAAAGAACTAAAGATAAAGTGTTGGGGAAGCCAGCACAAGTGCTTATAAAATCAAATAAAAACACAACCTCTAAAATAAATAAAAGCAAATAAACGCCACGTAAAGATGCACGAGGAAACTTCCCCAAGCTTAGGCTTTTGCAAGCCCTACAAATCATTGTGGTGGCAGGAAAAATTCGTTACTCCAGTTTGCAAATTGAGTTGAGAGGTTACTTGTTGATTCTCGGAGTTTCAATGAGAGGTTGTGCATCCTCTCCACAGTTCCTCCAAGTCCTTGGAAATCTTGGTATGTGGCGAACCGGGTTTGTGGCTGCTCCTCTTGATGACGAACTTCTTTCTCCTTTTCTTGGTCCTCATCCTCTTCAGGAATCTCTTCCTCGGGTTGGTGTTTCTCAACCTACACATCATATAGCAAACAACCTTCCTCAATAGAGAAAAGACCATTAGGCATGGGAGCAGGATAGATATGCCCAGCTCCAGCAATATGCAGATAATAAGAACCACCTCTCCTAGTGATCATTCCACGGGCTCTCAAGGTGGAGAAACCAACACGTGTCTCACCTAGTACCGGTTCCAACTCACCTAGGTCGAGGCCTAGAGCAGTGGCAAGTACAGTGATGATGCCTCCTCTTGTGATTGGCCCTTGCCTTTGGGAGGCTTGGTTCTCCAGGTAGCGCACAAGGATGGCGCCCAAGTTGAGTGACAAGATGCAGTTGATGTAGGCAGTCTTTGCAAGGACTAGGATGTCCTCATCGTTGAGTCTCGTGAACTCATTACGTGCCTACAAGGTGTTAGCAATAACATAGAACAAATAGCGAATTGCAGGATGTTGAATATTCTTCCCCTTGTTCACTCTACTAGTGAAAAACATTCTATTATAGTATTGATCGGCGGAAGGATTTAAGCCAGTAAAGGATGCGCGTAAAGCATGAATATCAGTGTTTGGCAAATTAAAGCATGCACACCATTCATCTAATGTTAAAGTGTAGTTGTTGTTCATCAGACAGAAAGAAATAGTATCTTCTCCTTGCCATTGTTTAACAGTGCTTTGCAATGAACTAAGGAATTCAATGGTTAAGCGGCGATAGGTAGGTACATCATTGTACACAAAGTTTTGCAGGCCATCTCTAGTGCAAAGTAAATTGAAGTCATCAGCAATACCGAGTTGGTTCAGTATGATGGGGCAATCCCACTTGGTGCCCGAGTTGGTTCCTGATCTTGTTGAAGCGATCACGATGGCCTCATTCTTGAACCATATCCCCATGCGTTCCCGAGCGGTAGCCTAAGAAGCGCTAGCAGTGGCGCGAGCACGAGTTTGGATCCTTGTGTTCATCATCTAAAACATTGAATAAAGGTAAAAATAAAACGTTTTGATCCAACAATAGTAAGTGCGTCATATTCCTCATCATAGCACACTAAAGAATTCTCCTCAAAATAATAATCTAAGCAAGAAAATCATGGCAATTGGTTCATAGTAGTTCTCACCCTAGAATGATAATGACAATAGATCAAAGATGAATTTGTAAAAACTAATTGAAGGATTGGAGGAGAAACATACTATATATCACTTGTGTGCGAGGAAATCGAACGAAATTGAGCAGAGATGAAAATCCCTTAAGGTTTTGAGAGAGTTTGGGGGTAGAAGAAGGAAAAATGATTGAAGTTTTGGAGTTGGGAGTACCTTCCCGTGCGAGTTTGTGGTCGGACGCAACTATACGGGCGTAGTTATACGGTCGGAACAATGTGTTCCGGCTATATAGTTGGCTTTTTAAAAAAAATTAGGTTTTCCTCCTGGCAGAGCAACTATACGGGCAGAACAAAATGTTCCGGCCGCATAGTTGGTCATTAAACTTTCTGTCCCTGCAAAAGAAAATTTGCAAAGGCATCGATATCTATACAACCGGAACTATACGGCCGGAATTTTTATTCCCGCCGTATAGTTGGTCGCTAAACTCTCAGAACATATGAAAAGAAATTTTACGGAGGCACCGATATCTATACGACCGGAACTATACGGCCAAAAAATTTATTCCCGCCGTATAGTTGGTCGTTAAACTCTCTGTATGTGTCAAAAAAATTCTTTTCTTCGTAGACTATTTCTTTTCCTGTAACTTAGCGATATACCTTCTTTTTGATAGAAAATATTGTCAACCAACAATAGCATGAATAGAGCAGAATTTTAAGTACTACCGAATTTGTTCTCCTCAAATGGAGTTTTCTAGCACTGTTTATTAAACTAAAACTAAAACTAAAACTAAAAACTTAACTCAAACCTTTATTTCACATGGGTTGCCTCCCATGGAGCGCTCTTTTATGCTCAATAGATTGACCTTGATGATACTCACTTGGGCTAGATGAGTGGAACACCCACTCCAAAGTAATTGGCCTTCAAAGTGATAGCCTCCTTCTCGTCATGCTTGGATTTCTTCTTCCTGGGGAAATGAATAACAAAAGGATCCCACGAAGGCAATTGCAACTTAACATTCCCTTCATGCAGATTAATCAAAGCCTTAATAGTTCTTAAGAATGGACGGCCTAGTATAATAGGAGCGGTAGCATCTTTAGGCATGTCAACTATAACAAAATCAATAAGAGCGGGACAGCCTTTAATTGTATACTAAAGTATTCTCCTTAATTCCTATAGCTTGTTTGTATATAGAATCTGCTAGATGCAATTTTAACTCAGTAATTTCAAATTAGCCAAGATTTAACTTGTTGAAAAGACTCTTCGGAATTGTTGAGATGCTTGCACCTAGATCACAAAGTGCAGCTATCTCATTGGTTCCAATTTTAATCTTAATAGTAGGTTCAAATATGTCATCTAGTTTAAGTATTTTTTCAGCAATTTGCTTGTATTCTTCTTCAAGCTCACGTACCTTTATTGCTACATGATTGATAAAATGTTGGTACATAGCTTCATCACTACCTTCACTTACCGGAATCTTGACGTTGATCCTTTTTACGAGATCTTCAATGGTGTAGCTTGGTGAAGGAGCATTACTATAATCAAGTTCTTCAGGCTCCTCCCTTTGGATCCTCATCATTTTGAGTTCCTCAACAGGACTGGGCTCAGCTTTACCTGCAAACTTAGCTAGAATGAGAGTTTGACTCTCGGTTATCTTACCTAGTTGAGCCTCAATGATCCTCGTTCTTTCTTTAAGGGCATGTAAATCATTTCTCAAACTAATAGCTTGGTTAGATAGTTTACCAAGCATAGCATCATGGTTCTCCGTAATTTTAACTAGAATATTATTTTGTTCATTTTGTGAGTCTATGAAAGACTTCAGTGTTTCTTGGAGACTACCATTACTATTTCCGATATTATTATTAGAGTTTCTTGTAGGATTAGCATAGTGTTTCTGTAAGTTAGGATTGTAACTCTTCTTCCAAGCAGGATTATAATCATTACGAGCTACAAAGTCTATTTCTTCAATATTTGTTTCGGGGGTGGCTCTTACCTGAGTTTCCTTACCTTTTATTGCTATTATGATCTCATCCAACTTAGCATTGAGATCTTCGTTCTCTTGTGGTGAGACAGAGTTCACCTTCTTAGTGTTTGACCTTTCCACATGCCATTGGGCATGGTTGTCTTACATATCGTCTAGCAGCTGCTTTGCTTCGGTAATATGTTTACCCATAAATGTTCCTCCAGCTGCGGTATCAAGCATAGACTTAGATACATGATTAAGAGCATTGTAAAATAAATGGAGGATTAACCAATCTTCCATCCCATGACTAGGACAGTTTCTTAGGCATTCTTTCATCATCTCCCATGCAAGCGCTAGTGGATCACACTCTTCCTGTATAAAGCCAGTAGTATTAGATCGAAGTTGCATAGTCTTTGTAGGTGGGAAAATTTTAGTCATAAATAAAGAAGTACATCCCACCCATGATGTAATAGTATTTTTAGGCAAAGATAGCAACCATTCTTTAGCTCTTCCTCTTAGAGAGAAAGGAAATAGACACAATTTGACCGCATCAGGGTCAACGTCTTTTATACGCATCTTATCAGATATTTCAGTGAAAGTATTTTAGTGCATACATGCGTCTTCAACAACAGAGCCTCCAAATTAGTTCTGTTGAACCAAACTTAAGTAATGGGGCTTAATTTCATAGTCATCAGCAACGATTGTTGGCTAAGTAATAGGAGTATGCAAATAATCATTATTGGGAGTAGCTAACTCCCCAAGCTTCTTTTCAGCCATACTTCCTATGGTTTTGGGTTTTCTTAGATAACGAATTATAACTGTTAAAACAAGAATTTAAAGACTAACTATTTTTTTGGTTTATCAAATAAAGACTGAAAGCAAACTAACAAAATTAAAAACAAGAATTAAAACTATCAAGGTTCCAAATAACCTCAACAGAGTAGCTATTGCTTCCCCGACAATGGCGCAAGAAAAAGGGTTGATACCTTCGATCTGGATTACAGACGTAGTATAGCTTCTTATACCCTAATAGACCTAGGTTATCGAATCCTCAGGAAGCGAATGCGTAGTGAAGTTACTTTAACAAACATTCGAGAGTTTTAGAATTCCTTTTGTGTTTTGACCAAACCAGTAGCTTGCGTATTTTGGTTGTTGTCGATGAAGGAGAGAGAGGGCCTAGGGCGTTCTGTTTCACCTGTAGATGTGCAAAACATCTGATGGAAATAAAAGATAGAAATAAAGCATGCATGTACTTGTTAGAGCAAGATAAATTATATGTGGGCAGTGCATCCATAATTGCTATTACCTCCGCAACCGCTTATAGCAATAACCTACTAGTCTCATCCATAGAAGAAAGAGAACTAATGATATGCATAGTGATGTCACCCCTTCTATCACTGGGGTTCCCAACCTGCAGATTAGTTATCACTCATACTCCCTATACCTGTCTCAACCCTCGGGGTCTTGGGTAGCTGACAAGTCCTTGGATTGAGGCAAGAGAGGATACAATAATCATCATGTCATATGAACTAATACACGATCCCATCTATGATAATTCACATGCACAATTGCTACATGGCTAGGTCGAAGCCCTTAGCCCAAGGAGAATTACTCACACATAGAGATGAGATCAACAATCACAAATATTGTAATAAAAATCATGAGATTGATAGCAATAGTCTTACAATGTCGCCAATCGGATAAGAGATCTACTATTACAAGTGGTGGAGTATGGCTATGGAGATGGATAACGGTTTGGAGATCTGGAGCCGGCTGGTGATCTGTGGCAGGGACTTTTTTCTAGGTTTCGCTCTAGTTCTCGTCACCTGAGGCTTCTTTATATTGGGGTCCCTTCACGAAAGTTGTTCTGTTTGACCTAACGATGGTGGAGCCAACTATACGACCGATGCTATACAGTCGGAATTTTTGCTCCAGCCGTATAGTTGGTTGTAATGGCGTTTGCCTCCGAAGTAAGGCTCCTGGTTTGTTCTAGTAGTTGGAAATCTCGTATCTTTGACTTTAATGTAGTGATTCACTCCTTTAAACGACATTATCTGCGCAGGAAAAATACAAAAGAAAGGATTGCATACCCCTCTGAATATTAACATTAGTGGCAGGGTTTAGAGAGATATTTCATCAAGAATATGACTAATATCCCATTTAAATGTGGACGTTAGATGGCTATATTTCAGAGCCATCATGGACTCACCACCAGGCAGTCAATGTATCAAAAATGAGTTAGAATTTGGAAAGATTGAACTTCTTGCTAAGAATATGCATGCCTAGAAATTTGACCGTGTTTTAAAAATAATCAAAGAGGCTATGACTCACCGTGTTTTGAAATTTTGACTGCGTTTCGAAACTAACTTCACACCTTGCGATAATCTGTTCACTGGACCCACCATTAGGCAGTTAATATATCAGAACGAGTGAGAGTTTGGAAAGATTCAACTTCTTGCTAAGAATATGCATGCCTAGAAATTTGAAACGTGTTCTGAATATAATAAAAGAGACTATGACTCACCGTGTTTTGAAATTTTACCCATGTTTAGAAATTAACTTCACACCTTGCGAAAATCTGTTCAGTTGACCAACCACCAGGAAGTAAATGTATCGAGACGAGTGAGATCTTGGAAAGATTCAACTTCTTGCTAAGAATATGCATGCCTAGAAATTTGACCGTGTTTTGAAAACAACCAAAGAGACTATGACTCACCGTCTTCTGAAATTTTGCCTGTGTTTCAAAATTAATTTCACACCTTGTGATAATCTATTCAGTGGACCCACCAGGCAGTTGATGTATCGAGAACAAGTGAGAGTTGTTTGGCAAGATTCAACTTCTTGCTAAGAATATGCATGCCTTGAAATTTGACCGTGTTTTGAAAACAATCAAAGCGACTATGACTCACCGTGTTTTGAAATTTTGCTTGTGTTTCGAAATTAACTTCACACCTTGCGATATTCTATTAAGTGGACCCACCACCAGGCAGTCAATTTATCAAGAATGAGTGAGAGTTTTGAAAGATTCAACTTCTTGCTAAGAATATGCATACCTAGAAATTTGACTATGTTTTGAAAACAATCAAAGAGACTATGACTTAGCGTGTTTTGAAATTTTGACCGTGTTTTGAAATTAACTTTGTACCTTGCAAAAATCTGTTCAGTGGACCCACTACCAGGAAGTCAATGTATCAAGACCAGTGACAGTTTGGAAAGATTCAACTTCTTGCTAAAAATATGCATGCCTAAAATTTGACCGTGTTTTGAAAAACAACCAAAGAGACTATGACTCACCGTGTTTTGAAATTTTGGTTGTGTTTCAAAATTAACTTCACACCTTGCGATAATCTGTTCAGTGGACCCACCAGGCAGTCAATGTATCGAGAGCGAGTGAGAGTTGTTTGACAATATTCAACTTCTTGCTAATAATATGCATGTCTCGAAATTTGACCTTGTTTTGAAAACAATCAAAGAGACTATGCCTCACCGTGTTTTGAAATTTTGGTTGTTTTTCGAAATTAATTTCACACCTTGCGATAATCTGTTCAGTGGACCCACCACCAGGCAGTCAATGTATCGAGAACAAGTGAGAGTTTGTAAAGATTCAACTTCGTGCTAAGAATATGCATGCCTAGAAATTTGATCATGTTTTGAAAACAATCAAAGATACTATGACTCAGCGTGTTTTGAAATTTTGCCTATGTTTCGAAATTAACTTCACACCTTGCGAAAATCTATTTAGTCGACCCACCACCAGTTAGTCAATGTATCGAGATGAGTGAGAGTTTGGAAAGATTCAACTTTTTACTAAGAATATGAATGCGTAGAAATTTGACCATGTTTTGAAAACAATCAAAGAGGCTATGGCTCCCCGTGTTTTGAAATTTTCCCTGTGTTTCGAAATTAACTTCACACCTTGTGGAAATCTGTTTAGTGGACCCATCACCAGGCAGTCAATGTATCGAGACATGTTAGAGTTGGAAAGATTCAACTTCTTGCTAAGAATATGCATGTGTAGGAATTTGACTGTGTTTTAAAAACAATCAAAGATGCTATGACTCACCGTGTTTTGAAAATTTTCTTGTGTTTCGAAATTAACTTCACACCTTGCGAAAATTTGTTCAGTGGACCCACCACCAGGCAGTCAATGTATCGAGACAAGTGAGAGTTTGGAAAGATTCAACTTCTTGCTAGGAATATGCATGCCTAGAAATTTGACCATGTTTCGAAATTAACTTCACACCTTGCGAACATCTGTTTAATGGACCCACCACCAGGCATTCAATGTATCGAGACGAGTGAGAGTTGTTTGGCAAGATTCAACTTCTTGCTAACAATATGCATGCCTCGAAATTTGACAGTGTTTTGAAAACAATCAAAGCGACTATGACTCACCGTGTTTTGAAATTTGGGTTATGTTTCGAAATTAACTTCACACCTTGCGATAATCTATTCAGCGGACCCACCACCAGGCAGACAATGTATCAAGAACGAGTGAGAGTTTGGAAAGGTTCAACATCTTGCTAAGAATATGCATGCCTAGAAATTTGACCGTGTTTTGAAATATATCAAAGAGACTATGACTCAGCGTGTTTTGCAATTTTAATCGTGTTTTGAAATTAACTTTGCAGGATGCAAAAATTTGTTCAGTGGACCCACTACCAGGAAGTCAATGTATCCAGACCAGTGAGAGTTTGGAAAGATTTAACTTCTTGCTAAAAATATGCATGCCTAGAAATTTGACCGTGTTTTGAAAACAACTAAAGTGACTATGGCTCAACGTGTTTTGAAATTTTGGTTGTGTTTCGAAATGAACTTCACACCTTGCGATAATCTATTAAGTGGACCCACTAGGCAGTCAATGTATCAAGAACGAGTGAGAGTTGTTTAACAAGATTCAACTTCTTGCTAAGAATATGCATGCCTCGAAATTTGACCTTGTTTTGAAAACAATCAAAGTGACTATGACTCACGATGTTTGGAAATTTTGGTTGTGTTTCGAAATTAACTTCACACCTTGCGATAATCTGTTCAGTGGACCCACCACCAGGCAGGCAATGTATCAAGAACGAGTGAGAGTTTGGAAAGATTCATCTTCTTACTGAGAATATGCATGCCTAGAAATTTCACCGTGTTTTGAAAACAATCAAAGAGACTATGACTCACCGTGTTTTGAAATTTTGGCTGTGTTTCAAAATTAACTTCACACCTTGCAAAAAATATGTTCAATGGACCCACCACTAGTTAGTCCATGTATCTAGACAAATGAGAGTTTGTAAAGATCCAACTTCTTGCTAAAAATATGCATGCCAAAAATTTGACCGTATTTTGAAAACAACCAAAGAGACAATGACTCACCGTGTTTTGAAATGTTGGCTGTATTTCGAAATTAACTTCACACCTTGCGATAATCTTTTCAGTTGACCCACCAGGCAGTCAATGTATCAAGAACGAGTGAGAGTTGTTTGGCAAGATTCAACTTCTAACTAAGAATATGCATGCCTCGAAATTTGACCGTGTTTTGAAAACAATCAAAGAGACTATGACTCACCGTATTTTGAAATTTTGGCTATGTTTCGAAATTAACTTCACACCTTGCGATAATCTGTTCAGCGGACCCACCACCAGGCAGTTAATGTATCGAGAACGAGCGAGAGTTTGGAAAGATTCAACTTCTTGCTAAGAATATGCATGCCTAGAAATTCGATCGTGTTTTGAAAATAATCAAAGAGACTATGACTCACCGTGTTTTGAAATTTTACCCATGTTTAGATATTAACTTCACACCTTGCGAAAATCTATTCAGTGGACCCACCACTAGGCAGTCAATGTATCGAGACGAGTGAGAACTTCGATACATCCAACTTCTTGCTAAGAATATGCATGCCTAGAAATTTGACCATGTTTTGAAAAGAACCAAAGAGATTATGACTCACCATGTTTTGAAATTTTACTTGTGTTTCGAAACTAACTTCACACCCTTGCGATAATATGTTCATTGGACCCACCAGGCAGTCAATGTGATGTTGCCCGACCTTTGGTCGTTACCACATCATGGTCTTCAACTTATGCCAAGTCGTCATGGACTCCAAAGGTGAATCTGTTCCTCTACGCGAACCCACTTCCTACCCTCTTGAATGGTATACTACTTCATACTCCATTCCATATCCATGATAGGTTCACACCAACAAGTACAGTGGCATGGGAGGAAGCCTAGAGCACCAAGCCCGACAAGACGGAGCCTTGGAAGAGAAGATGGGAGAAGCAGTTGGAGCACCGAAGTCTCTGGCCTTCACACACCAAAGTCTTCGGCCACATCGGAGTCTCTAGCCTGCATACCCCGGAGTCTCCGGACCGACCCCCAAATCGAGCTCGAGGACAGTCTGACTGCCACTCTAGAGACAGACCGGAGACCGATCAGAATCTCCGGCCCAGACCGGAGTCTCCGGACCAACACACCGGAGTCTCTGGCCTAAGCGTATGGGCATGTGTGCCGCCATCTGGGCCTTTGGCCCATGTACCCCTTAGTCCGCCCAAACTTTCCCCTTTTATTCCTAAAGTACCCTTGAACTAGTGGCTGGCCTATATATAGTGTCCCCACCCCCTCATGTAACCCTAGGCATAGATGATAGACTAAAGACAACCCCCTTTGTGGAATCTCTAGTGCTGCCTCATCCCCTTCTACCAAAGGGGATCGACTATCGTCACCACCTCGTTGGACTTTGCATCGTGCCTCCCCCGTTGTACAAGGCCTTGGCATCGGTGTCACTTTGCCAAGACGTCAAGACCCTCTCCAAGGTGTTCTTCCCTCTCTGTGTGGGATCGAGGGAGCACGTTGACCGATCTTTCCTTGCGAGGATTCTATCGGACCAGTGGCCACCGGCGGGAGCAATCGGCCTTGTATCGTGTGAGTTTTGCATGTGTTCATCGTGTTCTTCATGAGGTGTGCGTCCGCTTCCGATACCTTCTCCCTTTCCCCTTGCTTTCCCATCGATTTGATCATGAGATCCGTGAAGATCGGTCCACCCACGGGTGAGAGTTGTTTGGCAAGATTCAACTTCTTGCTAAGAATATGCATGCCTCGAAATTTGACCGTGTTTTGAAAACAATCAAAGCAACTATGACTCACCGTGTATTGAAATTTTGGCTGTGTTTCGAAATTAACTTCACACCTTCTGATAATTTGTTCAGTGGACCCACCACGAGGTAGTCAATGTATCGAGAACAAGTGAGAGTTTGGAAAGATTCAACTTCTTGCTAAGAATACGCATGCCTAGAAATTTCACCGTTTTTTGAAAACAATCAAAGAGAATATGACTCGGTGTGCTTTGAAATTTTGACCGCGTTTCGAAATTAACTTTGCACCTTGCAAAAGTCTGTTCAGTGGACCCACTACCAGGAATTCAATGTATCGAGACTAGTTAGAGTTTGGAAAGATCCAACTTCTTTCTAAGAATATGCATGCCTAGAAATTTGACTATGCTTTGAAAATAACCAAACAGATTATGACTCACCATGTTTTGAAATTTTGGTCGTGTTTCAAAATTAACTTCACACCTTGTGATAATCTGTTCAGTGGACCCACCATGCAGTCAATGTATCGAGAACGAGTGAGAGTTGTTTGGCAAGATTCAACTTCTTGCTAAGAATATGCATGCCTCGAAATTTGACCTTCTTTTGAAAACAATCAAAGAGACTATGGCTCACCATGTTTTGAAATTTTCGTTGTGTTTCAAAGTTAACTTCACACCTTGCGATAATCTATTCAGTGGACCCACCACTAGGCAGTCAATGTATCAAGAATGAGTGAGAGTTTGGAAAGATTCAACTTCCTGCTAAGAATATGCATGCCTAGAAATTTGACCGTGTTTTGAAAACAATCAAAGAGACTATGACTCACTGTGTTTTGATATTTTTGCCTATGTTTCGAAATTAACTTCACACCTTGCGAAAATGTGTTCAGTGGACCCACCACTAGTCAGTCAATGTATCGAGACGAGTGAGAGTTTGGAAAGATTCAACTTCTTGCTAAGAATATGCATTCCTAGAAATTTGACAATGTTTTGAAACCAACCAAAGACACAATTACTCACCATGTTTTGAAATGTTAGCTGTGTTTCGAAATTAAGTTCACACCTTGCGATAATATTTTCAGTGGACCCACCAGGCAGTCAATGTATCGAGAACGAGTGAGAGTTTTTTGGCAAGATTCAACTTCTTGCTAAGAATATGCATGCCTCGACATTTGACCGTGTTTTGAAAACAATCAGAGAGACTATGACTCACCTTTTTTGAAATTTTGGTTGTGTTTCGGAATTAACTTCACACCTTGCGAAAATCTGTTCACTGGACCCACTAGACAGTCAATGTATCAAGAACGAGTGAGAGTTTGGAATGATTCAACTTATTTCTAAGAATATGCATGCCTAGAAATTTGACCGTGTTTTAAAAACAATCATAGAGGCTATGACTAGCCTTGTTTCGTAATTTTGGCTGTGTTTTGAAATTAACTTCACACCTTGCGAAAATCTGTTTAGTGGACCCACCAGGCAGCTAATGTATCGAGAACGAGTGAGAGTTTGGCAAGATTCAACTTCTTGCTAAGAATATGCATGCCTCGAAATTTGACCGTGTTTTGAAAATAATTCTAGAAAGCAACACGGATTCATAAATAGCCTCACAAATTTCAAATTATAAAAAAGAACATAAAGAGCCTCACAATTTTCAAAATATAAAGGGTCATATATTTATAAAAATCCTCGCAAATTTCAACTTATAAAAAGGATTAAAAAACCTCACAAAATTCAAATTATAAAAGGGATCCTATATTTCTAAACATATCAGGAATCTTAGCTTATAAAAAGGATCACAAAATGACTCACGAATTTAAAATTATAAAAAACATCATAAAAAGCCTCAAAAATTTCAAATTACAAAGGGAACGATTCCTAAAAAACATCACAAATTTCAAATTATAAAAACATCACCGGAAAAAGCGTAGGGTTTTTTGAATATCTTTTTTATGGCTTCGGTGTGAAACTAGTGATCTAGTGCCAAATTTGAACGAAAAGGGAGATACCATGGAGATATCAAGCTTGCTAGATCGTAGAGGATCCTAAAGTGGGTGGCCATGATCTGTGTGAGGTAGGACTCGACCAATCAGGGCCCACACCTACAACACATAGAAGAACACCTTGTGCACCCAAAAAGGTGTTTCGTGAATATTTTTTGGAAATTTTGATGAAATGACATATTGTGGAGCTACTAATGTTAGAAAACATGAGCAAAACTATGCGACACCTGTAGTGTAAATGGAGGACATTTCTAGTGAAAATCGGCATGAACTCAAAAAAGGAAGAGAGAGGAGAGAGGGAAAATAAATTTTCTATTTCTTGTGGGTTACCCACAAGCTTGAGGTGCACCTTAATGCTGATGTAATCGCAGGTGCCTCGCCTATGAGCATCAAAGGGACCGAGGATAGCTAGGGTTATGATTTTGATGTTTGGGAGTCTGCTAGATTATTCTGGCGTATATAGACCGATGTTTCATGCTTGCTTGATTTTGTAGGCGACGCAGCCTCTTTGACGTGTCGCGGTGATGGCCAGGGATAGGGAGAGCACGTGGCACGCTGGGCACAGTTGAGTTTTCAAATAAATGTGATAGTAAATAATTTCAAATCAATGCTGCGCAATGAGATGATTTACATGGACTGTACATAGGTTATTTTTTATCCATGGACTTTGATATACTACTAATCCGGATTTCACTTATAATGATTGATATTAGTAATTAAAGAATACATGCGGGTTCCCATGCTTCTTCCTTTTTGTATGAATTAGATGAATTCACGTGAGTAATCATCATGGGTTTCTCTGTATTGGCACCCTTCTTTCCTCGAACGCATGCAGAAATTAAGGGGAGGATGTAATTTCACCTTCCTCGGTAATACAAGAGGTTTTATTGCGTCATAGTGGAAGATGAAATGACAAATGGAGTACTTATGCTTGTACTATATCGCAAACAGTGTTCCAATTTGCACTTGATAATAATATTAATCTCCGAACATTATTACAGAAAGGAAGTAGAGGTGAAATTAAAACAAAATAAATCCTAAGACTTCTTCGTCTTCTTGGACCTGGATCCTTCTGCTGTCACCTTCGTGCAGGCGTCGTCCTTCCGCTTCCCGTGGCATCCCCCATCTCTCGTCGTCTTCTTCTTCTTCAATCCTCCCGCCTACTTATCATTCCTCTTCTCATTGCCAATGAAGGCAGGATCAAGTGCACTCTTCTTGGAGATGAAGTCGAGAAATGGCCATAAATTTTCTGACCCCTCATCCTCCTAATCCCTCTTCTTCTTGCCGATGGAGGATGGATCGAGTGAAATCTTCTTGAAGATGATGTCTCCTTCATAGATGAAAGACCAAGGATCCTCCTTCCCCTCCTCCTCTTCCTCCTCCTCCTCTTTGCTCTCTGCCGGTGGAGTCCCCTCCATCAGATGACGATAAGTAGGGTCCTCGTCGGAAAAATAACCTTCCAGTGTGTCGGAATAGTATGGCCCATCAACAGACTCCCCGCTATCACCATGGTAGGGACTGATATCCCTGTTTTCCCGTGCATTGGACTCGTCAATGGAGGTGCACTAATCGGAGCAGTTGCATGATATTTTTGTGTGTGGTGGCTTGGCCGGCCTAAAGGGATAGGGAGACACAAAGAGAGTTCTTCGATGTGTGCATCGTGCCTGGATGGGAGAGGTGGTTGTTGTTGATGGACACTTAAAAAGGCTTTCTCGAGACATCCAGGAGTTGCCACATGCCGTAGGAGTAGCCCGGCAGTTCCTTTCCATCATTTTTTATACAACGGTTCCCTTCCATTGTTTTCTTACAAGAGTTCCCTTCCATCATTGAAACAAGATTGAATGGTTGGTACTCCTTCGCACCGAGAGCATCAACAGCGAGGATATTGCAAGTACCACCACATGTTGGGGAGGTTTTTGAACAAAACAACAACCTTAGACCTTTTCTGCGCAAAATACAGACACATTTTTTAATCGTTGCACATAATACATGATACATTGCAAATGTATCTATAATTTTTGATGTTCCATGCTTGGTTTTATCTACTTTCTTGTGTTTTGTCCACACATTGGAGTACTTTTCATATGATTTCTTGGACTAACCTATTAACAAGTGCCACAGTGCCAGTTGCCTATTTTCTGCTGTTTTTGGTTCCAGGAAAGTCAGAAAATCAATATTCTCGGAATTGGACCGGATAAAAGCCAAAGTTGCTATTTTCCCGGAAGACTCACGGAGCCAGAAGGAGAATCGGAGAGGGGCCACAGGGTGGCCACACCACCCCATGGCGCGGGTCCCCCCAGGCCGCGCCAGGGCATGGGGTGGGCCCCCTGGCCACCCACCGACCTTGCCCTCTGGCCTATAAGAAGCCTCCCGAGGCATAAACCCTAGATAGTCAAGCCTCCAGCCACGAAAAGTTCCGTAGCACCACCGCCACCGAAGGGGAGATTCGGGGGACAGAAAGTCTCTGTTCTAGCACCCTGCCAGGACAGGGAAGTGCCCCCAGAGCCATCTCCATCGATCTCCACCACCATCCCCATCACCGTTGCTGATTCCCATGATGAGGAGGGAGTAGTTCTCTCTCGAGGCTAAGGGTTCTACCGGTAGCTATGTGTTCATCTCTCTCTCTCTATGCATGATCATATTGTGATCATGAGCTTTGTAATCAAGTAGATCTACCTTGCTACTCAAGTGCTTTAATAGATCTCTGCTCTCCCCATGTGTGTGAAAGTGACAACGTGCACACCATGGTGGCACTTAGGCTAGAGATTACAAATACTTGTCATGAGTTATATTTGGAGTTGGATGTCTTTATGAAATTGTGGTGTTTGTTGGACTCATCTAGTACTCAAGGTGACAGTGTGGGGTTTTCTAGATGGGAAAGGCTTACTTTGAGGTGTGATGTTATAGCCCTACCATCGATTAGAGTGTTCAACCAGAGAGTAGTTAAGAGTAGTATCATAAAGAGAAGTTATATTTATGAGAGAGTGTTCACTAGTGAAAGTATGATCCCTAGGCCTTGTTTCTAAGCATTGATACACCATTTGCTACTAGATATGTTACATGTTTGCTTGCTTCCATCTTTATTTCAGTTTGCCTTTAGTCTCTTCCACGCCATAATTCTATTTTCTAGCACTGTTGTCTTATATCCATACCACTTGTATTTCACTATCTCTTCGCTGAACTAGTGCACCTATACACCTGAAAAGTGTATTGGGTGTGTTGGGGACACAAGAGACTTCTTGTATCTTGATTGCAGGGTTGCTTGAGAGGGGATACCTTTGACCACTTCCTCCCTGAGTTCGATAAACCTTGGGTGATCCACTTAAGGGAAAACTTGCTGATGTTCTACAAACCTCTGCACTTGGAGGCCCAACAACTGTCTACAAGAATAGAAGTGAGTAGACATCAAGCTATTTTCTGGAGCCGTTGCCGGGGAGGTAAGGTAAAAGGTATTCACACAGGAGGATTAAAGAAGAAGAACCTCCCATGGCAAACGCCTATTTTCTAGCGCCATTGCCGGGGAGGTAAGGTAAAAGGTACTCACATCCTCCGGTGTGAGTGCTCGAAGTTATTTCCTTTAGATTATGCAATTTTGTCTTTTTGTTTCTTGTTTTCACTAGTTAGGCTTAATGGAAAACAACAAAACAATAAGAGAGCTTTATAGTATTTATCTTGAGTTAGGACATGAAGTGTTTGAAGAGAAAATTAAAAAACCTATGGAACTTTATTTGCATGCTAATAGCAATGTTGTTAGTATGAATTCTTTGGACACCATTATTGCTAATGCTATGGAAAAGTCTAAGCTTGGGGAAGCTAGTTTTTATGAAATGATCTTTTTAGTTCCCCAACTTTGGAAGATAGCTATTCTATTGCTTATGATGATACAAAACCTCCAATATATGATGATTACAATGATGAATATGATATTTTCAGTCCACCTACTATTGAGGATAAAATTAATTATGATTACAATATGCCTCCTATATTTGATGATTATGGTGATGAGAATAATAATGATAGCTATTTTGTTGAATTTGCTCCCATTACAATTAATAAGAATGACTATGTTTATGTGGGGAGTATTAATCCTTTTATGCATGTGGCTCATGATAAGAATGTTTTATTTGATAGTTATATTGTTAATTTTATTCATGATGCTACTAAAAGTTATTATGAGAGAGGGAAACATGGTCTTATGTATCTCAACAATATTAAGTTTCCCCTCTTTATGTTGAAAGTCTTGAAGTTGCACTTGTTTTGCTTTCCTCTGCTTGTTGGTTTGTGCTTTCATGACTTGTTTCTTTACAAGATTCCTATGCATAGGAAGTGGGTTAGACTTAAATGTGCTTTAAATTTGCTTCTTGATGCTCTCTTTTACTTCAATTTGTATTTCTTATGTGAGCATCTTCTCAAACTATCATGCCTAACTTAAAGGCATTAAAGAAAAATACTTATTGGGAGATAACCCAAAAGTTTTAGATGACTCTTGGAAGTTATTACCTCAGTAATAACCGCTCCTTATCCTTTTTATTTGCTTTTTCTGCCAAGAGTAACCTCTAATGAGAGAGAAGTAATGATTGGAAAAGTTGTTGTCCCGAAATAGATTTCTCTACTTCACCGTAAACATTCGTGTAAAATCTCTTGACATCTTTTTGAGGCGTGAATTTTTTTGCTTCTTCCCCAGGTTGTTATCTAACTTTCGTTAGTTCGACACTTTTTCATTTGAGCAACAGAAGGTCGTCAAAAAAATTCGTCTTTACCTGCTGGTCTGTTTTGACAGATTTCTGCCATTTTCTGCATTTGCTTCTTGTTGGTTCCTTTTTGAGTTCTTTAGGGAATTGAGCTTTTTGAGGGAAGTGCTACAGTAGCTAGTGTTCTAATGGAAGTTTATTTGTTGTTAGAACTGAACCTTAAGACTTATTTATCTTGACTGTACTAATGTTGCTAATGAAGATTGTGTGAAGTTTTGTATGAAGGGAAAATTTCAGGTGTATGGAAGGAATGAGTAATGAGATGAAGGATGGACTAAAGCTCAAGCTTGGGGATACCACGCGTGTCACCCCAAGAAATATCCAAGAAGTACAAGCATCAAAGCTTGGGGATGCCCAAGGCATCCCCCTCTTCATCAATAAAAATCCTAGGTTTCTTCCAAACACTTCATTTTTATTGTTTCATGCACAGTTGTGTTGTTCTTGGAGCGTCTTCTTTTTCGTTTTAGTTTTTTTTGTTTGCTTGGTTTGCTTAGCTTTCTGAATAAATTGGTTGGACCCCCTCTTTCATACATTTGTTTGCAAATAGTTTGGTTTGGTTTGGGAAAGAGTAGGGAAGTTCATGCTTATGTGGTAAAAAGAGCATGTTTTTGACTGTGGCCTATGCTTTGTCATGCCATGCTTGATATTGTTTTGGTTTTATTCTTAGTATTCTTTGCTGTAGCATGACTTGTTATAAACAATTGAGATTGCTTAATGTGCCTTGGATGAATCATGCGTTTTTTTAGCACATTAAAGCATATTATAGTGGCACTCTCTTTTGATGCTTTATTTGGGTTGACTTGGCGCATGCTCACACCATGTTATGACTATCCAAAGTCACCATAGCCTTGATGATCCTCTAGTTTTCAACTTGTAGTATCAGTTTATGCTTTGATCAATGATGTTTTGTCGCTCTGCATGATTATGGCCATTACTGCTCTCTTAGTTTGTCGCTCCCAGTCTTTTGCTAGCCTCCACAACCAAGTATGAGTTCCAGTCATGCATCCAACTCCCTAAACCAAGTTATTCCAAAGAGTCCACCATACCTACCTATTAGCTTATGCTATTCCAAGTATATTCATGCTTTTGTTTACCTTCCAAATTAAACTTGTTATGAGAAAACTAGTGATTAAAGCTCTCATGAACTTGATGGCACACCTTACTTTATTGCCTCTAATAAACTTGAACCATTGAGTCCTTGTTTGTTACGTATATGCTTGAGCTTTATAAGTTGAAATTAGCAGAACCATGTTTCATGGGGAACGCTTTCAACATTGCACTTGTACTTTGTACCCCGTTGATATCATGTTCTTTTGCTTACGGATCCCGGCGGTGTGAAATAAAAGTGGAACTTGTAAGATCATGGAGTTTGTATGTGTGTTAGAGAAACGCCTGGGCCGCTAGCCTAAGCCATGCCTAATCATGGTGGAAACTTGCATCATCACCATAATGAGCACTCTATGAAGCATCCTCAATAAAAACCTATGCAAATAGGAAATAAAAAGATTGTTGAGATGCTCATTGTCTGCTTGCCTTGTTATTTTGATTATGGGATAGCTCCTGTATCATGTGCAAGGGGTACCCTGTTGGCGGTTCTTTATGATACATATGTACTTACAATGACAAGAGCTTACTTGTGACTAAAGGTGAGTAGCATGAGGTTCGGTCTTCGTAAGTAAGGGGCATGAGATTTCGGTTTATAACTTGTCAAGCATATCCTCTTAGTTGTGTCACTTTAACCTTAATCACCTTAAAGATGCTTATGATAGGGGCAATGAGAGCTAAAACCTAATAAGTACCATAATTTTTGGAAGCTCTTTATGAGACTTGAATCCCTACTTCCTTCTATGAAGGCCTTTCTTCCACCATTATACATTGAGTCTCCACCTTCTATCTTTATACACCTACTTTGAGAGCATAGTGGCCATTCTTAGTTCTATGTGCATTGTCCTAAGACTAGTTGATTGATGCATAACTTGATATTGCTTGTTTTAAACTATTTGTATCTAGTCACTCTTATGAACATTGAAGGTGTCCTATGCATTTATATTTGCTACTCTATTGAGGGACAAGTTGAATACTATTATGTTATGTTTTCTTTATGTGAAACAAACAAACGTCTTGCAAAGCATTGTTATTCATGAATCTTTTGTTTGTGCCTTTTCATGTTGCATCATAGTTTCTTTGTCTTATTGGTAGAACTTTATCTTTTATGTATGATTGAAGTGCTATGATCCCAGCTTTGAGTGTTTTATAAATACTTTGATCAAGTCTTTGATGGTGCATGTCACCTCAAAAATTATTCTTTCTTTTTATCACTTACCTACTCGAGGACGAGCAGGAGTTAAGCTTGGGGATGTTGATACATTGCAAATGTATCTATAATTTTTGATGTTCCATGCTTGGTTTTATCTACTTTCTTGTGTTTTGTCCACACTTTGGAGTACTTTTCATATGATTTCTTGGACTAACCTATTAACAAGTGCCACAGCGCCAGTTGCCTATTTTCTGTTGTTTTTGGTTCCAGGAAAGTCAGAAAATCAATATTCTCGGAATTGGACCGGACAAAAGCCAAAGTTGATATTTTCCCGGAAGACTCACGGAGCCAAAAGGAGAATCGGAGAGGGGCCACAGGGTGGCCACACCACCCCATGGCGCGGGTTCCCCCAGGCCGCGCCAGGGCATGGTGTGGGCCCCCTGGACGCCCACCGACCTTGCCCTCTGGCCTATAAGAAGCCTCCCGAGGCATAAACCCTAGATAGTCAATCCTCCAGCCACGAAAAGTTCCATAGGGCCGCCGCCACCGAAGGGGAGATTTGGGGGACATAAAGTCTCTATTCTGGCACCCTGCCGGGACGGGGAAGTGCCCCCGAAGCCATCTTCATAGATCTCCACCACCATCTCCATCACTGTTGTTGATTCCCATGATGAGGAGGGAGTAGTTCTCTCTCGAGGCTAAGGGTTCTACCGGTAGCTATGTGTTCATCTCTCTCTCTATGCATGATCATATTGTGATCATGAGCTTTGTAATCAAGTAGATCTACCTTGCTACTCAAGTGCTTTAATAGATCTCTGCTCTCCCCATGTGTGTGAAAGTGACAGCATGCACACCCTGGTGGTACTTAGGCTAGAGATTACAAATACTTGTTATGAGTTATATTTGGAGTTGGATGTCTTTATGAAATTGTGGTGTTTGTTGGACTCATCTAGTACTCAAGGTGACAGTGTGGGGTTTTCTAGATGGGAAAGGCTTACTTTGAGGTGTCTTGTTATAGCCCTACCATCGATTAGAGTGTTCAACCAGAGAGTAGTTAAGAGTAGTATCATAAACAGAAGATATATTTATGAGAGAGTGTTCACTAGTGAAAGTACGATCCCTAGGCCTTGTTTCTAAGCATTGATACACCGTTTACTACTAGATTTGTTACATGTTTGCTTGCTTCCATCTTTATTTCAGTTTGCCTTTAGTCTCTTCCACGCCATCAATCTATTTTCTAGCACCGTTGTCTTGTATCCATACCACTTGTATTTCACTATCTCTTCGCGAAATTAGTGCACCTATACACCTCACAAGTGTATTGGGTGTGTTGGGGACACAAGAGACTTCTTGTATCTTGATTGCAGGGTTGTTTGAGAGGGGATACCTTTGACCACTTCCTCCCTGAGTTTGATAAACCTTGGGTGATCCACTTAAGGGAAAACTTGCTGCTGTTCTACAAACCTCTGCAGTTGGAGGCCCAACAATTGTCTACAAGAATAGAAGTGCGTAGACATCAATACATAACCAGTCATTGAATGTTTCTTAGTTTTTTGGGAAACGTTTCATAGTTAATTATATAATATAGTACTAAAATATAATTTTTATCTAAATTTATAATAGGTAAAGCTCAACAAATAATTATAATTTTGAGCCACATCCATAAATTATCTGGTGTATTTTTGGTTCTTGTAAGTTGTATCATTTAGAAATCAACCTATTAGTAGGAACATAATTCCCGACATCCTCTAGAGAAATGATATATAGATTCTATAATGATGGAAAGTGTGTTTTGTGGTTTATGCATAGTGTTCATGCTAAAGACTATATCAATAGAATCTTATAAATGTTAGAGTGGACGGAAAATCTATCGGTTAGCAATGTTGGGATTTCCAGTCTTGATTGAATGGTTAAAGTTCAAAGTTATTCGTACACTATATACTAGGGTATGCTAAGATAATTAAATGTATAACATGTCATTAGAATCTTTATGGTTTTTGCATAGCGTTCATTGTGCTAAGGACTATCGATAGAATCTTCCACATTCTAGAATGGAAAAAAGATCCAAGAGTTAACATTGTTGGGATTTGCCAGTCTTGATTCAATTTTCTTTGTTCAAAGTTACTCGTACATTATATAGTGGCAAGAGTTTCAAGAAGTCACACGCTAGTTCCTACTAGTAAAAGGCACGTGCCACACTTGTAGATACTGTATGAAATGTGATTTAACGAACATTAAGTTGTTATTAACCAATAGTCTTCTTAGATAAAAAAGGCATACATTAAGTATATTAATAATAACTATCTACACATATTGAGAATACAACCTACTGCGTTATAAACTTTTTTTTGCAGGGGGTGACATGATGGTTCTAGAACATGGTGGAGTTTGCTCTAGGTACTACTCCTTCAACACGAGTCCAGCTGCTCTAAACCATTGGATCTAACAGCCCAACAGTCAGGATTGGTGCTATGGATCCAATTCAAAACTGCTCTATTATAGTAGTAGAGATAATTCGAAAACATTGGTGATGATGCTATATGTGCATGACCAAACAACTTTTGGATAACCTCAAGGAAAAACCAGGCCGCATGTATCAATGAGCATGAATGGACGATATAAGTTGTGAGGACAAATTACTTGAGGGGCCTAGCAACCACACATTTCTTTTTTTAATGAGCTTACCTTATGGGTGGCTTTGCTGTCGGTGCTCAGGCGCACTATATTATTCACGTTAGCGGAATAGAGGGTTCCCAAAATTGTCTTTTAAACATAAGGTTGAACACTCCCAACCATAGTGATTCAAAATTTATCGATAAAGGGGATTTATTTATTAGGTGGCCGAGGTTGACTCCACATGTCATTGTCATGTAGACATGATTTTTGCTAGGAAGGGAAAACACTAACGAATTCTTATAGGAAGGATAGGAAATTGGAAATGGTGTTCCATTGATAAATCTTCGTGCTCCTCTTCCTAGAGTCAGATTTTAGCAATTCAATACAAAAAGGTTGTTGGACATGCTCCAAAACCCAATATTTTTTCTTTTTAAATAAGAATAATAGTGATTAGCTCGACTAATTAATTGCGGTCTTCGTATGTTGTACTAATGTACTTTATAGAATATGCTATGTGTGCATGACCGAACAACTTTCAAAAAACCTGAAGGAAAATGTGGCTACATTAATAAATGAGCGTGAAGTAAGGATGGCAATGGGTAGGGTATGAGTAGGGTAGATCAATATCATACCCACTCCCATTTAGTCAATATTTTACCCATACTCATATTCGCAGGGATAAACCTTTACCCATGCCCGTACCCATGAAATATATCGAAGTTTAGAAGTCACAGTATCATACTCTTCCCTAGGTTGCTCGGCCCCATAGGTTGTAACTCTACAGATAAGTTTTACTACTATGTCAGTTTAAATGGGTAGGGTATGGGTCTATCTACCCATGCCCGTACCCATGACTTAACGGGTTAGGGTATGTGTATAAAAGTGTGCCCATACCCTACAACACAGGTACGGTACCTGCAGGCACTCGTGGGTAAAATTGCCATCCTTAGCGCGAAGGGACATTAAGAGTTGTGATAACAAAGTACTTGTGGGGCCTAGAAACTTTCACATTTTTTGATGAAAACACCGTCGCTGCTTACCTTATGAGTGGTTTGATGTCGTCCCTCACGCACTAAATTATTCACGTTAGCGAAATAGTGGGTTCCCATATTTTTGTTAAGAATATAAGTAAGAACACTCCTAACCATAGTGATTGAAAATTTATCGATAAAGGGCGCTTTATTTTTTTTAAAGCTCAGGGCACTTTATTATTATACTCAATTCCCCATACCACCGGCCTACCATTCTGCTATTATTAGTTGGACTATGAATAAATTCAAATTCATTCGAGTTGGTTGGGGCTTTAATCATAATTTTCAGGCTCACTACCTGTCTTGGTGACAACATCTTAATACGCATCATCTATGATGAATATATATAATAGAGAAATATATCAATGCCATAGTATTTTAGTGCCTACCAAAGTAATACTTCAGTTTTCTCTCTTCTCAGTTTCTTCAAAAAGGGGTCTAGCCTCTTTCTCAATTATTTTAAAAAACATAATTTTTGAGAATACTTCAGTTTAAACCCCTATTATTTGTTGGAACAAAGCACTAAAAGGTATTCAATAGTTAAGTTTATTCAGAAATCAAAATGTTTTCTAAATAATTTAAAAATACTTTGACGCCAAACTCGGCCTTAATATCTGAACTGAGCCAATCTAGGCCATGGATGATCAATATTTAGATGCCAAATGGCCAAATGGGCCCTTAATTTATGAACTAAGGTAGTATGGCCGATGGATGATCACCGATGTTCCTGTTGGCCTTTGATTCCAGGGAGTACGGCTTACCAATTTACTACTACTTGGACTATACATAAATCTGAATTTAGTCGAGAGGGAAAATCTCCCGCTATCCAATGTTTCAAACATCTTGGAATCCCCCTTCTACCCCTAGTGAAGTCGGTTTGTTGGGGCTTCAATCGTAATTTCCCCGCTAGATTATTCACGTTAGTAAAATAGTGGGTTCCCATATTTTTGTTTATAATAGAAGTTAGAACACTTCCAACCATAGTGATTGAAAAGTTATCGATAAAGGGCGCTTTATTTTTCTTAAGCCTCAGGGCGCTTTATTATTATACTCGATTCCCCATACCACCGGCCTACCATTCTGCTGTTATTAGTTGGACTATGGATAAATTCAAATTCATTTGAGTTGGTTGGTGCTTTAATCGTAATTTTCAGGCTCACTACCTATCTTGGTGACAACATGTTCATACGCATCATCTATGATGAATAGATATAATAAGGAAATATATCAATGCTATAGTATTTTAGTGCTTACCAAAGTAATACTTCAGTTTTCTCTCTTCTCAGTTCCTTCAAAAAGGGGGTCTGACCTCTTTCTCAATTATTTTAAAAAACATAGTTTTGGAGAATACTTCTGTTTAAACCCCTATTGTTTGTTGGAAAAAACACTAAAAGGTATTCAATAGTTAAGTTTATTAAGATATCAAAATGTTTTCTAAATAATTTAAAAATACTTTGATGCCAAACTTGGCCTTAATATCTGAACCGAGCCAATCTGGGCCATGGATGATCAATATTTAGATGCCAAATGGCCAAATGGGCCCTAAATTTATGAACTGAGATAGTATGGGCGATGGATGATCACCGATGTGCCTGTCGGCCTTTGATTCTAGGGAGTATGGCTTACCAATTTAATACTACTTGGACTATACATAAATCTGAATTTAGTCAAGCGGGAAAATCTCCCGCTATCCAATGTTTCAAACATCTTGGAATCACCCTTCTACCCCTAGTGAAGTCGGTTCGTTGGGGACTCAATTGTAATTTCCCCGTTTAGTACCTCTATAGCCCCGCCCTACCACCGACCCTCCCACCCCCACACCCACACACAATCCTCGCCCCCAGCTGCGCAAGCCCTGCGAAAAACCCTAGATCTACCTTCACCACCTTAGATCTGATTCACCGTCATCACCGTGCACTACACCAGATCTGCTTCACCGACCCACTCTCCTGGTGCGCCGAACACATTCTCACCGCCAGGAATCTGCTGCTTCGCTGTTGTCATCCCGCGCTCGGAGGAACCCCTATTCTGCTTCACCTTCGTCCAAAAGAACCACAACCGTAGCACCCTCGACAACCTCGACGTCAGCACCCAGGATTCACAGGATGCCTAAACACCCTCGACAACCTCGACGTCACCATATCTCCTTGGAGTTTGTTAAGATAAATATGTAGCAGTTAACTGTATTTTGTATTGGTGCTACTTTTGTAGTAACTTACAAGTACTATACTTGTTACCCGTATCTTCCTAAATAATTTTTTTGTAGTAAGGTTTAACCATAAGGCATTCAATTGCGATTTTGTATGTCATGGTGAAATATGAGTCAGCCAATGGTTAACACATTTGTTTCCATTATCTACTTTAGTAAGTGCCCATATTTGATGCGGTTACAATTTCTCTCTGGCTTGGCGTAGGCTATGGCACTAACTATTATTTCTTGCTTGATGCTTTTATCCTATCTATGCAGTACACATTTACATTCGTTATACTGCTTCCACTAAGATGTCTGTTTTATTTGCTTCTGCTTACCCCACTATTCCTCACCGTTTGTTGTTGTTACACAATGAACATGTGTAGTTTACACTAGAAATCATAGAATGAATGGCCCCTATAATCTCGTAAGTATCTATTGCTTTTGTATCACTTCATGCTAACATCTGTGAGACTGGAACCTTTTTGTGTTTACTATTTTCTACACCATTATGCAGAGGACCAGCACTGAAGTATGGAGACCACTAGTCCATTTACTTGATGCAGCGGACATTGTCGACGAACATACCTGTAACCAGATCAGCAACCCTGAGACTCTACATAGAGCTACTGTAAGGACGCCCCCTTTTTTAAGGTTTAAGTCCCCTGGTGCCATGCCACTGACTCTAGTTGAGTTCTTATTTTTGTCGGAGGCACTAGGGTGATTATAACAAGGCCAGACATGCAACGAAATCTAATATAACATTAACTGAAGGATCATAAGCAACCGCGCACTTCAAATCTCACTCTGGTATCTACACGTGTATGGCTATTTTAACACGAGACACATGATAGTACAATTTGTCTTTGGGCACACAATCAAAAAATTTAAACATTCCAACCTTTCGATAGATTGTTTGACCATTTCTCTAAAATGATTTGGCTAGTCTATTACAGTCATACATTTGCATGAGGTCCTTGTGATGAGTGCTTACATTGCTCTAATAGACCAAATAATCTTTTGAAAATCTTTGAGAATGAACATGGTAGTTTTGTTCCTTTGTATGATGTTGTAACTTCTTTTATCTTAGTTTCAACCTTCATCAAGTAGAGCAGACATTTCACAGGGCAGAAGTGATAGTTGCACACTATATCATCCCTCTATGAAGTCAATTGTTCCAGTTATTCCAGAAGAAAGAGATGTATGATGCCCTGATGTTACTAATTGTTTTCTTCTTTTTGGCAAAAGGACTGATTTGAAATTTGTTGGTTTTTGTTCTCCTTGGTAATGATGTTATATGACGTTTCTTTTTTTGTTTTAGGTTGGAAATATAAATATGAAGGAAGAAAAGAAAACAACTACCTCAAGGCTAGATCTCTTTGGACAGAGCAGCAGTGACAGTGCATATTGCTCATGTAGGTACATGATCTCGACTGCTCCATACATTCCAGCAGAAAGAATTTTTGGTGCTGCACTCCAAAAATTCTTGATGTAGTTGAACAGATGCAGTAGCCTCCATAGCAAGGAAGGAGTTATCTGAGTTGATAAATAGGCAAGCTTTAACGGAGAATCTACTTAATAATATCCTCAACAAGTCTCATGGTAATCCCGTCGTTACATGTGAGGCAACGCGAGCTCCCTAAAAGGAACATTTTTGAAACGGATATTATATTGTTTATCAGCTATGTTGTACTCCGATGATGCTTTACAAGCTACCGAATTTTTTAGGACTATAATAATTTACCAATTTTCTAGTTATAAGTTTTCTTCCATAGTTCTAGAATTTATTTAGAATCTTAGAGAACTTCTTTTCTTTTTTTATCCACCTTTATATCCTTGCAATGGATCTACGTTAGATATGCTTAAATAGTAGTAGGTCCACAATGTTTTATTAGTCCTTGATGGGCCACCAATCAAAAGCGACATGCCTACACTGAGGCCATTATATGTAGAATCCGGCCGCAAAAGAACAGAACAATAAAAGGCCAGAACAGTAAATGGCTAGAATAGTGAAAGGCCAGAACAGTGAAAAGCCAGAACAGTGAAAGGCCAGAATAGTGACAGGCCAGAACAGTAAATGGCTACAACAATAAAAGGCCGGTATAGGAAAACTGTAGGACACCAGAGTAGTAACATGTCGGAATCAGTAACAAAGCCAGAACAGTAGGAGGCTAGAACTTTAGCAGGCTAGAAACTTTGCAACTCGAATAGTAGAAGGCCGGAATAGTGAATGTCTAGAACAGTAAAGGGCCGTAATTGTAGCGGGCCGTAAGGGCCCATGATGGGTGCGATAAAAGTGACGGGCCAACAGCAGACCTTAACAGTAACAGACTGACTTGGCCCAGGATGAGAATGGGTCGCACAGTATTGGACCAAGGTGGGCCTTCTATAGACTGAAACAGTGTCAGGCCTGAAAGTTGACGGGCCTCGGATGGCTGCACTAGTTGGCCTATTTCAAACAGTGCTGCACGAAACAGTAACGGGCCTTCTTCTTATTGGGCTCTCCTCATGGGCCGGTCCACTTAATAATTAGCAGGCCTTGTCTGAGCCTGGCTTCTGCCACAGTTTCTGTGACCGTTAACGGTGGTAACTAGGCGTTAACGGTGTTCTCCATGTGGCATCTTGCACGATGTCAACAGTCAACGGGATTGGAGAACAGATGTATGACAGAACAAGTTTTCGTGGATGAAGGGTGCGATCCGCCATGGTGAAAAAAACCGTGGTAGATTCATTTGTGATGGGGCTTTTACCATGATGGGCATCCGTCATAGAAGACTTTTTACCCACAAAAACAAGCCTTCAACCACGAAAATCGTCCGTTGTAAAAGCCAGCTTTTCTTGTAGTGTCACCTGGTCTCTCGAGAAGGAGCCGAAAAAAAAAAGTTTTACTTTGTAGGGTCCTTTGTGCTAAATGTATGGACCTCCACGTAATTTTCCCTTTTTTTGGTCCTTGATGTAAAATGTACACCCACCGACCGTGTAAAATTCTAACCTAAAAGTAAGTGGTGAAACTTAAATGAATTTAAGCTTAGTTGTCAATAAGTATGAACCATATTCTTAGATTTTCAAGACAAACAGCCAAGGTCATGGCCATATCTACATCATACTTTATGCATATGATCCCATATCCAAGAATTTGCATGCCGACAAATTTGGCCTTATTTTGAAAACAATCGAAGATGAAGTAGTGTGAAGAGTATGGCTCAATCAGCTGCTCTCTAGAGAAGGAGACAAACTCAACTATTTTCCTTGCTTAATTTAAGGGCCCTTTGTGATAAATGTATGGACCTCGATGTAATTTTCCCTTTTTAGGTCCTTGATGTAAAATGTACTTCCATGCCTATGTAAAATTCTAACCTAAAAGTATAAGTGGTGAAATTTCGACGATTTTAAGCTTACTTGTCAACGAGTATGACCATTATTGAATTTCAAGCCAAACGACCAAGGTCAAGGCCATATCAACATCATACTTTATGTTGATGATCCCATATGAGAGAATTTGCATGGCGACAAATTTGCCATATTTTGAAAACAACCGAAGAGGAACTAGTGTGTAGAGTTTGGCTCAGATCAGCTAATCTCTTGAGAAGGAGGCGAACTAGAAAAATTTCCTTTTAGGGAGCTTTATGATAAATATATGAACCTCGATGTAATTATTTCCTTTTTTAGATCCCTGATGTAAAATGTACTCTGACCAACTGTGTAAAAATCTAACCTAAAAGTAAGTGGTGAAATTTAAGGGAATTTCAGCCTAGTTATCAACGAGTATAACCATTCTGGGATTTCAAGATGAACGACAAAGGTCATGATCAGCTACAAATTTGGCCATATTTTGAAAACAATCGAATATAAAGTAGTATGAAGAGTATGGCTCGATCAACTAGTCTCTCAAGAAGGAGATGAACCCGACTGTTTTCCTTGCTTAATTTTAGGGTCCTTTGTGCTAAATGTATGGACCTCGATGTAATTTTCACTTTTTTAGTTCCTTGATGTAAAATGTACTTCCATGCCCGTGTAAAATTCTAACCTAAAAGTATAAGTGGTGAAATATTGATGATTTTTAGCTTACTTGTCAACGAGTATGACCATTATTGAACTTCAAGTAGAACGACCAAGGTCAAGGCCATATCAACCATCATACTTTATGTTGATGATCCCATATGAGAGAATTTGCATGGCAACAAATTTGGCCATATTTTGAAAACAATCGAAGAGGAAGTAATATGTAGAGTTTCGCTCAGATGAGCTGATCTCTCGAGAAGGAGACGAACCAGAAAAGTTTCCTTTTAGGGAGTTTTATGATAAATGTATAGACCTTGATGTAATTTTTGCTTTTTCGTGTTCCTGGTCTAAAATGTACTCCGACCAACCGTGTAAAAAATCTAACTTAAAAGTAAGTTGTGAAATTTAAACGAATTTAAGCTTAGTTGTCAACGAATATGAACCATTATGGGATTTCAAGATGAACGACCAAGGTCATGATCCCATATCCAAGAATTTGCATGCTGACAAATTTAGCCATATTTTGAAAACAATCGAAGATGAAGTAGTATGAAGAGTATGCCTCGATCAGCTACTCTCTCGTGAAGGAGCTAAACCCGACAGTTTTCCTTGCTTAATTTTAGGATCCTTTGTGCTGAATGTATGCACCTCGATGTAATTTTCTCCATTTTTGGTCCTTGATGTAAAATGTACGTCCATGCCCGTGTAAAATTATAACCTAAAAGTGTAAGTGGTGAAATTTTGATGATTGTAGCTTACTTGTCAACGAGTATGACCAGTATTGGATTTCAAGCCGAACGGCCAAGATCAAGGCCATATCAATATCATACTTTATGTTGATAATCCCATATGAGAGAATTTGCATGGCAACAAATTTGGCCATATTTTGAAAACAATCGAACAAGAAGTAGTACGTAGAGTTTGGTTCTCAGATCAGCTGATCTCTTGAGAAGGACCCGAACCAGAAAATTTTCCTTTTAGGGAGATTTATGATAAATGTATGGACCTCTATGTAATTTTTGCTTTTTCAGGTCCTTGGTGTAAAATGTACTCCGACTAACCATGTAAAAATCTAACATAAAAGTAAGTGGTGAAATTTAAATGAATTTAAGCTTAGTTGTCAACGAGTATGAACCATTCTGGGATTTCAAGATGAGCGGCCAAGGTCATGATCCCATATCCAAGAATTTGGATGCCAAAAAATTTGGCCATATTTTGAAAACAATCGAAGATGAAGTAGTATGAAGAGTATGCCTCGATCAGCTACTCTCTCGTGAAGGAGCTAAACCCGACTGTTTTCCTTGCTTAATTTTAGGGTCCTTTGTGCTGAATGTATGGACCTCGATGTAATTTTCTCCATTTTTGGTCCTTGATGTAAAATGTACGTCCATGCCCGTGTAAAATTATAACCTAAAAGTGTAAGTGGTGAAATTTTGATGATTGTAGCTTACTTGTCAACGAGTATGACCAGTATTGGATTTCAAGCCGAACGGCCAAGGTCAAGGCCATATCAATATCATACTTTATGTTGATAATCCCATATGAGAGAATTTGCATGGCAACAAATTTGGCCATATTTTGAAAACAATCGAACAAGAAGTAGTACGTAGAGTTTGGTTCTCAGATCAGCTGATCTCTTGAGAAGGACCCGAACTTGAAAATTTTCCTTTTAGGGAGATTTATGATAAATGTATGGACCTCTATGTAATTTTTGCTTTTTCAGGTCCTTGGTGTAAAATATACTCTGACTAACCATGTAAAAATCTAACATAAAAGTAAGTGGTGAAATTTAAACGAATTTAAGCTTAGTTGTCAACGAGTATGAACCATTCTGGGATTTCAAGATGAACGGCCAAGGTCATGATCCCATATCCAAGAATTTGGATGCCAAAAAATTTGGCCATATTTTGAAAACAATCGAAGATGAAGTAGTATGAAGTGTATGCCTCGATCAGCTACTCTCTCGTGAAGGAGCTAAACCCGAATGTTTTCCTTGCTTGATTTTAGGGTCCTTTGTGCTGAATGTATGGACCTCGATGTAATTTTCTCCATTTTTGGTCCTTGATGTAAAATGTACGTCCATGCCTGTGTAAAATTATAACCTAAAAGTGTAAGTGGTGAAATTTTGATGATTGTAGCTTACTTGTCAACGAGTATGACCAAAATTGGATTTCAAGCCGAACGGCCAAGGTCAAGGCCATATCAATATCATACTTTATGTTGATAATCCCATATGAGAGAATTTGCATGGCAACAAATTTGGCCATATTTTGAAAACAATCGAACAAGAAGTAGTACGTAGAGTTTGGTTCTCAGATCAGCTGATCTCTTGAGAAGGACCCGAACTAGAAATTTTTTCTTTTAGGGAGATTTATGATAAATGTATGGACCTCTATGTAATTTTTGCTTTTTCAGGTCCTTGGTGTAAAATGTACTCCGACTAACCATGTAAAAATCTAACATAAAAGTAAGTGGTGAAATTTAAACGAATTTAAGCTTAGTTGTCAACGAGTATGAACCATTCTGGGATTTCAAGATGAACGGCCAAGGTCATGATCCCATATCCAAGAATTTGGATGCCAAAAAATTTGGCCATATTTTGAAAACAATCGAAGATGAAGTAGTATGAAGAGTATGCCTCGATCAGCTACTCTCTCGTGAAGGAGCTAAACCCGACTGTTTTCCTTGCTTAATTTTAGGGTCCTTTGTGCTGAATGTATGGACCTCGATGTAATTTTCTCCATTTTTGGTCCTTGATGTAAAATGTACGTCCATGCCCGTGTAAAATTATAACCTAAAAGTGTAAGTGGTGAAATTTTGATGATTGTAGCTTACTTGTCAACGAGTATGACCAGTATTGGATTTCAAGCCGAACGGCCAAGGTCAAGGCCATATCAATATCATACTTTATGTTGATAATCCCATATGAGAGAATTTGCATGGCAACAAATTTGGCCATATTTTGAAAACAATCGAACAAGAAGTAGTACATAGAGTTTGGTTCTCAGATCAGCTGATCTCTTGAGAAAGACGCGAACCAGAAAATTTTCATTTTAGGGAGATTTATGATAAATGTATGGACCTCTATGTAATTTTTTATTTTTCAGGTCCTTGGTGTAAAATGTACTCCGACTAACCATGTAAAAATCTAACATAAAATTAAGTGGTGAAATTTAAACGAATTTAAGCTTAGTTGTCAACGAGTATGAACCATTCTGGGATTTCAAGATAAACGGCCAAGGTCATGATCCTATATCCAAGAATTTGGATGCCAAAAAATTTGGCCATATTTTGAAAACAATCGAAGATGAAGTAGTATGAAGAGTATGCCTCGATCAGCTACTCTCTCGTGAAGGAGCTAAACCCGACTGTTTTCCTTGCTTAATTTTAGGGTCCTTTGTGCTGAATGTATGGACCTCGATGTAATTTTCTCCATTTTTGGTCCTTGATGTAAAATGTACGTCCATGCCCGTGTAAAATTATAACCTAAAAGTGTAAGTGGTGAAATTTTGATGATTGTAGCTTACTTGTCAACGAGTATGACCAAAATTGGACTTCAAGCCGAACGGCCAAGGTCAAGGCCATATCAATATCATACTTTATGTTGATAATCCCATATGAGAGAATTTGCATGGTAACAAATTTGGCCATATTTTGAAAACAATCGAACAAGAAGTAGTACGTAGAGTTTGGTTCTCAGATCAGCTGATCTCTTGAGAAGGACCCGAACCAGAAAATTTTCCTTTTAGGGAGATTTATGATAAATGTATGGACCTCTATGTAATTTTTGCTTTTTCAGGTCCTTGGTGTAAAATGTACTCCGACTAACCATGTAAAAATCTAACATAAAAGTAAGTGGTGAAATTTAAACGAATTTAAGCTTAGTTGTCAACGAGTATGAACCATTCTGGGATTTCAAGATGAACGGCCAAGGGCATGATCCCATATCCAAGAATTTGGATGCCAAAAAATTTGGCCATATTTTGAAAACAATCGAAGATGAAGTAGTATGAAGAGTATGGCTCGATCAGGTACTCTCTCGAGAAGGAGCCAAACTCGACTGGTTTCCCACTACAAGGAATCTGTTGATACATGACCCTCTATTTTCATCACTGAATCGTCATTCTCTACAATATATGACGATCTTATGACAAAAAACAGATCATCAAAAACTGAGCATCAATAATTGCACACAATAACGTTTTCTACGAAATTGGCATAACCGTCTATGACGATATTGGACCGTCATAACCGTTATGACGATCCAATATCGTCACGAAGCATCTAGCCAGGCCAGGTCAGATCCTATGTGGCCAATCCGACATGGCAAAATTGATGGGTTCGTAGGATGGAAAACAAAAAATTTCTACCGCAAGAACGAACAAAACCTAGATCTAATCTAGATAAAAGCCAACATCTAATCTATTAGACATGAGCAACGAGATAGATGGGAACTAACCCTCGTAGATCCGAAAGTGTTAACGAGATTAGATCTCATCGTTGATGTAGTCGATCACTTGCCGATCTCAAGATCGTGTGGACGAACCTTCCGGCGTCGCGTTCCAGCAGCGCTTCCGCCCTCGGTCAAGTAGACGATCCTTCCGGCGTCGCGTTCCAGCAGCGCTTCCGCCCTTGGTCAAGTAGACGATCCTTCCGGTGCCGCGATTCGGCAGCGCTTCCGCAGTCGGTCACACGTGCGGAGTCGAAGCAGACCTTCCTCTCCCCGTTCCAGTGAGCAGCGGAGGTAGTAGATCTTCTCCACGGAATCCCAGCAGCACGACGGCGTGGTGGTGGTGGTGGAGTAGAGAATTCTGCAGGGCTTCGCCTATGCCTGTGCAGAAGATGGTGGAGGAGAGAGGGCGCAGAGATTGGGTGTTATGGGAGCATGGGAGGAGGGGGCGCCCCTGCCCCTCTATTTAAAGAGGGGAGGCGCCTAGGGAGGGGGAGTCCTTGTAGGACTCCCCTCCCTCTCTATGGCCGGCGGATTGGAGGTGGGGGGAGGAGTCCTCCTCCCCCACGAATCCATATCTTGACCCACCAGGACTCCTTGATCCCTATCTTGATTTTCAAGCAAACTCCAAGATATCTTCTAGAACCTTCCGGAACATTGCGAAACCTTCTAGAATCATCATACAAACACTCTGGAACATTTCCTAACTCATAAAATGATCTCCTATATATGAATCTTATTCTCCGGACCATTCCGGATCTCCTCGTGATGTCCCGAATCCAATCCGAGACTCCGAACAACATTCGGTCTCCAACGCACATTCCATATCTAGTTAAAACAACTTCGAACCTTAAGTGTGTCACCCTATGGTTCGTGAATATGTAGACATGATAGAGACACATCTCCTATCAATAACCATCAGCGGGACCTGGAGATCCATAATGGCTCCCACATACTCAACGATGACTTCGCGATCGATTGAACCATTTACATACGAAACTAATTCCCTTTGTCTCGCGATACTATACTTATCCGAGGTTTGATCGTCGGTATCTCCATACCTAGTTCTACCTCGTTACTGATAAGTACTCTTTACTTGTTCCGTGATATGTCATCCCTTGTGACCTAGTCACATGCTTGCAAGCTAACTAGATGACATTCCACCGAGAGGGCCCAGAGCATATCTATCCGTCATATGGATGGACAAATCCCAATCTTGGTTCATGCGCTTCAACACATACTTTCAGAATACCCAATGACACTTTTATAACCACCCAGTTACGAAGCGGCGTTTGATGTCATCAAATTATCCATTCGGTGATGGTGATTAACATAACCTCATGGTCGAAGGAATAGGTTACTATGTATTTGAAAGCTTACAGCAATACGAACTTAATGACTTGATCTTATGCTATGCTTACTATGGGTGTGTGTCCATCACATCATTCTCCTAATGATATAACCTTGTTATTAATCACATCCTAATGTCCATGATCAGGAAACCATGATCATCAATTAATCAACAAGCTAGTTTAACAAGAGGCTTACTAGGGACTCTTATATGTTTACAAAACACACATGTATTAGTGTTTCCTAATAATACAATTATAGCATGGGATGTAAACATTCATCATAAACACAAAGATATAATAATAATCACTTTTATTATTGCCTCTTGGGCATATCTCCAACAGTCTCCCACTTTCACTAGAGTCAATAATCTAGATTACATGGTAATATACCGAACACCCATGGCGTTCTGGTGTTGGTCATGCTTTGCCCTAGGGAGAGGTTTAGTCAACGGATCAGCTACATTCAGATCAGTGTGTACTTTGCAAATCTTTATGTCACCATCTCTGACATACTCGCAAATAGCGTGGAAACGTAGCTCGATGTGCTTCAGCTTGCTATGTGACCTTGGCTCCTGTGCATTAGCTATGGCACCTGTGTTGTCACAGTAGATGGCCATCGGGTCCAACGCACTGGGAACCACGCCGAGTTCAGTAATGAATTCCTTCATCCAAACGGCTTCTTGTGCAGCCTCCGAAGCAGCTATGTATTCCGATTCAGTTGAAGATTTCGCCACAACGCTTTGCTTCGCACTCCTCCAGCTCACTGCAGCACCATTCAAAATAAATACGTATCCTAATTGTGACTTCGAGTCATCCGGATCGGTGTTCCAACTAGCATCGGTGTAACCGTTTACAACAAGTTGTTCATCACCTCCATAAGAAAGAACCATATCCTTAGTCCAATTTAGGTACTTTAGGATATTTTTGACCGCTGTCCAGTGCTCCATTCCAGGATCACTTTGATATCTGCTAGTCAAACTAACAGCATGTGCTATATCCGGTCTTGTACACAGCATGACATACATGATAGAACCTATGGCCGAGGCATAGGGAATATTATTCATTTTCTCTCTATCTTCTGTCGTAGCTGGACTTTGAGTCTTACTCAAGGTCTTACCTGACAACATGGGCACGAACCCTTTCTTGCTATCTTCCATTCTAAACTTCTTTAGAACTTTGTCCAAGTATGTACTTTGTGAAAGCCCTATTAGGCGTCTTGATCTATCTCTATAAATCTTGATGCCTAGAATATATGCCGCTTCGCCAAGATCCTTCATTGAAAAACTATTATTCAAATAGGTTTTGACGCTATTGAGAAGTTCTATATCATTCCCAATCAACAATATGTCATCTACATACAGTACTAGGAATGCTACAGAGCTCCCACTCACTTTCTTGTAAATACAAGCTTCTCCATAAGTTTGTATAAATCCAAAGTTTTTGATTACTTTATCAAAACGTTGATTCCAACTCCGGGATACTTGCTTCAGTCCATAAATGGAGCGCTGAAGCTTGCATACCTTGTCAGCATCTTTAGGATCGACAAAACCCTTGGGTTGTACCATATACAACTCTTCCTCAATGTCACCATTAAGGAACGCCGTTTTGACATCCATCTGCCAAATCTCATAATCGAAATATGCAGCAATTGCTAACAAAATCCTCACAGACTTTAGCTTCGCTAGTGGTGAGAAAGTCTCATCATAGTCAACTCCTTGAATTTGTCGGAACCCTTTCGCGACAAGTCGACCTTTATAGACGGTAACATTACCATCAGCATCTGTTTTTCTCTTGAAAATCCATTTGTTCTCGACAGCCTTACGGCCATCCGGTAAGTCCACCAAAGTCCATACTTGGTTTTCGTACATGGATCCCATTTCGGATTTCATGGCTTCTAGCCATTTGTCGGAATCTGGGCTCACCGTAGCTTCTTCATACGTCGCAGGGTCATCAGCGTTGTCCACCAACATGACGTTCAAGGCAGAGTCATACCAATCAGGAGTGGTACGAACCCTCGTTGACCTGCGAGGTTCAGTAGTAACTTCGTTCGAAGTTTCATGATCATTATCATTAGCTTCCTCTTCAATTTGTGCAGGCGGCACCAAAAAATCTTCCGGTGCTACGCTACTCTCAAATCCAAGAGAAGGTTCAATAACCTCATCGAGTTCTACTTTCCTTCCAGTCACCTCTTTTGAGAGAAACTCCTTCTCAAGAAAGGATCCATTCTTGGCAACGAAAACTTTGCCTTCGGATCTATGATAGAAGGTATACCCAATTGTTTCTTTAGGGTATCCTATGAAGACGCATTTCTCCACTTTGGGTTCTAGCTTATCAGGTTGTAACTTCTTTACATATGCTTCGCAACCCCAAACTTTAAGGAACGACAACTTAGGTTTCTTACCAAACCACAATTCGTACGGTGTCGTTTCAACGGATTTAGATGGTGCCCTATTTAAAGTGAATGCGGCTGTCTCTAATGCATAGCCCCAAAATGATAACGGTAAATCTGTAAGAGACATCATAGACCGAACCATATCTAAGAGGGTTCGATTACGACGTTCGGACACACCATTACGCTGTGGTGTTCCCGGCGGTGTCAACTATGAAAGTATTCCACATTTCTTCAAATGCATGCCAGAATCGTAACTCAGATATTCACCCCCGCGATCAGAACACATAAACTTAATCTTCTTGTTATGATGATTTTCCACTTCACTTTGAAATTCCTTAAACTCCTCGAAAGTTTCGGACTTATGTTTCATAAATTAGACATACCCATATCTACTCAAGTCATCCGTGAAAGTGAGAACATAACGATATCCACCATGCGATGCTACACTCATTGGACCGCACACATCGGTATGTATTATTTCCAATAAGTCTGTAGCTCGCTCCATTGTACCAGAGAATGGAGTCTTAGTCATTTTTCCCATTAGACATGCTTCGCATCTTTCAAGTGATTCAAAATCAAGTGATTCAAGAAGTCCATCTGAATGGAGTTTCTTCATACGCTTCACTCCAATGTGACCAAGACGACAATGCCACATGTATGTAGAATTATCATTCAATTTAATTTGTTTAGCATCTATGTTGTGAACATGTGTATCACTACTATCGAGATTCAGTAAGAATAAACCATTCATCTCAGGTGCATTACCATAAAAGATATTACTCATATAAATCGAACAACCTTTATTCTCAGACTTAAAAGAGTAACCGTCTCGCAATAAACAGGATCTAGATATAATGTTCATGCTTAACGCAGGCACCAAATAACAATTATTTAAATTTAAAACTAATCCCGAAGGTAGATGTAGAGGGAGCGTGCCGACGGCGATCACATCAACCTTGGAGCCATTTCCAACGCGCATCGTCACCTTGTCTCTTGCCAGTCTTCGTTTATTCCGCAGCTCCTGTTTCGAGTTACAAATATGAGCAACCGAACCAGCATCAAATACCCAGGCACTACTACGATTACTAGTAAGATACACATCTATAACACATATATCAAATATACCTTTCTTCTTGATGTTGCCGTTCTTCAGATCTGCCAGGTACTTGGGGCAGTTGCGCTTCCAGTGACCAGCACCCTTGCAGTAGAAGCACTCAGTTTCAGGATTAGGACCAGCCTTGGGCTTCTTAGCAGGTGCGGCAGCTTTCTTGCCGTCCTTCTTGAAGTTGCCCTTGTTCTTAGGCTTGCCCCGTTTCTTGAAATTGGTGGTCTTATTGACCATCAACACTTGGTGCTCCTTCTTGATCTCCACTTCAGCAGTTTTCAGCATGGACGACAGTTCAGGCAACGTCTTGTTCATGCAGTGCATGTTGTAGTTCATCACAAAGATCTTGTAACTTGGTGGCAGTGATTGAAGGAGACGGTGAATCCCCAATTCATTAGGAATCGATATTCCCAACTCTTGGAGATTCTTTGCGTACCCAGACATGGTGAGCACGTGCTCGCTAACGGAGCTTCCTTCTTCCATCTTACAGTTAAAGAACTTTTCGGAGGCCTCATAGCTCTCCATGGCCGCACGAGTCTAAAAAATTAGCCTGAGCTCCTTAATGATCTCGAATGGATCGTGGTGCTCAAAACGCTGTTGGAGCTCCGCTTCTAAACCGTATAGGATGGCACACTGAACTGTCGAGTAATGATTCTTCCGAGTGGCGAAAACATTCTTTTCGTCATCGGTGGCATTATCTGCAGGTGGGTCACCTAGCGGTGCATCGAGCACATAGGTCAACTGACCAGCCCTGAGGACGATCTTCAGTCCACGGAACCAGTCCGTGAAATTGCTTCCATTGTTTTTAAGCTTTTCTTTCTCTAGGAATGCATTGAAATTGATGGAGGGGTTCGCCATAATCTACAACAATTTGCAAGTAGTTTAGACTAAGTTTATGACAAATTGAGTTCAAATTTAATTATTAAACTAACTAGGTGAACTCCCACTCAAAACAACATCCCTCACATTGTCTTAGTGATTACACGAACCAAGTCCACTACACCAAGTCTGATCTTCACGAGAGAAGATGTAGTTTCATCGGCGAACAATCTTCATGTTCATCATATCAATTATATGACTCATGCTCTACCTTTCGGTATTCCGTGTTCCGAGACCATGTCTGTACATGCTAGGCTCGTCAAGATAACCTTAGTTTCCGCATGTGCAAATCTGGCTTGCACCCGTTGTATGCACACGTAGAATCTATCACATCTGATCATCACGAGATGCTTTGAAACGACGAGTCTTAGCAACGGTGCCAACTAAGGGTGAACACTTTATTACTTGATATTTAGTGAGAGGGATCATCTTATAATGCTACCGTCGCGATCTAAGCAATACAAGATGCATAAAGGATTAACATCACAGGCAATTCATAATTAGTGTGATATGATATGGCCTTTTCTTCTTGCGCCTTTGATCTCCATCTCCAAAGCACGAACATGATCTCCATCATCACCAGCATTGCGTCAAGGTCAGTGGTGACGCTTCATGGTTGTCCATCATCACCAGCAACTATTACAACTACTTGGAATAAAGCTATTACAAGATGAATAGACACGCAGGTCTTAACAGAATTAAAGACAACCATTAGGCTCCTGCCGGTTGCCATATTACAACAAGGATCATTGCATACATCAAATACAATCACAATCACATGTTGGCCATATCACATCATAGAACCCCTGCAAAAACAAGTTAGACGCCTCTAATTTTCTTTGCATGTTTTACGTGGTTTGGGGCTTTCGCATAAGACCGATCTTACCTACGAACAAGGACCACAACGTTGATACAAGTGTTGTCAAGATGCTCATTGTAAATTGAATCTTAACTATGGTGGGAGAGACAGACACCCGCAAAGCCACTTGTGCAAAGCAAGTTGCACGTCAAGCGTGGAGCAAGTCTCATGTGCGATGACATGTAATGTTAGCCCGAGCCGCTTCATCCCACCATGCCGCAAAATGCAAAGTACACGCTAAGACACCGACAACAAAAGCATCAACGCCCACAAAAACATTGTGTTCTACTCGTGCAACAGATCTACGCATAGATACGGCTCTGATACCACTGATGGGTTCGTAGCATGGAAAACAAAAAAATTCTACCGCAAGAACGAACAAAACCTAGATCTAATCTAGATAAAAGCCAACATCTAATCTATTAGACATGAGCAACGAGATAGATGGGAACTAACCCTCATAGATCCGAAAGTGTTAACGAGATTAGATCTCGTGGTTGATGTAGTCGATCACTTGCCGATCTCAAGATCGTGTGGACGAACCTTCCGGGGTCGCGTTCCAGCAGCGCTTCCGCCCTCGGTCAAATAGACGATCCTTCCGGCGTCGCGTTCCAGCAGCGCTTCCGCCCTTGGTCAAGTAGAAGATCCTTCCGGCGCCGCGATTCGGCAGCGCTTCCGCAGTCGGTCACACATGCGGAGTTGAAGCAGACCTTCCTCTCCCCGTTCCAGCGAGCAGCGGAGGTAGTAGATCTTCTCCACGGAATCCCAGCAGCACGACAGCGTGGTGGTGGTGGTGGAGTAGAGAATTCTGCAGGGCTTCGCCTATGCCTGTGAAGAAGATGGTGGAGGAGAGTGGGGGCAGAAATTGGGTGTTATGGGAGCAGGGGAGGAGGGGGCGCCCCTGCCCCTCTATTTAAAGAGGGGAGGCGCCTAGGGAGGGGGAGTCCTTGTAGGACTCCCCTCCCTCTCTATGGCCGGCGGATTCGAGGTGGGGGGAGGAGTCCTCCTCCCCCACGAATCCGTATCTTGACCCACCAGGACTCCTTGATCCCTATCTTGATTTTCAAGCAAACTCCAAGATATCTTCTAGAACCTTACGGAACATTGCGAAACCTTCTAGAATCCTCATACAAACACTCCGGAACATTTCCTAACTCATAAAATGATCTCCTATATATGAATCTTATTCTCCGGACCATTCCGGATCTTCTCGTGATGTCCCGAATCCAATCCGAGACTCCGAACAACATTCGGTCTCCAACGCACATTCCATATCTACTTAAAACAACTTCGAACCTTAAGTGTGTCACCCTACTGTTCGTGAATATGTAGACATGATAGAGACACATCTCCTATCAATAACCATCAGTGGGACCTGGAGATCCATAATGGCTCCCACATACTCAACGATGACTTCGCGTTCGATTGAACCATTTACATACGAAACTAATTCCCTTTGTCTCGCGATACTATACTTATCCGAGGTTTGATCGTTGGTATCTCCATACCTAGTTCTACCTCGTTACTGATAAGTACTCTTTACTCGTTCCGTGATATGTCATCCCTTGTGACCTAGTCACATGCTTGCAAGCTAACTAGATGACATTCCACCGAGAGGGCCCAGAGCATATCTATCCGTCATATGGATGGACAAATCCCAATCTTGGTTCATGCGCTTCAACACATACTTTCAGAATACCCAATGACACTTTTATAACCACCCAGTTACGAAGCGGCATTTGATGTCATCAAAGTATCCATCCGGTGATGGTGATTAACATAACCTCATGGTCGAAGGAATAGGTTACTATGTATTTGAAAGCTTACAGCAATACGAACTTAATGACTTGATCTTATGCTACGCTTACTATGGGTGTGTGTCCATCACATCATTCTCCTAATGATATAACCTTGTTATTAATCACATCCTAATGTCCATGATTAGGAAACCATGATCATCAATTAATCAACAAGCTAGTTTAACAAGAGGCTTACTAGGGACTCTTATATGTTTACAAAACACACATGTATTAGTGTTTCCTAATAATACAATTATAGCATGGGATGTAAACATTCATCTTAAACACAAAGATATAATAATAATCACTTTTATTATTGCCTCTTGGGCATATCTCCAACAAAAATTGTGACAAAATGAGATCATCGTAATACAAATTCGGCTCAGTTCATTTTGTTCCTTATTTGGGCTAAGCCCAGCAATTCTTGCCTTTTCTTTTCTATACAATGGCCTTTTATGATCCATTCTTTTGGGCCTCGGCCTTTTCACGTCCCTTTTTGGCCTATTTATACAGTACGTTTTAATTTTTTGGCTTGGCCTTTTTAATAGTCCAGTTACTAACAATTTCCAGCCTTTTGTTTATGAAAAATATAATGTTGGTTTTCAGTTTCGTTTGAGCCGTGGCCTTTTATTCCATTTTCGTTAGGACACATCTTTCTCATGTATAATTTCGACCAGACTAGACACAATCGACAGGTAAATATACAAAGGAATCAACATTTGAAACACAAGGACCAATTCAGGAAGTAAATATACAACAGCAGGATCAAATTCACAACATTTTGAGCATTATTATGAGCCATCAATTACACAATAAGTTGATAAAGTTGACAACCAACATCTAGTTCACAGACATAAAGTACATAATAAATTCACATCCATCAAGTATCATCTTGCAGCCACTACAAGATGACCATAGAAGTACCATCTCGCAGCATAGTACACAACGACAATGCTAAATCTTCCAAAGATGAGCGTGATCATAGATGTTGCCTTATCAAATTGAATTATGCAAAATAAAGGAAAATAAGTTAAGCACCATACTGCATTAGGGAAATAAGATAAATCGCATCATTTAATGAATCTATAGAGAACTACGAAAAATTATTCATGGAAAGGTGCTAGTATGTTTAGAACTAAAACTGATTTATGAAATAATAAATTGCAAATAGGAAAACTAATTAAAGGCATGCACAAGCTCACAACAATCATGAAACTATCATAGGTTTGAAAATCAACACCATAATTTACTTCTGTCAAATTTGAGCACATATATAGGATATAACAACTTCTACTTTCACATCACCAATCAGGCACACGAAAGCGCAAATCAAGAGACAAATTAGTTGTATTCTATTTACTAAACCATGAAATGATTGAACCTTGAAAGTAACTGGATTTACACAAAGCAGATCATCGATACACAAGACCAAAGAAACCACACCCATTCTTGTAGTGGACTAAAACAGGCAGGAAGGAAACATTCTTGTAGTTGCTCAAGAAGAGCTTACCTCTGATTCAGACCCATAAATATAGTGCTACCAGACCTCCAAAACAGACCCACTAGAAGAAGAAGAATAGATTTGGCCCAGACCTCCAAAACAGACCCATTGGAAGAATAATAGATTTGTATCAGTATGCATGCAAGAGCAATAACTCATCGGTTCCTAGTTGTGATGAGAGGAACTCGGCAGCACCCTGATATTACATACCAATAGTAAACTCACCTTTCAAACAAGATAATAATAATTAAGCCTGATAAACATAAAATAAAATGCATGTGCAATTTAAGTTCACAAAGAATGTACCACAAATGTTCATGAAGAAACTGAACAAGGTTCATGAAGAAAAGTAACTGGAATCATACAGGATAACTACTCTATATAAGCAGGCCAATGGTCTAGAATTAGAGGAGATCACCTAATAAACCAAAATGCTACACTAGCCTAAACAGACCAACATCAACAATCAAAATCATACAGTGGTTGAATATAGTGGCACGGAAGGAGATAACCATAGAACTGGTTGAATATAGTGGTACTTCTTAAAATTACCATGTGATGCATGGAATATAAGGAACATTTAACTATCAAGTATACAAGAGTATGCATGGAATTGTAATATAAGGATACCCACAATGAGCATCAATATCAGTAATTTCATAGTGTACTATCAGTAATTTAACTACCACTACTTAGTATTGCTAACACAGCGCAATGACATTAAAACGCTACACTCTATATGCCAAGATCACAAAAGCCATACCATGATATTAAACATGGTAGAAATCACAACTAAGTACTTCCTCTCTATCAAGTTACATACCTAGCATGGATTCAAATTTTGGACAGATAATCATAGGAAAAACATGACAAGAGTATAATCAAAGAGAACCAGAAAATAATGTTCAATATAGTGAACCCATGTTCAAGAATGACACCTAAAAAGCAATGGCAGATGTAATTATATAGCATGATTGCATAGTGTTACATATGTGGTGTTGGGAATATAAGGATACATCTAATTACACCTAAAAATCTACCTAGTCACACTTTTTCTGATGGTTTTTAAAAGGATACCAAAAATAAATAAGTAAAATATCTGCCTGGGATCATAAGAGTTTGCAAAGAACAAGCACACATACTGCTATGTAAGTGCACCTATGTTTGTGCTCCAACAATGTAACAGATTAGCAACCATGACTCCATTAATATTCTGTGAGTAGCTTTCCTTAACAAGTTCTATGAATGCAACATAGAATGCAAGTAAACATAACATAGTACACTCGTGTCACACATAGAGGATGAAAGTAAGGAACCGAGGACTTATCAACACCATGGAGATAGTGAAAACAATGATTAGACCGTGAATATTTGAAGACCTAGCTGGCAGACATGGAGCCGTTGAGGCCAAAGTGATGCAGTAGTGGAAGTCTCCTAGGACGCAGATTGGTGTCGTCAGGCGAAGGCCTTGGCTTTGTCCGAACTATGTTGCCAAGAGGGCGTCGATCTCTTCTAGCATCTAATCTGCTTTGACCACAACAACCGGGCACGACATCAACTCCCCGAGCTTTGTTGTTGGGCTCATCTGGTCATGTAATCAGCATACATATGCATTAGCCACAGAGAAGAATGAATCAAAGCTTACCTACCAGAAATCACGAGTATGTTGTTGCCAAGACTCATCTGAGTATCCATTCACCAGATATGCCAGAGAACTAGAGCGGTGGTTGAGATTTGCTAACCTGGACGGCAGTTCTTCCATGGAAGAGTGGTTGGTCATCTACTCCAAGTGTGACGCCTGATCCATGAAGGGCCCCACCTCCTGTTAGCTGGATCCAAGCTACGGTGAGGCTCCACCATCAAGTCGATGGGCACCTGAAGAGTCCAGAGAGAAATAGAGAGATTTAGATAGAGAGACAGATACGGAGGCGGAGGGAGAGAGGAGACAGCAGGACATAGAGGAAACGACGACATCCGGTGAACTTCGAATAGATCCGCTAGGAAGGTTGTGCGAGGCCGGGTTTGCTCATCACCGACGGCAGCCTTCAGGGGCGCCGCTAGGGTTTGCACGTGGAGGCGCGACTGGGGGCTAGATGTCGATGTTAGAGATCGACTGGGAGAAGGCCACGGCGCTATGCTCGCGAGGAAGGGAGATGGGCGTCTCTGTCTCTTGATCAGATCGCGAGGAACAAGGTGGAGACAGGGAGTAAATGGGTATGATGGGGGTGGTAGTGCATGGAGGGAGAAGAAAGGGGATCACAAGGAGAGGAGGTAGGGTACGGGGTGGGAGCCTGGGAACCACATGAGGTTTGTAGTGGGTTATTTTTTTATTTTTTAAGATAGTTAATTTTTCTTATTTACTCGATGCGGTGGTTTTTTGGATGGGCTGGGCTCCTCGGGTTGGATGTTTCTGGTTGTTGGATCGATGAGTTGTGGAGATCTCCGATCAAACTCCTAGGGTTAATCCGTGGGGAGGCTATTCCTCCCTCTTGATTAGCTGGATTTAGGTGTCAATTTCCCTAATGCCAAAAAGGTGTTTTCTGAAGCAACCATTAAATTAAAGTTTTAAAATGTACCACCCTATTTTTCAAAAATACTAGACCATCTTACATACATAATGTCTCAACCGGGGTATCGCAAACCTTTTCATTCATCCCTGGTGAAAAAATAAATTCCTACCAAATTAGTAGAAAGTGTGTCAGATTTAAACAATAGGTACATGATCTGATGCTCGTGCTTTTTTACAAAAATCATTTTTAGGTTCATAATATGCTGTTTTATCAGACATCAAATGCAAGTTAAGCGAGGCTCAGAACCTTCATGCCCGCCGTTTTGACCATAGTTTGAAACGGGCATAATAAATTCAAAAAGGGTCTGAACAATGCAAAACCTTCACATGGCATCATGTTATGTCACATAGTTACAAGAAAAAATAACAAACTAGGTATATTGATTGCATCTCAAAAAACCTTCTCGGAAATGACATATCATGTTTGAGGTTTCATGGCTTTCGGGCCAATGGATCAATGTTATGGCCAGAATCGCGGCGTATTTTGTGATAATATGGCCATATTGTGCATGCATGTGCATATTGGGATGGCGAACAATGTTACAGAAGGAAGTTTTTCCTTTCATCACACGAAAAAGGCATTTTCCATTTTCCGAGCGCAAAAAACGGGGCATTTTGTAAAGTAACCACCAAATGGATATCTCAAAATGGTACCACCCTATTTTTCGAAAATACTAGACCACCTTACATGGTGAATATTCCAACTGGTATATCTCAATCCTTTTCATTCACCCCTGGTCAAAAAGACAAATTCCTGCCGAATCGGTAGGAAGTGTGTTAGATTTGAACTATAGGTACATGATTTGATGCTCGTGATTTTTTGCAAAAATCATTTTTAGACTCACAATATACTATTTTAGCAGAGATCCAATGCAAGTTTAGCGAGGCTCGGACCGTAGCTAAGAACCTTCATGTCCACCGTTTTGACCATAGTTTGAAACATGCATAATAAATTCAAAAACAGTCCGAACAATGTAAAAACTTCGTGTGGCATCATGTTATGTGACATAGTTGCAAGAAAAAATAACAAACTTGGTATATTGATTGCATCTCGAAAAACCTTCTCAAAAGTGAGCTATCATGTTCGAGGTTTAATGGATTTTGGGCCAAACGATTAGTGTTATGGCCATAATAACAACACAGTTTATGATAATGTTCCCATATCGTGCATGCGTGTGCATATTGGGATGGCAAACAATGTTACATGAGGAAGTTTTTCTTTTCATCACACTGAAAATGCATTTTCCATTTTCCGAGCATAAAAAACGGGGCGTTTTGTGAAGCAACCACCAAATGGCTAATTCAAAATGATACCACCCCATTTTTCAAAAATGCTAGGCCACCTTACATGGACAATGTCCCAACCGGGATATCACAATCCTTTTCATCCACCCCTGGTGAAAAAGACAAATTCCTGCCGAATCGGTATGAAGTGTGTTAGATTTGAACTACAGGTACATGATCTAATAATCATAATTTTTGCAAAAATCATTTTTGAACTCACAATATACTATTTTATCAGAGATCCAATGCAAGTTTAGCGAGGCCTGGACCCTAGCTAAGAACCTTCATGCACGCCATTTTGACCATAGTTTGAAACGGTCATAATAAATTCAAAAACGGTCTGACCAATATAAAACCTGTGTGTGGCATCATGTTATGTGACATAGTTGCAAGGAAAAATAATGAAGTTTGTATAATGATTGCATCTCGAAAAAACCTTCTGAGAAATGACCTATCATGTTCGAGGTTTCATGGCTTTCGGGTCAAACGATCAGTGTTATGGCCAGAATCACATCATAGTTTATGACAATGTGCCCATATTGCACGTGTGTGCATATTGGGATGGCGAACAATGTTATATGAGGAAGTTTTTCTTTTCATTGCACCAAAAACTGGGCGTTTTGTTAAGCAACCACCAAATGGCTAATTCAAAATGGTATCACCCTATTTTCCGAAAAATATTAGGCCACCTTAAATGGACAATGTCACAACAGGGGGTTCTCAAACTTTTCTGTCCACCCCTGGTGAAAAAGGCAAATTCCTGCCGAATCGGTATGAAGTGTGTCAGATTTGAACTACAGATACATGATCTAATACTCATAATTTCTTGCAAAAATCATTTTTAGACTCACAATATACTATTTTATCATAGATCCAATGAAATTTTAGTAAGACTTAAGGCCAAAAAATGAATCCAAAACCCTAGTTTTAAAATTATATTTTGAATTATGATATTTTCCCTACCATGGACTAATGTGAGATTAGTAAATCCACAATTTTATATAATACAAGTACTGATAATTAACAACCTAGTATGATATAACTGAATGTTATAAAAAAATAGAGCCAAACATCAATTCATTTGGAATTCTTATGAAAAAGATAAAAAAATTAAGAAAATAGAAAAAATCTTTGCTAAATGGACCACCGAGCTAGACTGGATCTTATCTACTGGCCACCGGGTGCCAAGGCCCATGCCGCAGTTAAGAAAAATAAGAGAGGGAAGGCACGGAGGACTCCCTTCGATAAGGACTAGGCCCAACCAATAAGAAGGAAACATTTATGAAGTTGTAGAGCGGCTGTATTTCTAGAAAGAAGTCGTGGTGGGATGGTTAGATCCTCACGTTCGGTTGTTGAGATTCTTGGTTCAAGTCCTAGGAGGACCTCCTTTTTATTCCATGATTTGTAAATACCCAATATACAATTGTTATAATAAACCAACTATGCAATTGAACAAGAAAGACGATGTGACGTGGTGGTTGTCCACGAGTTCGCTGGTTGCTGGTTCGATCCCCTGCACCTCCTTTTTTCACATTATTATTTCCCAAAAAGGTTTAGATATATATTGACACATGGACATATACATATAAAAATATTGACACATATACATGCCACATAAGCATAATTGCTGATGTGGCGAACTAGTTAATTTAATGTATATTATTTTAGACAATATGATGATTTAAATTGGTCATAATAGAGTATAAATAAGACTCTAAGCTGTACCATGTATGTTATGACAATTTCATGTGATGAAATTATGACGATTTTGACACAAATCGTCGTAATTCTATAGGATTTTGACCTCTCCAAACAGAGTAAGACCATGTCAGGACCGGAACTTAACTTACAGACCCCCTGTGTTTATTCGTCAATCCCAAGATCAATATTGACGACACATCGAAATGTATATCATTCCATGATTTGTAAATACCCAATATAAAATTGTTATAATAAACCAACTATGCAATTGAACAAGAAAGACGATGTGACGTGGTGGTTGTCCACGAGTTCGCTGGTTGCTGGTTCGATCCCCTACTCCTCCTTTTTTCACATTATTATTTCCCGAAAGGGTTTAGATATATATTGACACATGGAGATATACATATATAAATATTGATACATATACATGCCACATAAGCATAATTGCTGATATGACCAACTAGTTAATTTAATGTATATTATTTTAGACAATATGATGATTTAAATTGGTAATAATGGAGTATAAATAAGACTCTAAGCTGTACCGTGTATGTTATGACGATTTCATGTGATGAAATTATGACGATTTTGACACAAATCGTCGTAATTCTATAGGATTTTGACCTCTCGAAAAAGTATAAGACCATGTGAGGACCAGAACTTAACTTCCAGACCCCCCCTGTGTTTATTCGTCAATCCCAAGATCAATATTGACGACACATCAAAATGTATATCATTGCAGACATACAAAAGTAATTTATTACAAAGTCTGGATAACAACATAGTAAAATGTCTAGTGACATTTATTACATCCAGAAAGCACAGCGCAAATATAAAACGCGTAGAGACTCCATCTCATCCACAGGCAGTCAATGTAGTCCACTAGGCCTCACTCCTCAGCGTCATCATAGTAGTCGTAGTCCTCCCCTTCATAGTATTCTGAACTCAACAAAAGTATTTCCATGAGTACATGACGTACTCAACATACCCCTTATGAAAAACCTGATATATCTACATGTGGCTTTATGTGGAGGTCATAGGGTTCTTTTGCATAAAAGCCAATTTTATTTGCAACTGATAGTAGTTTTGATAAAAGCGGTTTCAGACGAAAACACGTTTATCACAATGTGGTATTTCTCAATAGTGTGATTGTCCACGACAACTCACATAGTCCATAGATTCCAGGATAATGATAGAGGCAAAGAGGGAAGTAGCAAGACAGGTTCCCGTATGTGAAGAAAGATTCATATGTCGTCCATGACCGTGGACACGGCTATTCGAATAGTTTAAACTCTGCAGAGGTTATACACTTTTCCCACATGACACAATCCCGTCTTGTTGCCCACCAGTGGCCGCTGGTTTAGTACACACCTGTTGGTGTACCGGCAGAGGAATTGTGACGAGGTCTTTTAGCTAGATCCCCTAAAGGTGTGACATGCCCACCGGGTATGGCGCACGGAACTGAGAGTACATCCCCAAACCGGTCCCCCCATCTGTGCCGAAGGCTCCCCCACAGGCACACACCTCATCAGCGGTACGGCGACATCGACACCTAAGGCTTACTAACTTACTTGACCAAGACAGTGCCCATTATAGCATGTGGTTGTACGGTGGTCACAATCTTCAAATCCAAGACTTATTAGGCCCTCATGCGGCATGGACGACGGATTTCCCCCTTCAACTAGTGAAGGGCAGCCAATCGCTCCTTCCTTTGATCCAGCTGTCGTCCGCGCCAGTGCTTAGATGGTAATTTTCACCCAGAGTAGAATAGAGTAGAGAGAGCAACAACAGCTAGCTCAGCGAGAGCTCAACAAGTTTCAAAAGTATATATGTGACCCGAGGGTCATCCAATTCCTCCGAAGAGGGGAGATCAAGGATCCTAAATATTATTTAGCATGGCTAAGAAATTCTACTCTACAGGATTAATATATAATGTCTACTTAGGGTTGTGTATGGCGACAGGTGTATCAAGGTATGTGGGTAACCAAAATAGCAGTAATATTTGTAAAATAATAACAACATGCACTTGTAAAACATGGGATAATTATCAAAGGGGCATGCCTTCGTAGATGAATCCTTCTTCTTCAATAAGATGATTATGTCGACGACCAAACGCGTCACTCCTACTCGTTGTAACACTAGCAAATGAAAACCAAATAAATACCAAGGCAATAAATCCCACATAGAATACAAATAAAAACGAATGTATGAGTTGGTGTAGAATAAGATATAGGAAATTTGGGTTGGATCGAGGAAGTGAGTTGTATTAAATCGAATATGAATCAATTAGCATGAGTAGGATGCTAGGATAGCTCATCGAGAAGAGATATGATTAGATATGTCATTAGATCTTGTTATATCTAATTGACTACATACCCATTATATAAGGATTATTGTTGTACCCATGTAACATAGTAAACCCATTTAGTATAATATAGCATAACTAGCAACTTATAAAGAAGATATAACAATAAGTAATACCGTGCAATTTGCTACAATCAAACAATAACTATCATACTAGTGATATAAACAATAGAAAATATTATCAAGCATGTTATCACAAGCATCTAAGCAAACAAAATATGAGATAACCATCCATCCTAAAAATAATAAGAAATTGAAACTAAAGATGATACTATGAAAACATGCACCACACTAGCAAACCATAGATGTTCACCACATCACATAATGGTAACGCAAACAATAAACTACAATCATAACCATACTTCAGCAATCATAAGTCAATAGCTCAACATGGTACAATAGGATATCAACATATGAAGCATGTCATGGGAAGATACCAGACTAAAATATGCTATTTATACATAAACAACTTATAGATAACTTTAACAACAATCCTAATATCACATGTATAAAGCCATAAAGCACTATATATACTAACAAGGTCATTTCATGGTACTATATGATTTCATCATAAAGGACATACAAGGCTATGTATTTGAGTGATACTATAACATGATACAAAATAATTGTCAAGCTTATCATTATCGTCATGTGATAACAAAGCATACAAGCATATACTACAAAGGTAACACTCATGTCGTTCTATTGTATACTTAACAAGAATACCTATACTCATAAGCATATTCGAGGATGTGATATTATCATGCACTACTAACATGACAAACAACATGTCTAAGCATGTGATGGTCTACTAAGCAATATATCAAACATCCCATAAAATAACATACATGTATGAGAGATCATATGCATCTGCACTCAACATTATCATTATATAATCAAAGAGTAAATGTAAGCTAGCAAACACAAAGACACATTAATATAAAGCATGCAATGGTAACATGATAGTAACCTACAATTTATGCATATATCATAAAGAACTAAGCAATGAATTATGGCATGCAAAGACATCACATATAAGCATACATACATGCAAAATATTAACATGCATTACTAGACAAACTAATAGTATCGAGTCATACTTGAATATGTAACAACGTCACACAATATATAACTAATAAATATGAAGCAATTGAATAATTAAAGAGTAACATAAACAATTATATTTACCATCATATCATAAAACTACTTTTTTTAAAACAAACAAGCATCTAAACATGTCACAAAATAATACATAGAAATTACATAAAGCTCCTATATATATATATGTGACTTAACTAGAAAAGATAAATCACACCTAAAGTCTATCATAATATTCAATTACCACTTGAATATGACGCAAATATTGACATATGAAAATCTAGTTTAAATGTCACTCAACAACTATGAATACTAACAATGTTGCTAGGTTGATAAGGTTATTAGGCAATAACGTGTACACTGATACACGACCATATGTTCAACGTGATGCATAGAAACCAATTCTCTTCCCAACATAGTTTTGATAAATATTGAAGATATTCGTAAACTAACATCACTGCTGGGTTTCTACATGTATTTGGCATCTTTTCCGTGCTAGGACTAAGATCAAACAATGTGTGCATGGTGGTCTAATCCACCCATGCCACTGAACGGCGTTCGGTTCACCGGCAACGTGGTAAACTACAAAACTGCGGCTAGGGATCATGTCTAGAAGATAGACATAGATGAGATTAGACTACGGTAAAAAGGAATTGATCAAATTCTCACCGTATGCGATGAATTTGTCCGATGAACTTTCAGATCAAGCTGCAGTAAATGACGAAATTCACGAGCTGTGGATGACGGATCGAGAAGCATATCGCCTGAACGGGTTGCTGGTGTCTACGTGGTTCTGGTGGCGCAAGGAATCGAGTGGTGGCGACTTGGTTGGTTGGATTCTATGGAGGTTGCCATGGTGCGGACTGTGGAGCTATAGCGTTTCTGTGGGAGCTCGGACATCGGGTGATGGGAAGCGGATTAGCAGGAGAAAAATACGATGCGGTGCTGCTGTATTTATATTCAGAATAGGTAGGGTTCAGGACGCCGGGGCACGCACGGCGGCGGCAGTGTATGTGCTTATGCGGAACATCATGTGGTGCCACACGAACAGACAAGGAGAGGATCGCTCATGTTGGGCTGGAAAGAAATAGAAGCAAGATAATGTAAGTTGCACGTTGAAAAAGGAGATGCATTCGAGTTGATTCTGGACTACATAGGAGAAGGCCGGTGTGTTTCAATTGACGTGAATAAAGTGGAGAATCACCGCGAGGTAAAGGCAGTAGCAGTTTCTGATTCAGCTGGCTGCGAGTTGCGGGCAGGAAAACAAATATTAGCGCGGCCCTTCGCATAGTGGAGAAGACGATTCGCTTGGTTTGGCTACTTATTACTTCCGTGATCGTTAGGAAAAGGTAAAGGAAAGAATAAGGAGAGATAGTAGGTGCAACGTATATATATACATGCACACGATGCATAGCTACAGGATAAAATCCTACTTTTGGAAAGAAGCAATATAAAAAGATTCAGAAATCAAAACAAATTCGGAAGAGCATATTTCCAATATGCTGAAACGAACAAAAGCAAATATCCAGTTTGAGGGACAAAAAAAATATAAACACGCGCGTTTTATTTCATGTTAAAGACATTTTACATGAAAAAAATAGTTAAGCAATAATTATATAAACGAAATTTTCTAGTTCTCCTTTTCAGATTAAAGTTTTTGAAAACTCCAAAAAAATCGGTCCGTTACAAATCTACCCCCTTAACAGAATCTCGTCCCCAAGATTCGGGCTCACTATAGAATGGGTTCTGGGTGGCTCCTCGGCTTATGGCAGATGGGTTGCTCGGCACATCTCCTGCTGTTTTCTCGTACTTACGATCTTCTATTTTCTTGACTTGTCTTTGATCAGCATGAGGTAGTAGCTAATACAAGCGGCATTGCTTTAGATTCTTCAATCATATCCTTGAGGTCGACTAGCATGTCTTCATTGCATTGCTCGGTCTCACATTGCACCATAGATTTGAATGAGCATGGTCTATGGTAATGCTATGTTCATTCGCAAACAAACCAATCTGACTCTAGGTGTAGGCATTCTCCAAGCGGGTGGCTTCCATTGTCGTTAGGGCAACTTTCGGTGTTCTTGGGAAGTGTTTTCAATCTCATATGGAAGTTTTCCTGCATAATTCATCCTCCTTGATTGGTATGGAACGCGGGAGCAATAGTCTTTGGTGTAGGTAACATGTGATTCTTTTCCTCCTTTATGGCCATGAGAGCTTCAGTACTTAGTACTATCACCAATGTACAAGGTTTTCCCCCAAGGGTCGATAGGTAAGAGGGAATAGCATATTATGGAACCTAACTTTGAGGGGTATCCAAGAATAAAACACGAGAATATGCAAAAGAATACAAAGAAGAATTTAGAAGAACCAATAGTTTCTTTAAAATTGTAGAGGTTTTAGCATGACTGCATAGGAAAAGGTGCCAAAGGTCAAAAATATGCAGACCTTGCTCAAGCAAAAACTTCTTTTGTCTAACGTTATAGTATATAGCTACCAGGGATCTATCCAACCTTATTCTATATGGTTGTCTAGTCTCAACAAGTCTTGGTGTTAATGTTCAACATTGAAGAATGCAGAGTGTGGTTGAAGACTCTTGACTCTTGACTCCTTGAGTTCTTGAAAAGTCTTCTCGTGGATAGGGAATGGTAAACTAGAGAAATTTTTAGGTAAGAAGTATTTGAACACAATGTTAAATAAGAGAAGGCAAGGAACTAGAATACTCAAGAATTAGACTACTAGATTTAAAAAAATGGTTGTTACTTTTTGCAAACGGTCTCTAAGGCTTTCCATTTCTAACTAAGTCCACGTGACTAGGTCCACGTCGGCTCTGATACTACTTCTGTGAGGACCGGAACTTAACTTCTAGACCCCCTGTGTTTATTCGTCAATCCCAAGATCAATATTGACGACACATCGAAATGTATATCATTGCAGACGTACAAAAGTAATTTATTACAAAGTCTAGATAACAACATAGTAAAATGTCTAGTGACATTTATTACATCCAGAAAGCACAGCGCAAATATAAAACGCGTAGAGACTCCATCTCATCCACAGGCAGTCGATGTAGTCCACGAGGCCTCACTCCTCAGCGTCATCATAGTAGTCGTAGTCCTCCCCTTCATAGTATTCTGAACTCAACAAAAGTATTGCCATGAATACATGACGTACTCAACATACCCCTTATGCAAAACCTAATATATCTACATGTGGCTTTATGTGGAGGTCATAGGGTTCTTTTGCATAAAAGCCAATTTTATTTGCAATTGATAGTAGTTTTGATAAAAGCGGTTTCAGACGAAAACATGTTTATCAACAATGTGGTATTTCTCAATAGTGTGATTGTCCACGACAACTCACATAGTCCATAGATTCCAGGATAAGGATAGAGGCAAAGAGGGAAGTAGCAAGATAGGTTCCCGTATGTCATGAAAGATTCATGTGTCGTCCATGATCGTGGACACGGCTATTCGAATAGTTTAAACTCTGCAGAGGTTGTACACTTTTCCCACACGACACAATCCCGTCTTGTTGCCCACCAGTGGCCGCTGGTTTAGTACACACCTGTTGGTGTACCGGCAGAGGAATTGTGACGAGGTCTTTTAGCTAGATCCCTCAAAGATGTGACATGCCCACCGGTTATGGTGCAAGGAACTTAGAGTACATCCCCAAACCGGTCCCCCCATCTGTGCCGAAGGCTCCCCCACAGGCAGACACCTCATCAGCAGTACGGCGACATCGACACCTAAGGCTGACTAACTGACTTGACCAAGCCAGTGCCCATTATAGCATGTGGTTGTACGGTGGTCACAATCTTCAAATCCAAGACTTATTAGGCCCTCATGCGGCACGAACGACGGATTGCCCCCTTCAACTAGTGAAGGGCAGCCAATCGCTCCTTCCTTTGATCCAGCTGTCGTCCCCGCCAGTGTTTAGATGGTAATTTTTACCCAGAGAGAATAGAGTAGAGAGAGCAACAATAGCTAGCTCAGCGAGAGCTCAACAAGTTTCAAAAGTATATATGTGACCCGAGGGTCATCCAATTCCTCCGAAGAGGGGAGATCAAGGATCCTAAATATTATTTAGTATGGCTAAGAAATTCTACTCTACATGATTAATATATAATCTCTACTCAGGGTTGTGTATGGCGACAGGTGTATCAAGGTATGTGGGTAACGAAAATAGCAGTTATATTTGTAAAACAATAACAACATGCACTTGTAAAACATGGGATAATTATGAAAGGGGCATACCTTCATTGATGAATCCTTCTTCTTCAATAAGATGATTATGTCAACGACCAAACTCGTCACTCCCTACTTGTTGTAACACTAGCAAATGAAAACCAAATAAATACCAAGGCAATAAATCCCAAATGAAATACAAATCAAAACGAATGTATGAGTTGGTGTAGAATAAGATATAGGAAATTTGGATTGGATCGAGGAAGTGAGTTGTATTAAATCGAATATGAATCAATTAGCATGAGTAGGATGCTAGGATAGCTCATCGAGAAGAGATATGATTAGATATGTCATTAGATCTTGTTATATCTAATTGACTACATACCCATTATATAAGGATTATTGTTGTACCCATGTAACATAGTAAACCCATTTAGTATAATATAGCATAACTAGCATCTTATAAAGAAGATATAACAATAAGTAATACCGTGCAATTTGCTACAATCAAACAATAACTATCATACTAGTGATATAAACAATAGCAAATATTATCAAGCATGATATCACAAGCATCTAAGCAAACAAAATATAAGATAAATATCCATCCTAAAAATAATAAGGAATTGAATCTAAAGATGATACTATGAAAACTTGAACCACACTAGCAAACCATAGATGTTCACCACATCACATAAGGGTAACGCAAACAATAAACTACAATCATAACCATACTTCAGCAATCATAAGTCAATAGCTCAACATGGTACAATAGGATATCAACATATGAAGCATGTCATGGGAAGATACCAGACTAAGATATGCTATTTATACATAAACAACTTATAGATACCTTTAACAACAATCCTAATATCACATGTATAAAGCAATAAAGCACTATATATACTAACAAGGTCATTTCATGGTACTATATGATTTCATCATAAAGGATATACAAGGCTATGCATTTGAGTGATACTATAACATGATACAAAATAATTGTCAAGCTTATCATTATCGTCATGTGATAACAAAGCATACAAGCATATACTACAAAGGTAACACTCATGTCGTTCTATTGTATACTTAACAAGAATACCTATACTCACAAGCATATTCGAGGATGTGATACTATCATGCACTACTAACATGAGAAACAACATGTCTAAGCATGTGATGGTCTACTAAGCAATATATCAACCATCCCATAAAATAACATACATGTATGAGAGATCATATGCATCTGTACTCAAAATTATCATTATCTAATCAAAGAGTAAAAGTAAGCTAGCAAACACAAAGACACATTAATATAAAGCATGCAATGGTAACATGATAGTAACCTACAATTTATGCATATATCATAAAGAACTAAGCAATGAAATATGGCATGCAAAGAGATCACATATAAGCATACATACATGCAAAATATTAACATGCATTACTAGACAAACTAATAGTATCGAGTCATACTTGAATATGTAACAACGTTACACAATATATAACTAATCAATATGAAGCAACTGAACAATTAAAGAGTAACATAAACAATTCTATTTACCATCATATCATAAAACTACTTTTTTAAAAACAAACAAGCATCAAACATGTCACAAAGTAATACATAGAAATTACATAGAGCTCCTATATATATATATGTGACTTAACTAGAAAAGATAAATCACACCCAAAGTCTATCATAATATTCAATTACCACTTGAATATGACGCAAATATTGACATATGAAAATCTAGTTTAAATGTCACTCAACAACTATGAATACTAACAACGTTGCTAGGTTGCTAAGGTTATTAGGCAATAACGTGTACACTGATACACGACCATATGTTCAACGTGATGCATAGAAACCAATTCTCTTCCCAACATAGTTTTGATAAAAATTGAAGATATTCGTAAACTAACATCACTGCTGGGTTTCTACATGTATTTGGCATCTTTTCCGTACTGGGACTAAGATCAAACAATGTGTGCATGGTGGTCTAATCCACCCATGCCACTACACGACGTTCGGTTCACCGGCAACGTGGTAAACTACAAAACTGTGGCTAGGGATCATGTCTAGAAGATAGACATAGATGAGATTAGACTATGGTAAAAAGGAATTGATCTAATTCTCACCGTATGCGATGAATTTGTCCGATGAACTTTCAGATCAAGCTGCAGTAGATGACGAAATTCACGAGCTATGGGTGACGGATAGAGAAGCAGATCGCCTGGACGGGTTGCTGGTGTCTACGTGGTTCTGGTAGCGCAAGGAATCGAGTGGTGGTGACTTGGTTGGTTGGATTCCATGGAGGCTGCCATGGTGTGGACTGTGGAGCTGTAGCGTTTCTGAGGGAACTCGGACATCGGGTGATAGGAAGCAGATTAGCAGGAGCAAAATACGATGCGGTGCTGCTGTATTTATATTCAGAAGAGGTAGGGTTCAGGATGCTGGGGCACGCACGGCGGCGGCAGTGTATGTGCTTATGCGGAACATCATGTGGTGCCACACGAACAGACAAGGAGAGGATCGCTCCTGTTGGGCTGGAAAGAAACAGAAGCAAGAGAATGTAAGTTGCACGTTGAAAAATGAGATGCATTCGAGTTGATTCGGGACTGCATAGGTGAAGGCCGGTGTGTTTCAATTGACGTGAATAAAGTGGAGAATCACCACGAGGTAAAGGCAGTAGCAGTTTCCGATTCAGCTGGCTGCGAGTTGCGGGCAGGAAGACAAATATTAGTGTGGCCCTTCGCATAGTAGAGAAGACGATTCGCTTGGTTTGGCTACTTATTACTTCCGTGATCGTTAGGAAAAGGTAAAGGAAAGAATAAGGAGAGATAGTAGGTGCAACGTATATATATACATGCACACGATGCATAGCTACAGGATAAAATCCTACTTCTGGAAAGAAGCAAATAAAAAGATTAAGAAATCAAAACAAATTCGGAAGAGCATATTTCCAAAAGGTTGAAACAAACAAAAGCAAATATCCAGTTTGAGGGACAAAATAAAAAAATATAAACACGCGCGTTTTATTTCATGTTAAAGACATTTTACATGAAAAAAATAGTTAAGCTCTAATTATATAAACGAAATTTTCTAGTTCTCCTTTTCAGATAAAAGTTTTTGAAAACTCCAAAAAATCGGTCCGTTACAGACCATCTTGTGCAAAATCGTCATACATCTATGATGATTTTATTCCACGTCACTATGAGAAGGTCACAAGTTAACACATTTCTTGTAGAGTCCTTGCTTAATTTAGGGTCCTTTGTGCTAAATGTATGGACCTCGATGTAATTTTCCTCTTTTTTGTCCTTGATGTAAAATGTACTTCCACATCCGTGTAAAATTATAGCCTAAAAGTGTAAGTGGTGAAATTTTGACGATTGTACTTTACTTGTCAACGAGTATGACTAGTCTTGGATTTCAAGCTGAACGGCCAAGGGAAAGACCATATCAACATCATACTTTATGTTGATGATCCCATATGAGACAATTTGCATGGCAACAAATTTCCCATATTTTGAAAACAATCGAACAGGAAGTAGTATGTAGAGTTTGGCTCTCAGATCAGCTGATATCTCGAGAAGGAGCCAAACTAGAAAATTTTCCTTTTAGGGAGCTTTATGATAAATGTATGGATCTTGATGTAATTTTTCCTTTTCAGGTCCCTGGTGTAAGATGTACTCTGACTAACCATGTAAAAATCTAACCTAAAAGTATGTGGTGAAATTTAAACGAATTTAAGCTTAGTTGTCAATGAGTATGAACCATTCTGAGATTTCAAGATGAATGACCAAGGTCATGATCCCATATCCAAGAATTTGCATACCGACAAATTTGGCCATATTTTGAAAACAATCGAAGATGATGTAGTATGAAGAGTATGGCTCGATCAGCTACTCTCTCAAGAAGGAGCCGAACCTGACTGTTTTCCTTACTTAATTTTAGGGTCCTTTGTGATAAATGTATGGACCTTGATGTATTTTTTCCCTTTTTTGGTCCTTGATGTAAAATGTACTTCCACACCCGTGTAAAATTATAACCGAAAAGTCTAAGTGGTAAAATTTTGAAAATTGTAGCTTACTTATCAACGAGTATGACCATTATTGGATTTCAAGCTGAATGGCCAAGGTCAAGGCCATATCAACATCATACTTTATGTTGATGATCCCATATAAGATAATTTGCATGGCGATAAATTTGGCCATATTTTGAAAACAATCGAATAGGAAGTAGTATGTAGAGTTTGGCTCTCAGATCAGCTGATCTCTCGAGAAGGAGTCGAACCCGAAAATTTTCCTTTTAGGAAGATTTATGATAAATGTATGGACCTTGATGTAATTTTTGCTTTTTCGGGTCCCTGGTGTAAAATGTACTCTGACTAACCGTGTAAAAATCTAACCTAAAAGTAAGTGGTGAAATTTAAATCAATTTAAGCTTAGTGGTCAACGAGTATGAACCATTCTGGGATTTCAAGATGAACGACCAAGGTCATGATCCCATATCCAAGAATATGCATGCCGACAAATTTAGCCATATTTTGTAAACAATCGAAAATGAAGAAGTATGAAGAGTATGGCTCGATCAGCTACTCTCTCGAGAAGCAGCCGAACCCAAATGTTTTGCTTGCTTAAATTTAGGGTACTTTGTGCTAAATGTATGGATCTCGATGTAATTTTCCCCCTTTTGAGGTCCTTGATGTAAAATGTACTCTGGCCGACAGTGTAAAATTCTAACCTAAAAGTAAGTTTTGAAATTTAAACGAATTTAAGCTTAGTTGTCAATGAGTATGAAAAATTCTTGGATTTCAAGCCGAACGACCACAAAGTCATGGCCAGATATCTACATCATACTTTATGCCGATGATCCACATATCAAAAAAATTGCATGGCGATAGATTCGGCCATATTTTGAAAAAATCAAAGAGGAAGTAGTAAGAAGAGTATGGCTCGATCAGCTGATCTCTCGAGAAGGAGCCAAACCCGACTATTTTCTTTGCTCAATTTTTTGCTAAATGTATGGACCTCGATATATTTTTTGCTTTTTTAGGTCCTTGATGTAGAATGTACTCCCACCGATCATATAAAATGCAAACCTTAAAGAAAGTGGTTATAATTTAAATGAATTTAAGAATAGTTATCAACGACTATGAAAATTCTTGGATTTCAAGCCGAATGACCAAAAAGGTCAAGGCCATATCTCTACATCATACTTTATTCTGATGATCGAGTATCCAAGAATTTTAGGGTCCTTTGTGCTAAATGTATGGATCTCGATGTAATTTCCCCCCTTTTTAGGTCTAAAAGTGTAAGTGGTGAAATTTAGACGATTATTTTAAGCTTACTTGTCAACGAGTATGAACATTCTTTGATTTCAAGCCGACTGACCAATGTCAAGGCCATATCAACATCATACTTTATATATTGATGATCCCATGTCAGAGAATTTGCATGGCAACAGATCTGGCCATGTTTTGAAAACTATCGAAGAGGATATAGTATCAAGAGTTTGGCTCAGATAGCTGATCTCTCAAGAAGGAGCGGAACCAGGAAAATTTCCATTTAGGGAGCTTTATGCTAAATGTATGGACCTTGATGTAATTTTTGATTTTTTGAGGTCCCTGATGTAAAATTTACTCCGATCGACCGTGTAAAGTTCTAACCTAAAAGTAAGTGGTGAAATTTAATCAAATTTAAGCTTAGTTGTCAATGAGTATGAACCATTCGGGGATTTCAAGATGAACGACCAAGGTCATGATCCCATATCCAAGATTTTGCATGCCGACAAATTTGGCCATATTTTGAAAACAATCGAAGTTGAAGTAGTATGAAGAGTATGGCTCGATCAGCTACTCTCTTGAGAAGGAACTAAACCCGACTGTTTTCCTTGCTTAATTTTAGGGTCCTTTGTGCTAAATGTATGGACCTCGATGTAATTTTTCCCCTTTTTAGGTCCTTGATGTAAAATGTACTTCCACGCGCGTGTAAAATTCTAACCTAAACGTGTAAGTGGTGAAATTTCGATGATTTTTTTAGCTTAGTTGTCAACGAGTATGACCATTATTGGATTTCAAGTCGAACGAACAAGGTCAAGGCCATATCAACAACCATACTTTATGTTGATGATCCCATATGAGAGAATTTGCATGGCGGCAAATTTGGCCATATTTTGAAAACAATCGAAGAGGAAGTAATATGTGAGTTTATCTTAGATGAGTAACAAGATAAATACTAGAATAGTAATGCTGGAATAGTAATGCTAAATAACGTTCTAAGTAACAAGATAAAATACAAGTTTTGTGTAAAAGATATTTTTGGGTTTTCAAATAAGAGAACAATAAGTAAACTAAAGTTGTAAGTAAACAAGAGCATGCAATTATGATTACGAAAGTCTGCAAGATGATGGAAAGAGTTCTTACGGAGTAGTGGATCCACCACTAGTAATTAGAAAGAGTGATCCAAATTATTATAATGAATAAGACCATTTATGATATGTGTGGGAGGAGCTCCATATGTGGACGAATAGGTATTAACCACTTCACACATCATCTGTCATTACCACAGCAGACAGCAATTGACATCAATCAAATTACTGCGCTATTAAGGGACTTTACCCCGTAGGATGTATCCCATGGCATGGACAATGTTCCATGAGTTATCCTCGGTTCTCAAGGTTATACGCAAGGAATGAAAACAGCTTTATAGTCACCATAAGTGCTATCATCCGTTCGCCTACCAAAAAGTAGTTCCCTCCATCTAGTCCTCAGTGAGGCAAATATTGAGTGGCGTGCTTCACCCAACATCAAGATGAAGAAAATCTAACACAGACACATAATTAACAATATCACATAATAATCTTTATCTCAATTCAGTCTCATACTAGGGTTTCTCCATCTCCCCAAGAACAAAGGAAACTACTCACACATGAAGGCAATAAAAATCATGGATAGAATATGGATGAAGTATGATGATACAATTGAAGCCAAGTGCAAATCCAAGATTCAATCTAGAATTACAACAAGTAACCAAAGGGGATTGGTGATGTATATGTTGTTGATGAAGATGATGATGTAGATCGATGTGGAGGCGTTCAAGATCCTAGTCCCTTCTCCTCTTGTGTGATGGTGATGGTGTAGATCTGATTGGAGGTGGCTATGGTGGAGGCATAGCTTGAAGGGCTCCGCCGTGGTGGAGGATATGGCTTGGTGGCTCTCTCTTGGGTCCTCCCTCCTTTATATAGGCATTGGGGGTGCCCTAGGGTTCCCCCAATACCGTCATATGCCTTAGGGAAGGTTCAGGAGCTTCTGTGCGGCCAAATCCTGTCGTTTGCGACCTTTTTACCAACTATACGGCCAAACTATATGGTGGGAAATTTTAGTTCCGGTCATATAGTTGGTCATTAAACTTGGAGATTCTTTAGTATTTTGGTCGTCATTTCTTCATACGAACTTTGTTTTGGGTGTTCTTAAGCTCGTTGAGTTTGTCTCATCGAGGCCTATAAACCCATGGTATTAGATATTTATTTTGAGAAGTTGGAAAAATTCACTTTTCCAACCTCTCAAATGGCTATGTCTGGTCCATGCAACTCCTCCATACTATGCTCTCTTTGTTCCTTTTTATCAATAACTTTCACCAACACCTACACACATGTCATAGGCAAGGAAACTGATAAAATTCTTCCTAAACTACTAAATGTGCAAAGCTCATATGAAAGTAAATGAGAACTAGAAGTCATGCATGTAAGGCATAGCTATAGCTGGAAGAAACATGATATGAGAGATAAATGGCACATTTCATATGGCTAAAAGAGGTGGTAAATTCACAGCCATCAACTTACCCAAGCTAGACCTTGCTCGTCCTCGAGCAGGAAGGGTCGATAATAAATTAATGGTTGTGAAATATCTTATCATTCGAAATCAATGCCTTGCATTCTTATTTCTTCTACAAGCTCGAAGAGAAAAAACATGTATTCATATAAGGCAACACAAGCTTAGTTATAAATACCACTAAAGATTCATCAAAACTTATATGCTCCATGTCAACAGTGAATCTACTTGCAGACAAACTTGTGATCCTCTTATTGCACCTTTTGTATAACTTTTCATATCATTTTTTATGAGGCAAAACTTAGTCACAAATAGATGTCATGCATAAATAGGAATAAAGTTTATCGATTCTACCCAATCATGTCATCTAGTTAAGGCTCTCAAGTGCAAACATCAGTTATTGAGTTTTAGAAAGTTTATCTCTTAGTAATGAGATTTATGCCAATAGGAAATGCGAGAACATGTCAAAAAAAGCATAGCATTAGAGCATCTCTTTTGGTCATCCACATCAATGAATCATGGCTATCAAACACTCATTTTCTATTCTTTTTCTTTCTAAAACTTCAGTTCATCAATAATGAGATCATGCCAAAACTTAGTGTGTTTAATCAGACTGTGCAGGCTAAGAATGGATACTCGTGTCCCTTACCAAGGTTTCCCTTTTCGGTATAATGATTTCTCATAACAGTAAGAGGAGTATTCCATCTTTTGGTTTGAACGTAGGCCCATGAGAATACCAATGCATACCCAAATATAGCATTTCTGCTACATATGTTGGGTAACTCATAGCCAAACTCCAAGAGTTTCCTCTTTTTGGATTGTTCAAAGGCCAGCGGAGTTATTAGCATCCCATGTTGTGTGACAGTGGTGCATACAAGCATAAAGCAATATCATACATTAATCAACAGGTCAAGATTTGGCATGCATCTCAATTACTGCTAAATATTAGTTTCTTCAAAAAAATCCTTTCAAAGAGTACTATCAAGTCGATCATCACATCTATGGTGTTGAGTATCTTTAAGGCTAAACTCTTAAGACAATTAAACAACACCTCATTTAACATAGAACTCAAAACTTCGAAATATCATTTCCAATTGACAACTCCTTCTGTAAGCAAACTATCAAGTCTATTGTTTTGACATTATGGGGTCGAGCATAACCTATTCATTTAAGACAAAGCTATTTAGTGACAACCAACAAATTTCAAAAGATCTTGATCAAGTATTCATTCTTTCCAAGTATAGATATTGTGGCAATGTTTTCTAGAGGATCACAAATAGTGTCACAAGCTTGATAAACAATTTGGCAAGATGCATACAAGCTCTAAGTCAACTCCTATGGTGCCTATCATGAGCAAGTGTATCCCCATATGAATACAGAACTAGACTCACTTAAACAAGCATTCAAAAACAGCGGGATACATGATTGCATTAAACCTTCATCGAATACGAACATTGCACAAGACTGTACACATGAACAAGTAACCTCCCTAAGCTTAGAACTTTGCAAGAACCAAACTTGAGTATATCACCAAAATAAAAGAGAAAATACAGTTTCCAAAAGAGAAAATACAGTTTCCAAAAGAGAAAAGAGAAAATACAGTGTGATAAGTGGTTACCTCCCCAAGCTTAGTTGAAAACAAAGGGTGACACACTTTCCCATTGAGGTACAAGTAACCTCTCTTTTGATGGACAAAGAACCTTTGCTTCAACATGTATTTCTTGATATGGACCGGTGTTCCTTCCTTGAGGACCTGCTTAAAAACTAAAAAGAAAACGAAATATTTTTGTGTTTCTGAAAACACGGGTTTAGCTCCCAAGTGATAAAAATACAAGTCCCACTGAGTCGGTTCATCAACCTAAGCACCAGGCTTAAGTCAACAAACTAGTTCTAGAAGATGCATCTCCTAGATTGTGATGAGGTGCAATCGAAACAGGATACGAAACACGAGTGTGCAACCCCTATGCGCTTATTAAAAGAGGTTCGAGGTGGAAGGTTTTACTAGACACTGATTGTCGAATCGTTGAATTGAAGCAACCAAGTGGCTCATGTTAGTGTTTGCACGGTCGGCACTACCGTACATGTTGTCACACAAGGTTCGAGTCCCTGCAAAAATAACACACAAAATAAAATGTATCGGTTTGCTATACGAGCATAGTTCGTTTACCCCCACCGATAAAATAAAAGTAAAAAAGAAAACATGAACTTCTATAGAGAATTATAGTCTAGGAGGTTTCTGAGGTAGAAATTTATTGCTTACATGCTCGACTTCTCTAGATCATGGGAGAAGCTCCTAGGTGGTGTTTCGAGGTTTTTAGAAGAAGAAAAAATAAAATTTTGAGCAATGGTTACCTTCCAGTCGGTGTTTGAGGGGTTTTCTCAACTATACGAGCACAACTATACAGCCGGACCAAAAGGGTACCACTGTATAGTTGGTCGTTAAACTTACTGTACCTTGGAAAATAATTTTGATGAAGGCATCGATATCTATACGACCAGAATTTTTATTCCCGCTGTATAGTTGGTCGTTAAACCTTCAGTATCCTGGAAAAGTGTCGTTGAAATGGCCATGGCAGTCGCTGCTACTGGAAGCGATTGATTGTAACGTGAGGAAGAGCTGGCGGCCATCTGCGGTGCGAGATGGGGGCGGATGCACATGGTTTACCCAGGTTCGGCCCCCCGGAGGGTAAAGACCTACTCCTGCTAGATTGTATTAATGGAGAGCGAGTTACAGGGGTGGCGAGCTCGGTGTATAAGAAGCGAGTCGCTTGAGGGGGTGTATGATGGAACGTAAGTTCTAAGGGTACCCTAGGGAGGTTTATATAGGAGTCACCTCGCTAGGGTTTACAAGTTACAACCGAGCAAGATATGGACTCGGAGGCTTTTGACCTAATCCGACTAGGCTTCAAGTATGCCTATGGGCCTTTAGTCTCCAATCGCCAGGCCTTTCCTTCAGTCGCTCTCCAGTCACCGTTCTTCAGGCCCACTCGCAGGCCCTTTGCCCCAATCAGAACGTCCTGCTGGGCATACCCCCTTCGGCATATCCCCATCAGTAGTCCCCGAGGTCATCGTTGATTCAGGCGCAGGCATCCCTCTGGCGGTCGGTTTAGAAAAGCCTGATTTGGACGCCTAGTCGAGTCGGCGATGGACTCTATTAAAACCGAAGAAATTTTCCCCAGGCTTCCATTCGCTACTCCTGCGAACGTCACTGCTGCCAAGTCGCTGCTTCGGCGAATGGAGAGGACTGGCGGGTAGCGAGTAGAGTGAAGGAGTAGGACCGTCAATTCTGGTCAAACTATCCGTTGGGAATCCCAACGGTAACTTCGGCGTAATTACCGCAAGTAAAGGCTACCCCGAATTTGGCGGGTAGCGTTCCCCTATAAGGGGAGTGACGAATCAACTCTTCGGATCCTCCCCGCATTCTTCATTCTCCCACATTCACTCTTCCTGCCTTCAATCCTCTGATTCGACCTTTTCGCGCTGTGCGATTCCACGTCCTTCCTTATGTCGCCTCCCAAAGGCTCATGGGGAAAATCCAAGTGCACCACAGCACAACTCAAGTCCTTCGAGGAAACCGGAGTCCTCTGCAAGGGGAACTGCCGGGTTCCCCCTCCTCCGTCATCTGTTTCCTCAGTCATCTAGAAAGAGGTTTGGGGTTCCCCACCTCGCTCTTCTTCCGGGGCTTCTAAGCGTATTACGCGATCAAGCCATCGGATCTCACCCGCACAGCATCGAGCAGCTGGCGATCTTCGTCGCCTTCTGCGAGTGCTACCTCAGCTGCATGCCGTATTTTCTGCTGTGGTTGGAGCTCTTCCATGGCCGCATCGGGCGCGAGGCGTCCGGCGGCTTGATATTGGCTGCAGGCGGCGTCACGTTCCAATTGAAGCCGAAGGCTAACTTCATCAAGCTCCTTCTGCCAAAGAAAGCCGCCAGCGAGTGGAAGAAGAGTTGGTTCTATGTGAAAGAATCCACTCCCCCGGCGAGGTGGCACTTCCCGAGTTCGTTGCCGAGAGGAGCGAGCCTCGCCGATTGGCGCCGAAGAAGCTTCCCGAAGACCTGAGGATGGCCGTCGCGGAGATGATGGACCAGATCCAGAGGCTGAAGGAACAGGGGTTGACTTCGATCAACCTTTACAACTGCTTGCTCGGGCGGCGCTAGCGGCTCGGCCGCATTGGATGTACGAGTATAGCGAGAAGCACGACCCCTCCCGAACCAGCAAAGAATCGTGGGAGGCCGAGGACTACAAGGCCGCCCTGAAGAAGATCACTGACGCGGAGTTCACCACCGTGTCAGTCAGGCTCGCCCCGTACACTCCCGTGAAGAATGAAGCCCCCACAGTAAGTTTTCTCCCCAGTCGCCATTTCCACACCTCGATTCGCAGTCGCGGCATTTGGTACTTACTCGTGGCGGTTCTTAGTTGTTTCAGGTGTTGGAGGGCTGGTTTCCTCCGCTCGATGAAGAGGTTCCCTAGGAGCTCGAGGAGGCCTCCAAGGGAGACTCCTCTGACAGCAACGAGGAGGAGGAGGAGGTCCCTCCCCCAGCACCTGTGGCTCGCAAGACTCGCATGCAGAAACAACGCAAGTTTGAGGCAAGTTGCAACCTCGATGAACACAAAGGAGGCGATGAGGTCGCGCAGGAGCACACATCCTGGCGTATGGCCACATTGTCGAAGCCCACGCGCAAGCCCAAGTCACCAGCGAACAAGCCAATGTCGTCGTCCAAGTCGGTGGTGGTGTTTGAGTCGGATGACGACTCTGACGATGAAGACTCCCCCGAAATCTCGCACAAAGCTCCGGAGGGTGCGATCCCGACGAAGAGGTTGGAGGGCGAGAACACCAAGGCGGCAGTAGAGGTTCCCCTGGTGGTGATCATGCCAACGGTTACAGGGGTTCCAAGTCAGGAAGCGGTTGAGGCGGCGGCATCTAAGTCGCCGCAGCCATCAAGAGCGGCCGCGTCTTCGGAGCTGGAAATTCCGGCGACCACGGCTTCGTCGTCGAGGAAGCCCGCGGTGTCGTGGGCTTTAGACGACTTTGAGAGGGGGCTCACTCGCAAGCTGGGTCCAGAATTGGATAAGCCTTCCCACATCAGCACCGGGTTGCGTGTTCTCCCGGTTGCTAAGTAAGTATTGGTTCTTAATTCCGACTCGCCTCTTGTTTTTGTATTGTCGTTATATTGATTGCGGAAATTTGGGCAGATCTGGGGCCAAGAAGATTGGCCGTCCTTCGGTTGCAAAGATTCTGCCGGTCGCCACCACAGGAGAGGGCGACCTCCCCAAGAAGAGAAAACCTGCCGGAGATGCAGCGACCGCGGAAGGCGGGAAGAAGCAGAAGGGGGGTGCCGACGACACCACAGCTACGGACGGTGCCGCGGAGCCCGATTTTGCGGCAGTTGCCGAAGAAGTGGTGGCGGCGCGATCGGAGCCAGTCGTGGTTGCGCCTGCATCGGAGGCGCTGGCCCCGACAACCAGTGACCCCGCTAGAGCGTCGGCGATGTTCCTGCGCTTCATGGCTAAGGGGTTTCTAGGCGTGGCGGACACCCAGTCTCCACAGAGTCTAGAGATCGTGGTTGCGGACATTGGTTCCCGTCATGGGCGCACTTCCTTCATGATCCCGTCGACTGATGACGGAGAACTCCACAGGATGCTTGGCGCCGCTATTCAGGTATGTCCAGTCCCCGAGTTCTTAGTCGCTGAATTTCAGCGGCTAGGAACTAAACTTCTTTCTACTCTCCAGTCCCCGAGTTCTTACTCACTAAATTTCAGCAGCTAGGAACTAGATGTTGATTTTGGTAAGTGTTGAGTTGTGTTGTTTGTTTGTAGGGTTTGCAAAGGGAATCGACCGATCGGTAGGCCGCAAGGGAGTGCTTGGAGCAGAATCTGCGCGAAGCGCAGGAGGCGAACCAGCGACTTCAGGAAACTATTGGTAAGTATCTGCCTTTCTTTCCATTTCTCTTTCAAGTGTGAACTATTGGTGTATGATGCGCTGATGGTTTCTCTTTCAGATGGTTTCCCGGCTGCAATTTCCAAGGCCCGCGAAGGGTATGTTCCAGTCACCGAACTGGACGCGGCGAATGAGCAAATTGCCTCGCTGATCCAAGAATGGGAGCTAGTCACGCTGCGTCTGTGGAGCTTGCCGTTGATGATGACGAAGGATTTGCGCGGCGCACGATCATTCGTGCCTCCGTCTCATTGCTTGGTAAGATCTTGTGCTCTAGAAAGGCGACGTATGGTGTTGTCCAGTCGCTAGGCTCCACAACCATGGCGACTAGGGCCGGCTCTGGTTTCCGTGGTATCCCGACGTCGATCTCCTTTGGTGGGCTAACCAAAGGTTTGTGGATGATGTCGAGGAAGACGCCTGCTGGTGGCGCTTGTCAGGTCGATCCGATGCGGGAAAGGGCGTCTACCTCCTCATTTTTGCATCTGTCGATCCACTCAATGGAATAGTTGTCAAAGTGTCCTCCCAGCTAGTCTACCACTTGGCGGAACGCGATCATTGTTGGAGAGACGGCGTCGCATGTCCCTGCGACCTGGCCGGCGACTAGGTCGGAGTCTCCATAGCATCGCAAGCGGTTGACGTTCATCTCCTTAGCGGCTCTAATGCCGTGAAGGAGGGCCTCGTATTCTGCCATGTTGTTAGTGTAGGGCTTGAAGTTGAGGTGGAGCACGTAGCGGAGCTTATCTCCTTTGGGAGAGGTTAGTATGACCTCAGCCCCTGCGTCGTCGGTGTTCTTGGAGCCGTCAAAGTGGAGCGACCAGTAATGGAGGTACAGGAGCTTCTCCGGCTGCTGTGCTTCTTCCCAATCTGTGAGGAAATCAGCTAGGGCTTGTGACTTGATCGCTTTGCGGGGCTCGTATTTGATGTTGTGGACGCCGAGTTCGACGGCCCACTTGGCGACTCGCCCGGTCGCCTCGCGATTGCGTATTATGTCCTGCAGAGGTGCGGAGGAGACCACCGTGATCGGATGCTCCTAGAAATAGTGCGGGAGTCGCTGCTGAGCTTGGACTACCGCATACACCAGTTTCTGGTATTGTGGGTAGCACTATAGTGAATCCGTGAGGACTTCGCTGATGTAGTAGACAGGGCGCTGTATATGGCGCTCCTTGCCCTCCTCTGGTCGTTCGACGACCATCACGGCGCTGACGACTCGAGTGGAGGCCACGACGTAGACGAGCATTGGCTCTTTGTCGAGTGGAGCAGCGAGGAGTGGAGCCGCGAGTAGCACTTCTTTGAGCGCTTTGAGTGCATCGTCGGCCTCCACGTCCCATTGGAACGTGAGGTTCTTGCGCATCAGGCGGTAGAGGGGCATTGCCTTCTCACCTAGTCAGGGGATGAAGCGACTGAGGGCCGCGACTCACCCTGCCAACTTCTGGATGTCGCACAGGCACTCGGGTTTCCCGAGTCGCGCGATGGTGTCGATCTTGGTAGGGTTGGCTTCGATGCCTCGCTTGGAGACTACATACCCAGGAGCTGTCCAGTGGGGATGCTGAAGGTGCATTTTCTGGGGTTCATCTTGATGTTGTACCTCCGCAAGTTTGCAAAGGTTTCGGCCAGGTCGGCGAGCAGGTCGTCCTGGTGGGTGGATTTTACCACCACGTCGTCGATGTAGACGTCAATGTTGCGGCCAATTTGGCTCGCTAGGCACTCCTGCATGCATCTCTGGTATGTGGCGCTGGCGTTCTTGCGCCGAACGTCATGGCCGTGTAGCAGAAGACGTCGAATGGCGTTATGAACACCGTCTTCTCCTCGTCCTCGACTGCCATCTTGATCTGGTTGTAACCATAGTAAGCATCGAGGAAGCACAGCGACTCCGATCCCGCAGTCGAGTCGATGATTTGATCGATGCGCGGTAGGACGAACTCCTCCTTCAAGCAGGCGTTGTTCAGGTTGGTGTAGTCGATACACATTCTCCATGTGTTGTTCTTTTTTAGAACTAGGACTGGGTTTGCCAGCCACTTGGAGTATTTGATTGGCCGGATAAAGCCTATGGCTAGCAGGCGCTGTACTTCTTCGGCGATTGCTCTACGGTGCTCTTCATTGAAGGGCCGTAGCGACTGCTTTACTGGTCGCACTTTGGGGTCGGTGTTGAGTTTGTGCTCAGCGAGTTCCCTCGGGACACCTGGCATGTCAGATGGCTTCCATGCGAAGATGTCGCAGTTCTCACGGAGGAACCCGATGAGCGCGCTTTCCTATGCAGGGCTCATGTGCACCCCGATGGTGACCGTCTGGCTGGAGTCGCCCAGGGCGAGCTCGATGGTGTGGGTGTGTCTGGTCGCCTCGAACGTGGAATTCGTGGCGGTTGGTTTCTTCAGGATGGTGGGGTCGTCCTTGTTGATGTTGCCCCGGTATTTCGCAAGCTCCTCCACATGATCGGTCTCCGCAGCGATGACAGCGTCGGCGAGCTCGGCTCCTTTGTCCTCGCATTCCACGGCCATGTCGGGGTCGCCGTGGATGGTGATGATGCCGCTTGGCCCTGGGAGCTTCATCATGTTGTAGGCGTAGTGTGGGGTCGCCACGAATTTTGCGAATGCCTGGCGGCCCAGGATGCAGTCGTAGGGGCGGTGGAAATTCACCAGCTCGAATACGATCTTCTCCATGTGGTAGTTTGCCGGAGTGCCGAAGGTGACTGGCAGCGTCACTTTTCCGATCGGGTACGCCTTCCGACCGGGGACGATACCGTGGAAGGTTGTCAGGGTTGGCTCGATGGCTTCTTCTGGGAGCTGGAGCCTCTTGAATGTGTCTAGGTACATGATGTTGATGGAGCTCCCACCGTCCATTAGTGTCTTGGGTAGCCAGTAGTCGGCCACCTTGGGCCTGACTACCAGGGCGACACGCCCTGGGTATTCGATTCTTGGCGCGTGGTCCTGGCGACTCCAGGTGATGCTCTGCTCGGACCAGTTGAGGAAGCGAGGGATGTCGACTTGGGTCACCGCGTTGACGGCGACCGCGCGGGCGAGCACCTTCTTCTCGCGCTTGGTGCCGAGTCTGGTGAAGGTGTGTAGCGAGCCGACGGCGGTGCCGAAGCCGCCGGCGTTCCCATTGTCCCGAGGTGGGTTGTTATTGGGGTCCTCCCTTGCTCGCCTTGCCTTTTCAATCTCTTTGAGAGAGTGGCAATCCGCGGTGGTGTGGGTGGCGGGTTTTCCCTCCCTACTATGGTAGATGCAGGGCTGATTAAGCAGGGCAGCGGGGTGGAATTTCAGCCTCGCTGTATTGTTGGAGCGGTAGTTTCTGCTGTTGTGGTAGTTTCCTCCATCGCGGCAGTAGCTCTTGGAGTCACGAGGGTCGTAGCCAGCATTGGCGACGAAGTCGACTCGCCCATCCGTGCGGTGCTTTCCGGTGATGCGGGTGTTGCTGTAGCGCATGTCACGTAGGCGCCCGCTATCATGGATGCTGGTTTGACATCTTCCTCCCGACTCGTCGTCAGAGTCTTAGTTGGGGTCCTCCTTCGTGTAGCACTTGGCTATCTCGAGGAGGTCGGGGATGTTGTCGAGCGTCTGGTAGACCCTCATGATCTTGGCGACCAGGGGCTCATACCGGCACGCGTTTTTGAAACAATGTATCGCCGTATCTGGGTGGATGCCGGAGGCGTTGATCCATAGTTCTTGCCATCTTTGAATCCAGCGGCGAGTCGACTCGCGTTGTCCCTGGATGCATTGCTCCAGGTCTTCTATGGTGGTGGCATGGGTGTATGAGACCTCGAAGTGCCTGATGAAGGCGTCCCGCATTTCTTCCGAAGAATCGATGCTGTCGGCGGGGAGGGTGTTCATCCATTGCCGAGTCGCACCCTCCATCATCAGGGGGAGGTAGCAAGTGGCGAGCAGGTCGGTGTGGTCTGCGATTCCCATTGCCATGCGGTATGTGTCCAGCCAGACGGCTCGATCATACATCAGATCGTACTTTTCGATCTCCTTGGGAGCCTTGAAGTTGGCGGGGTATTTTTTCCCATGGATCATGGGCCCGAAGCATTGCGGTCTGACTCGACTGAGCGAGCCTCTTGGTCCCGGGTCACCGCGGTTGGTGAGGGTGTGCCTCAAGTCATTGGGCTGGCGCGCTCGCCACGCCTGGTTGTTGATGATTTTCGTTTGGGCATCAATGGGCTGCCCATTGGCGGCGACTGTGTTATTCGCCGGTCGCGGCTCGTTGGAGGACAGCGCGGGGTTGGCGGCTCGTGGCTGGTTCGCTAGGGGCTGCGGTGGAGGGCAGGTCAATGCGTTGGCGACGGTGGGGTGACCGCGTGATTTCGCTCTACTTGCTGAGGAACGGGAATACATCCGCCCCCGCGGGTCGACTCTACAGCTTGTTGCTTGACGGCCCTGGCGAGTAGGGCCTTGGCATACTGGATCTGTAGCGCGTCGTCGCCTTGGACGTCGAGGTTGGTGACCGCGGTGTCGGCCGCGATAATGTTGTCCATCGGGGTGGAGTAAAGTGGTAGTCTGTTGGCGTCGCAGGCTTGAGGCGAGATGATGATCCGCGGTTGGTTCGGCGGGGGCGCGCGGCCAATGGGTGGTGGAGGGGCTCCGGTCGCCGGTGCGCCGGGTGGTGGTCTCGCGGGATTGCTTCCGCCTAGCGGTGCATTCTCGCATTATTCATGCTCTGCCGCGTGTGCGGGGTCGCTTTTGTCGTTGAAGTTCAGGAAGCGGCCCTAGACGTTGGAGTTCAGGCGGGTCCTGATGCGGTGCTGGTGATAGAGCGATAGCTCCCGCGCTATTTCCCGCTCGAGGCGGTATTTCTTGCGCTCGGCAAGTTCGTTGCATTGCACCTCCGCCAGTCGCAGGCGGGCTTCCTCCACCTCTGTGGTCATCGTAGTCGGCGGGATCGGCATGGAGAACGGATCTGGCGGGGCGGCCGTGCTGCCCGCCATGTAGATCACACTAAAGCGATTGGATCTAGCACGGAAGTCTTCAGGCGACTCCGAGCCAGAGTCGGAGTAGAAGATCCCGAGGATGGAGGAGTCCTCGAAATCCTCCGGGTTGGAGACTCGCGTGATGGAGTCCTCTCGAGATGCGGTGGTGATAGATCCATCGACTGAGGCAGGGGTCGCGGAGTCGGCGTCGTCGTTTAGGGCTTCGTCGTTGGTGGCAGCGTTCGTCTCGGCTGCGCTACTGGCGGCCGAGCCATACTTGCTGATGAGGCTCCTGATGGAGCGGACCTGCTCTTCCGAGAGCAGGTCATGGTGCGGCGGCGATCCACCGACGATCATCGTTGCAGCTAGGTCGACTGCGCCAGTGAAGCCAACGAAGAGGTTGATGGAGCCGACCGGCATCACCACGCCGTGAGTGACCAGGCGTGACGCCGGGATGTAGCTGCTAGGCAGGATCTGTAAGATCCCGCCGATGGCGATCATGCGGCCGTTGGCGAGCGGCCGATCGATCGGCGAGTAGGGTCTCGCTGCAGAACTCATGCCAGTACCGCTATGCCCCACGGTGGGCGCCACTACCGTGGAAATGGCCACGGCAGTCGCTGCTAAGGGCAGCGATTGACTGTAACATGAGGAAGAGCTGGCGGCCATCTGCGGTGCGAGATGGGGGCGGATGCACATGGTTTACCTAGGTTCGGCCCCCCGGAGGGTAAAGACCTACTCCTGCTAGATTGGATTAATGGAGAGCGAGTTACAGGGGTGCTGAGCTCGGCGTCTAAGCAGCGAGCCGCTTGAGGGGGTGTATGATGGAACATAGGTTCTAAGGGTACCCTAGGGAGGTTTATATAGGAGTCACCTCGCTAGGGTTTACAAGTTACAGCCGAGCAAGATATGGACTCGGAGGCTTTTGACCTAATCCGACTGGGCTTCAAGTACGCCTCTGGGCAGTCGCCAGTCGCCAGGCCTTTCCTTCAGTCACTCTCCAGTCGCCGTTCTTCAGGCCCACTCGCAGGCCCTTCGGCCCAATCGGAACGTCCTGCTGGGCATACCCCCTTCGGCATATCCCCATCAAAAAGAATTTTGACAAAGGAATCGGTAACTATACGGCTGGAATTTTTATTACCGCCGTATAGTTGGTCGTTAAACCTTCTATACCTAAGAAATAAAAAAATTCGATGGCAAAGATATCTATACGGATGGAATTTTTTATTCCCGCCGTATAGTTGGTCGTTAAGCCTTTAGTAGACATCAAAAAAATTATATTTCTTCAAGAATTTTTTCTTACCCTGAAACTTAGCGAAACACCTTGTTTTGACAATAAAATAACAACTTTAATTTTTTACCAACAACATCATGTATAAAATGGGAATCAAGTACAACCAGTTATGCAACACATAGTAAAAATGAATTCTACCTTTTGAAAACTACAACAAGATAACTCTAATAGCAAACCATGCAAAGAATAAAATTTCCAATGCAACACGAATGCATCAACACTCAAGACACAAAACTAAGAAAGACACCTAATGACTTCCGGGTTGCCTCCCGGGAAGCGCTTTCTTATAACCAAGTAGCTAGGCTTTTCTCCATTATTATTTCAATAGATAGGAGCCATAGAATTATTTATTCTTACCTCCAAAAGAGGTTTGGAGCACTTACTATTATAGCCTGGTCAAAGTCTCACCCGCTTACAGTGCATCGGAGTCATGTAGATAAATGTGTTATTGCTCACAAATGATGATTGATGTGCCATGTGTGGTGAGCATACCTCCCTAGATAGCTTCAACAAAAGGATTAGATATTTACATATAAATTCAAACCTTTTACCTTTAATAGCATCATCACGATACAATTCATAGTACTCTTCTTGGGCTACACTATCACGAGGTAACACTTCATAACACTCATCTTTAGTAGCAGGGGAAATTTCAAAAGTGTCTCTATTCTCTAGTTCATCACCCTTGCTATCAAGTTCATCAGTTCTAGAGTTATCAATCCACTCACAAAAAGAAGCATCATCAACAAATATTTCATCAAAGATGTGCTCTCCCGAAACCTTCTCATTAATACTACAAGGATTTATCTCTAGTTCATAATTATTAGTGTTCTCCAAATGAGTATCTAGGCACAAAGCCTCCACAGATAAATTATCTTCAGTTTCAACACAATAAGATTCATTACTAGAGACTGAGGCATCATAAACAAACTTATATTTAGTAGAATGATGTGTGTCTTCAACCTCACCTCTTTGGTGTTCCTCCTCGTTATCCAATGGTTCCTGCAAATTTTTTGTTTCGGGAACTATTGTTTTACATAGCTCCTTACTCTTTACCACAAGTGCATTCCCACTAAAATGTTCTTGACAATAATTGACAATATAATCCATAATATTATGATACCTTGCTAAATCCTCATTATCGCTACTTTTCATAATAATACCAATTTAAGCAGCTCATGAGACCTTCATAAACTATGTATTCCAAGAGTTTTACATTATTACCATTTGTGTGAGTATTGGTTGATAAAAATTCTTTAAAGAGAGGAATGCATTCATAATCACAAAGTTTGTTAGGCTTACCATTATATTGCCTCATCCCTTGACAAATTACCAGAACAGTAATCCACCTGCTCCCACATGTCCATTAGTTTCATATCCTCAAGGATTAGTGGTTCTTCTTCGTGTTCATCCTCTTCTCAGGAAGGAACTTCATCCTCCTCCAATGGGATTTGTAGTTCTTCTTCGTGTTCATCCTCTTATTGGGAAGGAACTTCGTCCTTCTCCAATGAGATTTCCTGCAAACAAGTAACTTTGTGCGCTACGGGTTTTCTCCATGCCTTACTCCTCATAATAAGTGTATTCTCACTAAAATGTTCATGAGAATACCAAGAAATACGTTGTAGGATTTCATAAGTTGTTTTTATTAGAACATTATCTTCACTATTAATACGTGATATGACATGTATTATCAACTCATGGGCACCTTCAAAGATAATATACTCTAATACTTCACTAGTAACATCACCATTATTATAAGACACTAAATATTGATTAAAGGTATCAGAGGATTGAAAACGAAAGTAGTGCCCAAGTTTCATACATTGAGGACATATTATTGGATTGTCTATCGTATCTGAAGAAATTAACTTTTTAGCATATTCCACTATTTGGGAATACATTTCTATTACCGTCATATTGCTCACTTGTTCTTCAAAATACTCATCCTCCTCTTCTAATGAGGATTCTTGTCCCATTTTAACAGAATCACAATATTCATAGAAAGATTCACTTTCTAGTCCCTCACCCAAGTCCCCAAAATCACTATCTACGCACGAATCCTCCTCCGAACAATCATCACAAGATCCGGGTTGAGCGACCGGCTTGCAGGAACAGAAAGCATAAACGAAAGGATTCAGGATTGCTGGAGTAGAGGAGAGCTAGGCGAGTAATTGCTAGGCTATGGGTTTATGTTTTTTAGAGCCAGCTAAATAGGAAAGAATTACTCAGGAGGATGGGCCTTGTAGGTTTGAGTAGGAAGGCGGGTTGAAACAAGTCTTCGAGGGCTAGGGTCTTCGGTTGGAAAACGGGTTCAGAGGGGCTTTGCTTAGTGACACATCTAGTTAGGTGTTTTGGATTGAGCTCTGTTTCGGGGAAAAGACAAGGAAACCAGGAACTGTTCGGAAACCAGGAACAGTCGGTTCGGTTCGGGAAAGGCAGTTGTTGGCCCGGGTCGGGAAAAAGAGATAGTCGGGTCGGGCACACTACAGGTACATAAGTTTGGATCATATAGAAATCATTAATAGATAATGAGATATCGTTTGCATGCATACTATTTGTGTGTGGAAAGTTATTTTTAGAAGTGGTTGATCAACTTGCTCCTCTTCATTCTTACAAAGATAATTCGCGAATAGCTCAGCGATAGTATTACCTTCGGGCTTACCTTCCACTAGTTGAGAGGGTGCAACATCAAGTGCCACCTCTTTATTAACAACATGTTCTGGTGGTTTAGGTGGAGGCTCTTTGAGTGGAGTTCCCTCCACATTATCTTTTGGAATACCCTGCAAAAAGTTAGATTCTTCCATGGTAGCTTTAATCTGCCAAACAATAAATTCATTATCATGGAAGATATCTTGGCAATAGTAGAATATAGGGTGAACTTCTTTATAGATCATATCGAGTGGTTTACTTTCTACTTGTATATCTCTTAAATGAAATACCGACTCTTGGCAACCAGTAAAAAGCACAAATTTTAATGTGTCCTCCCTAGAAGGGCATTTTAACTCATCTCTATTATAGTCTACTAGTTCGGTATCAAAATTATACTCACATTGATAATTGAGGTGATTTGGAGATTCACAACAATCACAGCATAATTGATAAGAGGCACATAGTGTGGACGAATACTTATCCACACAAGTCAACCATTCTTTTAATATGCCTTGCCTCTGATGAATATCTCCCAAAGTCCTTCCCTTTGACTCCTCCATTATAGATTTCATTTGTTGGAAGGTAGTTATCTCGGAAGACATGATTGGTAACAAATATTTTTTATGGGTTTTTGTTTGTAAACAAAAGCAAATATACAAATGCAGCAAATAAAGAAAGCTTAAAACAAAATCTAGCAAAACTAAAATAAATAAACAAAAGCTAAAAGACCTACATCGCTTAGTTCCTCGGCAACAACGCCACAAAATAGCTTGATGACTGCAAGTGCACATATCGTTTGTAGCTAGTTTCGAAATAGAGATATCGATCCCACAGGGAGCAAGAGTCTGAAGTCTAATAACTCTTTGAACTAAATACTGATATAGTAATGCTAAATAACGTTCTAAGTAACAAGATAAAATGTGAGTTTTGTGTATTTTTGGGTTTTCAAATAAGAGAACAATAACTAAACTAAAGCTATAAGTAAACTAAAGCTATAAGTAAACTAAAGCTATAAGTAAACAAGAGCATGCAAGTATGATTATGAAAGTCTGCAAGATGATGGAAAGAGTTCTCAGGGAGTAGTGGATCCACTGCTAGTAATTAGAAAGAGTGATCCAAATTATTATAATTAATAAGACCATTTATGATATGTGTGGGAGGAGCTCCATATATTGACGAATAGGCAGCAACTACTGCACACATCATCCATCATAACCACATCAGACATCAATCGACATCAATCAAATTACTGTGCTATTAAGGGACTTTACCCCATAGGATGTATCCCATGGCATGGACAATGTTCCGTGAGTTCTCCTCGGTTGCCAAGTTGATACGTAAGGAATGACAACAGCTTTATAGTCACCATAAGTGCTAGCATCCCTCCGTCTACCAACAAGTAGTTCCCTCCATCTAGTCCTTAGTGAGGCAAATATTGAGTGGCGCGCTTCACCCAACATCAAGATGAAGGAAATCTAACGCAGCCACATAATGAACAATATCACATAATAATCTTTATCTCAATTCAATCTTGTAGCATCCCAATTGTCTAACAATTGCAATGCTACTAGCCTAGTCTATATATATGCTACTTCCTACATATAATTGTTGCATCATAATTATATCATGCTCATGTCATCATGCCACATTGCATTTGAGCATCATATAAAACCCTTTTCATTTGGTTCTTATCCCATATGCATTATTAATTGTATTTGCCTCTTGATATATTGTATTTGGTTCTTGATAAATGCTTGATGCCCAAGTTGAGTTGGGGGCATATCTTTTATTAATTCCACCACCTTTCTTGTACCACCCCATAATTCCACCATCCAACTATATGTGAGCTTTGCATTTATTTTGGTTTTACCTCTAGCTCATGTGGGTTGGGATGGATCCACTTACAATTCCACATGCTCCCATATATGCACCATATTGTTTTCACATTATTGATATATGAGGAGCCACATGGCCACCTTTGCATGCTTTGTGGATGGAACCCCTTGTCAAGCTTACATATGGATTATTTTGAATGAATGCTCATGTTGGAATATTTTGAGACTATTAAACATCTAGTGGAACATACACACTAGCAAGTCCAAATAATATAGAAATATGATCATCTCCATCTACTCCACATGGAACATCCATTTTAATTCCTTTTGCTTGGCCTTTACTCCATATTATGGAATGCACATGAATAAATATCATGGGATTTTATTTTTGTTTTCACAAAATTAAACATGGCATCTACTATTCATGCATGGGCCATGCAAATCTCTACCATCTCTTCTCCTTGGGTTTTTCTTTGTTTTGAAGTGGATCTTGTCTTTTGGAATCAACCCAAGTGATTCGTATTCTTTTGTTGAGCTCCACCTTTATCTCCTTCTTCTACCATCACCATGTGTACACCACAAGCCTCACCACCTTGTTCTTTTGTTTTCCCTTACCCATCACCCTGTCCATGCATGACCATGTGTGGCCATATCAATCTTACACCTAAACCCTAGCCTCTCTCTTCTTATCCATCACCACACCCCTCCACCTTTGCTTGGTCTTGTTGGCATGTGGAGAAAACCCTAACACCTAACCAACCCACTCACCCTAGCCTCTCTCTCTCTAATCTCTCTCTCAAAACCCTAAGCCCGCATCTCCTTTTCTCTCTAACACGAGCCACCACCCCATCCCTTCTACCCCACCATGCCGAGCATTACCGGCTCGACCCCCCCATGCCAGCTACTCCCTACTCTAAGCCGGACCACCCCTCCTCCTAACCCTAGCCAAGCCCAACCCTAGCTCCATGCCGAGCCTCCCCTCTCTCTCTCTCCCTGCCAGGCCGACCCCACACCCGAGCCTCCTCTCCCTCCCCTCTGCAGGCCCTGCCCTGGCCCTTCCCACGTCGAGTACATGAGGGAGTAGGGGAAAAAGGTGGCCGAAGCCACCTTTTCTCCACCCGATCCCCCACGGCATCCCGTATCCTCTCCCGTCCCTATCTTTCCCTCTCTCTCGCCTGGTTGCAGCCCCAGATCCCTAGGGCCTCGCCCTCTGCCTTTCCTCTCTCCCCTGCCACCACCTCTGCCAACTCCGGCCACCACCCTCGGCTTCGGCTTCCACCAACGGATCGAGGAGGCGGGCGTGGTTGTTGGGTTGTCGAGGAAGACCATGAGGACCCCGGTGTCGCCCCTGTGCACGACAGCAAGGAGGAGAAGTCCCTGCAATCTGCTGCACGCCGACGATGCCGAAACCCTAGCTCCGGCAGGTGCGTCTGCGCCGTCGCTGATCCGCCGCTCCCGGCCCGATCCAAGCCCTCCGATGACCTCACGGTGAGCCCCTGTGCCTCCCAGACACCCCCTCTCCCGCCTGTTCTTCCTGGTCTCGCCGACCTTTTTGCCGAGCGGTCTCTGTGCGCCGGCGTGCACGAGCGTCTGCACGTCGCCGCGCCTCGCAGCAGCCTATCTAGCCGCCTACCGCCCTCCTATCAACATTCCTCTCCCTACCGCAGCGGCTCCGCCTCTCTGTGCGCGCGCCGCAGGTCGCGGGGTTTGATCCCCCGCGCCGCGCACCATTCCCTATCGAGCACCGTCCGGTCGTCAGTTTCATTAGGAAGAGAAACAGTGGGCAGTTGGCAGGTTTACAGAAAACCCCCCACCTTTTTATCCCTCTCAACCCGCACTTCCCCAGGCCCACATGTCTGCCTCCGCGGAAGTTTTACAAAAAGGTACCCCAGGTTCCCTAAACCTAATCCCACAGTCCCCCTCTGCGCCGCGTGGCCAACCCTCTTCCCGCCTCTGACGCGTGGGGCCGTTTCACCTGCGGGCCCACCCGTCAGTCACTGCGGCTAGCATCCCCGCGGTGAGAAAAGCCCTGGCGCGCGCAGTTCCGCCCAGTCAGCACTGGTCCCACCCGTCAGTGGCGGTGGCTACTCGGCCTGGGTACGAAAAGTTCCTGGTTTATCTGTTTTATAAAAACAATTTCACAAAATGTTTAAATATGAATTTAAATTCTGTTTTTAATAACTCTTAATTGCTAATTCCAAATAATACAAATAATATATGTTTTTGAAACAGAAAAATGTGAGGAATTCAAATATGCTATTCAAAATACTATTTGAGCACTTTAAATTTTCGAGATGATTAAATTGCAATAAATATGCCTTTTCTTAATTAATTAATAACTTTAGTTTTATAACTCCAAATTTCATAAATAATATTTCTAAATCTATCAGCGCGACGAGCCCGTTATAACTATGCATTCCATGTTCTGAATTGCTGCATGCATCATATAAATACAAAGTATACAGCAACTTAGTTGGGGGTGAAACATGACTAAAACTCAATAAAATGCTTTATTCTTGTACCCCACACCTCACCCATGCCATGCTACATTATTGCCATGTAAATTGTGCATCATTCATCATGGCATGCTTGTTTGCATGTCGCATTTTAATTCATACGATTGTGCACTTTATTTATGTTGGCCCTTGTTTGTTTGGTTCTTCTTCGAATAGACGCCGAGCAGGAGAAATATCAGGAAACCTAAGAGTACTACCCAGATCCGTCTCTCGCTTCAACTAAGTTGCCAGGCAAGCACTACCACATGCTTGCATACATATAGTACCTATTGCCTCTATCTTATTCTTGCATCATTGAGTCGCGATTGCATTAAATTGAATCCCAAGTACTACATAGCCTTTACTTTTAAACCCCACCGAAGCTTGTTCGTCCATACCATGAGCCATTACTACAGGAGTTGTTTGAGCCATGTGAGTCGTAGAACAGCATGTGTAGGGTATGTGAGTGTCTGATGGATAACGAGGTACCTAAACAACTTAACCTGAGTAGTAATGGGATAACTAATGAAAGAGGCACCGGTGAGCAATATCTGCTATTTGGTTTTCATGCTCACTTGTGTCCCGTAGGACCCCGAGTACTTGATTCCTGTTCCTTGACTATTCGCACTATCCACATCCGGGAGGCCGTGGACCCCCCTGAGCTAGAGCTTGATTCATTTCTATTTCTTGGGGCCACAAAGTAGTTTGGGGCTTTGTTACTATCCTGTACTTATGCCATGCTTTACTGTTTTATTTAAGATTGTGCGTGGAGCACCTGTACTGTTTTGGATGCGGAATGTTTTCGTGGTATCGACAAGCCCAGTCACATTTTCGGGTTCCTAGTCGTTTACAGCTATTGACGCAAACCTTGGGTCCATCTCGGAGCCGGCCAACTTCGTTGCGGGTAGCTTAATGGGGTGGCCCCCTGAAATATTTCTAAATCCTGTGATCGCTTTGTCGTGAATGTCTCGTTGGGTTTTGAGTTGGTTTTTCTGAGGTTGATCGAGTGTGTGTTGCTATTTGTGCACCCCTACAGGGTAAATCTTTCTGAAAGCCGTGTCCGCGGTTATGGACGACTTGGAGCACAGTTTCTCGATCATAGACAAGTATAACTAAAGTACCGCTTTTAACGTGACTAAATACCTGACTAGTAATTAGTGCAAGACTCATGGAATGGTTATTAAAACTGCCAACGGAGGGGTTGTTTGTCCGCTTTCTCGTTGGTAAGCGAGAAGGAGGATGGATCTGTTATCTATACTGTTATAACTGGTGTTACTAATTAACGGACATCCGTCTATCATTGGTTAGGCGGATGGTTAGCGAGTATCTATAGACTTGTTAGTATTATCTTTTGCTACAATTGTGTCACCCCAGGTTATGTCCTCTTTAGAGGCATAAAGACTTGCTGAGTACCCCTAGGGTCTCACACGATAAATTGATTGATTCAGATGAACAGGTGTATTCGCAAGATGGATACTGGGTGGAGAAGACAGATGATGTTGGCAATGATCACTCGGTGTAGAGATTCCGGCGATGGGGATCCGTGAGATCTGTGGGCGGGATGTGTTTATTTATGTGGCATGTTATGCCGATTTGCTTCTTATCCGTACTCAGATCTTGTTTTCCGCTTCCGCCTGATACTCTGATGTTTGATGTATGAGGAGCTATCCTAAACTATTATCTCTATCTAGGATCTTTGGATCTTGCCATATGGCATTGCAATATTTCTATTTCTTTTAGATGGAATGGCTCTGAGAACTGTTGTAAGGTAGCTTGCATACATACTCACTTGTGTATGTATTTGATCTCTTCACCTTCTGCCTACGCCGCTCGCTCTTGTCCCGATGTCTTGGAAGTGGTTAGGACGGCCGACGGGTCTACACGTGGGCGGTCCCTTGGGCCCGCGTTGTACTATTTTAACCACTTCCGTTTCATCCAGGCTTGAACTTAGAGCGTAGGGTCCGAGGTAGTTACAAATGTCATACTAGGGTTTCTCCATCTCCCCAAGAACAAAGGAAACTACTCACACATGAAGGCAATCAACATCATGGATAGAATATGTATGAAGTATGATTATACAATTGAAGACAAGTGCAAATCCAAGATTCGATTTAGAATTACAACAAGTAACCAAAGGGGATTGGTGATGGAGATGTTGTTGATGAAGATGACGATGTAGATTGATGTGAAGGACTTCAAGATCCTAGTCCCTTCTCCTCTTGAGTGATGGTGATGGTGTAGATCTGATTGGAGGCGTCTATAGCGGTGGCGCGGCGGCAGGGCTCCGCCGTGGTGGAGGATATGGCTTGGTGGCTCTCTCTTGGGTCCTCCCTCATTTATATAGGCATTGGGGGTGCCCTAGGGTTCCCCCAATACCGTCATATGACATAGAGAAGGTTCTGGATCTTCTCTGGGGCAAAATCCCGTCGTTTTCCACCTTTTTACCAACTATACAGCGTGAACTTTTAGTTCCGGCCATATAGTTGGTCGTTGAACTTGCAGATCCTTTAGTATTTTGGTTGCCATTTCTTCATGCAAACTACGTTTTGAGTGTTCTTGGGCTCGTTGAGTTCGTATCATCGAGGGCTACAAATGGCTAAGTCTGGTCCTTACAGCTCCTCCATACTATGCTCTCTTTGTTCCTTTTTATCCATAATATTCACCAACACCTACACACATGTCATAGACAAGGAAAGTGATAAAATTCTTCCTAAACTACTAAATGTGCAAAGCTCATATGAAAGTAAATGAGGACTAGAAGTCATGCATATAAGGCATAGCTATAGCTAGAAGAAATATGATATGAGAGATAAATGAAAAAAATTATATGGCTAAAAGAGTTGGTATTTCATAGCCATCACTCAGATCAGCTGATATCTCGAGGAGTCGCACGAGAAAATTTTCCTTTTAGGGAGCTTTATGATAAATGTATGGACCTCGATGTAATTTTTTCTTTTTTCGGGTCCCTAATGTAAAATGTACTCCGATCGACCATGTAAAGTTCTAACCCAAAAGTAAGTTGTGAAATTTAAAAAATTTAAGCTTAGTTGTCAACGAGTATGAACTATTCTGGGATTTCAAGATGAACGACCAAGGTCATGATCCCATATCCAAGAATTTGCATGTCGACAAATTTGGCCATATTTTGAAATCAATCAAAGATGAAGTAGTATGAAGAGTAAGGCTTGATCAGCTACTCCCTCGAGAAGGTGCCGAACCTGACTATTTTCCTTGCTTAATTTTAGGTTCCTTTGTGCTAAATGTATGGACCTCGATGTAATTTTCCCTTTTTTAGATCCTTAATGTAAAATGTACTTCCACGCACGTGTAAAATTCTAACCTAAAAGTGTAAATGGTGAAATTTTGACGATTTTTTACCTTACTTCTCAACGAGTATGACCAGTATTGGATATCAAGCCGAACAACCAAGGTCAAGGCCATATCAACATCATACTTTATGTTGACGATCCCATATGTAATTTGCATGGCGACAAATTTGGCTATATTTTGAAAACAATCAAATAGGAAGTAGTGTGTAGAGGTTGGCTCTCAAATCAGCTGATCTCTCGAGAAGGAGTCGAACCAGAAATTTTTCCTTTTAGTGAGCTTTATGATAAATGTATGGACGTCGATGTAATTTTTGCTTTTTTAGGTCCCTGGTGTAAAATGTACTCCGACTAACCGTGTAAACATCTAACCTAAAAGTAAGTGTTGAAATTTAAACAAATTTTAGCTTAGTTGTCAATGAGTATGAACCATTCTAGGATTTCAAGATGAACGACCAAGGTCATGATCCCATATCCAAGAATTTGCATGCCGACAAATTTGGCCATATTTTGTAAACAATCGAAGATGAAGTAGTATGAAGAGTATGGCTCAATCAGCTACTCTCTCGAGAATGAGCCAAACCCAAATGTTTTCCTTGCTTAATTTTTGGGTAATTTGTGATAAATGTATGGACATCGATGTAATTTTCCCCCTTTTGAGGTCCTTGATGTAAAATGTACTTCCACGCTAGTGTAAAATTCTAACCTAAAAGTGTAAGTGGTGAAATTTCGATGATTTTTACCTTACTTGTCAATGAGTATGATCATTATTGGATTTCAAGTCGAACGACCAAGGTAAAGGCCATATGAACCATCATACTTTATGTTGATGCTCCCATATGAGAGAATTTGCATGGCGAGAAATTTGGCCATATTTTGAAAACAATCGAAGAGGAAGTAGTATGTAGAGTTTGGCTCAGATCAGCAGATATCTCGAGAAGGAGCCAAAACAGAAAAATTTCCTTTTAGTGACCTTTATGATAAATGTATGGACCTCGATGTAATTTTTGATTTTTTTAGGTCCCTGATGTAAAATGTACTCCAACCAACCGTGTAAAAATCTAACCTAAAAGTAAGTGGTGAAATTTAAACAAATTTAAGCTTAGTTATCAATGAGTATGAACCATTCTGGGATTTCAAGATGAACTACCAAGGCCATGATCCCATATCCAAGAATTTGCATGCCGACAAATTTGGCCATATTTTGAAAACACGCAAAGATGAAGTAGTGTGAAGAGTATGACTCGATCAGCTACTCTCTCGAGAAGGAGCCAAACCCGATTGTTTTCCTTGCTTAATTTTAGGGTCCTTTGTACTAAATGTATGGACCTAGATGTAATTTTCCGCTTTTTGGTCCTTGATGTAAATTGTACTTCTACACCAATGTAAAATTATAACCTAAAACTGTAATTGGTGAAATTTCGACGATTTTACCTTACTTGTCAACGAGTATGACCATTATTGGATTTCAAGCCGAACGGCCAAGGTCAAGGCCGTATCAACATCATACTTTATGTTGATGATCCCATATGAGAGAATTTGCATGGTGACAAATTTGGTCATATTTTGAAAACAATCAAAGAAGTAGTATGTAGAGTCTGGCTCTCGGATCAGCTGATCTCTTGAGAAGGAACCGAACTGGAAAATTTTCCTTTTAGGGAGCTTTATGATAAATGTATGGACCTCGATGTATTTTTTGCTTTTTCAGGTCCCTGATGTAAAATGCACTCCAACCAACCGTGTAAAAATCTAACATAAAAGTAAGTGCTGAAATTTAAATGAATTTAAGCTTAGTTATCAATGAGTATGAACCATTCTAGGATTTCAAGATGAACGACCAAGGTCATGATACCATATCCAAGAATTTGCATGCCGACAAATTTTGCCATATTTTGAAAACAATCAAAGATGAAGTAGTATGAAGAGTATGGCTCGATCAGCTACTCTATTGAGAAGGAGTCGAACTCGAATGTTTTCCTTGCTTAATTTTAGGGTCCTTTGTGCTAAATGTATGGACCTCGATGAAATTTTACCCCTTTTGAGCTCCTTGATGTAAAATGTACTCTGGCCGACCATGTAAAATTCTAACCTAAAAGTAAGTAGTGAAATTTAAACAAATTTAAGCTTAGTTGTCAACGAGTATGAAAAATTCTTGGATTTCAAGCTGAACGACCACAAGGTTACGGCCAGATATCTACATCATACTTTATGCCGATGATCCACGTATCCAATAATTTGCATGGCGATAGATTAGGCCATCTTTTGAAAACAATCAAAGAGGAAGTAGTATTAAGAGTATGGCTCGATCAGCTGCTCTCTCGAGAAGGAGCCAAACCCGAATATTTTCTTTGCTCAATTTTTGGGGTCCTTTGTGCTAAATGTATGGACCTCGATGTATTTTTCCTTTTTTAGGTCCTTGATGTAAAATGTACTTCCACGCTAGTGTAAAATTCTAACCTAAAAGTGTAAGTGGTGAAATTTCGATGATTTTTACCTTACTTGTCAATGAGTATGATCATTATTGGATTTCAAGTCGAACGACCAAGGTCAGGGCCATATGAACCATCATACTTTATGTTGATGATCCCATATGAGAGAATTTGCATGGCAAGAAATTTGGCCATATTTTGAAAACAATCGAAGAGGAAGTAGTATGTAGAGTTTGGCTCAGATCAACAGATATCTCGAGAAGGAGCCGAACCAAAAAAAATTCCTTTTAGGGAGCTTTATGATAAATGTATGGACCTCGATGTATTTTTTGCTTTTTCAGGTCCCTGATGTAAAATGCACTCTCACCAACCGTGTAAAAATCTAACATAAAAGTAAGTGGTGAAATTTAAATGAATTTAAGCTTAGTTGTCAACGAGTATGAACCATTCTGGGATTTCAAGATGAACGACCAAGGTCATGATCCCATATCCAAGAATTTTCATGGCGACAAATTTGGCCATATTTTGAAAACAATCGAAGATGAAGTAGTATGAAGAGTATGGCTTGATCAGCTACTCTCTTGAGAAGGAGTCGAACTCGAATGTTTTCCTTGCTTAATTTTAGGGTCCTTTGTGCTAAATGTATGAACCTCGATGAAATTTTCCCCCTTTTGAGCTCCTTGATGTAAAATGTACTCTGGCCGACCGTGTAAAATTCTAACCTAAAAGTAAGTGGTGAAATTTAAACGAATTTAAGCTTAGTTGTCAACGAGTATGCAAAATTCTTGGATTTCAAGCTGAACGACCACAAGGTTAAGGCCAGATATCTACATCATACTTTATGCCGATGATCCACATATCCAAGAATTTGCATGGTGACAGATTCGGCCATCTTTTGAAAACAATCGAAAGGGAAGTAGTATTAAGAGTATGGCTCGATCAGCTGCTCTCTCGAGAAGGAGCCAAACCCGACTATTTTCTTTGCTAAATTTTAGGGTCCTTTGTGCTAAATGTGTGGACCTTGATGTAATTTTCGCTTTTTTAGGTCCTTGATGTAGACTTTACTCCCACCGACTGTGTAAAATTCTAACCTAAAAGTAAGTGGTGAGATTTAATGAATTCAAGAATAGTTGTCGACGACTATGAAAAATTCTTGGATTTCAAGCCGAAGGACCAAAAGGTCAAGGCCATATCTTTACATCATACTTTATTCTGATTATCGAGTATCCAAGAATTTTAGGGTCCTTTGTTCTAAATGTATTGACCTCGATGTAATTTTCTCCCTTTTAGGTCTAAAAGTGTAAGTGGTGAAATTTAGACAATTATTTAAGCTTACTTGCCACATGGATGAACATTCTTGGATTTTAAGCTGAACGACCAAGGTCAAGGCCATATCAACATCATACTTTATATGCTGATGATCCCATGTCAGATAATTTGCATGGCAACAGATCTGGCCATGTTTTGAAAATAATCGAACAGGAAGTAGTATCAAGAGTTTGGCTCAGATCAGCTGATCTCTCGAGGAGCCGAACCAGAATTTTTTTATTTTAGGGAGCTTTATGCTAAATTTATGGACCTCGATGTAATTTTTTCTTTTTTGAGGTCCCTGATATAAAATGTACTTCGATCGACCATGTAAAGTTCTAACCTAAAAGTAAGTTGTGAAATTTAAACGAATTTAAGATTAGTTGTCAATGAGTATGAACCATTCTTGTATTTCAAGATGAACAACTAAGGTCAAGGCCATATCTACATCATACTTTATGTTGATGATCCCATATTCAAGAATTTGCATACTGACAAATTTGGCCATATTTTGAAAACAATTGCAGATGAAGTAGTATGAAGAGTGTGGCTCGATTAGCTACTCTCTCGAGAAGGAGCTGAACCCGACTATTTTGCTTGCTTAATGTTAGGGTGCTTTGTGCTAAATATATGGACCTCGATGTTATTTCCCCCCTTTTGAGGTCCTTGATGTAAAATGTACTCCGATCTACCATGTAAAATTCTAACCTAAAAGTAAGTGGTGAAATTAAGATGAATTTCAGCTTATAGTTGTCAACGAGTATGAACATTCTTTGATTTCAAGCCGAACGACCACAAGGTCAAGGCCACATCTCTACATCATACTTTATGTTGATGATCCCATAATCAAGAATTTCCATGGCGACAGATGTGGCCATATTTTTAAAATAATCAAAGAGGAAGTAGTATGAAGAGTATGGCTCGACCAGCTGCTCTCTCGAGAAGGAGACGAACCTGAATGTTTTCTTTGCTCAATTTTAGGCCTGATCTGGGCCTGATCCGGGCTTGGTTGGCACTACTATTGTGTTCAGACGGCAATCGTCGTGGGTGATGGAGGGTGGTTCCCTTCCCTAGGTGGTCGTGTGGCCTGCTTCCGGCTGCCCCGATGCCGCCATACCATGTCCTACCCAGTGGCTTTGTGATGTGTTGTTTGTTGGAGCCTTTGCGTGAGTTCAAGGATGTCGGGGCGGCGACCCCGGAAGTTGGACTGCATGGGCATCTTGACGACGGGGCGGCGTTGCGGTGGTGATAGCTCCTCTCTTTGGTCCATGCGGCTGGAAAGGAGAGGACTTTGGGGCCTCCTGGTGGTGGTAGCACCCAGATTGCAATTGGAAGCTCGGCTCGAGGACTAGTGGTGGTCCAAGGTACCATTTGTGGCAAGAGTTTTTTCGAGCGAAAGCAGAGCGCTTCGGCACCAACAACGGCGACACTCCTCGGTGTCGTGTCCCTCTTGGGGGCGTTGTTGTGGCTACTCTCTTCCCATTAGGGCTCCGGGTGAAAACCCTAGAGCCCTGTGGTCTCGGCAGCGGCGGCGCTTGGGGCGTCGTGACCTTCTTAGAGGCGTTGTCGTGGAGCACCGGTATCCCTAGCCACGTCGTCTTCGGTGGAAAACTAGATGCTTCTTAACCTTTCGTGTTTATCTTTTGATCTGCTTAAGAGGAACTCCTCATCACCATGTATCGATTTTTTTGTGGGTATAACCATGTATAGGTTTGGCCGTATGGTTTTATTTATAAAGCGGGGCGAAAGGCAAGTTCGAGTGTAGCATCTTTGCACCATCAAACCCGGTATTCCTCTATGCCTAGGAGGTGCTTGCGAACCCAAAAGTCTTTGAGCTCGTCGTTGGAACTCCTATTGCTTCCAAATGAGAAGGTGGAAATGGGGGTGCCATGTAAGGTGCATATCCGTGAGCCAATTCAGGTGGGACAACCATGAACTAAAGAACCAAAAACCATGACCCCTCCTTCCCCCGCAGCGTCGCTCCCGCAAGCGACTGGGGGCTCCTCCGTGCCATCATCCTTCCCCCTCCTCTACCTCGCCTCTCCCCTCGCAAGACCTGGAAGCAAAGTCACTCGGCGTCGGTGGCGACGGGTCCTCCCTCCTCCCCCTTCATTATGGCTTGGCATGGGACAGGCATGGCGGCGGCACTGCGTGTGTGTGGTGCGCGGCAGCACGTGGTGCGTCGCATTGGCGGTGGCCAGAGATGCTGGCATGATGGATGCATAGCACGGTGGTGTGGAGGCATGCAGAGCATCGGGTGTGTCGGGTACGGGCTCTTGGTGTTGCTGTCTCGTGGCCTTTGCGAGCTGACGCAGCCGACCTTTGCTCTGTGGGCGGCGCCCTGATGCGAATCGGGTGGCCGCGCGGTGGTGGGCTCTGCCCTTGGTGGAGCAGGCGGTGACTGCAGGGGCGGGACTGTGGGTCTTCTCCCCTATATCTGGCCCTTTGAGCCTGATCTGGGCCCAGGCGGGCCCGGTCGAGCCCTTGTGCGCTGGCTCTGGTTGGACCTAGGAGGGGATTGTGACGAGTGTGGCGGCGCTGGCCCCACGTTTGCTGCAGCAAAGCGGTGGGAGCTTCATGAGCCTGCTCGGTCAGGCCTAGGGCGCTGAACATGAGGGTAGCGGCGGAAGAACGACATGCTGCAACGTGTTGGAGAGGATTTTATGGACCTGTCTTGGGTCCGGCCGGGCCTCTGGCCTGCTATGTCCTTGCTGTAGTGCCCGGTCAGTATCAGCCGTCAGCGGTGGAGGATGCCCTCCAATTGGTTTTGTGGCTACCACCCTCCAGCTCTCAGTGGCCTGGTCTTCTCTTGCCGCGGCGTCCAGTCGGCTACCATCTATGGCGGTGGAGGTTGTTGACATGGGTATGGCTTATCGGGTTCCCGTAATTGGTATACATGGTACATACTTAGACTATGGCCTAAGGCCCACAAGGAAAAAAGGAGTCCTAGAAGCATCCAAAGCCCAGGAACAAGGAGAGTTTATCAAGATAGAAATAAGAACCGACATAGTCGGGTAGCTGCAATCAAACTTGTAACCGATTCATATTGGACTCTGAGACCTAGACTCTCATATAAGGCCTGGGAGGATCCAACAGAGAGGGCACCATAGCTTTGAGTAGACACAACCCACCGTGAGTTAAATTGCATCTAGCGAATCAACGACTTTGTAATCATCTCTTTGCAATAAAGCTCAAACAGGATTCGACGCCCTGATAGGCCGATGAAATTACCAGCGCTCTCGTTTCCATCAAACCCAAGTACATAAATATGGACATTGCCAAGGTGACCCCTCATCAATTGGCGCTGTCTGTGGGAACTTTGAGCATTGGAATCATGAATTCTGCAGGTTCAACTTCACCAAGCAGCAACCCAACGATTAAGGTCGGTGAGATCCATCACAATCCTGTTGATCTTGATTCTCGTCTGCTCGCCCCTCTACCATAAAATTTCGATGACGAGGAAGATCTCATGATCGGAAACCTCCACTTTTGCATCGAAGCAAAGGAAGTTCTCTGCCTTTCAGGTCCAATTTTCTCAGGTCTGTCGGTCCCCATCATAGCACATGTGGCAACACCAGCATCTTCTACCGGCTCCACTGGAAGGGACACCTCGCACCCAACAAGCATCAAAAACAACAACAGCCATGTCGCAAATCTGGGGGATTTGACCTATCTCTATGATGGCTTATCCTTCGGATCTAACTCTGAAACTCCATCACCCGACATCACGGAGCCAACAAACGGCGAATCTGGGGAAAGCATCGACTCCGGAATCAAAAGAGTAGATTCATTCCCAGAGCAAAACTTCCAGGATCTCACTCATCCCTAAGATAGTGTCTCCTACAGCTCTGACAAGCTCAACAGCAAATCATACGTGGAGAGCCACCAGGTGTGCGTGATCATAGGAGCCACAGGAGGATATGAAGGAACCTCAGCAGAATGTGACAAAAACAGTAATCCGATTATCGAGCCTAATGATATTGTTTCAAAAAATGATGCAACTCTACGCAGGAATAGATCCAAACCACCACCAGAAAACCGTGACGTCCAAGGAGGAGGTGAATGACACGATGGTGAATGTATAGATGTTCGGCTACCACCAGCTTCCTAGGAGAAAGCAAGAAGAGCTATCTCGGGTGCAGTGCCCATGATGACAAATGTCACATGTGATGATTTAATGACATACCAGTACCTCCTTCACATGCAAAGGAGGTAATTGATCAAGATGCAAAGGGACCTGAAAGAGCAGAAAACAAAGATTCGATGAATCAAGCATGAGACAGGCGTAACTCAGCTCCACCTGCAACTCCGGAAGTGTCGCATGACGATCACAACTAGGAAGGGGCAGTTTGCAGCTGAACAATATACATGAAGCTGACAGATGCCACATCACCCGAGACATGAACCTGTCATTCATATTTGTGGATTTAGTAGGCCATATTAGGGCTAAAATGGCGCAAGCCGCCCTCATCGTAGCTCAAACTATATGCTCACAACTCAACATGCATCCAATGATCCGCGGACAGTTATTCATCTCTTCGCCCTCATGGGCCTCGGTATGGTTGGGGCAACAATTGCAAAGGGAGACCAGGAGATCATCCCTCAACCCAATAGATCACCGCGCCAGCATAGCAGCCCTCAGTAGGGGGCGAACACCCGAAGATCCTGGTCACCATACTGTGCGCGCTCTCCGCGCGTCCACGGTGCAAGGGACGACATCACGCAAATCAAAGTCGACAAAGCCCAGCAAAGGCATAGAAGGTACTCAGACAAGGGAAGTGAGGATGACCTTGAATCATGTGGCGCAAGCTACTTTACCCATCGGGTCCACAAAACACCAGTACCCAAGGATTTCAAGCTTCCTCACGATCACCAAAAATACGATGGCCTCCAAGAGCTAGAAGCGTGATTGGCCGATTATTTGCAAACAGTGAAACTTCTGGGGGGATCAAAAGCCACAGTTATGCAGAGCTTGCAGTTTCACTTAATCGGAGCCGCATGGCCCTGGCTATGGCATTTACCCAAAGAATCAATCGGTAGTTGGGGCGACCTAGAACAAAAGTTCATTCGAAACTTCAAATCCACAGTGCAAGGAAAGATTAGGAGAATCTATACACATATTTATATAGCGGTGGAACATCATTAAAAACTCAGACGAAGATATCTCTGACAAGAGGGCGATTGATGCTTTCAACAATGGCCTGCGCCAAAAATAATTCATAGAGGAGATGGGTCGGGTTAAGCCGGAGACGATATCCCAACTGATGGACATGGCGAATCGACGGGTTGACGACAAGGACGCAGTAAACCACAAGCAGGGTCGATCACCCGAATAAGATCATGACAGGAGGAATAATGATAATAGAGGATGAAGTAGCTACGACGGCTATGGAAGGCCAAGCCACATTGCAGCTGGTTACGTCAACGAGGACAATCGAAGGAGTGATAATTGTAGTTGGGCATAACAAAGCAATCGATACAAAGGAGTACCAAGTGGGATGGCACATCAGTACCGGCCGATGGAGCCGAGGGAAGCCCCAGTACCATCTATGCAGATGTTAGATGGTCCATACCACATGCACTACTACATTGACTCAAAAGGAAGGAGACGATCAAACCACCTCATGAGGGACTATCGCACTTTCTTGGGACTCAACTAAGCATTCAACAGTAAGGTAGCAGAGGCAAGAAATCAAGGATACAACCTCGTACCAAGTACCCTAGAAATCAACGCATCACCACCACCAGGACCACCTCCGACAACCGCTGCGGTCCAGTAGCCACCCGAGGCTAATAGAGAATAGAACGATGAATATCCGAGATCCAGGGGAGCAATGCACATGATCTAGAAAGGGTGCCCATCTAACAGAATGCAAAAATTGATCACCTAACAAATCAACATGGCAGTAAGGACACTGCCACTAACACCCGAGTACCTCCACTGGTTTGAGCAGGAGATCACCTTCAATAGGGCCGATCACCTGCTTCGGGTTCCCCGACCGGGCCTTTCGGCATTAATAGTGGAAGCACAAATTGGGGGGGTCGACATGAACAAGGTCTTCATGGACGCAGGAAGTAGGATCAACCTCATCTATGCCAAAACACTACGTGTAATGAGCTTCTCTCTCACCTAGCACCAACCGACACCTCCTTCCACGGCATCGTCCACGACAAAGCTGAAGTTCCTGTAGGCAAGATCTACCTTGATATTGTCTTCCGAACCTGAGAAAATTTCATATGAGGAAAAATCGAGTTTGAGGTTATGGATTGGCCATCACAGTACCACGCAATCCTAGGGCGTCCGACATTTGCACGATTCATGACGGTGCCGCATTACATGCACCTCATGATAAAGATGTTGGCACCTAATGGAATCATATGTGTTAGAGGAATCTTTCCCTGCTTGGACAACTACGGACGAGAGTTCAACAAGATATTTGAATCCTTCAGCATGGATACGGAGTTCACCTAGCTCAAGATCACTGAAGAACACGATGTTATGCCAGAAGAAACAAACTCGATATCCGACCAATCTTTCGATGCACCAAAAGATGCAAAGGAAATGTAGATCCATCTGACAAACCTGAAGAAAACAACTTATGTGGTCTGTATCCTCAGTCCCGCATAGGAAAACACGCTCGTCGAGTTCCTCCATGGGCACTAAGAAATTTTTGCATGGGCCCCATCTGACATGGCAGGAATTCCTAGGGAAATTGCTGAGCATGCACTCAATATCTACCCCCAATTCATGACCAGTAAAACAATCGCTTCATGGAGCCAATACGCAAGGCCATTGGTAAAGAACTCCATCGCCTATTCAACACAAAATTCAAAAAGGAAAGCAAAAAAGCAACACGGGTTGCTAACCCAGTGTGTGTGCTGAAGAAAAATATGGTTGAACTGCACATGTGTATTAACTTCACCACACTAAACAAGAATTTTCCAAAGGATCACTTTCCACTCCCGTGAATCGATCAAATCATCAATGCAACCACTAGGTGCGAATGTCTTTCCTTCCTAGACGCATATTCCGGACACCACCAGATCCAGGTAAAAGAAGAAGACCAAGACAAGACAACATTTATCACACCATATGGTGTATTCTGCTAGACTACAATGCCCTTCGGGCTAAACACGGGTGCACCTACCAGTGGATGATGCAAAACTACCTTGGAAATCAAATAGGCAGAAAAGTCCAGGTCTACATCGATCACATTGTGATTACAACAAGGCAAGAGTCAAGCTTTACCGATGATTTACGTGAAAAATTCAATAATATCGATAAATACTACATCAAGATTAACCCGACAAAGTGCTCCTTTGGAGTCCCTACTTGGCAACTCCTTGAGTACCTAGTGTCAGTTGGGGGAATAGAAGCAAACCCGGAGAAAATACATGCAATCCTAACCATGAAGAAGCCAACAAATCAAGGAGGCGTCAAGCAGTTGGTTGGGCGCGTGGAGGTGCTAAGACGATTCATCGCTCGGTTGGGAAAAAGCATTGCCATTCTATGCACTGCTAAAGAAATCGGACACCTTTGAGTGGACCGACGAAGCTCGACGAGCATTTGAGAACCTCAAGAAGACACTCTCGACATCACCTGTTTTGGTGTCACCCAAGGAAAATGAACCACTACGGATATACATCTCGCCCACCAACCAAGTGGTTAGCATGGTGTTGATCGTTGAACGACCCGAAGAAGGAAAAACCCATGGTGTCCAATGGCGGTCTACTACCTCAGTGAGGTGCTATCTCCATCCAAACAAAGGTACCCACACTATCAGAAGCTTGCATATGGTGTCTTAACTACGCCATTACTTCTTCGAGCATCTGATAGTGGTGGTCAACGAGGCTCCCCTCTCTAATGTCCTCAACAACCTCGAAGCAACTAGGCATGTATCTCTCTAGGGCATCGATCTGTCCTCTCGAGACATCACGTACGAGCAACAACAAAATAAAGTCTCAAGTTCTCCTTGACTTCATCACAGAGTGGATGGAAATCCAATGCGCGGGTCCCCAGACTTGACAAGTGCATGGACAATGTATTTTGGCGGGTCCAAAAGAATCGAAGGAGCGGTAACTAGCGTCATTCTGGTATCACCCCAAGGAGACAAGATGTGCTACATACTTTGGATGAATTTCCCGAATGTGTCAAATAATGAAGCAAAATACGAGGCCATGTTGCACGGTATGCGGATGGCAAAATCTTGCGTTGCACTCACCTCAAAAACTTTGGATATTCAAACCTCATCGCACATCAAGTAATGAATAAGTGTGATGCCATCAGCGATAACATGATCGTGTATTGCGACATGTACATCATCATGGAGGGCTACTTAGACGGGTGTGAGGTCTCCCATATCGGCAGAACAAGTAACAAGGAAGCTGACAATCTCGCAAACATTGGGTCCCTCTACCTACATATACCACCCAGGATTTTTTGGGAAGAGATCAGTGAGTGCTCCATCAAGGTCAAAAAGGCCACTAAAACCGCATAATCTAAGGCATGAAAGGGGCAAAATCGCAGATTGACTCGGGGGCTGCACCATCACCCAAATCCGTACTTGCTCCTGGAGACAAAGAAGAACCCGAAGATGTCATGATGATAGAAACCACGTGTATGCAACTGTATTTGGCATACATAATAAATGGAGAACTCCCATAAGACACAATCGAAGCAAGGCGCATCACCCGCCGGTCTAGGGCCTTCCGATAATAAAGGGATAACTCTACAAAATAAGTGTCACGGGTGTGCTCCAGTGATGCGTGACACCCGAAGAAGGGAAGCTCATCCTCAAGTACATCGACGAAGGAATATGCGGCCATCACGCCAGTAGCCTATCAATAGCAGCAAAGGTCTTCTGTGTAGGATTCTACTAGCTCACCATGATCCAGGACGCAAAGGTTATAGTGTGAACATGTGGAGATTTCCAAAGATTTGGTACAAAACCCAACGCATATGCAGCAGAACTGGCCCCCCATACCTCTAGCTTGGCCGTTCGCCCAATGGGACTTGACATGGTAGGCAAACTCCACAAATCATCATCTGGAGGACATGTTCTGTCTGCACATCGCAGTCGACAAATTCACCAAGTGGATTGAAGAAATGCCTGTCACCAGCCAAGTTGCCACTTTGGTTGTGAACTTCATCAACTCAATATTTTTATGTTTCGGGGTGCCTTACAGCATCATCACCGACAATGGATCAAACTTCCCTTCTGGAGAATTCAGAGAGTACTGCAAGGATATAGGCATACAAGTGAGCCATATGTCGGTCGCCCACCCGCAGACCAATGGATAGGTGGAAAAGGCCAATGGCCTCGTGACCAATGGCATCAATAAAAGGCTATTGACACCACTCGAAAGAGCAAAGGGTGCATGGGTCGATGAGCTACCCTCCACACTATGGAGTCTAGACACAACCTGAAATACAACCACACAAGAAACTCCCTTTTCCTAGTCCACAGAGTTGACACTTTCCTTACAGTCGAAGTTACTCATGATGCTCCGCGAGTCGTCACATATAACAAAGAAACCTCTATAGAGGCACTTGAAGATGACGTGCATGCACTCGATGAAGCATGATACGTAGACCTTGCAAGAGCAACCACATACCAGCAAAACCTACACAACTATCATAGCCGTCAGTTGTGTTCTAGGTCCTTCGTTGTAGGGGATCTGGTCCTTCGCCTCAAGAAAGATGGCCATCGCAAACTTGAGTCACCATGGGAAGGACCCTAGATCACCACAGAAGTAATCCCTGGTGGATCATATCGCCTTCAAGACAAGAAAACCGGAGTCAAGTACTCCAACCCGTGGAACATTGCACAGTTGTGACGCCTTGGATGTTTATTTCCCGTAATTTACTTATAATAAGGCAAACGGCCAAGCTACTTAGCTGAAAGAACTATATTTACTTCCAATAAGGCCAACGGCTAGGCGATTACACCAAAAACATGTACCTTTAAACCCAATATTAATGAAGCTAAGTTCTCTCAACTAAGTCTACTTTTTGTTATTCTATTTTATGTTACGCCTAATACTCGGTAGCTTAGTTGAATAAATTATTGCATATTCATACTCGGATACCCAGGGGCTTTGCTACTCAACGCCAACTTAAAAATTAATCGTCACTGCCCTGAAATACGTGTAAAACACGATCTGACCCAAGTAGTTGATCCATCACAAGAGGAACTAGGCTAACAAAAAGGTCTCGCACAAGGCGAAACCAAAATAGCCATTGGCAAAAACACATCAAGTTATAAATAAAAAACAGTTATATTTTTGGCTGATACATACATAGATTTTACATAGTTTACATGTCCTTTCTTCACAAGGTCCATGTCCTAACGATATGGCGAAATTTAGGAAAAAATCTTGGTTTGTTTCAAGGTACTAGTATATAATTCAGATGGCAGATTTACGGGTAGCTGCATTGTGAGGAGCCATGGCCACATCACCACCATCCGGAGAAGATTGGAGACTCTCCAACACAACTTCTAGATCCAGCATCGTATGATGACCGTGCACCCATGCAAGATCAACCTTGGCACCTGCAATAAGTTGAAGCTTGATAAAGTGGTGGATCACTTCACCGTGCTAAAACTCTTGAATTAGTGCGGACAGTCCCTGCGACTGCGGGTCTCTGGAAAACATAGCATTGTACACCGTCGCCAAAGTGGAGTGACAACACTCGAAAAATTCCCCAAACTCTGATATCCGATCCTGAAGCAATTCCAAAGTATACCCCCACCAGTGGTCAGTCCAGAAATCTGTACCAGCCCTTGACAAGGCATCCATTAGAGCACGCATTCGAGCTTTAAGACGTTGCGACTCCTCCAACGCACCTAAGTGAATGCCTCGAGCAGACAAGATTTATTCTACATCAATGAAACTTATGAAGATTCAGATACTCAGGGGCTCTGCGAGAAACTCACATAGCATATTTGCTCGCCCTCAAATTTTCCTTAAGAAGATATTCCTCACATTCCATGGCTTTCTTCGATTTGGAGAGGGCGACGTCTACCTGATATTTTATCACCCAAAGTTCCCCTTCCAGCTATGTTATGTGGTGGATCTCGTGGGAATATAGCGAAGGATCCACATATCAGATGATTTTTGTAACATTGGTGGACACATCCTTTTCATCTTGGGAAGTTTGTTGACCCGAAGGAGTAGGAGAACTCGACGGAATAGGAGTAGCCAGTGGAACAGGAACAACCGAAGGACTAGGCAAGTCAGATGAATTTCAAGGAAAGGAAATTCGAGAAAGTACCAACAAGAAAATTCAATCAGACATATCGAATAGTTAAACTTATTGGATCACCCAGGGATACAAAGTACCAATATTCTCCACAGGACCACAAAACTATACAAGAAACTAGGTTCATTACAAGAACTTCAAATAACTAAACAAACTAGAGCTAATCTAGGTGGCACCGCTAGCAGCCGTAGGAGTGCTGGTCAATGGGGCAGTAGCCGAAGTCTTGATAGATGGAGTGGCAGTCGGATTTTTGGAGAAATGGGCAGTAGTGGCAGCATCCTCTTCCTCGGATATGTCAAGATGCTCCATAGAGAACTTCTTTATTTTCATAAAAAAAAAATGGCTCGAGGTTGACCTCTTTTCCTAAGCTAGTGACTGGCAATGAGGAGCTAACCTTATCCTACTCAACCTTCTCGTCATGTGCCAAGGCTAGGGCCATCGCACTTTCTGCGCCAATCTTCGCCTGGATCAACCCGTTGCCAGTGAGTGGATTTGGGTCAGCATTGAATATATTGGTTAAGGTGTTGAGGTCCAGCGGGACATCCTTGTTGTTGAATATTTTAGTTAAGGTGTTAAGGTGTGACGACTCATGAATGTGCGGCAGGAGAGGATAAGAAGGTTGCGACCATGAACATTCTTTCCTTCCAAGATGCTCAGGGCATCCGACAAAGCCTCAACGCATTAGTCCTTAGATAGGGAGCATGAGTAATTAGTGATCTCTACAAACAGAAAGTAAGCACAAGAGTTACGTTTGCAAAGTCAATGAAAAACCATCAAAGTTACATGACAAGATAGAAACTTACTGGTCAGGGACGAGTTCCGCTTGTTGATCCTCTTCCAAAGATTTTCTTCCTATCCTGCCATAGTAGTGATGACCCACAAGTATAGGGGGTGTATCGCAGTATTTTCGATAAGTAAGAGTGTCAAACCCAACGAGGAGCAGAAGGTGCTGGCTAGTGGCTTGGAGCAGGAATTCTCTGTAAATACTTAGCAAACGGATTTTTAGGGGTTTTTGATAATGCAGGTAAATAAAGTATGAGTAAATAAAACACAATAAGAATAAATGCAGCAAGTGGCCCAATCCTTTCTTTAGCAAAGGACAATCTAGTTGTATTACTTAAGATGACCAAACATTCTCGAGGACACATGGAAATACCGTCAAGTGCTTTTGCTTCATATAGTTGATTAATCTTATTTAGTTTTAGAAGTGTTGTGTGGGTGAACCTAGCTAATGTACCGACCTTCCTAGGACTAATACATACTTGTAATTATACCCCTTGCAAGCATCCGCAAGTACAAGAAAGTAATTAAGGTAGAAACCTAACCACAGCTTTAAACTCTAAGACCCTGACGTCCCTTGTGCAAAGGTTTCCTAACGGGGGTTCAGGTTTCTGTCACTCCGGCAACCCCTACGATTAGTAGCCAAATAGACAATGTATTCCCCTAGGCCCATATAGGTGAAGTGTCATGTAGTCGACGTTCACATGACACCACTAGAAGAAGTACACCACAACTTAAATATCAAACTATTGAATCTTTCTCAACACAATTCCACTACTATCAACATGACTTCTCCCATGTCCTCAAGAACAAGACGAACTACTCACAAGACATCATATGGATCATGATTAGAGATGAAATAAGGATGTATAACAATCTGAACATAAACAATAATTCAATGGTTCCACTCAATAGCATCAACTATAAAGAGTAATCAACACCGGGAAAGTTTCCCCTAAGAACTATGCAAGATTCAACCCAATTGTTACACCAGTATGGAGATGATGATGATGATGATGGTGGTGGTGGAGATGATGATGATCCCGATGAAGTCCAGCTTGATGGTGGTGTTGATGGCGACGATCTCCCCTCTCTTGGAAGGAATTTCCCTAGAAGAATTTTGTCTGCCAGAGAGATCTTTCTCTCTTGGTGTTTTCCACCCCGTAGAGGCGGTGGAATCTTTCTATGCTCCCTCCCCGAGTCTTAGGGTTTTGGGAGGATAATATACGCCAGAGGGGAGAGGCTGGACTGGACCAGGGCGGCAACACCACCTGGTGGCACGGCCTGGGGTGGTGTGGGCCCCCTGTGGCCCATCTCCACTTCCCCTTCTAGCATTCTTCGTCTTTTGGAAAAAATAGGATTTTCCATGTATTTTCCTGGATTTTCTGATCTTTGCAAATTTTGACTCCAAACAGCACCTTTTCCATCAGAATCCTGACTACAGTGGTCCATGCTCCAAAAATCTTCCTTCAAGTCAGAGAGTTGAGATAGAACAGCTTCGCCTTTGACCGGTTTGCTGCTTTCCTTTATACACAAGCCCCTATTATTAAGGTATGGAGGTTTTTTCTGGAATGACCTCATCAACCATGTTGTCGTGGAAATGGCCACGGCAGTCGCTAGAGTAGGCAGCAATTGATTGAATCGGGGAGAGAGCTAGCGGCCATCTGCGGTGCGAGATGGGGGCGGATGCACATGGGTTTATCCATGTTCGGCCCCCCGGAGGGTAAAGACCTACTCCTGCTAGATTGGATTAGTGGAGAGCAAGTTACAGGGGTGGCGAGCTCGGCGTCTAAGCAGCGAGTCACTTGAAGGGGTGTATGATGGAAGGTAAGTCCTCAGGGTACCCTAGGGAGGTTTATATATGAGGCACCTCGCTAGGGTTTAAAATTTACAACCAAACAGGATATGGATTCAGAGGCTTTGACCTAATCCGACTGGGCTTCGAGTGCGCTTCTGGGCCTCCAGTCTCCAGTCGCCGGGCCTTCTCCTTAGTCGCATTCCAGTCGCCTCCTGTAGGCCCACTCGTGAGACCTTTGGCCCAATCGCAACGTCCTGCTGGGCATACCCCATTCTGCATATCCCCATCACATGAAAAAACAGATGAAATAACATAAGTATCATCTCTTAATATGAAATATATCAACGAATAACAATAATTATGATATAGAATAGTGATGCAAAATGGACGTATCAACTCCCCCCAAGCTTAGACTTCGCTTGTCCCCAAGCGAAAACTAAGCTCAATAAACATGACCTCAGGTTTATGGAGTGAAGAGTCGATAAAATAATACGGACAAGAAGCATCACATTCATCAATACATAAGTCATAATAGAAGACAACTCACTATTATATAACTTAACTTGCAATAAGTAAAGGAAACACAATAAAGATACATAAAGTAAATAACAATTGGTAATGGAAAACTTAGCTCTTGGTCGAAGAATAGTTGACAATTTGCTGGAGTTCATAAATAACTGATTTTCAATGATAGCTTTCAAAGTTGAAGATATTAAGATAAGAGCAATGTGCAAAACAAGGAACATAAGAAACATGATTGAATAAATCATCATATGAATGAATGAAACACAACAACTCAAAATACTTGATGAGGTATAAGGGAATAGGTTTACTGAGTCAACTACAAAGTAAAAGAAGGGCCCTTCGCAGAGGGAAGTAGGGATTTCAAGTTTCATAAAGAGCTTCCAAAAATTATGGAACTTATTAGCTTTCAGCTCGCATTGCCCCTATCATAAGCATCTTTAGGTGATTAAGGTTAAAGTGATCAAATATGAGGATATGCTTGACAAGTTGTAAGTTGAGAATCTCATGTCCCTTGAATACGAGGGCCGCTCCTCATGCTACTCAAGTTTAGTTACCGATAAGTTCTTGTCATAGTAAGTACATGTGTATCATGGAGAACCGCCAACAGGGTACCCCTTGCCCGATGATACGGAAGAATCCCCATATCAAAATGACAAGGCAAGCAGACAACAAGCATCTAAGCAATCTTCTTATTTACCATGGGAATATGGTGTTTTTTCACTCTTTCCTCTTTCTCATCTTTTTTCCTTTTTCTCTTTTTCTGAATCTCTATCTCTTTTTTTATAAGAAGAATGCTTCATAGATGCTCGTTATGGTTACGCTGCAGGTTTCCACCATGACAGCATGGATTAGACCGGTGGCCCAGGTGTTTCTCTAACACACATACATAACTCCATGGACTTACAAGCTCCCCTTTCATTTCACACCGATGATAACCATAGATAAAAGAACATGATATCAACTAGGTACAAAGTACTAGTGCAATGTTGAAAGCGTTCCCCATGACAGCATGGTTCTGCTAATTCACAACCTACAAAGCGCAAGCATATACGCAACATAGATGGGCACAATGGTTCAAGTTTATTAAATGCAAGAAAGTAAAGTGTGCCACAAGTTCGTGTGAGCTTTAATCACTAATTTCACATAACAAGTTTAATTTGGAAGGTAGATAAAAACAAGAATTTACTTGGAATAGCAATAATGCTAATATGTAGGTATGGTGGACACAAATGTCATAGGTTTTGGTTTAAGGATTGGATGCACGAGAAGTATTCCCTCTCACTATAGGTTTTTGGCTAGCAAGGCTGGGTAGCAAGCATAAGAATTGAAGGAAACAAACACACATACAAGTGACAAAAACAAAACATGCAATCTTCCTTGGAAGTACAAAAGATCTTAACTAGGGAATACTAAACTTATGAGCAAATCAAGAAGGAAAGATGATGAAATTATATTTCTTTAGAGTACTTTGATGTTTTTTCATTCAATTCTCAAAATAGTGTTGCTACTGACCGAGCCAGGTTTTCCAAAACCAACTAAATTAACTCCATGATCCCAAAGTGATACCAATACTAACAACAAGATCAATCATATAACCATGAATTGAAAACTAATATAAGATATGCAAAAGAGTAAATGGTAGAACCTCTCATTAATATTCCCTAACGGTAACTCACACCAAGGGATACATAGATATCTAACGAGAGGGGGGACACTTCCATAATGCAAACCATCCTACATGATATCTTCTCTATTCATGGTATGACTCTACTAAAAAGGTAAAAAGATAGAAGATAGTGATGTGATACCGTGGCACTCCCCCAAGCTTGGAACAAACCAAGGGGATGGCAAAACCTGATGATGGATTACTCCTTCGGGGGTGGTGGTATTCTCTAGATGAGCTCTTTGATTAGTTTCCCCAAGTTCTCAATCTCTCCGAGTTGTGCTTGATGTGGTGCATGATCTTGTCAGGTTGTGAATCCCAGCTCTTGCGATTCTTTTCCCACTCTTCCTCCTTGAACTCTTCTTTTCCTGCATGGCTAGAATGAGGCAAATCCCAATTGGAGGGTAATTTCTCCTTGGGCATATTGATGCTCATGGATAGGGGTGTGGAAAGGATTCTTGGCGCGTGGAGGAAGTGATCGTGGAGCCAAACAGTGACGCGGAGGTTTCCCTCCAGTTGACATCCGTGCAGTCCTCCTGATCCTGGCAGGTTTTGCCACCACTCCAATGCTTGCAATGGTAGTGCTAGTGTGCGGATGTTGGCCTTGCTTTGCATACTCTTCATCTTCACTCTTGATCTCCTTCTCCTGCCCGGGGTCTTGGAGATCTTCCTCCATAGGCTCCTTTCCCTTATCCTTGGTGGACACCATTGTGCTTCTAACTTTCAAGAATAGTTCCTGGCAGAAACAGATCGAAATGAAAACACGACGAGAACACGATATACAAACCTCGGGGGATCCGGGGGATTATATATTACGAAGTTTTACAACAAAAGGAAGGTACTGGGAGAAAACGGGTCAGAGACGGAGGCCGAGGTGGCCACACCACCTGCTGGCGCGGCCAGGGGGCCCGCGCTAGAGGGTGGTGTGAGCCACCCTGGCTCTGTTTCCGTCCCTCCTTCGCTTCGTAGCTTTCCTTGTTGGATAAAAACTATAAAAGTATAATTGGACAGAATTTTCACGGAACTTTTCTTACCAGATCTGTTACCTATTCGAAAACGGACTCTGCAGGTCTCTGAATTTGGTCTTTGATAAAATTTTCCGGATTCACCACTTGAATAACATCAATATCTTCATCTTCATACTCATATTTCTCGAGTCATGAAACCTTTCCCTATCTTATTACACCATTTTCTCCACTAAACTGAATTTCTTTCACACAATTCTCATTAGCAACATTAGAGTAAGCGAGGTAATAAACCTTTTAAGTTCAATTTCAACTGAAATCCATTAAAACATAAGCTATTGTAGCAACTCGTTCCGAAAACCCAAAAATAATTCAAAAAGGAAATCGCTTAAAGAAGCAAATGCAAGAGTGGCAAAATCTGTCAAAACAGACCAGCAGGTAAAGATAATTTTTTTTGAAAATCTTATGTTGCTCAAATCAAAAAGTGCAAAACTAACGAAAGCTAAATAACAACCTGGGTCAGAAGCACCAAAAATTACAACTCAATCCTACATACAGATATCCCTCACGAATTTTTACGGTGAAGCACAAAAATCTGTTTCGGGACAGCAACTTCCCCAAATCTTATTTCTCTCTCATTAGAGGTTAATCTTGACACAAAAACCAAACAAAAAGGATAAGGAGAGGTTATTACCGAGGTAATAACTTCCAAGACTCAAATAAACAAAAACAAACTGAAAGCAAAAATAAATTGGGTTGTCTCCCAAAAAGCTCATTAAGATGGGAATGATAATTTCAATGATGCTCACATAAGAATATGAATTGAAGTGAAAGAGAGCATTAAGAAGAAAAAATACACATGTTTAAGTCTAACCCACTTCCTATGCAAGGGAGTTTTGTAAACAAACAAGTTGTTGAAACTAGAAGCTACTAGCATAGGAAGGCAAAAGAAGTGCAACATAAAAACTTTCAGCATAAAACGAGGAAACTTGATATTATTGAGATGCATAAGAACAGTCTTCCCTCTCTCATAATAACTTTCAGTATCATGTGTAAACTTAATGATATAACTATCACAAGAACCATGGTAGCAATGATCACTTATCCTAACAGAAAACACATGGACACTAGCTCTCATAACACTACTTTGCGAAACAATATTAGGGATATACTTACAAAGGATAGTGTGTCCATCTTCCACATATTTAGTGACAAAATCTTTCACATTTGCTATTATAGGTTCATCATCAATTTTTTTATCAGGTTCAACAGCTTTATTTGCACTTTCATTAACCATACTAGCTATCATAGAATGTTCCTTTATCTTAACTGGGAAATGGATTTTCTCAATGTAAGGTTCAGGTAAAGCATGATTAGCAGTATAAACTTCAGTATTTCTTACAGGAACACACTTAGCAACATCTTTATATGGTTCATGATACTTATTCCACTTATTTTTAGGAACTTCAATATAGGAAGCAAAAGCCTTAAAATAAGTTGCAATATCTTGAGAGTCTAGACCATAAACATTTTTAATATTTTGAAAATCATCAGTTCCCATAAAAGATTCAATGCATTCATAATCATAATTTATACCTAACTTTCTTCCTTTGTCATTCTCCCATGCTTCAGCATTGTCTTGAATACGGTCTACAAGATCCCATTTAGCTTCTTCTTCCATGCGAGTGAATGATCCAGCACAAGAAGCATCCAATAAATCCTTATCATGATGAGAAAGCCTTGCATAAAAGCTATTGATAATAATATTGTTGGGGAGCTCATGAATGGGATATTTGAGCATTAGTAACTTCAATATCCCCAAAGCTTGAGTTGTAATCTCACCATCAAGAGGCCAAAAGTTGTATATTTGATTCCGATCTTTATGAATCTCACTAGGAGGGTAAAAATTTGGAATAAAAGAGAGGTACTATTTCCTCCCATTCAAGAGCTTGACCATTCTTTAGCAGCTTATACCAGTCCTCAGCTCTTCCTTTCAGTGATAATGAGAATAACTTCTTCTTAACTTGATCTGTAGTAATACCTGCACACATTAACAACCCGCATAATTCATGTATAAAGAGCAAATGATCACCAGGATGGACAGTTCCATCTCCGACATAATAGTTATCCATAACACGATCAATAATTCTTGTAGGTATTTTAAAAGTATCATTCTCAGCAGGTGGTGGTTCATCTACTACCTTAGCAGTGGTAGTAGCATTATGAAATAAGAAACTCAGCGAATTATCCATATTGAAATAAAGCAACTAACAGAAGTAAAAAATACTCACAGTAGAAGTTTCCTTTACTAGTTCCACTCTCCAATAGCGCTTCACTCCCCGACAACGACGCCAGAAGATAGTATTGATGACCCACAAGTATAGGGGGTGTATCGCAGTATTTTCGATAAGGATGAGTGTCGAACCCAACGAGGAGCGGAAGGTGCTGGCTAGTGGCTTGGAGCGGGAATTCTCTGTAAATACTTAGCAAACGATTTTTTAGGGGTTTTTGATAATGCAGGTAAATAAAGTACGAGTAAATAAAATACAATAAGAATAAATGCAGCAAGTGGCCCAATCCTTTCTTTAGCAAAGGACAATCTGGTTGTATTACTTAAGATGACCAAACGTTCTCGAGGACACATGGGAATACCGTCAAGTGCTTTCGCTTCATATAGTTGACTAATCTTCTTTAGTTTTATAAGTGTTGTGTGGGTGAACCTAGCTAATGTACCGACCTTCCTAGGACTAATACATACTTGTGATTATACCCCTTGCAAGCATCCGCAAGTACAAGAAAGTAATTAAGGTAGAAACCTAACCATAGCTTTAAACTCTAAGACCCTGACGTCCCTTGTGCAAAGGTTTCCTAACGGGGGTTCAGGTTTCTTTCACTTCGGCAACCCCTATGATTAGTAGCCAAATACACAATGCATTCCCCTAGGCCCATATAGGTGAAGTTTCATGTAGTCGACATTCACATGACACCACTAGAAGAAGTACACCACAACTTAAATATCAAACTATTGAATCTTTCTCAACACAATTCCACTAGTAACAACATGACATCTCCCATGTCCTCAAGAACAAGACGAACTAATCACAAGACATCAATGGATCATGATCATAGATGAAATAAGGATGTATAACAATCTGAACATAAACAATAATTCAATGGTTCCACTCAATAGCATCAACTACAAAGAGTAATCAACACCGGGAAAGTTTCCCCTAAGAACTATGCAAGATTCAACCTAATTGTTACACCGGTATGGAGATGATGATGATGATGGTGCTAGTGGAGATGATGGTGGTGGTGATGATGATGATGATCCCGATGAAGTCCAGCTTGATGGTGGTGTTGATGGCGACGATCTCCCCTCTCTAGGAAGGAATTTCCCCGGCAGAATTCTGTCTGCTGGAGACATCTTTCTCTCTCGGTGTTTTCCGCCCCGTAGAGGCGGCAGAATCTATCTGTGGTCCCTCCCCGAGACTTAGGGTTTCGGGAGGATAATATACGCCAGAGGGGAGAGGCTGGAGTGGACCAGTGTGGCCACACCACCTGGTGGCGCGGCTTGGTGTGGCTCACGCCAGGGGGTGGTGTGGGCCCCCTGTGGCCCATCTCCACTTCCCCGTCTGGCATTCTTCGTCTTCTGGAAAAATAGGATTTTCCATGTATTTTTCCGGATTTTCTGATCTTCTCGAATTTTGCCTCCAAACAGCACCTTTTCCATCAGAATCCTGACTGCAATGGTCCATGCTCCAAAAGTCATCAACCATGCAAAAACAGATGAAATAACATAAGTATCATCTCTTAATATAAAATATATCAATGAATAACAGTAAATTATGATATAGAATAGTGATGCAAAATGGACGTATCAAGTAGCAGCTCCAGATTCTCGCTTCCCCACCTCAGATTTAGCCGTTGTTCGAGATTTTTCGAGTTTCGTCTCAGTGGCCTTCAATTTTAGCTTTGAGATCATCTGCACGCTTCAAGGCATCTTCACGAATAATCTCGGACTCGGTAGCAACAGCTAGAGGAACAAACGAGGTGATTCAACAAGAAAAACTACATGAGCAAAATATTCACAAGAGTAAAAAGGCAAAAGGTAGAATACCTTTGGCAGTAGAAGCTTCATGTTGAATCTTGATAAAGTGATTGGCCATTTTGACCATTTCGCGCATTATTGGCTCAAAGAAATAAAAACAAGCTTAAAACACTTGGGGTTGTACAACAAAAGCAACATGCCAAAAAAGGGAGGCAACCACTTACATGATTCATATCAGGCTCGGTTGGGTTCTCCGATAGGACTATGCCTTTGCCAGGATCTTTCTACTTCTTGTAGGGAGGATCTTTGGGATTCACCTCAAGGTCTTCTAGGGTTAGGTCACCCACGGTTTCTCCTTGTGGGTTGGCCTGATCTATTATTTTTGCGGGTGACTCAATTAGAGCATATGTCCCATCAGTTGCATTTGCAATAGGCAGTCTTGCAAAAGAATCTCCTCCTCATTGTCCATAACCCAAAGGAAAAAATATATTTCAGTAAAAGAAGCATAACAAACGAACTTTTTAGAAGAAAAATACACAAGGATGAGTACTTACAAGCCTATACTTTGAGCAAACTGAAGAAGACCCCTTTTCCTCGGAGGAGCTTCTCTGAGCGGTTGAACTAGTTTCAGCTTCGAGGCGCTAGAATCATCAGAATCTTCGACATCTTAGACGCCCATCTCTTCATGTTTCCTTTTTCCTTGGCTAGCAACAACCCTAAAGTAATTGGAATTCGTGGAAGGAACGGCTTCAGTATGTGTTCATGAGGAATGAGAAATAGAGTTTTCATCATGTTCCTCAATATCCCTAACAACATCATCCTCGACAAATTCATTGGATACCGTTGCAGTATCAGGCAGCTCACCCTTTTCAGGCAAAGGGGAAGGGAATCTAGACGATCATGACCCTATGAAAGAAGCAATACCATACAGATAGAAATGAGATTAAGAAAAGATAGAAGCAGAAAAATTATAATTGAGGAAGCGAACTTACATTAGGAATATGATTCTTCTTGCCAAACGGTTCGACCGGACACTCTAGAGGCATATCATCCTTCCTCGTGAGTGTCGTGAAGGAGCTCACCCTTTTCTCAAGATCGGCAGTGGGAAAATGATCAGGGGAAATCCTCATCGAGTCTTTCTTCCCGGAATATGACCACATACCCGACAACCTAGCTTGGATAGGTTGTATGTGCATCCGAAGGAAGTAGGTAATGATTTGCAAAGCTGATAGTTCCTGCCCAGCTGAGGTGTGTAACTGGTCAATCTAGTCTAGCAGTGGCTTGATCCCTTTCATTTCCTTAGCACTTGGGTGCTTCTCCCAGGAACTAAGCCTCCTGCAGGTTTTATTCGGGTCAAATGGCACCAACCCGAAGGATTGACCCTCAACCTGCTGGTCCTTGATGCAGAACCACTTTGATCGCCAACCTTAAACGAATCCACAATCTTGAGATCAAAGTAATTCACGTCCGGGAGACGGAGATTATGGCGCCACCAACCTCATGGACGACAGCATTGGTAGCATTCCTTTAGACACAGAAAAATGTTTCCACAGGCACTAGTGGGGATGGATCCCGAGGATACTCTCTCAAAGGGTGATGAAAACAGCGATATGGAGGATGGAGTTGGGTATGAGCTGATAAAGCTGTACGCCGTAAACAACGAGGAGCCCACGAAGGAACTCATGGGTATGAAGAGAAATGTCTCGAAAGAGGAAGGATAGAAACATTACCTGCCATCCCTGTTCGGGCGCAGGAGTTACTTCATCACCAGGCAAGTTGAAGGAGTTCTCGATGAGCAGAAAGTACTTGCGGGCATTCGAAATTCTTGCGCTAAACACTTTGAGGGTTCCCACCCAATGGACCACGGTTTGGCGATCGTAGAATCAATGGCGGAGGAAGCGGCCTTGCTCCTGCCCATGGCGGTGAAGTTGCAAGAAATTGCGTGCAAGAAGCTAAGTCAGAAGCGAGGAAAGAAACGATGCAAAACAAGATGGAGCGCAATGAAGAAGAAGACTAGCGACGAAGGAGGGGATGAGAAGTAAATAATTCACCCCTCGGCTCTTATAAATAAATCTTCACAGGACCAAGACTGTTGGATCCAGAAGACGTGGTGTCACGATGAAACCTAATGACACCACGTGTCCATAGTAAGAAAGGTATCAACCGTAATGAAAATTAATTACTGCGATAATTTTGGAGAAAACAAACGTGGTGCCTCGATTCCCGTGCAAACGTGGGGTCGTGCGGTGAAACTCACCGCTGACACAATCTCCACGCATCATTAGCATGCGTCATGGGCCCACCACTGAAACTTCTCATCGGGAGCACTAAAACGTGACTAAGGCACGCCATCAGCAATGACGTCATGAAAAGCGATGGAAAATTTTCGGATGCATTCAACAAATAACCCAAGAAAGTAACTTCAAGACTTAAGTCAAAGTAAATTCCTTATATGATAGACTAGAGCCTATGCTTGAATGCAAGCATTTGAATATAGCCTCGGGGCGACTCCATAGAGAGTGCTAGCCGTGCACCCAAAAAAAATACTTTGATAATACTAGAACAAGAAGAAGAACTGAGCTGAAATTTCCTTGGATGATGAAGACTTGAGCCTACACTCGAATACAAAATATTCGAATTTAGCCTTGGGGGTTACTCCCATCGAGAGCGCTGGTCATGCACCCGATAGAATAAAAGTAAAAATCCTCCAAACGGAGACAGTGAACCTATGAGTACTACACAAGTGTATCCTCGGACGGTTACTCCCATCGAGAGTGCTAAAAAAACTGATAATTTCAGCAATTCCAACAGTCAAACAAGGCAGTCGTTAAATTATAAAAAATTCTTGAATCGTGTCCGCCGCGATAATGTGTCTTAATATCGTGTCTCTCGACATGAAGGTAAGACCCCGGGATCTGTCTTGAGAGGCCTAGTAATCGCACCAGAATGCGCTTTCTTAGTGATTATGCGTATCCATGATACGATGAAAAATCTCGACGGACGTGTTGGGTACACATAAAACATGAGCTTGGAATTCAATACTCGATAAGACCTCCGCGGCCTGAACTAAATTACACCATTACATACCGAATTCGAGTCTGGGGACTCGAGTATAAAGTAGGCTCATGATGTCTTTGCCCAAGAGCAATTAACTGGTTTCAGATCCGTCGGATGCACCACAGTTGTGTTACCAAAATCCCTATGGCAAAAATATCTATGAATAAAAAGTTTATTCAAATAAAGCTTCGGGTCCAAACACCGAAAATGTCTTTGAGACTCAACCCAAATCTACAACTCGGATGGAATCTCGGGGGTTACTGATATGGGTATGACTTATCGGGTTCCCTTAATTGGTATACTTGTTAGATACTTAGACTGCGGCCCAAGGCCCACAAGGAACTAAGGAGTCCTGGAAGCATCCGAAGCCTAGGAACCAAGCGTGTTGATTAAGATAGAAATACGAACCAACATATTTGGGTAGCTGTAATCAAACTTGTAACCGATCCGTATTGGACTCTAAGACCCAGCCTCTCATATAAGGGTTGGAAGGAGCCGACGGAGAGGGCACCATATCTTTGAGTGGACACAAACCATCATGAGTTAGATTGCATCTAGCGAATCGGGGACTTTGTAATCATCTCTTTGCAATAAAGTTCAGACATGATTCGACTCTCTTGTTTGTTTGACGGGCCGAAGAAATCACAAGCGCTCTCATTTCCATCAAACCCAAGTTCATAACTATGGACATTGCCGAGGTTACCCCTCGTCAGTTGTTCCCTCCCACAGGGCTGCGGTACTGCCGCTCCTTGCCTATGACCCTTTCCGTTCGGTACAGACGGTCTCGTAGTGTTTGATATAGGGAGATGGTGATGGTGTCCTCAAGACCGTGATGGTGCATGTTGGTGGGCGGCAAGCTTGGGGGAGCACTTCGAACTGTCCGGGTGGTGGGTTCTGGGGGTCGGGAGAAATTCATGTTGGTGTCGCCGGGACCGATGCGGTGACGTTTGTGGACGCCACCTTCCCTATGCAGGGCGTCGGGTGTACCCCCATTTCCCTCTATGTACCGGGAGAAATCCTAGGACCAATCCGGGCATCAGCGTCATTGTCGTTGTGCCCCTTCTTGAAGGTGATGCTTGGTACACGGTGAATCGGAGACATAAGAGCGTGGTGGGAGTTATCCGGAGGGCACAATGGTTGCGAGTCATCAACACGTTTGTCGATCCGGCATTGTTGACATTCTTTGCTCTTTTATTTCTCTCGTTTTTCCTATTGGACTTAGTTGTGATGTCTGCCCTAGCAGTGGTCTCTTTGTTGTATCTGATTATGGTGTTTTCTATATTAATATAGTGGGACCAAAGCCTGACTTGAGGAAGGTGCATATCCGTCTTTTTTCCAAGTGAAAGATGCATCCCCTGTTTTATGAAACATTATCTTTTTTTGACAAACACAATATATTGAGCAAGCAAGCCGCCTCAGTAAAAACCTTTCAGTCCCCTTAGGTACCCTGGAAGGAAAAGAGTGCGTCTGAAACTTGCTGCTCCCAAGTTAAAACAGAGTTACATCTCGAATTACAAAAGGCAGAATAAAGCCTAGGGGATCACCCTCCCAACTATGATTCTCTTTTGAAGAGTAAGCAAATTTAGCTAGTTCATGCGCCACCTGGTTCACCTCCCTTGGACAAAATAGAAATCGAACTTCTGCCATAGCTCTAATTTTTTGAAAGCATTCCGCCAAGATTGCTGAGTAGGGGCTCCATATCTCTGCCTCTCTGTTACAAGATTTGATTAGCTCTGAAGAATCTGACTCAATGATCACACGAGAACATCCAATATTTTCAAGAAAGTCGAGACCCTTTTGTAACCCCAAAGCCTCCGTTGTAGTAGCATCCAACACATGCGATATAGGACCAAATGAGCCTCCCATTACCTCACCCTTGTGATCACGTAAAATAGCACCCACCGACCCTGAACCATCACTGTGGAAAGATGCATCTATATTAAGCTTCAAATCTCCCATAATAGGCTTACTCCATGTCAACATTTTTCGTTCCGCCGAAGGCCGAGCGCTCCAAAATTTGCAGTTAGGGAATTGATTGCAAACGCCGTACTAGATTGTTTCTTAACCTGGACGCCTCTAACAATTTACCGCCACTGCCACCAAATATACCATCCGCCAACACCAATTGTCTCCCGTAGACCCAACTGACCTAGAACCGGTGATTTACTTGACTGATTGCAAAGAAGTTTTTCAAGACATACCAAACCAGATTGATCATCTTGCATAGTCTACTCAATAACTTTCCAGAGGCCAAGTTCTTTCCATACCTCTCTTGCTCTTATACATGAGAACAAGAGGTGCTTAATATCTTCTGGTCCACTATGACAAACGGGGCATTCTAGATTTACTCTCATATGCCGATCAGCAAGAATAGATTTCCCAGGTATCAAACCATGCAAAGCTCTCCACAAGAAAATTTTAACTTTAGGTGGAACATTAAGATTCCAAAGCTTCTCCCAAACCGGATTACTTGAAGAGGCTCCCTGGCCATCACTCCTTCTAGTTCGCGCGCCAAATTGATGATTCCACTCCAAATGATAGGCAGAACAAACCGAGAAGATATAACTTTCAGTGAAGCTCCATGCTACAAAATCATCAGTCAAATGAGCACTCAGAGGTATCTTTAGAATTCTCTCAGCATCCACTCCCCAGAGGTTCTCTCTAATAATAGCCTCGTCCCATTGTCCAATGACTGGATCAATTAGTCCATCAACCGTTCGGAGAATGCACTGCCCTCGCCTAGATAGAACCTTCCTTGTAGGACTGTTCGGGGTCCAGTGGTCCTCCCATATTTTAACATTGGTACCAGATCCAATACGCCAAATATGACCATGCTTAAAAGTATGTAGACCCGCCACGATACTCTGCCATGTAAGAGATGCCCTAGGTTTGGATCCAACATTTAGAAGCTTACCATCCGGATAGTATTTATCCCTAAGCACCTGAGAACATAAAGAATCAGGATTAGACAGAAGACGCCAGCTTTGCTTTGCTAGCATTGCAAGGTTAAAAGAGTGGAGGTCACAAAATCCGATGCCGCCCATCTTCTTCGGGATACACATCCTCCACCAAGAGAACCAGTGCATCTTCTTATTCTCTTCGGTATGCCCCCACCAGAATTCAGCCATTGCTTCATTTATCTCTTTACATAATGATATTGGAATTTTGAACACTGCCATTGCATACACAGGAATTGACTGAATGATTGCTTTCAAGAGAACTTCTTTTCCCCCCAAAGACAGGAAGCGCTCCTTCCATCCTTTCAACCTTTGTATAATTCTTTCCAAAAGATAAACAAAAGATTCATATCTATTAAGCCCCACTAGAGCGGGAAGCCCAAGGTAGGTATCCGAAATAGCCTCTGTCATAATATTAAGTTCCTCACAAATCTGAGCCTTCAAAACAACATCCACATTAGGACTGAAAAAGATACTACATTTTGATTCACTCACCAATTGGCCTGAGCTTGCACAATATAAATCCAGAACTTGTCTCAATGAAGTTGCATTATTCATGTTTGCCTTCATAAGTATAAGGGAGTCATCAACAAATAATAGATGAGATACTGATGGCGCATTTCTGCACACCCGAACACCTTCAATGCCACGAACTTCCTCTCTATGAGCCAAAGCACTAGATAAACCTTCTGCACAGATCAAGAACAAATACGGTGACAAAGGGTCCCCTTGGCGTAGCCCCCTTGTTGGGATGAACTCTTCAGTTTCCTGATCATTGTATCGAACCTTGTACTTCACCGACCTGACACATGCCATTAACAAATCAACGACTTCTTTATGAAAACCCAACCGAGATAACATCCGTTCCAGGAATATCCACTCAACTCTGTCATAGGCTTTGTGCATATCTAGCTTCACTGCGCAAAAGCCTTCGTTCCCTTTCTTCTTATTCTTGATAGTTTGCATACTCTCATAAGCTAATAATATATTATCAGTAATCAATCTTCCAGGAACAAACGCACTTTGAACCTGTGAGATAATATCATCAAGGATAGACTTTAGCCGAAAAGCAATCATTTTCGAGATACACTTTATAAAGAACATTGCAAACACTAATCGGCCTATATTGTGTAATTTTCTCTGGAGATTGAACTTTAGGAATAAGGACAACGCCAGTATCATTCCAGCCTTCCGGAACCTCTTTTTTGTTTACAACCTCCAGCACCTCTTCTGTTAGCAGCTCACCAAGAATACCCCAACACTTCTTGAAGAAGAGAGCATGTAACCCATTCGGGCCAGATGATTTCGTGTCCCCGATTGAGAACAGAGCCTTTTTCACATCATCCCCCGTGTAGGGTCTCATCATCGACTCATTCATGATATCAGAAACCCTAGGATTGACCATCCCAATCAACCCCGGATCAGGTTCATCAACTTCTGTAGAAAACAACCTAGCAAAATAATCAGAAATCATAGGTTAAGATACGCTATACCTTCCTGCCAATTACCCGCATCGTCCTTCAGACGAGAAACCTTATTCCTGAGGCGGCGAGCCGATGCAAATTTGTGGAAGAATTCGGTATTCCTGTCTCCGAATTTTAACCAGTCAACCCTGCTCCTTTGAGACCAATGAATCTCTTCTTGTTCTAGGAGCTTTTCTATTTCAAAAGCGAGTTCTCTCTCCTTCATCACATTGGCCTCAGAAAGCTCACTGCGGGTCACCTCCTCCAGCTCTCGTTTCAGCGTATTAAGTTTACGCTTAGAGCTTTTAAGCACTGTACGGTCCCAACGATGCATGCGATCATGAACCATTCGTAACCTTCCTGCTAGATCGGTTCGGCTAGATTGCTCCGCCGAAAGATCCCAAGCATCTTGTACCACTTCATGAAATCTGGGCTCCTTTAACCATCTTGCCTCAAAGCGAAAAAAATTTGTCCCACTTTGAACCTCTGTCGGTTCCTCTCCAAAGCTCATAAGGATAGGTCTATGATCAGACCGACTATAGTCGTAATTTAGCAGAACTGCATCATCAAACTTTTGTTGCCAAGCATCATTACAAACGCCTCTATCCAGCCTTTCACGAATACCTGCTCTATGCCAAGTGAACTTATCCCCAGAGTAACCCATGTCAGAGAGGCCACAATCACTCAAAGCGTCTCTAAATGCTTGCATATACTGAGAAGGTCTTGGTTTGCCCCCCTCTTTCTCAAAAGGATATAGTAGCTCATTCAGATCCCCCATAATGAGCCATGGCATAGTGCTAACAGTTGCAAGCTCACGTATACGTTCCCAAGATTTATGTTTATCACTCCATCTTGGTTCCCCATAGAAACCAGTAAAGCGCCAGATATTATCCTATCCAACACCGATAAAAACATCAATGTAGTTCTCTGTCTTATAACGCAAAGACACCACAACCTCCTTCTTCCAGAGCAATAGAAGGCCTCCTTTCCTACCATCGCTTCTCACAACTTCTTTATAATCAAACCGCAAAGTTCTACGTCGGCACTTTGCCGCCCAATCATCCAAATGAGTCTCCATCAGAAATAGCATATCAGGGTTATATCGCTTCTGGACCTCCGTCAGCGCCCTGACCGCCGTGGCTTTCTGAACACCACGGCTATTGAGGCTTAAGATATTCATTGCCTCCGGTCAGCCTCCAAGTTAGAGGCCGCTGATATCTGAGAGTTAACTGGTTCACCATCTGTTCTAGAACGCTTCGGTGGTTGGATTTTGCCCGGCGTTCCTAATCCCGCAGGGTTTTCCTTATTCAAATTTCCCGGAGGGGACTCAAGCGAAGCTTCAGTATGGTTATCCCCTTCAAATCGGCCTACAATCGCCAATACTCCTGAATTAACTCTTCTTCCTCCATCTGCATCATCATAAGCAGTCCCCAAGTCAGCACCACTCGCTGAACTCATTGCCAGCCTTTTCCTAACAAGTGGATTGTGTAGAGCATAACCATCCACTTCCATCTCAGCTGAAACATTCTCCTTAGTTCTGTCCCAACCTCCCTCTTCCTCACTAGTGTAGGTACCACGGCCCATACCACGGCCCCAAGGACCTCCATCTCTCCCCCCGCCACCACGACCTCTACTAGGTCCTCGGCCACGACCTCTTCCACGAACACCATCAGCTAGGATAAAATTCCCCCACTCCAACTTTGACAAATCATGTTCTCCCGACCTGCACTCCTCATGCCAATGACCAATATGTCCACACTTCCCACAGAAAATAGGCATATTTTCATACTTCACCTGATAAAACTCCTTCTTCTTGTCCTTTGTTATCGAAGCAAATCTGCTAAGTTTTTTAGTAACATCAAGCTTCAACTTTATACGAACAAAGCTACCGATGAACCCTGATGGGAGTTTAATCTGGGCCTCTTTGACTTCCCCTACCCCGCGGCACATGCCTTTGACAATCGGTTCCTTCAAATAGTTATCAGGAAGCTGGTGAACTTGAGCCCACACTGTCACTTTATCCAGCTTCACCGACCTAGGGTTCGTAAACCCATCATACTCCTCCATAATTAGTGCTTGATCTCTAAACAACCAAGGGCCTTGGTGCATGGCTTTATTCCAGTCCGCAAGACAATGAAACTGTATCGTGAACAAGTTGTCATCCAATCTACGCCATGTAACCTCCTTTGCCGGATTCCATGATGAGCGCATATCCGCAAATAGAGCACTCTGACTGAACCCTAGCTTTGTGGTATGAACCCTAGCGATGGCTAGCCACTTCGCTAGAATTCCAGGTTCCTCCGCCTCGTCTTCCCAGACGAAATCCTCGCTCTCATGTTCATGGAGTTGTAACCTCCCTAGCAGATCCTCAACTGCTTCCTTACTCTCTCCGCCTAGCCCGCTTGCCGAGCCTTCCTCCATCGCCTCCGTGGGTTTCTCCTGATCCATCAACCACAGGCTAGATCGAAAGGGCGGGAGCGAGCAGATCGATGCGACCACGTCGATTAAACAGTATTAGCTACGATCCAGACTCACGGAAGCAAGGCGCCGCCGGAGAAAGGAGAAACCCTTTATGAAACATTATCTTGAAACGTCTCTTTCTTGAAAATAAATGAAAGGGAGTGTTTATCAGAACGTGGCACTTGGTAAAGCCAGAGCTAGAAAAGAGCAGTAAAGCAGAAGTGTCCCAAAAGAAAAGAAAAAAGAAAGAAAGAAAATCCAAACGGATGATGCCCAGTCAAATCTGAAGAAGCCTGCACCCTAGACGATGCCCATCCTCTATAAATAGCGCCTTTCCACTAACAACACAAGCTAAACAGCGGACCCCTCTTTACACCTGTGCTGATCTAGCAGCTACTAGCTTCCTCGCTCCTCTCTTCCCTCTCAAGCTTCAAGAATTCCTTTGGAAGTTCTCATCCAGATCGAGCCCCACTAACCTCGGATGGACTTCGATGTGCTGAATTCGAACCCGGAGGCGCAACTGGAGCTGATGAACGCAATGCTGCAGCTGGAGCAGCTAACCGCCCTCCCTGACCACGCCATGGTGGCGCCCGCCACTCCCCCTTCGCCTTGCATGCAAGTCCCTCGCCATCAGTTCTCTTCAGCGCCTCACATGCCGGGCACCAACGGCGGCGGGGCCTACCACGACCCGTATCTGCAGCTGCCGGCCACTGCCATCTACGACGGAAGCCACCGTCGCTCGGAGCACACAGCCACGTCGCAGCCTCCTTCGGGAGGCGGCGCCAGCAACTGCCGCGTCGCCGAGAGCGGTGGCGCCAACGTGGGTCCGGCGGCGATGCGGGAGATGATCTTCCGCATCGCGGCGCTGCAGCCGGTGAACATCGACCCGGACACGGTGCGCCCGCCGAAGCGCCGCAACGTGCGCATCTCGACGGACCCGCAGAGCGTGGCGGCGAGGATGCGGCGGGAGCGCATCAGCGAGCGCATCCGTATCCTTCAGCGGCTCGTCCCGGGCGGAACCAAGATGGACACCGCGTCCATGCTGGACGAGGCCATCCACTACGTCAAGTTCCTCAAGACGCAGGTCCAGTCGCTGGAGCGCGCCGCGGCCGCCAACGGCCAACGCGCCTCGCCCAACGGGGCTGCAGCGGCCTACCAGGGCCTGAACGGGACCTGGTAAGACGAGATTACGTCCGCCACCCGGCCGTGCGTGTGTGCTTACGGTCCGACATGCATGGCCACGTACATGGGCATTAATCACCGCTGGGCCTGGAGCATATGCATGCACTTGTACGGCGACGACGAATGGGCGTGTTGGTATGTAGCATTTGTAGCCTCATGTTTTCCTAAAAAAATAGTACGGTCGTATGAGTAAATTAGGATGTACTAGTTGTCCGTCTAGCTAGTTACCAGTTACCACTACCTAGTACTAGAGTGTTACTGCGCTAGTTTTGTGACTCAACTTGATTGATCGCAATCCGGCCGCAGCTCATGCACTGGTGCACAAGCTAGCATGTATCACGATCAGCCTTGTACTTTTTTTTTCTCCTTTTATGAATGCATGTAACTATCTTGTACTCAATATGAGTATTCTCTACCATTTTCGGATCTCTGGGAGTTTTGCTGTTGAGGATTATGAATAGATCGGTGAACTTTTCGCAAAAAAGAAGACCGTCCCCCTGCCCTTGGCATTAATTACCATGCATGTGTTCGTAATTAGTACTAGGAATACTCGAAAACCCTAAGCGAATATACACACGTGATCCTACTTTCTCACACTTGGTACACATCTTTAAGCTGTGAAAGAAATAAGGTAAATCTCGTAAGTGTCCTCTTGGATTTTTTGGTAAAGAATATTTACATGCTTTGCAAAAATCACAGACAATTTAGTGTACAACTTACTTCCTCTAGTGCCATATAAACTTGTGGTTTTGGATAGCGTGGAAATGTTTAGAAACTTTGCCTCCATATATCCATAAGTAAATTTTAAGCGGATACTCGAAAAATGATACGTGTAAAGTCACACCTTCACAAGCCCTTTCATGATATAGCTAGAATTTAGTTGAGTTTCATGCATATACTGCAGCAAAAATTAGCGATCAAACTTACATTTTTGGGCCATATCAATATCCAAAGCAACCACTTTTAGGTCACGCCGGAGGGGGATGCTCGCAAATGCTGACTCACGCGGACATGCTTGTGTAAATTATATTCAATCTAAAAAACCAGATCGAGTTGGCGCATTTTTTGGGTAAACTTGAAAGATGCTATTGTGATAGTATTATCTTTCGGAGGTGAGATCATATCAAGGTTCAGATTACAAAAATCCACCAGATCACTTATAATTACTACTCCCTCCGTCCTAAAATAAGTGATGTGAGTTTGTCTAGATTCGGATGTATCTAGACACGTTTTAATATATATAGATACATGGGAATCTAGACAAAATCAAGTCACTTATTTTAGGACGGAGGGAGTACTTGGTTTGGAAACATATGCATGATGAGATGATGGAGTACAGCAGATAATAAGGGGTGCAGAAACGAACCGGCTTTCGGTGCGCAGGACATGTTTATGCGGCAACGAGCAAAACACTATTCGGTGGCGTTCCATGATTCCTTGGTATACGACCGATGATTGAATCAAATGTGCTCCTGTTAATCCTTGAAACCAAATACTGTTCGATCGACTGGTGTTGAATTGTTTGCACGCACGCCCGTGGCCCTGGCGATGGCTCGAACGGAGAAGCCTGGCGACGCCTCGGCGGGCGCAACCGCGCGCCCGTTTGCCCCGCCCTCGTCACGTTCTACGTTGGCGCACAGGGAGCGGCGCTGTGCGCGCACAGCTTGAGCCAGGCGGCCGTACGTCCCGGAGTGGTGCGGGCGCGGTCTTGCTTTCCAAACGCCAAGCTAGTTCCGGTACGCGTCCGTTTTTTTTTTTTTGAGATTTACGCGTCCGTTTCTGGCGCAAGCTTTTGTGCATGCATGATGCATGTGCCCGTGTCCGGGCGGCCGCAGCCTCGGCAGTGCGTGTCTGCCGATATTCCCACACCCCGTTCCGTCCAAGTTTGTAGATATATCCCTACACATACTGGTATACATCATGATCAGCGTCAGGTGTCGTCTACGTCCTGTTTGGAGTTTGTAGTCACTACATTTCTTATCTGACGCTCATGCGAAGTTAGCTCTCCAAGTGAGTGTAAAACGTTGATTCACCGTGGCACACAGTAAGCCATTCAGTGATGACCGCACTCTCAACGACGTAGATCGACACGTTAGTAAAAGGTAAAAACGAGCACCTTGTGGTAGCTGCTAGCTACTACTCCAACTAATAAAAATAATCAACGCTGATGATAATGTTAGCGATGGATGAAAAGACCGAGGTACGATCAAATCAAGCCAAGTAAATCCAAATGCGTCATACATGTGCCGCATGCATCGCGCGGCCATGCATGTGCCCGGAAATCTCAATATGGTCTACGTACCGCGCCACCCCTTTCGACAAATAGGATTTCTGAAACCGACGTCTTCGACCGCATAAACGATCTATCCATCGGTAGTTTGATCATTCATCGGTCCCAAAATTCCCAAAATATAACTCTCTTCCGATTTATGGATGTCAAATTGGTGGAATTTCGCAAGAAAAAACTAACTTTGAACAAATATTTGGAAAAAAAACATATGCATCAACAATATTAAATGGATACGTTGAGAAAATATATTTTATGCTGAATCTATTAATATTGATTCGGTATTTTAGATCTTCATATTTTTTGTATAAACTTAGTAAATTTAGAAAAATGTTGACTATTGATTAATCTTACACGTCTTACATTTTGTTGTACTACCTCCGTTTAGAAATAAGTGGAACATGTTTTTTAGCGCGTAAATATACTTGAATCTAGACAAATTCGAGTGCTAGCTAGAGTTTCGCTACGTAGTTTCTAGATATATAAGTGAATCTAGAGGTAGCTAGACTTTCGCACCCGGCATAGCTCCTCTATCTACATTAATTTCACCAAGAGTCTTTTCAACTAGACCGTACACACCCCTGGCCTGTCGGCAAGCAACAACAACGACCCTACGCGTGTGTAGCTCCGCAGATACAGCTACTACGTGCTGTACTTTGTTTCTTTGGACCTGATAGATAGATGTTACTACTGTACTTTCTCTAACAGAAAGGCGACCGACTGGATCGTCATCATCAGCTACTAAAAAGAAACAAATCCATAAATTCTTGCGCCGTGGATGGAAGCATAATTAAGATTTGGGCGGCGTTGCCGTCAGTGAGAAAGCGGAGGTTTTCGTTGTCGAGCCGGCCGGCCGGTGCGTCCACCCACCACGGCGAGCTAGCTAGGGAGTAGGGAGCTCGATCCGGTCTCCGACCCCACATGGGGCGCCAAGATTTGGGCAGATTCAGAGCGTTCATGTGCATCCCTCCTAGCGCCAAAGACCGTGGAGAGTCGCTCAACAGTCGATCTCGATCACATCAAAGCAAACGAAAAATGATATCGATCTAATCGTTTCCGTCTCTTTTAATCCTTGTCCTCCCACGCCTTTAATTTCTTGAATGATTGCTGTTTAATTGGTCGTTTCTTTTTCATTACCTTTTGTTCGACGCGATCGATCTTTGCCTCGAAGGGTTCAGTTCCAGTGCCCACCAAGGTTCGAGATCCTGTCAGCGCGGTACAGTCACAAAGGAAAATTGGTGCGAGGGGTGCATGAACCTTAATTAACCACGCTGCCAAGGGGACGGAAAGATACTTAGACCATCTCCACCACCGACCCAAACGCGCGATCAAAACGGTATGTTTCTATCCATCTGTGTCGGTTCACGATTATTTTGGAGCTATGGCCCGGCCTGTTCCGTCAGCCACGTCTACGACGTGACCCAAATGTCCGCGTCTGGCCAGCGTTGTCCAGACCTGGTCCTTTGTATATAATAGGTCAGAGCCAATTTACATAGATAAATATATATTTTAACAAGCAAATAAACTAGCTTAAGTAAATATAATTAAAATAGTGCTCACGTATGAAGTTCACACTCACATGGTTCGATAAAAAACAACCAAATGTCACTCAAATTGTAGAAAACAAATTAGGGGTTAAGCATTTTGGTTTCCTGCACGAGCCCATATATGCTCAACCAAATCTAGTTGAAGTCGGTCATGGGTGTGCCTGTGACACAAGTTTTCATGCACTTGCATGAATTCTTCCTAAGACGCTACACCTGGCTCTGGCTCAACCAATTGACCCTAGAAATCCCAGCCTTGGTCCAAAATGCCGTCATCACATTCGTCCTCGACGATCATGTTGTGCATGATCACGCACGCAGTCATCACATCCCACGTCCTCTCCGTGCTCCAGGTTCTAGCAGGGTAGCGAACAATAATCCATCTTAACTGAAGCACACCAAATGCTCGCTCCACATCCTTCCTAGCGACCTCTTGCTCTTTCACAAACCTCTTGCATTTCTCATCTCCAGGGTTGCGGATTGTCTTCACGAAGGTGGCCCAGGATGGATAGATACCGTCAGCTAGGTAGTACCCCATATCATATGCATTGCCATTGATCTCATAGGAAACTTGTGGGGCATTGCCTTCTGCCAGCCTAGCAAACACCAGAGATCTCTGTAGCACATTGATGTCATTGTTTGATCCAGACGTGCTAAAAAAGGAGTGCAAAATCTAGAGATCATGTGATGCAACAACCTCAAGTATGACTGTGCAACCCAGGCCATTTGAACTGCCCTTGCCAACCAAAAGAACAGTTCTTCCACTACCAAAAGCATGCAGTTGATGCTGCCAAACATCCCAGGAAACCCCCTACGCTCGTTGATGGATAGAAGGCGGGCAATGTCTTCGGTGTTTGGCTCTCTCAGGTATACTTTACCAAACACCGCTACAACTCCGCTGCAGAATCTATACATGGCCTCATGGTATGTAGACTCGCTCATGCGCATGTAGTCGTCGAGGAGATCACCGGGCACTCCATATGCAAGTTGCCGAATGGCAGCTGAACATTTCTGGTAGGAGGAGAAGCCGAGCTTACTGGTGCAATCGTACTTGGCCTCGAAGTAGTTGTTGTACTCCCTCACCCCATTGAGTATGTCCAAGAACAGGTTCATGGACATCTGATAGCGGCAACAAAGTGCCTTCTCTTTAAAGACTGGATTAGTTGGGTGGCAGTAGTCCTTGTAAAGGCATATGTGCCCCTCTTCCCGATCGCGTTCATGGTTCCCTTTGTGCCGCTTCGCCAAGCCGTCTCTATGTGGTGGGAGGAGGTAGTTGTCGTGCATGATCTGTGCAGCCGCCAGAAGAATTTCGTATCACCGTCGGCCTCCTCCTTGGACGATGACTCGACGTAATTCTTGTAGAAGAACTCCATCGCCCTTCGCCTGCTACCCATCTGTCAAGTACACTGCCATCAATGGCTTTACCAACTCCCATAGCGGACCAGATTACCAAGAAAAGGCTGGCGAACGCACCTCGACAAACGACCGAACATGTCGTGCGCGTCCAATGTAGAGGCAGAGGCCGGGGCGACGGGTTTGCATGTGGAGCGTCTAGTCAAGTCAGGCACCGCGCGCGGCTAGCGGTCGTCCTGCTCGATATCATGTCGGGGGCCAAGGGAGGGGGAGACGGGGTGACAACCGTCAATGGCGGTGGCGGTAGGTTGCGTCTGCTCTTTGCGCGGGATATGGAAGGCGAGGGTTTGGGGGAAGGAGTGTCTTTGTTCCATTGGCTATAGGGCTCGGCTGAACAAGTGGTCGGACATGCGAGGCAGCGCGTGCTGTCCGGGCTGACCCTGTGGTCACGCAAATTAGGTGCACGGATGGGTCGAACCGGACGCGTTGGGAAGGATGGGTCGTGCCGCTACGGCGCGGCGCATGACGCGCGTGTCCGCGCGGATGGTTCGGACGCGCCGGGACGAGTTCGGTCGATTCAGTGGAGATGCCCTTAGAGCATCTCTAGCCAAAGTAAAAAAAGGCCATAGAGGAGTATTTTTTGTCCTCTAACGGCTAAAACGGCATGGAGCCAAAACCCTAAAACAGTTTAGATGACTATATATAAGAGACCGGTGACAAAAACTTTCCCCTGCTCTCCAATATTTGAGCGGTCGCTGACCGGTGACAAAGAAATTCCCCATTACTCACCGCATCAGCTACGCTCGCCGCCAAATCCCCCACCGCCACCGCATCCGCGCCAGAGATGGCCGGATCTTCCTGCCGCCGCTCTCCAACACCCATCCGTAGCGCCAGCCGCAACCGGTCGGCATGCGTTGCCGATCTGCATCCCCTGCAGACCTCTCGCCACCACCGCATCCTCGTTACCACTATGTGCGACAGCGTGACTAGGGAACTTGGGTGCCCGAGATCACCGACCAGAACACTGGCCGGTGCATCTGGCTCGGCACCTTCCAATCGGAGGCATGGAGGCACGACGTCGAGAATGTCCGCCTCCATGGAAGCGACTACAGGGAGCTCAACTTCCAGCTTGGCTACGAGGAACACGTGTTGGAGCTCTTAACGTCGCCCAGCCGCAGCCGCGCGGCCTAGCTCATGAGGGAGGACCACAAGGCATGGGAATGCCTAGAGGTCGAGCGCTCTAGCAAGGAGTAGATGGCCAATATACGACAGCTCAACCCCGGACACGTGGCAGAGGAGGCAGCGGCGTACACCATGTACGAGAGGAGCCACGGAGGAGGCGGCACCGGTAACCCCGGTGACTCCTTCGACTTCGACGAGTAGACGACCGACTAGGGCAGCGACCTCGATGGAAATGACGATAATGTCGGGGCTAGTTTAGCTTAGTTTAAGTTTGAAGTGATATTGTGCATCAGGGTTTAGATAGGGAAAGAGGATGCCACTCTCGCAACACGGTGCTCAGGCGCTCGTGCCCCTAGTCGGCATGGCTGCCGCTGCATAGGACGCCCTCCTTCACAACCCTCCACTATAGCCTTGCCACCCACCCCTGAGGGTCCACCAGGTTTCTCTCTGCCACGTTCTGCCCATGGAGAGCTCACGCGGCATATCTTCCCGCAACTAGCGGGCATGTCATATTTGGAGCTATCACCGGCAAGTTCCACACGCTCATGCTCCTCATTCATGGCGGATTCAATGGAGAGGGACGTGGTTGTGCCTGCCACGGTCTATGATTTGACCTCAAAGCACTCGGTAAGCTTTGCCCCCTTCCAGATTTAGCCTGCGCAAGTGTCAAGTGACATTAATGGCACCCTTGCTCGGCCCTGCCTCAAGACCACTTCGAAATCCATCAGATTTACTACTCCGGATCCTCGCGCGATGCACCAGCTTTTGGCGAGGCATGATCCAGTGGAGAGAGGGGCTGAGGGGCATTCATCGCCTTTGACTGCCTCACCCTCCACTGCTCTCTTGGGGCATCCAAGTGCCTTCAACGACCTCGTCACTCCAGAGGGAGTTGAAGAGGACTGACAGCTAGTTTGATCCCCTACTAGTGGAAGCAAGGCCCCAACCACCATAATTCAAAGAGAAAGAGGAGGCATGTTGTCTCTACTAGCCCTTCGATGAGGAACGCGTTCGTCAAGCAACACAAACACATTTGTCGCTGCTGTCTGGAGAGGAGGCACCCTGCAAAGGAGTGTAGGGACCCCATCAGGTGATTACTGTGTCCGGGGTGGAGGCATCGAGATCGAGACTGCAAGAGCCACGAGTCTATCTCGAGCTCTAGTTCAGGATCCTCTTCTTGTATCCCTTCTTTGTCATCCAGGTCAGCTTCGCCAATATCATCCCCTCAGAGTGCACCGACTCCTTCATCCTCAAGGTATGCGTCGTCCGCACCGTATGGATCTTGTTCCCTGACCCCGAGATCCTCAAGGTATGCGCCTTCGCTGCCCTTAACCATGCTGCGCATTGGCGATCCCGAGTTATGGCTTGCTGAGGGGCACGTGGTGATCCCGGCCACTCATGATATGCTAAACTAGGCATCCAGGCTCACCGACCTAGGCGAGGTGATTCGTCTAGGTGGGTTGAGCAGGGGAAACACGGCTGATGTCCATGCCGCCATCACTTTCTACACCAAGGATGCCAATGCCGAGTTCTAGGTGGTGGCGCCCTACCCGGAGCAATTCTGGCCACCTTCAAGCACATGCATCACCGCGACCTCCTCACCGTGTAGTCGGGCCGCTTCACCTACAACAACCTTGACATCCAGGCCGACAACTTGTGGGACACGGTGCACTCCGATCTAGTGAACATGTTCCATCATGTCCATCTCCGCATCGAGGGCATGCCACTTTAGGCATGGACGAAGGACATCGTGCCAGGGTGCTTGGGCCGAACATGACACTACATTACTTTGATGTGGCCACGCTGCTGAAGGAGAACGCCTCCATGTTGAACCTATGGGCGTGATCAAGGGATCCGAACATGATCCCAATGGTGAAGTGGGTTACCCTCATAGCGGCACCGGGCTCATCAAAAGAGATTGGTCGGCATGGGTTGAAGAGACGGATGTTGGTACACCTAGACATACACGAGGACTACATGCCTGGGCTAGATGGCCGACCTCTGGCGCAGCAACACTACACCCATCACCACAATTTTCAGCTTGGAGTGGTTGATGGTGAGAGGAGAATCTCTGATCGCACAAGGAAACTGGTTGACGCAATGATGACCATGACCAGTACCGCCATGATGATTGTGCTAGGCATCGGGATGATGATCGTGACGAAGACAGGGACAGAAGAGGCCAGCATGATGACCGGTCGTGGCACCAATGCATCTTCCACAGTCGCTCTAGGTCCACGGAGCGGCGTCATGAGGATCACACTGATGAGCATCGTGGCTACCGTGGAGATGGTGGCAGGGGAGATGACCGTGGCCACTATGGTCAAGATGGGGGACATAGAAGGGCAACCTCTATGATCTCAAGGTGGCGCTTCCAGCTAAGCTCGTAGCATGAGTTGTCGCTGGAGCGCTTCCAGGGCTCGCGGCCTTCTTCAGTTGCTAGGCAGACGCGCCCCCATGGACGGGGTAGATCGCCACCACCCTCTCCTCGAGCGCTGGCTCGGTTCCTGGAGGCGGAGGTCCACCTACCGCGATCGTGCGGGGCTGGTCCTGGTTCCCTGCATGTCGGGGCTCTCAGGTTTTCCCTGGGGCTATGACCGAACCTCTTTCGCCGCCGCCACCGCTGCCAACATCCGGCCCTATGCCAACTTGGCTCTTCACGCCACCGCAACCGATGATCCTGCGTCGTCCTTCACTACCACCCATTGAGTTTCCGCGTCCAATGCATGAGCTAGGACGACAAGAACATGATAGGGAGATGGAGGTTCCTATGAATCCAGATAGCACACCTAACGGCTCGCAGGGAGCCTGTTGTTTTGCCTGATCTGTAGGATTAGGTACTGTTGCACACTCCGGTTCACCAGTCGCGCCTTGAGCAAGAGACCCAGGTGCTGACACAACCTGTAGAGACCCCTCTCTTTGTACCTATGCATGCTCCGTTGATGCAATCCCCTGGATCCACTACACCAACGAGGCCAGCAGCAAGGAGGAAGACCCTGGCTAGAGTAACGAAGTTTGTTGTCTTCCCAATGTAGAGGTCAAGCCCACACATCAAGGCCAAGCAGAGGGGCATGCCTATTGCTCGCATCGTGGAGAAAGTGTTGTGCCACCATCTCGGCATCGTCATCGAAGGTGAGGAGATCACATAAGCGGCAATCACCAAGTTCGTCGACATGTTCCAGGGCAGGCTCCCTGACATTGCCATCACGGAGCTCAGCGCGCTATTCCGCATGGACTATGATTTCGCCACTACCGTTGAAGACGCTCTAATCTAGCATGGGGGTGCGGTTGCTATTGACGGGCTGGGAGTTCTGGCAGCGGATTAGAGTTGATCTCGAGGCCGATTTTCTCAAAGATGTTTCACTGTTTTCCAATGTTTCACCTATTAGCTTTAGACTTTGGTTTGACTAGCTATATTATTGGGTCCGGCATCACTTTTAAACTCACCATGGTGTATGGGCCAACTAGAGCCAATCTAAAGGATGCTTTTTGCGGAGCTTGTGGCCTCTAAGCCTTCACAAGGAACTAGATGGATCGTCATCAGGGATTTCAATCAAATCTACCATGCTCAAGACAAGAACCAGGAAAATTCAAATAGAGGTAGAATGGTTAGATTCTGAATATCCCTCAACGATTGCAATCTTAAAGAAATACACCTCCAAAACTGCAAGTTCACTTGGAAAAGCGAGCAACATACCCCAACTATGAGCAAACTTGACACCTTTTTTATAATGAGGAGTGGGACGTGGACTTCTCCAACCACATTCTTCATGCTCTCTCATTGAAAGGATAGAGATGTCGCCTAGAGCGGGGAATAGGCAATTTTAAAACTATTACGGTTTTGGCTTGATAGAATGCGGAATTAAACTAACGTTTATTTTACAAGCACAAAACCTAAATACACTAGGCTCAACTAAGTGCACCAACAACAAGATAAGCTAAGCAAGATAGCACAAGATAAATATACCACAAGTGATAGGCAAGATAAGTACTTCAAGCTCGATGGCTATCACAAGGAAAGTAAGCTCGGGTATAGAGATAACCGAGGCACGCGGAGATGAAGATGTATTCCCGTGTTCCCTTACAAGTAAGGTACGTCACGTTGGAGAGGTGTGGGATTCCACGAATGATTTCCCAACGCCACGAAGGCTCACCTTCTTCTCCGAGTCTATCCCACGAAGGAATAGGCCCTTTCCTTATGGCTAGCTTTTCCTCCACTCCGGAGATGGCAAGCTCCACAACCACTTCACAAGCTCCACGAAGGAGAAGCCCGGGTCTCTTCACAATCTTTCACGAAGAGGACACCGCGGCACCAACCGCCAAGCCAACTAGGAGGTCACCCTCCAAGAGCAACAAGCTCACGGTCTCTCACTTGAACAAATCATAGTGGAGAGCTCAATACTTATGCAAGAATGCAAAGCAAGAACACCAAGGGCATTCAAATCCCTCACTCTCAAATCCCACCAAAGCAACAAGTGCTAGGGAGGAATTAGAGAGGAAGAACAATGGTGGAAGTCAACCAATGACTCCAAGATCTAGATCCAATGGGTTCCCCTCACTTAGAGGAGGAATAGATTGGTGGGGATTGTAGATCTAGATCTCCTCTTCCAAAGCCCTCAAAAAGATGCAAGAATCATAGGAGGGAGGTGGGAGGAGGCAAGCTCAAGAGGGTCAACAATGGAGGTCAATTTCGTGCTCAAGAACTTACTAAAACGTTGCGGGAAGAACCCCCTTTTATAGGAAAAGGCAAATATGGCCATTGGGAGGAAACAACGCGAACCCGGTTTGAAGTCTGGTTGGAACGACCCCAGAACCGGGCAACTCGGTTCCTAGGCCGGTGGACCGGACTACAAACCGAAATACTTCTGTAAGCCAACCCGGAATATACTCGGTCGCGAAAACTAGAAAACCCGGTCTGAGATCCGGTCAACCGGAGCTAGAACCGGACCGTCCGGTGTGGGGCTCGGTTGGACCAGATCCACAACCGGGTTGAAACTGAATTCACGAAAAACGCAATAACTTTTGCATCCGGACTCCGATTTCGATGATCTTGGGCTTGTTTTGACGAGGACAACAAGATCTACAATATGGTGCATGAAAACATCATAAATCCAACAATGGAAGGTATAACCAAATGAGGAAAGGCATGAAGCCTTCCTATAAGAAGAACCGGTAAAACCTTCAAACTCGAAAACGCCATATAAGATGCATACGAATTCTATTTTCAATGAACTTGGGCTTGTTGAAGAGCTAGAAATAAGCTCAAGAACCTCACATAGAGAAAATACCAAGAAGCAACAAAATAGGAAGATGCAAAGTATGCAAAGGATTGAGCTCCCTATGACGATGTGATCAAGTTACCCAACCAAAGCCCCTCTTGATAGTGCGGCTATATATCCTATAACCCGGTCTCCTAAAAATCACCTTGAGACCGGTAAAAGGAAAACCTAGCAAGGACATACCTTTGCCTTGCGCATCCCTCTTGATCTTGATGACAACGCTTCAAGCTCCATCCAAGCAGGAATGCATCACTTGATCATTGTTGCTTCGTGAAGATTCATAATTTGCTCCCCCATACACCACTAAGGGATAGCTTCATTAGGACACATCTTCACATGTCCATTTTCACCAATATGGACGGCAAGCTTCAAGGAAAATGATCTTCTCGAGATGCTTATCTTGAACTTGCCCTTCTCAACCTTGATGGCGATCACCACTTGATGCCATCCTCTCATGGGCTATTGAGATCTTCACTTTTGAAGCATGCCCATGGAAAGATACCTATCCCATATATAAAACACAAGGCAACATATATAATGGGTTAGTTCATGATGCATAAATGACAAGGCTTACCACACCACAAGATCCAAGTGGTACATTATTTATGCTTCATGCTCCATCTCAATATCTTGAGGTACATAAGGAACTCACTCTTCACTCTTTGCATTGGACAATCAAGAGTCTTCTCATGCTCCATCTCAATATCTTGAGGTACATAAGGAACTCTCCATTTGATTACATGCTCTAAATCTTAATCAACCATAGCTCAACTAATGAGGCTAATATGACCCTGACTTAGAGCCATATCTTGAATTCTTCTATAGAGATCACACTCTCAAGATCTTGAACAAATCATATTTGTCAAGGGGATGATCCCCGGGTACCCCAACCGAATAAGAAACAAGACAGTCGGAGCGCGTCCGGCTAACCAGAGGCAGCCGGACAAGGCAAGACAGGCCGGCTATCCCCTGGTAGCCGGATCAGCAGGAGGCAGCCAGATACGGCTACATAGCCGGACTCAATCAATGGGACAGGGCGACGTGTGTATCAGTGCACAGTACGCCCTGTATGGTGACAAGACTGGCAACTACTCGGCCATACCGAAGACTTTGCGTGGGTGACGCAGGAACAGTGGCCGGTGCTGACGACAGGCTCGCACGGCATCCACTGTGCCTACGACAGCCATACCGCTCGTACTCCGACAGGACAAGCCATACCGAACACTGTGGATGACTAGTCGGCTGGGACCCGCCTGTGGGGCCCTCTAGTCAGACTGGCCAGTGAGACCTTTGCCTCTCTGCCTATATAAGGAGAGGCAAGGCCTCAGTAGAAAGGGTTGGTCTCATTGCATTTAAGGCAGTAGCTAGAGAACACAACTCATGGAGCACTTGTAGTTCGTATATTCCACATAGCCAGATCCGACAGGAGTAGGGGCTTTACCTCACCACGAGGGCCCCGAACCTGGGTACTTCTCGCGTCCCGTTACGCTCGCTTGTATCCAATCCCGCCTGTGGACGCCGTCGACAGCTTCCCTGCTAGTCCCCACACCTCTATCTAACCTCCTCAGGTACTGCCGTTCCCAATACAACGATAGTTGGCACCCACCGTGGGGCTAGATGGCATCGACCGGAGTCACGTTCCGCACGGGACTCCGCACTTCAGCCGGTGAGCGCATGGCCTCCGGCCTGGTGCTCACGCTCGGCAAATTCGACTGCGTCATCGACAACGCTTCCTGCTTCGCCGGAACCTCCGTCCCGGCGAACGGCACCGTTCTGCTATTCGGCGACCTCTCTGTTTACGTCACCACCGTCTCGGAACGTTTCCCTAGGGAAATCATCTCTATCGCGGAGCTGCCGTGCTCAGACGGCAGTGCCTCCGCCGCACCTCGTGGCACGGAGGTCATGATGGCCGGTTCCAGCTCCCATCCCCGCCAGCCGCGGGAGCGAGGCGCGGACGAGGTCGGAACTTCGGCTCCCCCGCAGCCTCGGAACCCGGTGGAGGATGCCATTGATCGGCTCCTGACGTCGGTTAACCTCGGGGATAACCCGGAGGAGGCGGAGGCCAACTTCAGCATGGAGAGATAGATCCTCCTCCATGAGGCCATGGAGCTAGCTACAGCCCGTAAGCAGCTCGAGATCACCCGGCGCGAGTACGACCGCGTGCACGACCTCACTCCGGCTACCGCAGAGCCAAGCCGGCGCGGCCAGGTAAGGCGTCGGGGCGGCGAGCTTGGCGGTAGGTTGGAAAAGGACAGGGAACCGGATCCCGTGCCCGCCCTCGCACGGCCCACCTATAGCACGCCCATCAAGAACTTGCGCGCGGCGCGAGCCGCGGCAGAGGAACTGCCCAGCCTAGAGGGCGAGGAGCGAGCCCGCCAGCAAGCCCGCGTGCAGGAGCTCCTCCGCATCGCGGACGAGCAGGCTCGCGCCAACCGGCAGGTGCAGGAAGACCTTAGCTACTCCAGGAGGAGCGAGCTACCGGCCAACAGCAGGGGCGCGCCGCGTGACACCTAGCAGGCGTCCTCCCCTCAGCCGCCCAGGGCCCGCAGCAGGCGCCGCAGCTCCGGTAACAGGGGACGGCCGCGCCAGGAGCAGACGGTGAACAGCAACCCGCCACCTCCCCCTCCGCCAGCCGGAGCACCCAGACCATCCGGTTCCCGTCTCTCGGGCCGGGTGGGAGCGCCCAACCCGGATCGCCCGGATGCCCGCGACCGCATCGAGCTCCTCGCTCAAGCACGCGTCACGGAGGAGGAAGAGTCTACCGGTCCGGTTTGTTTCGGACCCCGTATCCAGAACGAGCCGTTTCCGGATAAATTCTCCCTGCCCAGGGACACCCCCAAGTACGACAGCAACATGAAGCTGGAGGACTGGCTGACCGACTACGCTACGGCAGTCGGCATCGCGCATGGGAACAAGCGCACAACCATGCGCTACATCCCCCTCATGCTAACTGGGTCAGCGAGGACATGGCTCAATAGCCTCGCGCCTAACAGCATCAACTCCTGGCCTGACTTCGAGAAGGTGTTCGTCCGCAACTTCAACGGCACGTACAAGCGCCCAGGGCGCCCACGCGACCTGGCCTTGTGCGTCCAGGGCGACCACGAGACCGACCGCGAGTACCTCGCCAAGTGGACGGAGCTGCACAACACTTGCGAGGGCATCCTAGAGAGCCAAGCCATCGGCTTCTTCATCGAGGGTTGCCGCGAAGGCACCATGCTTCGCCACCGGCTACTGTGTGACGAGCCAAAGACCATGGCGGAGCTCATGACGGTTGCGGACCAGTACGCAACGGCGGATGCCGCCATGAAGAAGCCCCTCCGAGTAAACGTGGACAGCCGCCCGACTCCCACGAAGCCGGCTCGTGACCGACCCAGCAATGGAGAAGCCGGACCCTCTAGACACCACGACAACGACAACCGGTTCCATGGGGACCGCCAGGCCGGACAGCAGAAGCCTTGCTACCATGCGCGACAAGTCAATGCTGTGGAGGGCACGCCCGACGCGCCGCCTAATGAAGCAAGGAGGCAGAAGCCACGGCTCACCTTCGACCAGATGTTCGATGGCCCGTGCAAGTGGCATAGCGGTCCCTTCAAGCCGGCTACACACACCACCCGGAACTGCAGCTGGACTCGCCAACTAAAGGACCAGGGCAACCAGCCGCGTCCCCCGCCTCCCCCACCGGGCGGACCTCCACCACCGGCTGGGGGAGCCGGCAATGATGGCAACGGCGGCAATGGCAGCAACAACAACGGCTACCCCCAGCCGCACGCCGCCTACCACATTTTCGAGACGGAGCAGGACGACGAGCACAGCCGCAGGCGACGCTCCAGGGAGGTCAACACCATCGCCTCTCAGGTTCCCCAGTATCTGAACTGGTCGGAAACCCCTATCACCTGGATCCGGGCGGATCAGCCTGAGCATCTACCGACTCCCAGGGGCTACGCCATGGTGCTCGACCCCCTCATCGTCTCCAACGCACGCACTTGCCGATTCTCGCGCGTCCTCATCGACAGAGGCAGCAGCCTCAACCTCCTCTACCAGTCCTCGCTGGAGAAGCTGGGCATTCGCGAAAGCGACCTGCGCCCGACTACCACGACGTTCCACGGCATACTGCCGGGGCCAGCCTGCGCCCTGCTGGGGAAAATCCAGCTGGACGTCATTTTCGGGACCGAGGAGAACTTCCGCCACGAACCAATCTGGTTCGAGGTGGTAAATCTGACGAGCTCCTACCACGCTCTCCTCGGGCGCCCCGCCCTCGCCAAGTTCATGGCCATCCCCCACTACGCCTACCTCAAGACGAAGATGCCAGGACCCCACGGTGTGATCACCGTCGCTGGCTGCTTCAGGCGATCGATGGAGTGCGCCTCAGCCGGTTCCAAACTAGCAGAGGCCCTCATCATAGCCGAGGAGAAGCGCGTGATCATGTGCAATGTGGCCATGGCCCAGCAGGACATTCCGGCTAGCAGCAAGCCGGTTGGAGAAGGAGCCTTCCAGCCAGCAAAGGAGACGAGGAGGACCCTGCTCGACCCCTCTGATCTGACCAAGTTCGTCACCATTGGTGCCGACTTGGACACCAAATAGGAAGGCGCGCTCGTCGACTTCCTCCGTGAGAATCGGGACATCTTTGCGTGGTCCCCCAAGGACATGCCGGGTGTGCCGAGGGAGTTCGCCAAGCACTCACTTCACGTGCGTCCGGATGCCAAGCCGGTCAAGCAACCTCTGCGCCGGTTCGCAGAGGAGAAGAGAAAGATAATCAGTGACGAGATCACCCGGCTCCTTGCAGCCGAGTTCATCATGGAAGTGTACCACCCGGACTGGCTGGCGAACCCAGTCCTAGTGCTGAAGAAGAACAAGACCTGGCGCATGTGTATCGACTACACCAGCCTGAACAAGGCGTGCCCTAAAGACCCCTTCGCCTTGCCCCGTATCGATCAAGTCATCGATTCCACGGCCGGCTGTGATTTGTTGTCTTTTTTAGATTGTTATTCCAGGTACAATCAGATCCGGCTGAACCCAGCTGATCAGATTAAGACATCATTTATCACCCCCTATGGGGCTTTCTGCTATGTAACCATGCCTTTCGACCTAAAGAACGCAGGCGCCACCTATCAGTGATGTATGCAGAAATGCTTGCACTCGCAGATAGGCCGAAACGTGCACGCTTACGTGGATGGCGTGGTTATCAAGACCAAGGAGAGGCGCACCCTCCTTGAGGACCTGGGAGAAACATTTGGCAACCTCCGCCAGTATCGGATGAAGCTGAACCCAGAGAAGTGCGGCTTCGGGGTACCGTCCGGTCAGCTCCTCGGTTTCCTTGTTTCACAGCGAGGTATCGAGGCAAATCCGGAGAAGATCGCGGCCATCGCGAGGATGCAACCGCCCAGGAACCTGCTTGGAGTCCAGAAGTTCACCGGATGCCTTCCTTCCCTCAGTCGTTTTGTCAGTCGACTGGGGGAGAAGGCACTCCCGTTGTACCAACTGATGAAGAAGACGGACAAGTTCTCCTGGACTTCGCAAGCCGACGCCGCGTTTCACGACCTCAAGCGCATGCTATCCACAGCACCGGTTCTAGCCACGCCGGCTAGTAAGGAGCCGATGTTGCTCTATATAGCAGCCATCAGCCGGGTCGTCAGCGTCGTCCTGGTGGTGGAGCGCCCCGAGGAAGGCAAGGCTCAGCCGGTTCAGAGGCCCGTCTACTACCTCAGCGATGTTCTCTCCCTCTCCAAGCAGAACTACCCCCACTACCAGAAGATGTGCTACGGCGTGTACCTGGCATGCAAGAAGCTCAAGCACTACTTCCAGGAGCATCCGATTAAGGTCGTGTGCACTGCACCCCTTTCGGAAATCATCGGCAACAAGGACGCCACCGGCCGAGTCGCCAAGTGGGCCATCGAGCTTGCCGCCTACTCCATCCAGTACGAGCCCCGGCTCACGATCAAGTCGCAAGCGTTGGCGGACTTCCTCGTCGACTGGGCCGAGACCCAGTATCTCCCACCGGTTCCGGATTCGGACCATTGGCGGATGCACTTCGACGGATCAAAGATGCTCGGGGGCTTGGGAGCCGGCATCGTGCTCACCTCGCCCAAGGGAGACCGGCTGGAGTACGTACTATAGATCCACTTCAAGGCCTCCAACAACGTAGCCGAATACGAGGCACTGGCGCACGGACTCCGGCTAGCCAAGGAGATCGGTGTCAACCGGATCCTGTGCTTCGGCGATTTGGACTTGGTGGTGCAGCAAGTATCCGGGGAATGGGACGCTAGAGACGCAAACATGGCTCTCTACCGGTTCCACATCCAGAAGCTCAGCACCTCATTCGACGGGTGCGAATTTCACCACATCCCCTGCGTCAACAATGAGGCAGCCGACGGGCTCTCCAAGATCGGATCCACCAGGCAGGCCATCCCACCAGGGGTGTCCTTGGAGTACCTACGCAAGCCATCCATCAACCCGTCGCCAGAATCAGACTCCATCATCTGGGCAGGAACCGTTCCGGCCGACGGAACGGCAGAAGCAGAGCCGGCAGAACCACCAAAAAAGAAGACCCGCACCAACTCCGGCCGGGCAGCGCCTTCCGGCTCGCAAGGCCCGGGGGCTGCCGGCTCACCTAGCGGCTCGGGGGCTGCCTCTCCGGATACCCGTCAACCAGAGAACGTGAGCATCCTCGTCATTCGGGAAGTGCCATCCTGGGCACAGCCCTTCATGAGCTACATCGCCAATGGAGAACTTCCGGACGACGAGGTGCAGGCCAGGCAAATCCGGCGCCGCGCGCACGCATACACCATCATAAACGGCGAGCTATACAAGCGCAGTGTGTCCGGAATCTTCCAAAGATGTGTTGATACGGATACGGGCCACCGGCTACTCAAGGACATCCACCAGGGCGAGTGCGGGCACCACGCTTCATCAAGGGCGATAGTCGCCAAGGCGTTTCACCATGGTTTCTATTGGCCCACCGCCCTCGAGGACGCTGAGCAGCTGGTCCGCGCATGCAATGGGTGCCAGCGCTTCGGGCAGCTCAGGCACATGCCAACTTCGGTACTCAAGACCATACCGATCACCTGGCCGTTCGCGGTTTGGGGCCTTGACATGGCCGGTCCCTTCAGGCGAGCGCGCGCGGGCATGACCCACCTGCTGGTGGCGGTGGACAAGTTCACGAAGTGGATCGAGGCCAAGCCTATCCGAAAGCTGGATGGGGCGATGGTTGTCACCTTCTTCACCAACATCATCAACCGCTTTGGCTACCCCAATAGCATCATCACCGACAACGGCACGAACTTCGCCAAGGGGGCCTTCGCCCGGTTCTGCAGCAACAAGGGCATCCGGCTGGACCTCACCTCCGTCGCGCACCCGCAATCTAACGGGCAAGTCGAAAGAGCAAACGGCTTAGTGCTAGCCGGCATCAAGCCACGTCTCATCGAGCCGTTGGAGCGTTCACCCGGATGTTGGATTGAAGAACTTCCGGCTGTGCTGTGGAGCCTCCGCACCATGCCGAATAGGTCAACCGGCTACACGCCGTTCTTCCTGGTCTACGGATCGGAAGCCGTCCTCTCCGCCGACATCGAGTTCGACTCCCCTCGCAAGCTTCTCTACAACAAAAAAAGCCAACCAGGAGGTGCGGGAGGATGGAGTGGACCTCCTGGAGGAGGCCCGCGAGCTGGCGTTGTCCAGATCAGCCCTGTACCAGCAGTGACTACGTCGCTACCATTCAAACCGGATCCGCCCAGTCGCATTCCGCGAGGGCGACCTGGTTCTCTGGCTGGTGCAAGACACGAAGGGCATGCACAAGCTATCGCCACCCTGGGAGGGCCCCTTCATCATCAGCCGGGCGCTGCCCAACGACTCCTACTACCTCATCAACGCGCAGCAGCCGCGCAAGAACAAGATGGACAAATCAGACGAGGAGACCGAGCGTCCCTGGAACGCGGCCCTGCTGCGCCCATTTTACACCTAGTCGCCAGACAGTGTATGTATCCTGAAACCCCTATGAATAAAAATACGGACCCCACGAGAATCTCGGGGGCCCCTTGCCAGAAATATGTATGCACCTGTTCTCCGGTTACTGTTTTTCCGGCTCCGGCAACCCCTACCCGGGGCTCGCCGGCTGGCCCAGCCTGCTAAGTCAACAAACCGGCTGAGTACTGTGCGACGATGTCAGAGGCCCACTCTTTGTCTCAGCTACAGACCGTAACCCGGCTGTCCGGCTAGCAAGAGCAAAAGCCCGAGGCATCCCACACGAAAAACAGGGAGGAGACGCGACAGATCGGGTGTCCCGGCCCTGCAACTAGCTCAAACCAATCCAGCTGCTAAGCCTTTAGTACCGTGCGCAAGGTACTGTCAGCTCCCTTCGATCCCGGCTGCCCGGCAAGGATGCAGCAAAAACAGCAGAGCGCACGGGAAAGCGACTAAGTGGCTAGAAAGGGACATGCCAGTTTTCGAAAAAACAAGCCGTTTTCCGGCTACAATTTGGCAGACTAACGTACTAACCTATGTGGACATGTGTGTATGCGTACGTACGTGCGTCCGACTACTTAGAGTCGGAGTCCAGGAGAAGGAAAGAAGATTCGAAGTCCTTGCCTTCATCAAGCACTCCGAATCTCGGGGGCTACACCCACTAGGTGCGCTCGCGCGCCCCCAGTGGAATCTTATGATTCCCGACCGGCTAAAGGCGTTTAGCCGGCCATTCGGAGCCCAGGTGAGGGCAAGGGCTGGAGCAAGAAAAAGACAAGGAAGATTTGAAGCACCTGGCTACGCCAGCTACTCCGAATCTCGGGGGCTACACCCAGTGGGTGCGCTCGCGCGCCCCACTGGAATGTTAGTTCCCCCGGCTAAAAGGGTTCAGCCAGCGAAAGCAACCGACTGAGACAAGTCTAGTCGGATAAAGACAGAAGAACTGGGAAAGAAGGAAGATTCGAAGCACCTGCCTTCGCCAACTACTGCAAATCTCGGGGGCTACACCCAGTGGGTGCGCTTGTGCGCCCCCACTGGGGGTGTAGATTATCCGGCTAAAGGCGTGTAGCCGGACAAGGTTAGCCGGGCAAAATGGCAAAAAGAAACTCAGCGCACAAGTAAGGAAAAAGGATTTTAACAATAACAAGCAAAAGAGAGACGAAGCTCTCGCAACTTACCCGACGTCAAAGACAGCCGGCACAAACAGACAAGGTTCACAAGTGTACAACACAAGACAATTACACCCGGCATCCCGGGGCGATATCTAGGCGGCAGGACCCTTGCCGTGAGGGAGATCTTGGCCAGCGGAAACCTCGGGCGGCGGAGGAGGCGCGGAGTCTGATCCGGTTCCGACGCTGGCAGACGGCGGCATCGGGACCTCCACATCAGGAGTGCCAACGGACTCTGAGTCGGAGAGGACCTCGTCGGGGTCCACATAGTCGGCGATCTTGATGGCGGACCCGCGGAGCTCCGGATGGGCTTGGCGGATGGCGGCAAGATCAGCCCCGGCACGGAAGCCTCCGTCGATCTTCTCGACGTGGGCATCCTTGTACCAGGAGAGCATCAAGGCCAAGGCCATCTCCGCTCCGGCTCGTGCAGCCAGATCCTGTAGCCGGTCCACTGCAGCCGGCACCTCTCCCACCTTCGCAGCCAGCTGCGCCATTGTCTCCGGGACCAGAGCCTCCGGCCAGACAAAGGAGAAGATGTCCCTCGCCGCCTGGCGAAGCTTAGCAGCCTCCTCGCCAAGAAGGACGACGAGCTCCTGGGCCGTAGGCTGCGCTCCCGGCCAATTCTCGTGCAGCCGGTTGTAGGCCAGCAGGTCTATGCCGGGGTAAAAACTTGTCAGAAAAGAGAAGTCAGATCCGGCTACCGGATCCAGAAAGACAAAGAGACGGAAAGAAAACTCACACTTGGCGGTGTGGCCGACCTGCATCAGCTCCTCCACCAGCGCCTTCTCCTTGAGTGCCAACCGTTTGATCTCCTTCTCTTGGTCCTTGTTCTGGGCCTCGAGAAGGGAGAAGGCTTCGGTCCGGCTGGCGAGCGAGGCGTCGCGCTCCTTGATGGTGGCCTCCAGGCCGTCCACCCGCGCGTGCCAGTCCTTGTTCTGCAGCCGCAGAGTGGAGTTGGACTTGCTCAACCGGTCGTTCGCCTTCTTCAAGCGATCGATCTCGCGCTGAGCGCACACGAGGATGGCTGCAACAAACCGGCTATCAGTACCCAAAAAAAGAGGGAAAGAGCCGGATAAAGTGAACTTACTCTAGGAGGTCCTGTTGGCGGCAGCGAGCTTCTGCTCCAACGACCGGTTCCTGCCGGCTGTGGCCTCCAGCAGCCGGATCTCCTTCACCGCCAGCTCGAGCGTGGCGGCAAGGTCCGACAGCGAGGCAGCGGAAGAGGCGTCGTCGTCCACGGAGTTGGCGGCCAGGGACTCCTTCGCCGTGACCACCGCCGCCTGCCACTCCTCCCCGGGCTCCTCGTCGGAGTTGTCGTCGCCAATGACGACGAGCTCCTTGCCAGCAGCCCCCCGTGCGCCCGCGGAGGAGCCTTCCGGCTGGTTGGACCTCGCTCCGGCTGGGCGGAGTCAGTCGGCTCAGCCCGAGGGGGAGGCGAAGGCTGCGCCTCAGAGGAAGGAGGAGCGTTGGTCGGCGCAGTCGGGGTGCGGGGCGGCGACCCGGCGGGCGCGCGAGCCGGGCTCGCGGCTCCAAAGGAAACGAGCGTGCTAAGGAAAAAGCGAGGAAGACAGGAGCAAAACAAGCCAAAGTCAGAAAAGGAGGAAAAAGGCAAATAGACAGAAAGGGAAGGGGGAGAAGGAACAAACCCCGGCACCACAGGAGGCGGCCCCTTCTTCCGGCCAAGACGGCTTGACGGCAGGCTGCCGGACCGGCTTGGCGGCGGGGCGCCGGACCGGCTCCTCCGCTGCGGGGCGGCGGGAGCCGGAGCGGCTGGAGCCGCTCCCACCCACTCCCCCGTCCGTCGTGGAGCGCATCGCCGGCTCCGCGATCGGCATGGCCTGCTCCTCGTGCACCTCCGGGTGTGGGTCGGCGGCCGGCTCGTCGTTCCGACTGGGGAAGGCGTCGCCATCCCCATCCGATTCCTCGCCGGACCGCCGGGCGCGCGTCTCGGGCAGGTTAGGCGCGAACTCCTTGAGGGCCGCCGCGCCCTCGTCGCGGATGATGCAGGGGAACATCTGCCGAACACAAAAGTCAGCCAGACGAAGACAAAGAACAAGAACAAGAAGACATCAAAAGTGCATCCGGCTAGAAGAGCTTACCCGAGGCGTGCGGTTCTCCCACGCATACGGCGCCAGGCTGAACTTCCAGTTCTCCGGCAGCCGCTCTTTGGTGATCATCCACACCCACTCCTTCAGGTTGTAGTAGCGGGGATCGCGGCGCGACAGCCGGGTCGGGTCCAGCCGGCCCGAATAGTAGCACATCTTGTGTGCTCGTTGCTGCAACGGCATCATCAGCCGGGACATCCAGCTGAGAGTGACGTCCAAGCCAGTCAGCCGGCAGTGGACGAGGGAGTGCATGCGCTTCAGCAGCTCGTCTGTCTCCGCCTTGTCGCCGTGGAACTTCAAGTCCTAGTTCTGCCGGCTGGACTCAACGTCCTGGAAGGCCAGCAGATTGATCCGGTCGACATTGGTGAGGTTCTTCACGTAGAAGTACGACTGCTGCCACAGTCGCACCGTATCATGAAGAAGGAACTTGGGGTAGCTAGTCTGCGAGCGGGAGTAAATGGAGGCGCCGCCGCAGACGACTAAGGGCCCCTGGGTGAACTGCACCTACGGCCGGACTTGAAAGAGCCGGCAGAAGAGCCCGAGATCCGGCTGGATCCCGAGATAGCTCTCGCAGAAAGCAACGAAATGCGCCAACGTTCCGATTGCGTTGGCGCCGAGGTGGTGGAGACGAAGGTCAAAGAAGGCGAGGAAGGTCAAGAGGAACGGGTTCACCGGAAGGGCAAACCCGCGGGCCAGATGGGACAGGAATATGACGCGCTCGCCCTCCTCCGGATGCGGCGACACTTCCCCGGCCGGCGCTAGCCGCACCGCCACCTCCTCCGCCGGCGGGAGGACGCGGGTGGCGTGGTACTTCACGATCTGGTCCTCGGTGACGGCGGAGCTGCACCAGGCCCCGCGGTCGGCGGCCATCTCCAGTTGATGAGGGGGAGCGGCGACGAAAGAGTGGCGGTGGCCCGTAACATCGACAACGGCGAGCGGGCGGCGCAGAGAGCAAGAGCGCAGAAGCAGAAGCACGCGGGGAAGAAGGAACTGCAGCGGGGTAGCGAAGGAAAGAAATCGCCTCCCCCTCGGCGTCCCTTTAAAGAGCCAGAAGGGCAACCGTCGACGGGGCACGTGGCGTGCATCCGGGCGACCCACACCCCACCCGCCGCCTAAGATCCCGTGTGCCGGAGTAGGATGCGCAGTAGATCCTGGAGCAGAAACCGAAGCGCTGGACATCAGCTTCCCGAGGCAACGTGTGACGGGACGTTATGCTGCCCGCCGCAGAGTAATGATGGCGCGTGCGCGCGTGGCCGGCGTCAGAACGGACGTCACGGGTAGCGCAACCGCCATGCTCAGCCGGACGCAAATTCAAACACAAGAGGAAGCGCTCGCACATTTCGCCTAAAGGCGGAATCCACACGGGCTCGGGGGCTAGTGTCAGGGGGATGATCCCCGGGTACCCCAATCGAATAAGAAACAAGACAGTCGGAGCGCGTCCGGCTAACCAGAGGCAGCCGGACAAGGCAAGACAGGCCGGCTATCCCCTGGTAGCTAGATCAGCAGGAGGCAGCCAGATACGGCTACATAGCCGGACTCAATCAATGGGACAGGGCGACGTGTGTATCAGTGCACAGTACGCCCTGTACAGTGACAAGACTGGCAACTACTCGGCCATACCGAAGACTTTGCGTGAGTGACGCAGGAACAGTGGCCGGTGCTGACGACAGGCTCGCACGGCGTCCACTTTGCCTACGACAGCCATACCGCTCGTACTCCGACAGGACAAGCCATACCGGACACTGTGGATGACTAGTCGGCTGGGACCCGCCTGTGGGGCCCTCTAGTCGGACTGGCCAGTGAGACCTTTGCCTCTCTGCCTATATAAGGAGAGGCAGGGCCTCAGTAGAAAGGGTTGGTCTCATTGCATTTAAGGCAGTAGCTAGAGAACATAGCTCATGGAGCACTTGTAGTTCGTATATTCCACATAGCCAGATCCGGCAGGAGTAGGGGCTTTACCTCACCACGAGGGCCCCGAACCTGGGTACTTCTCACGTCCCGTTATGCTCGCTTGTATCCAATCCCGCCTGTGGACGCCGTCGACAGCTTCCCTGCTAGTCCCCACACCTCTATCTAACCTCCTCAGGTACTGTCGTTTCCAATACAACGACAATATTCTTATCTTCAATTCGATGATCTTGATGCCAAAACTCAAGGTATATGTTTATCTTCATGGCATCCATACTTAAATCCAACATATGGACTACAAGCATGACCTATGGAATATTCCTTCATATAAAACTCAATGAAAACATTAGTCCATAGGGATTGTCATTAATCACCAAAACCACACATAGGCGCAATTACCCTTTCAATCTCCCCCATTTTGGTAATTGATGACAATCACAACAAGAGGGTTTATATAATGAATATTAGAAACAAGTACGCAACTTATCCGAGAATAAGTTGAATACAAGAGGTTGTATTTGATATGGTTAAGTAACACAAAGATACTAGCCCATATCAAATTGCTTCTACTCACACAAGCTACAACTAATGCAAGAGATGTGAGTAGAACCAACATATATAGAGCAAACTCCCCCACAATATATGCACGTGTGATGTACTTGAATTTCATAGCATACATTGTCAAGCATAACCTTTGGGAGAGTTTGCACTATATATATTCAACCATGAAATACACAATAAAGATGAAATGCATGAAAGGCAAACACTTAAGAACAAACCAATCTTAAGTAGAAAACCATTTCCCTTAAAACCCTCTAAACTTCTCCCCCATTGACAACAAGTGCCAAAATGGATGACAAAGTTAGAAGGCCAATATAGTTCAAGTTCCTCCCAAGGTGTGCATTTCTCATAATATGAGTGAAATCATATGCACATATCCAATGATGAGTACTTGGAGGAAATCAACTACATTGAGGATCAAATATTGCTAAAGGATAACAAGGTGAAGAAACTTCAACGGATGAAGCAAGCAATCAAAAGATCCAAATATTCAAATGGACAAATAGTGATCTAAATGAAATAAGGAAGCTCCCCAAGGTTTGTGCATAAATGAGTTGTTTCATTTGAATACAATATGCACAAGCATGGAATCCTCACTCCCTTTATATCATTTTAGAACACAACCAAGATACAAGGAGTATAGATATAAATCAATGCACTTATCAAGACAAGCTTAAGTCCAAAAGAAACCAAAAATGAAATATGAGTGCATGAAGATGCAATGAAAGTAAATCGGGCACTCATAAATCAAGACCTTACCAAAACCATTAAAAACTATGTGGATAAGTGAGATGGTTGCCAAAGGAGAGGATAACAAGGCGAGAGATTAACACTCTTGTGTATATAAGTTTCTAATTGGGAAATCATGGGAATAATCCACAAAGAAACATCCACACATAAGAGGTTAATAAAGATAAGAAAACATGATATCCAAGAGGAAGTCATAAGATATACCAAAAATGATATTTTGCTTAAGTGCATATATAGCCCATGGCTCTATTTTCTCTCATGGTATATCAATGAGCTTCACCAAAGAAAAGGAAAAAAACCTCAAGAACATCACAGCTAACACTAAGGGAACTAATGCTAGTTGGGATATTTTGAGAAAGGCAACAAGTATCAAAAGGAAGGATTCAATGCAATTTCAACAATATTGCACATGAGAGTACATTGAGGATTTGATATGCAATAAATTGCTAGAAGGCATATTCGGGATTGGTGAATCATGAGCATGATTTTATATATTCCCCATTATATGCATCATCTCAAATTACTCACATAAGCAATAAGGATAGACAAGTCTTTCAACGATCCTTGCAAGAACCGCAACATTTACAAACAAATAAATTCATGCCAAGATGCAACCTACGAGAGATTGGATGGAAGAAGAGTACGCATGAATAAGATACGTGTTACCGAGATAGCAATGGTATGATGTAGTAGATAAGAATTCTTCGATCATCCTAGCTTGGCTCCAATTATAATGTGGTGACAACACCTTCCTTATAGATAAGACAAGCATCCATTGCATCTCCAATGTACCTAAAACAACATTCAAGTACATCTTGGTCCCCAAACTTATTGGGTCCAAAGTGGTTAGACTAACCACAACACATAGGACATACTCCATAAAAATATGTGCATATTTAAATATGAAATTTGAATTTCATGCACATCATAGCCGTTTAAGGATTTGATGGAGTATACCCTATATATTGGATCAAAGAAAGCAAAACAGGATATAAGATATACATTTAGTAAACATGCATGCACGATACTTTCAAGAACCAACGAAGATATAATTTGGACAAAACACCAAACTATTCAAGAAGGCATACAAGGTGTGACAAAACACATTTGTTTTCCAAACTATATCAAAGAATCAAATCAACATAAGATTTGGTCAGCAAAGTTCAACAAATGAACCAAGCAAAAACTATTGAGCATAAAAGATGAGATAAAAACATAAATGCTCAAATATTTATCTCATTCAAGCAAATAACATAGTGAAGAAAGAATGAGATAACAAACTCCCAAGGGAGCAAGGTTTCAACAAATAAACCAAACCCTTAACACTTTTCACAATGGCACAAGGTTCCGAGAAGAAAAGGTTTGTCTTCCACTAAAATCACATTTGATGATAATCAAAAACACCATCAAAGAGATGTTCCAAAAGCCAAGGAAGACAATGGGAGCCACAACAATTTTTTTAAAGATAAGCTAGAAGAAGAGGTATATAAACTCAAGGGAGAAATCTAGCCGTTTGTAGCATTTTCTGTGAAACTCGGTTTTAAGTTCGGTTGGACCGGATCCCACACCGGACCACCCGGTGTATAGCCCGGTCAACCGGATTCCAAACCGGGATGCTCTCAGTGAGTGAACCTAGATAGACTCGGTATATGAAACCGAGAATCCCGGTTTGGGTTCGGTTGATCGGAACTGGTACCGGACCGCCCGGTGTACAACCCGGTCAACCGGAATCCAAACCGGGATGCTCACAGTGAGTGAGCCCGGATAGACTCGGTATATGAAACCGAGAATCCTGGTTTGGGTTCGGTTGACCGGGACTGGTACCGGACCGTCTGGTCTGGGAACCGGTTCAACCGGCCTGAGAATCAAGTTTGGCAGAGATGTTATCAAGCTTAGATTTCTTTCTTCTCTCGATAGAGATAAGCATTTGAGGAAAAAAAGGCCACACCAAGAATTTCTTACTCAAGCAAAGACCGAAAAGACTACCAATAAAAGCTTCTAACAAGAAAATAGGACCTTGTTTGAGCTAACATGCCACCTAGATACAAGATAATCAACAATATCAACTCTAAGTGGCACCACCTCATGTTCACATTTCCTAGGATTGTGATATGCAAAGGAAGCATATTACTCCCCCATAATGTGGTATCCAATTTTTCTTAATAAGAGAAAAAAACAACCTCAACTAGAAATAATTAATGGACATTTAGAATTTGAATTTCTCATGAGTATGACACACCACATAGTGACTAGATAATCTTGCAATATCAATACTAAGTGGTAGTACTCATGTACACGCATTTTAAGGTATGAGAGATGCACGAGGAATATCACTCCCCCAAAATGGGATGTTCCATTAACCACTCGAAAAGAGCCAAATAAGATATCAACAAGATGCATTAGAGGCTCAAAGCAAAACACACAAGTAAATGATGTGCCAAACACATAGACATACTTGAATACACAAAATAAGCAAGCATGAGGCACAACAAATACAAACACATACTTGGTACAAAACCAAAACATGTAAAGGGGCAAGTAACTTTCAATATAAAAGAGCTGAGTTCGAGTTACCGCAAAGAGGCACATTGGGTATATGGTAGGGAGATGACAATCCTTATAACTTGGCTTTATAAAATATAATATATGAAGATCCCTTAATTATTCATGAGTTAGCCAAGTCTCTAATGCCCTCCAAAAACACCTATTGATCAAGTTTGAGCTTGTTGGTCCCCAACCAAGTTGGGTCCTAAGAGGTTAGTCACAATAGGCTTGGCAACCCAAATGGTTCGTTTCTTGACACCACTTTGAGTTCCAACAAACTTGGCAAACACATTGCCATCCTTATCCTTCCCAAGAGAATAATAATCATCAACAATGATAGGGTTAGATAAGGTACCATTTGAACATGAAGAGGCCAAGTGCCCCTTCTCACGACATATGTAGCAACAAGTGCTCCCCTTTCTCTTCTTCATTAATTTCTTGGCTTGGGGAGCCTTATCTTGATTCTTCTTGGGAAGTGGCCTAGCTTCAACTTGAGGTTGAGATTGGGCTTGACCTTGAACTTGTGGCCGCTTCCCTTGTTGCTTCTCATTCAAGTTCTTTTTCTTCAATGGACAAGATCTTACATGATGTCCTACAACCTTGCACTAGAAGTAAACAATCTTGGCCGAATCCTTGACTTGGTCTTGGCCCTTCTTCTTGTTGCTCTTGGACTTGTTCTTGTTATTGGAGTTGAATACAAGTCCACTTTTATCATTGGGGTATTTTTGCACACTCAAAATATTATCGAGTGTGGATTTTCCTTCATGACTCTTTTTCAAGTCTTTCTCCAAAGAAGTGACTTGGGCCTTGAGCTGTTCGATTTCCTCTACATGGTTAGTATAAATAGAGGTACTAGAGGAAGTAGAAGCTTCATTGTTAGAGCAACAAGGAAAAGCAAGTAATCCAACACAAGGTTTATCACTAGTATGACTAGAAGGATCACTAGGACTAACACATGGCAAAATAGCATTTTGAGTAGAAGTTGTGATAATGTCCAAAAGAGGCTCACAAGATGTTACCTTAGTGATACTTGCCTCATGAGCTAATTTTAGCCCATCATAGGAGATTAGAAGATCATTATGAGAGGCCAAGAGTGTTCCATGACTTTCTTCCAATTTCCCATAATTGCTAGTTAGCAACTCAAGTTGAGCCCTTAGCTCAACATTCTCCTTTAGGGTAGATGCTTCACAAGAAGTAGAGTTAGTAGCACTAGCATCATTAATAGATTTTTCCTTTTCAAGCTCATAAGATTCAATTTTTTGTATGAGGAGACAATTAGTGTGCTTCTCCTCGGCAATCTCTTGCTTAACGAGATTGAATCTCCGACTCCCATCATCAAGTTGGAAATCCAACTCCTCTATGGTTTCCGTTTGTTTAGTTATGGTGTCCATAACGTGTTTGATACAAGCAACGGCCTTACTATTACCACGAAGAGAGGTACACAAAAAGTTCAGCTCAAGCACAAGAGCTCTAGTATCCTCATCAAGGTCATCATCACTATCATCATTATCATTGCTATTATCTAGAGAAGAGATGTTGGGATCCAAAGTAGGAGATACCTTTGATCCTCTTGCCATAAGGCACATGTGAGCATGGGAGGATGAAGATGAGGATATTCTTTAATCTTCATTCATGATCGTGTCTTGCTCCATAGGGTGTTTGATTTCCTCTACATTGTTAGATACACAACTAGAGGAAATAGAAGCATTTTGTTTATTGGAACAAGACAAATCAAGCATATCATCTACACTAGTCCTCAAATAATTTCTAGACAATATGCAAGGACTAGCAACACAAGGGGATATAAAATTATCGTTGCAAGTAGTGCTTAAGTCCAAACTCTCTACACCATTAGCATTTATAGAAGATGAATCATTGGTGTGAAGAGAACCACTATCATTATTACATATGATTTCCCCACTCACCATGCCATTACCTTGTGATTTTTCACATGTAGGTGAAGTGGAGGGAATTGAAATCTCATCATGGCCGGAGGTGGAAGCCACCTGGAGTTCTTCATGATGTGAAGGAGAAGAGAGCTCCTCGGAGATACCACCGACCCTATGAGAAATGGACCCACCAAATATTTCTTTAATCTTGGTCCACATCTCATGAGATGACTTGCGCTTTACATTTGACAAGAACAAATTAACTATGGGGCTCAAGGAGAAAATAAGCTCATTAGATACTTGAGCTTCGAGATGTAAATTTTTCTCATCCTCTAAAGATAGATTTTTAGGATCCATCGGAGGAGAAAAACCTACATCTAGAAAACGCTCAATATTTCGACACAAGGTCCGAAGATTACAAAGCAAGCAATTTCTCCACAAAATATAATTTGTGCCATCAAAGATAATTGTGTCATTGTGCACTATACTACTAGCCGACATCTTTACACTCTAGGCGGTGAAGCCTAAACAAGGAGAAACCTTGCTCTGATACCAATTGAAAGGATAGAGATGTCGCCTAGAGGGGGGATAGGCAATTTTAAAACTATTACGGTTTTGGCTTGATAGAATGCGGAATTAAACTAACGTTTATTTTACAAGCACAAATCCTAAATACACTAGGCTCAACTAAGTGCACCAACAACAAGATAAGATAAGCAAGATAGCACAAGATAAATATACCACAAGTGATAGGCAAGATAAGTACTTCAAGCTCGATGGCTATCACAAGGAAAGTAAGCTCGGGTATAGAGATAACCGAGGCACGCGGAGACGAAGATGTATTCTCGTGTTCCCTTACAAGTAAGGTACGTCACGTTGGAGAGGTGTGGGATTCCACGAAGGATTTCCCAACGCCACGAAGGCTCACCTTCTTCTCCGAGTCTATCCCACGAAGGAATAGGCCCTTTCCTTATGGCTAGCTTTTCCCCCACTCCGGAGATGGCAAGCTCCACAACCACTTCACAAGCTCCATGAAGGAGAAGCCCGGGTCTCTTCACAATCTTCCACGAAGAGGACACCGCGGCACCAACCGCCAAGCCAACTAGGAGGTCACCCTCCAAGAGCAACAAGCTCACGGTCTCTCACTTGAACAAATCGTAGTGGAGAGCTCAACACTTATGCAAGAATGCAAAGCAAGAACACCAAGGGCATTCAAATCCCTCACTCTAAAATCCCACCAAAGCAACAAGTGCTAGGGAGGAATTACAGAGGAAGAACAATGGTGGAAGTCAACCAATGACTCCAAGATCTAGATCCAATGGGTTCCCCTCACTTAGAGGAGGAATAGATTGGTGGGGATTGTAGATCTAGATCTCCTCTTCCAAAGCCCTCAAAAAGATGCAAGAATCATAGGAGGGAAGTGGGAGGAGGCAAGCTCAAGAGGGTCAACAATGGAGGTCAATTTCGTGCTCAAGAACTTACTAAAACGTTGGGGGAAGAACCCCCTTTTATAGGGAAAGGCAAATATGGCCGTTGGGAAGAAACAGCGCGAACCCGGTTTGAAGTCCGGTTGGACCGGCCCCAGAACCGGGCAACTCGGTTCCCAGGCCGGTGGACCGGACTACAAACCGAAATACTTCTGTAAAGCAACCCGGAATAGACTCGGTCGCGAAAACCGGAAAACCCGGTCTGAGATCTGGTCAACCGGAGTTAGAACCGGACCGTCCGGTGTGGGGCTCGGTTGGACCGGATCCACAACCGGGATGAAACTGACTTCACGAAAAACGCAATAACTTTTGCATCCGGACTCCGATTTCGATGATCTTGGGCTTGTTTTGACGAGGACAACAAGCTCTACAATATGGTGCATGAAAAAATCATAGTCCAACAAAGGAAGGTATAACCAAATGAGGAAAGGCATTAAGCCTTCCTATAAGAAGAACCGGTAAAACCTTCAAACTCGAAAACGCCATATAAGATGCATACGAATTCCGTTTTCGATGAACTTGGGCTTGTTGAAGAGCTAGAAACAAGCTCAAGAACCTCAAATAGAGAAAATACCAAGAAGCAACAAAATAGGAAGATGCAAAGTATGCAAAGGATTGAGCTCCCTATGACGATGTGATCAAGTTACCCAACCGAAAGCCCCTCTTGATAGTGCGGCTATATATATCCTATAACCCAGTCTCCCAACAATCACCCTGAGACCAGTAAAAGGAAAACCTAGCAAGGACATACCTTTGCCTTGCGCATCCCGCTTGATCTTGATGACAACGCTTCAAGCTCCATCCATGCCGGAATGCATCACTTGATCATTGTTGCTTCGTGAAGATTCATAATTTGCTCCCCCATACACCACTAAGGGATAGCTTCATTAGGACACATCTTCACATGTCCATTTTCACCAATATGGACGGCAAGCTTCAGGCAAATGATCTTCTCGAGATGCTTATCTTGAACTTGCCCTTCTCAACCTTGATGGCGATCACCACTTGATGCCATCCTCTCATGGGCTATTGAGATCTTCACTTTTGAATCATGCCCATGGAAAGATACCTATCCCATATATAAAACACAAAGGAACATATATAATGGGTTAGTTCATGATGCATAAATGACAAGGCTTACCACACCACAAGATCCATGTGGTACATTATTTATGCTTCATGTGTTGACCAACTTGAAATAACTCTTCACTCTTTGCATTGGACAACCAAGAGTCTTCTCATGCTCCATATCAATATCTTGAGGTACATAAGGAACTCTTCATTTGATTACATGCTCTAAATCTTAATCAACCATAGCTCAACTAATGAGGCTAATATGACCCCGACTTAGAGCCATATCTTGAATTCTTCTATAGAGATCACACTCTCAAGATCTTGAACAAATCATATTCTTATCTTCAATTCGATGATCTTGATGCCAAAACTCAAGGTATATCTTTATCTTCATGGCATCCATACTAGAATCCAACATATGGACTACAAGCATGACCTATGGAATGTTCCTTCATATAAAACTCAATGAAAACATTAGACCATAGGGATTGCCATTAATCACCAAAATCACACATAGGGGCAATTACCCTTTCACTCATCTTCCTTGTCAGACCATTTCCCGATTCTTCTTGCTAATGATAGTGGCCCCAAATGGCCAAGATCCTTCCACTTCGAAAACTTTTGGGTAAAGATGCTCGAGTTTAAAGATGTTGTCAATGAATCTTGGAATAATAACTCGAACCACCTTGAGCATGCCAATGCCTATATCATAAGCTCAAGAAACTGGCCACCTCCTTCGGTGTTGGAGCAAGTCTCTTCTCCAAAGCTAAAGTGGAGGTTCGTATGGCCCTTGAGATCGTCCTTCGCTTGTCTTTTGTGAAAGAAAATAGAGCTCCTAGCATTGAGGAAAGAGAGTTAGGCACAAGACTAAAGAAGCGTGTTATTGGGTTGGCAGTGCTTGAAAGAACGAGGAAGTGTTGATCCTCAAGGGTCAAGAACTTGAAAGAGGGAGATGCTAACACTAGATATTTCCACCTCAAAGTGAATGCAAGACAAAGAAAAAACCTCATTCATAGATTGAAGCATAACAATGGTTGGGTTACCGAACATGAGCAAAAAAAGACCATCATCCGAAACCACTTCAAGATGATCATAAAGAGAGGACCACCTCGAACCAAAACTTTCAATTGGTCCAACATTCTGATTCCACAATGTGGTATAAGTGGGATTGCGATGCCTTTCTCTGAGGAAGAGGTCAAGGCCACGGTGGACAAAACCACAAGAGACAAGGCTCCAGTACTGGATGGCTTCACCGGAATTTTTTTCATGGCTTGTTGGAATACAATAAAAGGATACATCATGGTGGTCATCAATAAATTCTTAGAGCTTCACACAAATGAGCCACATTGGCTTAACTCTACTAAAATTGCTCTCATTCTAAAAAAAGGAAGGCGGCGAGACATTTCCGATTTTAGGCCCATAAGCCACATCCATGATATTGCAAAGCTAATATAAGAAATGATGGCCACAATACTTGCACTCCATATGAACAATATAGTTTCTAATGCCCAAAGTGCATTTATAAAAACAAGAAGTATGCATGACAATTTCTTATATGTGAGAAATCTTGTAAGGAAGCATCACAAGGAAAAAATCCCCTCTCTCCTCTTCGAGATTGACATAAATAAGGCCTTTGTTTCGGTCCATTGGGACTATTTGATGGAGTTGATTCAACACTTAGTCTACCCAAGCACCTTTAGAAATTGGGTGTTGGCCTTTCTATCCACTTCAACCTCAAGGGTCCTTTTGAATGGAATTAACGGAGACCCAACAAAGCATGGGAGAGGGCTTAGACAAGGGGGTCCGCTATCACCATTACTCTTTGTGTTGGCTATTGACCCTCTACACCATATCCTCTCTAAGGCAACCGACCAAGGCCACTTGCAAAATATAAGGGGAAGAGCTCCAACAATCCGTACTCCTTGTATGACGGTGATGCCTCTATTTTTGTCACCCCAAATAGAAATGACATCAAATTCCTTGCCGCCACCTTGGATGATTTTTGAAATGTTACCGAGCTTGTCACGAATTGTGAGAAAAGTCAAGTTGCACCCATTCGGTGTGATAGTGTGGATCTTAACAACATCCTACAAGCTTTCCTAGCAGCTCGTCTGCACTTCCCAATGAAATACCTTGGGCTCCATTTGTTAGTCACGAGACTTAAGAGAATTCATTACCAGCCTTTGGAGGACAAAGTAGCCCCCAAGTTGGTCCCTTCGCTTGGCAAGCATGTCAATATGGTCAGTCGTTCAACCCTTGTGAAAGCAGTCCTCACAAGTATTGCCATATACTACATCACCGTTTTTTATGTCCCTGTGGAAGTCCTCATGAAGTTTGATAGCATAAGATGTGCCTTCCTTTGGGCGGCATGTGAAAAGGTTACCTGCGGTAAATGCAAAGTCAATTGGGACAAAGTGTATCAACCTAAAGAGCACAGTGGGCTTGGAATCATCAATCTACAAAAAATTGCTTTGGCCCTACGAATGAGATGGATATGGTTTGAATGGAAACATGGGTTGGCCTTGGTAATCCTTGCACCCCACAAGACACAAACCTCTTCGCGGCGGCCACAAATGTGACCATTGGGAACAGAAAATGCCTCCTTTTGGGAATGCTCATGGCTAAATGGAATGCGTCCAAAAGATGTGTCCCCTTTGATTTTTGAGCTTTCGAAGAAGAAAAGCACTAAGGTGGAAAAGGCCTTGGAGAACGACTATAGGGTTATGCAAATCAACATAAATGGCCTAGCTACACAACATATTGTGCAATTCTACAACCTTAAGGAGATGCTACAAACTATAAATTTGGAACCAAATACCCTAGATTCTATGGAAGCTTTCCAACAACGAAGATTACTCGGCAAATTTGGCTTACACGATACAATTCCTTGGCCAAACAACTTATTCCATGCCTAAGTTGGTTTGGAAGCCATTGGTTACGCCTAAATGCAAGATATTCACGTGGTTGATCCTACAACATAGAGTTTGGACGGTGGATAGATTGGAAAAAGAGGATGGAAAAATTGTGGCCTTTGCAAACTATGCAACCTAGTCCAAGAATTGGCCGCTCACATTTTATTCAAATGTCGCTTCACCATTAGAATTTAGACGAGCCTAAAGGCTTGGCTTGGGCTATTTGGATTTGAACCTAACAATTGGAGAGACTTCCAAAATGTGCAAGATTGGTGGACCAATGCCATAAATAAGAAGGGAGATGCAAGAAGAGCGGTCGCGTTTATTGCCATGTTAGTGTCTTGATATATTTGGAAGGAGCATCATGGACGCATGTTTAGGATCCAATACTCTACCGTTAGCATGCTTCTCTAGAAAAACAAGGAGGATATGGCCATGTAGAGCCTTGAGGGTGTGAAAGCGCTTTGCAATATTATGTCGCAAGAGTAATTCTTGTAAGCTTTATGTTGGGTGCTCTTTGCCTGTTTTTAAGACCTCTAAAAAACCTCTTCTCTATCAATAAAAAATGGCAAGTCTTTTTCCTTGTTTCAAAACAAAAAAAGTTTGAAGTATGTTCAGGTTCAATTTTGTTTAGATTTTAGTTAAATCCTAAGAAATATGTTTAAATCGTGTGAAATCCTATGAAATTTGTCCAAATCGTGTGCTAGTTTTTGGAGATCGATTCTGTCGGCCATTGTTTAGTGGGCTAAATTTTTTCTTATCTATTTTTGTCCTCTAAATGTTTGTCCTTCGGTTAGATATGATCTTAACTACTCATGTTGTAGGGGCTCTCTATATTGTATCATGTGCATAATCACTTTGCTTGGAATGGGGGACAAAAAAGAATTATACTAATCAACTCGATCAATGTTTTTCCCCCCCTTAAAATTAAAGATATGTAGTATCATGTTGAAAGAAACGTGTGTGGATCCTCCAAGGGAATTGGACACGACCTATTTCCATGCCATTGCTAATGGTAGGAGGAGGAAGTGCTCGATCCCCTGCCTCTAGGAGGGGGACTCCCTTTTGGATACCTTGAAGGAGATCTCTAATGTCTACGCACTTCTATTCTTGTAGACAGTTGTTGGGCCTCCAAGTGCAGAGGTATGTAGAACATCAGCAAGTTTTCCCTTAAGTGGATCACCCAAGGTTTGTTGAACTCAGGGAGGAAGTGGTCAAAGGTATTCCCTCTCAAGCAACCCTGCAATCAAGATACAAGAAGTCTGTTGTTTCCCCAACAAACCCAATACACTTGTCAGGTGTATAGGTGCAGTAGTTCGGCGAAGAGATAGTGAAATACAAGTGGTATGGATATAAGATAACAGTGCTAGAAAATACTTTGATGGCGTGGAAGAGACTAAAGGCAAACTGAAATAAAGATGGAAGCAAGCAAACATGTAACAGATCTAGTTGCAAATGGTGTATTAATGCTTAGAAACAAGGCCTAGGGATCATACTTTCACTAGTGAACACTCTCTCATATAAAAATCTTCTCTTTATAATACTACTCTTAACTACTCTCCGGTTGGACACTCTAATCGATGGTAGGGCTATAACAGCATACCTCAAAGTAAGCCTTTCCCATCTAGAGAACCCCACACTGTCACCTTGAGTACTAGATGAGTCCAACAAACACCACAATTTCATAAAGACATCCAACACCAAATATAACTCATAACAAGTTTTTCTAATCTCTAGCCTAAGTTCCACCATGGTGAGCACGCTGTCACTTTCACACACATGGGGAGAGCAGAGATTCATTAAAGCACTTGAGTAGCAAGGTAGATCTATAGATTACAAGCTCATGACCACAACAAGATCATGCATAGAGAGAGAGATGAACACATAGCTACCGGTAGAACCCTTAGCCTCGAGAGAGAGAACTACTCCCTCCTCATCATGGGAATCAGCAATGGTGATGGAGATGGTGGTGGAGATCGATGGAGATGGCTCCGGGGGCACTTCCCCGTCCCGGCAGGGTGCCTGAATAGAGACTTTATGTCCCTCGAATCTCCTTTTCGGTGGCGGCGGCACAGCGGAACTTTTCGTGGATTTCTGGTTGACGATTTAGGATTTTGGTGTCGGGAGGCTTCTTATAGGCCAGAGGGCAAGGTCGGTGGGCGGCCAGGGGGCCCACACCATGCCCTGGCACGGCCTAGGTGGACTCACGCCTAGGGGTGGTGTGGCCACCCTGTGGCCCCTCTCCGACTCTCCTTCTGGCTCCAGGAGTCTTCCGGGAAAATATCAACTTTGGCTTTTGTCCGGTCCAATTCCGAGAATATTGATTTTATGACTTTCTTGGAACCAAAAACAGCAGAAAACAGGCAACTGGCACTGTGGCTCTTGTTAATAGGTTAGTCCAAGAAATCATATGAAAAGTACTCCAAAGTGTGGACAAAACACAATAAAGTAGATAAAACCAAGCATGGAACATCAAAAATTATAGATACATTTGCAATGTATCAACATCCCCAAGCTTAACTTTTGCTCGTCCTCGAGTAGGTAAGTGATAAAAAGAAAGAATAATTTTTGAGGTGACATGCACCATCAAAGACTTGATCAAAGTATTTGCAAAACATTCAAAGCTGGGATCATAGTACTTCAATCATAACATGAAAGACAAAGTTCTAGCAATAAGCAAGGAAACTATGTTGCAACATGAAAAGGCACAAACAAAAGATTCATGAATAACAATGCTTTGCAAGACGTTTGTTTGTTTCACATAAAGAAAACATAGCATAGTGGCATTCAGCTTGTCCCTCATGGAGTAGCAAACATAAATGCATAGGACACCTTCAAAGTTCATAAGAGTGACTAGATACAATAGTTTAAAACAAGCAATATCAAAGTATGCATCAATCAATTAGTCTTGGGACAATGCACATATAACTAAGAATGGCCACTATGCTCTCAAAGTAGGTGCATAAAGATAGAAAGTGGAGACTCAATATAATGGTGGAAGAAAGGCTTTTTGTAAAAGGAAGTAGGGATTCAAGTCTCATAAAGAGCTTCCAAAAATTATGGTACTTATAGCTTTCAGCTCTCATTGCCCCTATCATAAGCATCTTGAAGTGATTAAGGTTAAAGTGAACAAACTATGGTGTACATACTTGATGAAGTATAAGTTAGAAATCTCATGTACCTTGTATACGAGGGCCGCTCCTCATGCTACTCAAGTTTAGTCACCGTTAAGTTCTTGTCATCATAAGTATATGTGTATCATTGAGAACCGCCAACAGGGTACCCCTTGCCCGATGATACGGAAGAATCCCCATATCAAAATGACAGGGCAAGCAGATAATGAGCATCGCAGCATTCTTCTTATTTACCGTGGGAATATGGTGCTTTTTTCTCTCTTTCCTATTTTCATAGTATCTTTTTTTTTCTTTTATCTTTTTTTCTCAATATAGGACTCTTTTTTTTATAAGAAGAATGCTTCATAGACAGCTCATTATGGTTACGCTGCAGGTTTCCACCATGTCAGCATGGATTAGACCAGCGGCCCAGGCGTTTCTCTAACACATATACATAACTACATGGACTTACAAGCTCTCCTTTCATTTCACACCGACGACATCCATATACAAAAGAGCATGATATCAACTAGGTACAAGTACCAAGTGCAATGTTGAAAGCGTTCCCCATGAAAGCATGGTTCTACTAATTCCCAAATAATAAGTGCAAGCATATACAACATAGAAGACACAATGGTTCAAGTTTATTAAGGGCAAGAAAAGTAAAGTGTGCCATCAAGTTCGTGAGAGCTGTAATCACTAGTTTTCACATAACAAGTGGAAGGTAAACAAAAGCATGAATGTACTTGGAATATCATATGCTAGTAAGTAGGTATGGTGGACTCTTTTGAATAACTTGGTTTAGGGAGTTGGATGCATGAGTGGAACTCATACTTGGTTGTGGAGGCTAGCAAAAGACTGGGAGCGACAAACTAAGAGAGCAATAATGGCCATAATCATGCAGAGCGACAAAACATCATTGATCAAAGCATAAAGTGATACTACAAGTTGAAAACTAAAGGATCATAAAGGCTATGGTGACGTGGGATAGTCATAACATGGTGTGAGCATGTGCCAAGTCAACCCAAATAAAGCATCAAAGGAGAATACCACTATATTATGCTTTAATATGCTAAAACAACGCATGATTCATCCAAGACACATTAAGCAATATCAATTGTTTATAACAAGTCATGCTACAACAAAGAATACTAAGCATAAAGCCAAAACAATATCAAGCATGGCATGACAAAGCATAGGCCACAGTAAAAAACAAGCTCTTTTTACCACATAAGCATGAACTTTCCAACTCTTTTCCAAACCAAACTATTTGCAAACCATTGTATGAAAGAGGGGGTCCAACCAATTTATTCAGAAAACTAAGCAAACCAAGCAAACGAAAACTAAGAACAAAAATGAAGGCGCTCCAAGAACAACACAACTGTGCATGAAACAATAAAAATGAAGCGTTTGGAAGAAACCTGGGATTTTTATTGATGAAGAAGGGGATGCCTTGGGCATCCCCAAGCTTTGACGCTTGTACTTCTTGGATATTTCTTGGGGTGACACGTGTGGCATCCCCAAGCTTGAGATTTAGTCCATCCTTCATCTCATTACTCATTCCTTCCATACACCTGAAATTTTTCCTTCATACAAAACTTCAGACAATCTTTATTAGCAACATTATTGCACTCAAGATAAATAAGTCTTAAGGTTCAGTTCTAAAACCAAATAAACTTCCATTAGAACACTAGCTAATGTAGCACTTCCCTCAAAAAGCTCAATTGCCCAAAAGAACTCAAAAAGGAACCCACAAGAAGCAAATGCAGAAAATGCCAGAAATCTGTCAAAACAGTTCAGCAGGTAAAGACGAATTTTTTCGAAGACCTTCTGTTGCTCAAATCGAAAAGTGTTGAACTAACAAAACTTAGATAACAACCTGGGGCAGAAGCACAAACAATTACAGCTCCATCCGACATACAGAGCTCTCTCACGAATTTTTACGGTGAAGCACAAAAATCTGTTTCGGGACAACAACTTTCCCAATCATTACTTCTCTCTCATTAGAGGTTACTCTTGGCACAAAAAGAAAATAAAAAGGATAAGGAGTGGTTATTACAGAAGTAATAACTTCCAAGACTCATCTAAAACTTTTAGGTTATCTCCCAATAAGTACTTTTCTTTAACGCCTTTAAGTTAGGCATGATAGTTTGAGAAGATGCTCACATAAGACATATGAATTGAAGTAAAAGAGAGCATCAAGAAGCAAATTGAAAACCCATTTAAGTCTAACCCACTTCCTATGCATAGGAATCTTGTAAATAAACAAGTCATGAAAGCACAAAGAAACAAACATAATAAAGCAAAACAAGTGCAACTTCAAGACTTTCAACATAAAGAGGGGAAACTTAATATTGTTGAGATACATAAAACCATGTTTTCCTCTCTCATAATAACTTTCAGTAGCATCCTGAATAAAATTAACAATATAACTATCACATAAAACATTCTTATCATGAGCCACATGCATAAAAGAATTAATACTCCCCACATAAACATATTCATTCTTATTAATTGTAGTGGGAGAAAATTCAACAAAATAGCTATCATTATTATTTTCATCACCATAATAATCAAATATAGGAGGCATATTGTAATCATAATTAATTTCCTCCTCAATAGTAGGTGGACTAAAAATATCATATTCATCATTGTAATCATCATATATTGGAGATTTGGTATCATCAAAGTAAACTTTCTCCTCCATGCTTGGGGGACTAAAAAGATCATGCTCATCAAAACCAACTTCCCCAAGCTTAGACTTTTCCATAGCATTAGCAATAATGGTGTCCAAAGAATTCATACTAACAACATTGCTATTAGCATGCAAATAAAGTTCCATAGGTTTTTTAATTTTCTCTTCAAACACTTCATGTCCTAACTCAAGATAAATACTATAAAGCTCTCTAATTTTTTTATTGTTTTCCATTAAGCCTAACTAGTGAAAACAAGAAACAAAAAGACAAAATTGCAGAATCTAAAGGAAATAACTTCGAGCACTCACACCGGAAAATAGGCGTTTGTCGTGGGAGGTTCTTCTTCTTTAATCCTCCGGTGTGAATACCTTTTACCTTACCTCCCCGGCAACGGCGCCAGAAAATAGCTTGATGTCTACGCACTTCTATTCTTGTAGACAGTTGTTGGGCCTCCAAATATAGAGGTTTGTAGAACAGCAGCAAGTTTTCCCTTAAGTGGATCACCCAAGGTTTATCGAACTCAGGGAGGAAGTGGTCAAACGTATTCCCTCTCAAGCAACCCTGCAATCAAGATACAAGAAGTCTCTTGTGTCCCCAACACACCCAATACACTTGTCAGGTGTATAGGTGCACTAGTTCGGTGAAGAGATAGTGAAATACAAGTGGTATGGATATAAGATAACTGTGCTAGAAAATATTTTGATGGCATGGAAGAGACTAAAGGCAAACTGAAATAAAGATGGAAGCAAGCAAACATGTAACAGATCTAGTTGCAAACGGTGTATCAATGCTTAGAAACAAGGCCTAGGGGTCATACTTTCACTAGTGAACACTCTCTCATATAAATATCTTCTCTTTATGATACTACTCTTAACTACTCTCCGGTTGGATACTCTAATCGATGGTAGGGCTATAACAACACACCTCAAAGTAAGCCTTTCCCATCTAGAGAACCCCACACTGTCACCTTGAGTACTAGATGAGTCCAACAAACACCACAATTTCATAAAGACATCCAACTCCAAATATAACTCATAACAAGTATTTGTAATCTCTAGCCTAAGTGCCACCATGGTGAGCACGCTGTCACTTTCACACACATGGGGAGAGCAGAGATTCATTAAAGCACTTGAGTAGTAAGGTAGATCTATAGATTACAAGCTCATGACCACAACAAGATCATGCATAGAGAGAGAGACAGATGAACACATAGCTACCGGTAGAACCCTTAGCCTCGAGAGAGAACTACTCCCTCCTCATCATGGGAATCAGCAATGGTGATGGAGATGGTGGTGGAGATCGATGGAGATTGGTCTGGGGGCACTTCCCCGTCTCTGCAGGGTGCCAGAACACAGACTTTCTGTCCCCTGAATCTCCTTTTCGGTGGAGGCGGCGCAGTGGAACTTTTCGTGGATTTCTGGTTGACGATTTAGGGTTTTGGTGTCGGGAGGCTTCTTATAGGCCAGAGGGCAAGGTCGGTGGGCGGCCAGGGGGCCCACACCATGCCCTGGCGTGGCCTAGGTGGACCCGCGCCTAGGGGTGGTGTGGCCACCCTGTGGCCCCTCTCCGAGTCTCCTTCTGGCTCCAGGAGTCCTCCGGGAAAATATCAACTTTGGCTTTTGTCCGGTCCAATTCCGAGAATATTGATTTTCTGACTTTCCTAGAACCAAAAACAGTAGAAAACAGGCAGCTGGCACTATGGCTCTTGTTAATAGATTAGTCCAAGAAATCATATGAAAAGTACTCCAAAGTGTGCACAAAACACAAGAAAGTAGATAAAACCAAGCATGGAACATCAAAAATTATAGATACATTTGCAATGTATCACTCCTCCCATATGTATTCCTTCTATAAAGCATTATTCTCGGCCTCGCCACATTCTGGCCTCTCGCTGGCTCCGGACTTTTTGTTTGAGGAGGCAACGGTTACCCTCGTCAAGAATGAGGAGCTCACACTCCCATTCGTCCTGGAAGAGGTAACTCTTGCGATTAAGTCCATGAAGACCAACTCGGGCCCATGGCCATATGGTCTTCTAGTCGCCTTCTTTTAGACCTTATTGGAGGCTCTTCACCTGGTCATCATGCAATTGTTCTAGGAGTTCTACACTTGTTGGGGGGATACCCCCGGGTAGGGTCACGCCGGGGTATAAAGGCCGAGTTAGCCGAGGTACGGCAAGGTCAAAGCAAGTGCTGGCCGAGTCACCTCAAGGCAGGCCGAATCACGGAGTAACCCGGACCAGGGGATGTCCACCTAACTGAGTCTCAACCGACTTATATCATATGTCGGCAGGATATGTCTAACTTGTATGCAGGTACAGGTGAGGCCGGGTTAACCAGGCATGATCCGGATTATATCAGGCTTGCAAGAGAAGGAAGGTATCTCGCTGGTCAAAAGGAGGTCATTGTACGCAGAGCGTGAGCAAAGCGGACAGAGGCTAGGACCACCGAGGCGTGGTCGACAAGGGTGACGTTGCCTGTGTCGGATGACGTTGGCGCCACAGAGGCTCATGTAGCCTCTGCATGGCTTTCGACAGGGAAAAGTGACCCGATCGGTTTACTATTTTTGGAAGAGGCATATTCCTTGGAATATGCCGCCATGTATGCCCTAGTTGGAGACCTAGTCACCCCTATATAAGGAGGGCTAGGGCCTCTGTAGAAGGGGTTGATCTCTAGTGGGTTGGTCTTTACTGGTTGAGTACTAGTTTTCTAGAGGGCTAGTTAGTGGTGAGAGTAAGAGAGTTCCTTCTTCCTCCTCTCCCCAATACAGCTCAAGGAGCACTTGTAACCTTGGAATCTCATTGGACAATACAAAGCTTCCGTGTGTAGAATCACTACACTATCCCTCCCTGGATTCCTCTAGTGCATTTAGTCCCCACCTTTAGCCTATCCATGGCATCTGCCGTGACACCACCACGACAGTTGGCGCCCACCGTGGGGCTAGCAGCGCTAGCAGGGGTGAATATCCGGACGGGAAACCTCGTCGGCACCGGCGAACGCATCGTCTCCGGGCTCGTTCAGTGCTTTGGAGCGCTGGACTTCGTCAGCGACAACGCTGGCTGCTTCGGCAAGCGTCCTCTCCCGCGCAACGGCCTCTTCGTCAAGCTTGGCGCACACAAGATCTATGTTGTTGTTGATGTGTCGTGCGTTCATCCGTGGCACATCGTCGAAGGAGGCGAGCCACCCCTTAGTGCGGCTCGTGGGGGCGCGTATCACTCGCTCCCCGGACCACGCTGATGTGATGGTGACCGTGCCTGGCGCTGACGCAAGCAAGGATCTGGCACTAGATCCGGAGGTAACACCTAAGGCACCAAGGAAAAGTAGAGGTCCTCCGCTAGAGAGGTCAGAGAATGTGCTGTAGTAGGCGATAGATAGCTTGACAAGCCCAGTAGCAGCAGTGGTAGATCCGGCTTAGGCACAGGCCGAGTTAGAGGAAACTAGGAAGAAAATCCTAGAGGGTGCAAAAAAGATAGCCGCAGCTCAGCAGTCGTTAAACATGACGCTGCGTGAGTACGTAAAGGCGAATAAGGTGGATGCTGTAAAAGTGAAGGGGAGAAACCTCATGAGTGAAATCAACAAAGAGGGTGATACTAGAGAACTGTTTGTCCGTGGGGCTGCCGAAGTATAGTACCCCGGCAAAGAACCTCAGAGCAGCAAATGCAGCTGCATCTGAGTTAGAGGGTCTGACGGGTGAAGCCCGTCAGAGACAGCAGGAAAGGGTCAATGAGTTGGTTCGGATTGCGAACATGCAAAATGAGGAATTGCACAGGGCTAATCTGGTGAGAGCTGGGGCCTCCAAAATCGTTCATTCGGCGGTGGGTAACCCAGAGAAATCCGCTGGAGCTGCATCGTCTCCTCATGGTGGTCCTAGGAGAGAGGAGATAGTAACCTCGGCCAGGAGGAACAAACAAATAGTCCCATATGACCCGGCAAAGGCAGGGAAAGGAAAATAAGTGTAGAGAAATGAGGATCAACGAAATGTGAGCCGAGGTGAAACTGGCCGAGGTAACCGCGACCAAGGCAATGCCGGTCAGAGGAACGCTGTGAACGGCAATGCCGGACAGCGTAACCCGGCGGATGTAGGACAACCGCAGCAGCAGAATATACCACGACAAGAGCGTAGTGCCGGCCAAGGTATGCAGCAGAGAGCAGCTCCGCATGAGCAAGATAGATATAATGATGGTGATTTGGAGATGGTGAATGCAGGGTATCCCAGGCCGGACTATCACGTGATAGGGTCGAGATTGGGAAGCAGGAACTTGATGCCTGATGATGCCAGGCTAAAACTAGATCGGATGTATAGGTCGGAGCAGATTGAGTGTCAAGGTCCTCCGAGTCCAGCATGTTTTGGGCCCCGGATCATGAAGGAGCCTCCAGTACCTAACTTCCAGTTACCTAGAGGCACTAAGACATATGACGGCAGCACAAAGCCGGAGGATTGGTTAATTAACTATGCAATAGCTGTAAAGATTGCTACAGGCAACTTGAGATGGGCTGTGAGATATGTACCTCAGATGCTGGAGGGGCCAGCGAGGGTATGGCTAAACAATTTGCCACCCGGAAGTATTAACTGTTGGATCAATTTTGAGGAAATGTTTGTTAGTAATTTCTCAAGCACGTATCGGAGGCCCAACAGGCCACAGACCCTAGCAATGCGCAAGCAGAGACCGAATGAGACAGACCGGGAGTTCTTAACCCGTTGGTGCATGGTGCGAAACTCATGTGAGGGCATAATTGAGTCACAGGCCATAGCTTGGTTTGCGCAAGGATGCAGATATGCAAGCATGCTATGGCAAAGGTTGCAAAGGGATATGCCAACTACATTGGCAAAAACAATCCGGATTGCTGATTCATATGCCCTGGGTGACCCGACGTAGCCTAGGCTCATGTCAAACGAGTCAAGCGAGGAGTACTATCAGCGAGATGGGGCCGGGTCATCTCGGAGAAATGATTACCGGGGTAAAAGAAGAGATGATAGACCGGATTACCGGTACAGTTCACAACAAGTTGCAGCTGTGAATCAAGATTAGCCCAGAGCAGGAAGCAACCAACGTCAGAAAACTGGAGGGCAGCAATGGACTCCAAGGAATGATGGCAAGAAAACTTGGACACCAGAGCAGAAGAAACAGCGGCAGGAAAAGAAGGACTGTCCGAGGTATACTTATGAGGCAAAACGCTGGATCAGCCGTGTAAATTTCACACGCCAAATCCGAGTAACCCAGCGGGTCACACAACCAGGCAGTGTGAGTGGATGCGAAATATAGAACAAAGTGGTTCGGGGAATGCTCAGGCACCTCGGAATGATCAACCTCGGCAGGAGTTACCCCGGCAGAAATTGCTCTCTAGAGCGAACACGCAACAGTTAATGTTGCCTCCCCTCCGCCGAGGTATGACAACCATGAGAGAAGGGATGCAGTGCATCAAGTGGAAGACCTGCATCAACCAGATCAAAGGTACCCTAGAAATGAGGGGAGAAATGAGTACAGAGAGCATCATCAGAGTTACTGTGTGTTCACCACAGAGGAGACAGACAGAAAGAGCTTGCAGCACCGACACATGGAAGTTAATGCGGTAATGCCAGCGGTGACGAGGTATATGCCTTGGTCGGACTAGGAAATTACCTGGAGCATCAAAGATCATCCCAAGCTTATGCCAAGTCCTGGTTCGTATGCGTTAGTGTTGGACCCAACATTCATTGGGCCAAACATAAATGTGAGGTTCTCAAAGGTGCTGATTAACAATGGCAGTAGCATAAACATCATGTACTTGGACACGATGCGCAAGTTGGGTATCTCGGAGAACATGCTCCAAGCTACAAGGACAACATTCCATGGCATTGTGCCAAGCATTTGTTGCAAACCCATTGGCGAGGTCCGAGTTGACGTGTTATTCGGCACGAGAGATAACTGCCGGACAGAAAACTTGGAGTTCGAAGTTGTCAATTTGGAGAGTGCATATCATGCGTTGCTTGGCAGGCCAGCCCTGAACAAATTCATGGCAAGTGCTCACATCAGTTACTTGAAGATGAAACTGCCTGGGCCAAATGGCGTGATTACCATAACTGGTGATTTTCGACGTTCCATTGAGTGTGCGTTAGCCGGATCTAACCTGGCCGAGTCACTCGTGATCGCGCAAGAGAAGATAAAAATCCAAGAGGTGGCGGCATTGGCTCAGTCCGCATAGCAGTATATGTCGGCGCTGAGTAACCTGCATGGTAGCGTCTCATTTCAAGCGATAAAAGATACCAAAATGTGCCTGTTGATGATATGTTCCCAGAGCGCACCATAACAATTGGTGCCGGGTTAAATGACAAATAGGAAAGCAAGCTCGTCAACTTCCTCCGTGAGAATCGGGATATTTTTGCTTGGTCCACACAGGACTTGCAAGGTGTTCCGAGGGAGTTGGCTGAGCACTCTGTGAATGTGAGACCCGGAGCAAAGCTGGTGAAGCAACCTCTCCGCCGCTTCGCCGAAGATAGGAGAAAGGTCATAGTGTTGGAGATATGCCCAAGAGGCAATGATAAAAGTGATTATTATTATATCTTTGTGTTTATGATGAATGTTTACATCCCATGCTATAATCATATTATTAGGAAACACTAATACATGTGTGTTTTGTAAACATATAAGATTCCCTAGTAAGCCTCTTGTTAAACTAGCTTGTTGATTAATTGATGATCATGGTTTCCTGATCATGGACATTAGGATATGATTAATAACAAGGTTATGTCATTAGGAGAATGATGTGATGGACACACACCCATAGTAACCGTAGCATAAGATCAAGTCATTAAATTCGTATTGCTGTAAGCTTTCAAATACATAGTAACCTATTCCTTAGACTATGAGGTTATGTTAATCACCATCACCGGATGGATACTTTGATGACATCAAACGCCGCTTCGTAACTGGGTGGTTATAAAAGTGTCATTGGGTATTCTGAAAGTATGTGTTGAAGCGCATGAACCAAGATTGGGATGTGTCCATCCATATGACGGATAGATATGCTCTGGGCCCTCTCGGTGGAATGTCATCTAGTTAGCTTGCAAGCATGTGACTGGGTCACAAGGGATGACATATCACGGAACGAGTAAAGAGTACTTATCAGTAACGAGGTAGAACTAGGTATGGAGATACCGACGATCAAACCTCGGATAAGTATTGTATCGCAAGACAAAGGGAATTAGTTTCGTATGTAAGTGGTTCAATCGATCGCGAAGTCATCGTTGAGTATGTGGGAGCCATTATGGATCTCCAGGTCCCGCTGATGGTTATTGATAGGAGATGTGTCTCTATCATGTCTACATAATCACGAACCGTAGGGTGACACACTTAAGGTTAGAAGTTGTTTTAAGTAGATATGGAATATGCGTTGGAGACCGAATGTTGTTCAGAGTCTCGGAATGGATCCGGGACATCATGAGGAGATCCGGAATGGTCCGGAGAATAAGATTCATATATAGGGGATCATTTTCTAAGTTAGGAAATGTAGCGGAGTGTTTGTATGAGGATTCTAGAAGGTTTCGGAATGTTCTGAAAGGTTCTAGAAGATATCTTGGAGTTTGCTTGAAAATCAAGATAGGGATCAAGGAGTCCTGGTGGGTCAAGATACGGAGTCGTGGGGGAGGAGGACTCCTCCCCCCACCTCCAATCCGCCGGCCTACAAGGGAGGGGAGTCCTACAAGGACTCCCCCTCCCTAGGCGCCTCCCTTCTTTAAATAGAGGGGCAGGGGCGCCCCCTCCTCCCCTGCTCCCATAACACCCAATCTCTGCCGCCTCTCTCCTCCACCATCTTCTGCACAGGCATAGGCGAAGCCCTGTAGAATTCTCTACTCCACCACCACCACCACGCCGTTCACTCCGTCCGTAAGACAAACTCAAGGAGGCTGACTTGACCAGGAAGCCAGTCTTGTAATAGTAAAAGCAACCTATCGCGCTGGGTCACCACTCCTTCCAGAGCTGCTGGGATTCCGTGGAGAAGATCTACTACCTCCGCTCCTCACTAGAACGGGGAGAGGAAGGTCTGCTTCGACTCCGCACGTGTGACCGACTGCGGAAGCGCTGCCGAAACGCGGCGCCGGAAGGATCGTCCACTTGACCAACTGCGGAAGTGCTGCTGGAACGCGACGCCGGAAGGATCGTCCACACGATCTTGAGATCGGCAAGTGATCGACTACATCAACCACGAGATCTAATCTCGTTAACGCTTTCAGATCTACGAGGGTTAGTTCCTATCTATCTCGTTGCTCATGTCTAGTAGATTAGATCTTGGCTTTTATCTAGATTAGATCTAGGTTTTGTTCGTTCTTGCGGTAGAATTTTTTTGTTTTCCATGCTACGAACCCATCAGTGGTATCAGAGCCGTATCTATGCGTAGATCTGTTGCACGAGTAGAACACAATGTTTTTGTGGGCGTTGATGCTTTTGTTGTCGGTGTCTTAGCGTGTACTTTGCATCTTGCGGCATGGTGGGATGAAGCAGCTCGGGCTAACATTACATGTCATCGCACATGAGACTTGCTCCACGCTTGACGTGCAACTTTCTTTGCACAAGTGGCTTTGCGGGTGTCTGTCTCTCCCACCATAGTTAAGATTCAATTTACAATGAGCATCTTGACAACACTTGTATCAACGTTGTAGTTCATGTTCGTAGGTAAGATCGGTCTTATGCGAAAGCCCCAAACCACGTAAAACTTGCAAAGAAAATTAGAGGCGTCTAACTTGTTTTTGCAGGGGTTTTGTGATGTGATATGGCCATCATGTGATTGTGATTGTATTTGATGTATGCAATGATCCTTGTTGTAATATGGCAACCGGCAGGAGCCTAATGGTTGTATTTAATTCTGTTAAGACTTGCGTGTCTATTCATCTTGTAATAGCTTTATTCCAAGTAGTTGTAATAGTTGCTGGTGATGATGGACAACCATGAAGCGGCGCCACTGACCTTGACGCAATGCTGGTGATGATGGAGATCATGTTCGTGTTTTGGAGATGGAGATCAAAGGTGCAAGAAGAAAAGGCCATATCATATCACACTAATTATGAATTGCCTGTGATGTTAATCCTTTATGCATCTTGTATTGCTTAGATCGCGACGGTAGCATTATAAGATGATCCCTCTCACTAAATTTCAAGTAATAAAGTGTTCACCCTTAGTTGGCACCGTTGCTAAGACTCGTCGTTTTGAAGCATCTCGTCATGATCGGATGTGATAGATTCTACGTGTGCATACAACGGGTGCAAGCCAGATTTGCACATGCGGAAACTAAGGTTATCTTGACGAGCCTAGCATGTACAGACATGGTCTCGGAACACGAAATACCTAAAGGTAGAGCATGAGTCATATAATTGATATGATGAACATGAAGATTGTTCGCCGATGAAACTACATCTTCTCTCGTGAAGATCGGGCTTGGTGTAGTGGACTTGGTTCGTGTAATCACTAAGACAATGTGAGGGATGTTGTTTTGAGTGGGAGTTCACCTAGTTAGTTTAAGAATTAAATTAGAACTCAATTTATCATAAACTTAGTCTAAACTACTTGCAAATTGTTGTAGATTATGGCGACCCCCTCCATCAATTTTAATGCGTTCCTAGAGAAAGAAAAGCTTAAGAACAATGGAAGAAATTTCACGGACTGGTTCTGTGGACTGAAGATCATCCTCAGGGCTGGTCAGTTGACCTATGTGCTCGATGCACCGCTAGGTGACCCACCTGCAGATAATGCCACCGATGACGAAAAGAATGTTTTCGCCACTCAGAAGAATCATTACTCCACAGTCCAGTGTGCCATCCTGTACGGTTTAGAAGCGGAGCTCCAACAGCGTTTTGAGCACCACGACCCGTTCGAGATCATTAAGGATCTCAGGCTAATTTTTGAGACTCGCGCGGCCATGGAGAGCTATGAGGCCTCCGAAAAGTTCTTTAACTGTAAGATGGAAGAAGGAAGCTCCGTTAGCGAGCACGTGCTCACCATGTCTGGGTACACAAAGAAGCTCCAAGAGTTGGGAATATCGATTCCTAATGAATTGGGGATTCACCGTCTCCTTCAATCACTGCCACCAAGTTACAAGAACTTTGTGATGAACTACAACATGCACTGCATGAACAAGACGTTGCCTGAACTGTCGTCCATGCTGAAAACTGCTGAAGTGGAGATCAAGAAGGAGCAACAAGTGTTGATGGTCAATAAGACCACCAATTTCAAGAAACGGGGCAAGCCTAAGAACAAGGGCAACTTCAAGAAGGACGGCAAGAAAGCTGCCGCACCTGCTAAGAAGCCCAAGGCTGGTCCTAAGCCTGAAACTGAGTGCTTCTACTGCAAGGGTGCTGGTCACTGGAAGCGTAACTGCCCCAAGTACCTGGTGGATCTGAAGAACAGCAACATCAAGAAGAAAGGTATATTTGATATATGTGTTATAGATGTGTATCTTACTAGTAATCCTAGTAGTGCCTGGGTATTTGATACTGGTTCGGTTGCTCATATTTGTAACTCGAAACAGGAGCTGCAGAATAAACGAAGACTGGCAAGAGACGAGGTGACGATGCGCATTGGAAATGGCTCCAAGGTTGATGTGATCGCTGTCGGCACGCTCCCTCTACATCTACCTTCGGGATTAGTTTTAAATTTAAATAATTGTTATTTGGTGCCTGCGTTAAGCATGAACATTATATCTGGATCCTGTTTATTGCGAGACGGTTACTCTTTTAAGTCCGAGAATAAAGGTTGTTCGATTTATATGAGTAATATCTTTTATGGTAATGCACCTGAGATGAATGGTTTATTCTTACTGAATCTCGATAGCAGTGATACACATGTTCACAACATAGATGCTAAACGAATAAAATTGAATGATAATTCTACATCCATGTGGCACTGTCGTCTTGGTCACATTGGAGTGAAGCGTATGAAGAAACTCCATTCTGATGGACTTCTTGAATCACTTGATTTTGAATCACTTGAAAGATGCGAAGCATGTCTAATGGGAAAAATGACTAAGACTCCATTCTCTGGTACAATGGAGCGAGCTACAGACTTATTGGAAATAATACATACCGATGTGTGTGGACCAATGAGTGTAGCATCGCGTGGTGGATATCGTTATGTTCTCACTTTCACGGATGACTTGAGTAGATATGGGTATGTCTACTTTATGAAACATAAGTCCGAAACTTTCGAGAAGTTTAAGGAATTTCAAAGTGAAGTGGAAAATCATCATAACAAGAAGATTAAGTTTCTGCGTTCTGACCGCGGAGGTGAATATCTGAGTTATGAGTTTGGCATGCATTTAAAGAAATGTGGAATACTTTCGCAGTTGACACCGCCGGGAACACCACAGCGAAATGGTGTGTCCGAACGTCGTAATCGAACTCTCTTAGATATAGTTTGGTCTATGATGTCTCTTACAGATTTACCGTTATCATTTTGGGGCTATGCATTAGAGACAACCGCATTCTCTTTAAATAGGGCACCATCTAAATCCGTTGAAACGACACCGTACGAATTGTGGTTTGGTAAGAAACCTAAGTTGTCGTTCCTTAAAGTTTGGGGTTGCGAAGCATATGTAAAGAAGTTACAACCTGATAAGCTAGAACCCAAAGCGGAGAAATGCATCTTCATAGGATACCCTAAAGAAACAATTGGGTATACCTTCTACCATAGATCCGAAGGCAAAGTTTTCGTTGCAAAGAATGGATCCTTTCTTGAGAAGGAGTTTCTCTCGAAAGAGGTGAATGGAAGGAAAGTAGAACTCGATGAGGTTATTGAACCTTCTCTCGGATTTGAGAGTAGCGCAGCACCGGAAGATGTTTTTGTGCCGCCTGCACCAATTGGAGAGGAAGCTAATGATAATGATCATGAAACTTCAAATGAAGTTACTGCTGAACCTCGCAGGTCAACGAGGGTTCGTACCACTCCTGATTGGTATGACTCTGCCTTGAACGTCATGTTGGTGGACAACGCTGATGACCCTGCGACGTATGAAGAAGCTATGGTGAGCCCAGATTCCGACAAATGGCTAGAAGCCATGAAATCCGAAATGGGATCCATGTACGAAAACCAAGTGTGGACTTTGGTGGACTTACCGGATGGCCGTAAGGCTGTCGAGAACAAATGGATTTTCAAGAGAAAAACAGATGTTGATGGTAATGTTACCGTCTATAAAGCTCGACTTGTCGCGAAAGGGTTCCGACAAATTCAAGGAGTTGACTATGATGAGACATTCTCACCAGTAGCGAAGCTAAAGTCTGTGAGGATTTTGTTAGCAATTGCTGCATATTTCAATTATGAGATTTGGCAGATGGATGTCAAAACGGTGTTCCTTAATGGTGACATTGAGGAAGAGTTGTATATGGTACAACCCAAGGGTTTTGTCGATCCTAAAGATGCTGACAAGGTATGCAAGCTTCAGCGCTCCATTTATGGACTGAAGCAAGCATCCCAGAGTTGGAATCAACGTTTTGATAAAGTAATCAAAAACTTTGGATTTATACAAACTTATGGAGAAGCTTGTATTTACAAGAAAGTGAGTGGGAGCTCTGTAGCATTCCTAGTACTATATGTAGATGACATATTGTTGATTGGGAATGATATAGAACTTCTTAATAGCGTCAAAACCTATTTGAATAATAGTTTTTCAATGAAGGATCTTGGCGAAGCGGCATACATTCTAGGCATCAGGATTTATAGAGATAGATCAAGACGCCTAATAGCGCTTTCACAAAGTACATACTTGGACAAAGTTCTAAAGAAGTTTAGAATGGAAGATAGCAAGAAGGGTTCGTGCCCATGTTGTCAAGTAAGACCTTGAGTAAAACTCAAAGTCTAGCTACGGCAGAAGATAGAGAGAAAATGAGTAATATTCCCTATGCCTCAGCCATAGGTTCTATCATGTATGCCATGCTGTGTACAAGACCGGATATAGCACATGCTGTTAGTTTGACTAGCAGATATCAAAGTGATCCTGGAATGGAGCACTGGACAGCGGTCAAAAATATCCTCAAGTACCTAAATAGGACTAAGGATATGGTTCTTTCTTATGGAGGTGATGAACAGCTTGTTGTAAACGGTTACACCGATGCTAGTTGGAACACCGATCCTGATGACTCGAAGTCACAATCAGGATACGTATTTATTTTGAATGGTGCTGCAGTGAGCTGGAGGAGTGCGAAGCAAAGCGTTGTGGCGAAATCTTCAACTGAATCGGAATACATAGCTGCTTCGGAGGCTGCACAAGAAGCCGTTTGGATGAAGGAATTCATTACTGAACTCGGCGTGGTTCCCAGTGCGTTGGACCCGATGGCCATCTACTGTGACAACACAGGTGCCATAGATAATGCGCAGGAGCCAAGGTCACATAGCAAGCTGAAGCACATCAAGCTACGTTTCCACGCTATTCGCGAGTATGTCCGAGATGGTGACATAAAGATTTGCAAAGTACACACTGATCTGAATGTGGCAGATCCATTGACTAAACCTCTCCCTAGGGCAAAGCATGACCAACACCAAAACGCCATGGGTGTTCGGTATATTACCATGTAATCTAGATTATTGACTCTAGTGCAAGTGGGAGACTATTGGAGATATGCCCAAGAGGCAATGATAAAAGTGATTATTACTATATCTTTGTGTTTATGATGAATGTTTACATCCCATGCTATAATTGTATTATTAGGAAACACTAATACATGTGTGTTTTGTAAACATATAAGAGTCCCTAGTAAGCCTCTTGTTAAACTAGCTTGTTGATTAATTAATGATCATGGTTTCCTGATCATGGACATTAGGATGTGATTAATAACAAGGTTATGTCATTAGGAGAATGATGTGATGGACACACACCCATAGTAAGCGTAGCATAAGATCAAGTCATTAAGTTCGTATTGCTGTAAGCTTTCAAATACATAGTAACCTATTCCTTCGACCATGAGGTTTTGTTAATCACCATCACCGGATGGATACTTTGATGACATCAAACGCCGCTTTGTAACTGGGTGGTTATAAAAGTGTCATTGGGTATTCTGAAAGTATGTGTTGAAGCGCATGAACCAAGATTGGGATTGGTCCATCCATATGACGGATAGATATGCTCTGGGCCCTCTCGGTGGAATGTCATCTAGTTAGCTTGCAAGCATGTGACTGGGTCACAAGGGATGACATATCACGGAACGAGTAAAGAGTACTTATCAGTAACGAGGTAGAACTAGGTATGGAGATACCGACGATCAAACCTCGGATAAGTATTGTATCGCAAGACAAAGGGAATTAGTTTCGTATGTAAGTGGTTCAATCGATCGCGAAGTCATCGTTGAGTATGTGGGAGCCATTATGGATCTCCAGGTCCCGCTGATGGTTATTGATAGGAGATGTGTCTCTATCATGTCTGCATAATCACGAACCGTAGGGTGACACACTTAAGGTTCGAAGTTGTTTTAAGTAGATATGGAATATGCGTTGGAGACCGAATGTTGTTCGGAGTCTCGGAATGGATCTGGGACATCACGAGGAGATCCGGAATGGTCCGGAGAATAAGATTCATATATAGGGGATCATTTTCTTAGTTAGGAAATGTTCCGGAGTGTTTGTATGAGGATTCTAGAAGGTTTCGGAATGTTCCGGAAGGTTCTAGAAGATATCTTGGAGTTTGCTTGAAAATCAAGATAGGGATCAAGGAGTCTTGGTGGGTCAAGATACGGAGTCGTGGGGGAGGAGGACTCCTCCCCCCACCTCCAATCCGCCGGCCTACAAGGGAGGGGAGTCCTACAAGGACTCCCCCTCCCTAGGCGCCTCCCTTCTTTAAATAGAGGGGCAGGGGCGCCCCCTCCTCCCCTGCTCCCATAACACCCAATCTCTGCCGCCTCTCTCCTCCACCATCTTCTGCACAGGCATAGGCGAAGCCCTGCAGAATTCTCTACTCCACCACCACCACCACGCCGTCATGCTGCTGGGATTCCGTGGAGAAGATCTACTACCTCCGCTGCTCGCTGGAACAGGGAGAGGAAGGTCTGCTTCGACTCCGCACGTGTGACCGACTGCGGAAGCGCTGCCGAAACGCGGCGCCGGAAGGATCGTCCACTTGACCGACTGCGGAAGCGCTGCTGGAATGCGACGCCGGAAGGATCGTCCACACGATCTTGAGATCGGCAAGTGATCGACTACATCAACCACGAGATCTAATCTCGTTAACGCTTTCGGATCTACGAGGGTTAGTTCCTATCTATCTCGTTGCTCATGTCTAGTAGATTAGATCTTGGCTTTTATCTATATTAGATCTAGGTTTTGTTCGTTCTTGCGGTAGAAATTTTTTGTTTTCCATGCTACGAACCCATCACATAGGGGATGAGACAGCTCGGTTGTTGGCTGCTGGATTTATCATGGAAGTGCTTTACCGGGATCTGTTGTCTAATCCGGTGCTGGTGGAGAAGAAGAAGGACGATCCGAACGTGGCAGTGGATTGGCGTATGTGTATCGATTACATGAACCTGAATAAGGCGTGTCCGAAAGATCCATTCCCACTACCAAGGATAGACCAAGTCATAGATTCTACTGCTGGGTATGAGTTGTTGTCGTTCATTGATGCATATTCTGGTTTCCACTAGATACGTCTGAACCCAAGTGATCAAATAAAGACTGTGTTTGTCACCCCGTATGGGGCTTATTGCTATCGCACCATGCCGTTTGGTTTACATAATGCAGGGGCAACGTACCAAAGATGTATGAAGAAATGTTTACACGACCAAATTGGTCAAAATGTGCAGGTATATGTGGATGATGTTGTTATCAAGACCAAGGAAAGCAAAATGCTCCTTGACGATATCAGGCAGACATTCGTGAACCTAAGGAGGTTCCGAATGAAGCTTAATCCGGAGAAATGTACCTTCGGTGTCCCGGCTGGAAAATTACTCGGATTTCTTGTCTCCAGCCGAGGTATCGAAGTTAATCCAACTATCCGGGCCATAGAGCGAATGGAACTGCCTAAGTGCCTTAACGATGTCCAGAAGTTCACTGGTTGCCTGGCATCCCTAAGTCGGTTTGTATGTCGGTTGGGAGAAAAGGCACTGCCTCTCTATCAACTCATGAAAAAGTCGGACAAGTTCATTTGGACGCCGCAGGCCAATGAAGCCTTTATCCAATTAAAGAAAATGTTAGCCACTGCACCAGTGTTAGACTCTCCACTATCAAAAGAGCCAATGTTGCTCTATATAGCCGCAACCAACTGAGTTGTAAGTGTCGTAATTGTGGTAGAGCGCGATGAAGAGGGTAAGTCAGTGCAAAGGCATGTATACTATTTGAGCGAGGTACTATCAGCCTCAAAACAAAACTATCCCCATTATCAGAAGATGGCATATGGTGTGTATATGGCGGCTAAGAAACTGAAGCACTATTTTGAAGAGCACCCCATCAAAGTAATATGTGAAGCCCCTATATCTGAGAGAATGAGCAACAAGGATGCAAGTGGCAGGATAGCAAAATGGGCAATTGAGCTAGCCCCTTATGCACCACAATATGACAGAAGAGAAGCAATCAAGTCTCAGGTTGTGGCTGACTTTTTTGTGGATTGGGCCAAGGTGCAATATGAACCACCATTGCCAGATCCGAACTATTGGAGAATGCACTTTGACGGATCAAAAACAAAAACCGGGTTAGGCGCCGGAGTTGTGCTTACCTCGCCCAAGAAGGACCAGCTGAAATACGTGCTACAGATCCACTTCGCAGCATCTAACAATGTTGCAGAATATGAGGCACTTGTGCATGGGCTCAGAGTGGCAAAAGAGGTTCGAATACGTCGAATCCAATGCTTCGGTGACTCGGATCTCTTATTCCAGCAAGTCTCTAGACAATGGGACGCTTTGGATGCAAATATGGCACTGTACAGATTTCATGTGCAGAAGATATCAGGATACTTTGAGGGATGCGAATTTCATCATATACATCGGGTGGAAAATGAAGCTGCCGACGTATTGTCGAAGCTCGGGTCAACCCGGCAAGCAATCCCGCTAGGTGTAGCACTAGAGCACCTCAGAAAACCCTCTATCAGGCTATCCCCAGAGTCCGAGTCAATTTATATCCTGGCAAATCCGGAGAGGCTGTGCCCATGGACATTGACATGGGAAGTGGTTCGCGAAACCCGGGGACTGTCTCGGCAAACCCGGGGACTGCACAGCGTGATCCGGCTGAGGTTATGCCGGTGGATCAGATGGAAATTGATGAGGATGTGTTCCCAGTGCGAGCTATACTAGCTTGGGCACTGCACATATTTCAATTCCTGAAAGATGGAACCTTACCCACTGAGGAGGTGCTTTCCAGGCAAACTCAGAGGAGAGCAAAAGCATACACAATCATCAATTCCGAGCTATACAAGAGAAGTGTGACAAATGTCGTCCAACGGTGTGTTGACCCGGAAGAAGGGCTTGACATCCTCCGGGATATACATCAAGGGGAATGTGGGCATCATGCCTCATCTAGAGCCTTGGTAGCAAAAGCTTTCCGTCATGGGTTTTACTGGCCAAGTGCCTTGGAGCAAGCAGAGGATCTAGTAAGAAAGTGCAATGGTTGTCAAAGATATCCTACCAAGACACATATGCCAATGTCGGAACTCAAGACCATACCGATTACCTGGCCATTTGCCGTATGGTGTTTGGATATGGTTGGTCCGTTTAAACCAGCAAGAGGGAACATGACCAACATCTTGGTCATGGTTGACAAATTTACAAAATGGATTGAGGTGAAGCCAATAAGAAAATGTGATGGAGCTACTGCCGTGACATTCCTCAAAGATATCATCTTGAGATACGGTTATCCTCACAGTATCATAACAGATAATGGCACAAATTTTACTAAAGGAGCATTTGCATGTTTCTGCCGAGATAAGAAGATTTGGCTGGACGTTGCATTGGTAGCCCACCCCGCATCGAACGGGCAAGTGGAGAGATCCAACGGATTAGTGTTATCCGGAATAAAATCCCGGCTCATTGAGCCGCTACAAAGATCAGCGGGGTGCTGGATAGAAGAACTACCAGTGGTACTATGGAGTTTAAGAACAACTCCGAATCGATCAACGGGCTATACGCCATTCTTTCTGGTATATGGGGCAGAAGTTGTATTACCAGCCGACATAGAGCATGATTCGCCTAGAGTCACCCAATACACAGAAGCCGAAGTGCAAGAAGCCCGGCAAAATGATGTTGATCTGCTGGAATAAGCGAGAGAATTGGCATTGTCCAGATCCGCCATATATCAGCAAAATCTCTGACGCTATCAAAGCCAGAAAGTAAACCCCCGAATTTTTCGAGAAGGTGATCTGGTACTCCGGTTGGTACAACGTACTGCTGGCATGCACAAGTTATCCCCCCCATGGGAAGGGCCATTCATTGTGAGCAAAGCATTGCACAATGACTCTTATTATCTTATCGATGCAAAACCACAGGAGAAGAACAAGGCGGACAGGTCCGGCGAGGAATCTAAGCGTCCATGGAATGTAGCTCTACTTCGTCCTTTCTACACTTAGCAAAGAAGTGTGTGTATCCGAGTCTCTCATATGTCGGTATGTATGCCGGCAATGAGCTTATCAATGAAATCTTGGAACCTCGAGCAGTAACTCGGGGACTGCCTTAATAATATTTGTTGTCTTCTGTAGTTGTTATTTATATGTCGGCTGGCGTAAGTTGCTTCTACCTAAGCCGGATCAGTAGTGTGTGAGCATCAAAAACCTAACTCTTCGACTTGCTGCTGTCCAACAAGATTTGGCTTCATGGCAAGCAAGAGAACAAGTTTGGAATTGCGTAGCACATGAAAAACAACTAAGGAAAGCAACTTAATCGAGCCGATGTTTGTTTTTCGGACTAACCTTATGCTTAACTTATATTTACTATGCTTAATTATTTTGAGCTAATCCTAAAGTTTCCAAGTATTGTTAAGTCAATTTTTGAAACTCAGACTCGTAAGTCATAAAACCGAACCAAGGTGGACACGAGCCGAGCCAAGAAATTGGAGAAACAAGAAAATGAAACTCGGGGACTACGCCCAAGTTAATCCGGCATGAAAACTTAGTAGCAAAATATAACTTGTGTGCTTAATACAATTGCACCCGGCATACCGGGGATCTGATATACTTTAAAGTGTTTTTGCTCAAGGAGCAGCAGGGGAAGGTAATTCGGTGCCAGCAGGTGCAGCTCCAGCCTCGACTTCAACGTTATCGTCGCCTTCCTCGACGTTCGAGGCTTCGTCCTCTTCATCATCACCCGAATCATCTTCGGCATTTTCATCGTCGGTGGCACCAAGGAAGCTTGGTCCCTCATTCCATTGATGGATGGAGGCATACTAAATGAGGTTATGGGCACAAGCCTTGCGCCGAGCTATCCAATCCGGATCATTGGACCACCTTGATCCGGTGCGCATCCGCTCAAGAAGATTGAGGTTGATTTTCTCATACCACGCAAGCACGTAGTGGAGAACGATTTCTGCTCCGACGCGTCCAGCGGACTCCCTCCAAAGATCAAGTTGGGTTTCGCACTCCATTAACTTGGCAATAAGAGCAGCGACACCCTCCGGAGTATCTTCATCAGGCCAAAAGGCATTGAAGATCCGGATTGCCACATCCAGGATATCCTTGCCATAGTTCCTCACAATTTCGACACGTGAAGACAAGCTGACCAGCAAGTCCTCCATGTCATAAGCAATCTCTTCAGCGCCAGGAACAATTGGAGTACCCCTATGCTGGCGGAACTTGGCAACAGCAGTAGTTGCAATGGCATTGCCCTCCAGAAATTTGTCTGAAAAAACAAAACAAGTGAAATAAGGTCGGAGATTGACTCGGAGAGATTCATGCCAGCCGAAGAAAAAGAACTTACGAGAGATATGGCTGTGGATCAGGGTCAGCTCCGTGGTGCAGTTGTCGCGCCTCTTCCGAAGTTGCACAAGTTCAGTATTTGTCGACTCAAGCTTAATGTCAGCCTCCTTAAGCAATTCTTGGTCCTTGGCAATTTGGAGGTTGAGGCGTTCTTGCTCTTTAGTGAAATCTTGGCCAGCTTTGTCCATTTCAGATTTGTGGAGCTCCTTGAGCTACTTCATCTCTGCCTTGAGCTTGGCAATTTCATCATCCTTGGTCCGGAGGAGGGCGAGCTCATCATCTTTCTTCTTGACTTCAGCATGGTGATGCCCTGCTTGTTCGAGAAAATGCAACATCATATCAGGCACGGGCACACTATCTTCAAGATATGCTGAAATAGTTTGTTGACCCAGCAAAAGCCAAGGTATGAATATTTGCCGAGCCAAGGATAAAAGGAGATAGAGCGCGGAGGAAGATTAAGCAAAAATGACTTACCCTTTATCTGCTCCAAGTTCTTCCTCATAATGGTGTTCTCGGCCTCCACTTCAGCTGCGAAATCCGAATGATGGATTAGTTCGGCGAAAAAAGACAAAGAGAAATGGAAAAATGCCAAGGAGAAAACTTACCTCTTTTCTCGTATTCGGCGAGAAGCGTAGTATGTTTCGCGCGTAGCATCTTGTGAGTATCCAAGAGATGCTGAAACTCAGCGCTCCGGCGATTGGTGGTCACCTGAAAAGAGTACAAAAAGATAGCTTAGTCATGTGCATATTCGAAGTGTACAAAATCCGGGCCTAGCGGAACTTAACCCGGCTCTAGGTATGTGCATATTCGAAGTGTACAAAATCCAGGCCAAGTGGAACTTAACCCGGCTCTAGGTATGTGCATATTCGAAGTGTACAAAATCCAGGCCAAGTGGAACTTAACCCGGCTCTAGGTGTGTGCATATTCGAAATATACAAAATCCGGGCCAAGTGGAACTTAACCCGGCTCTAGGTGTGTGCATATTCGAAGTTACTAAGGAGCTACACTAATTCTCTAAGGAGCATCCGGCCGAGTAACAAGTTACTCCCCCGGAGGCTCGGGGACTAATGGCTATATCACTAATATCTAGTACATCCTAAGGAAAAGGCGAAGTAACGTACCTCCATCATCCAACATGCAAGGTTGATTGCCTTAGCAGCGGTGTTCATTTGTGCAGCAAATTCGGCGGGACCGAACTTCTCCGTTAGATCGTCATTGTGGACGAACTCCGCCTTGTTCCAGTTGTTAACGAACTCGATCAAGGTCGGAGGATATCGTTCGCCGCTAAGCATGTGGGGCGCACCAAACCCTTAGCATGGGCTTCCCTCCTTTCAACTTGGGCAACAGCAGGGCTGGTGTGCAAAACGAGTTGCGCATCAGCTGACCTGGCAGAGGTGTCCGTTGTCGGTGGGGTCTTCTTCGAAAGCATGGACGCAAGTGTACGCTGTCCAGCCTCGATAGATGTTGCCTTGGCAGTGTTAGGAGCCTTTTTGCCCTTGGGCTGCTGCTGAGAGGTTGAAGTTGCTGCGGCGGATTTGCCCTTGGGAGCTGCCTTAGTGCTAGCCTTGGTGCTGATGGTGCCTTATCGCCGAGGCTTGGAAGACTCGGACGAGGCGGAGGGGCTTGGTGTTGCTGCTGGTACTTGTGTTGTTGCTGCTGGCGTTGGAGCCGATGTTGGTGCTAGTGTTGGTTTTGGCGGAGGCGCGGTAGATACCTCGCTGGTGGCTAGAGCAACTGCTGCCTCGGCAGAGCTGCTTCCCTTGTTCCGAGGTTACCCTCCTCTTGGCGAGGTGGGCTAGAACCCGGAGCAGCCACTGAGCCCTCCTGAATGGGGCTCAACGGGCGTGAATCGTCGCCACGAGGGGGAGAAGGGCTATGGCGGAGCGGTGAGGCAATGCCGGATCCACTCGGAGGAACCTCCACCGCGGCCCTGCCGAATCAGATCATGAATGATGAGAAACTATAACAAAGGAAGAACAAATGAATAGCAAAGGGAGAAGTGGCTTACTCATCTGAGGTCAAAGGCTCCTTGGGCTTCCGAGCCCTCCGGATTATGGCCTTGGTTGTAGGCTTGGTGGCAGCTTTGTCCGTGGACTTCTTTCGCCTTTTGGCTGGCTTAGAAGGTCCGTAGGAAGAAGCAGATGCGGCCCCCCTCTTCTTCGGTGCGACCGGGACATGCTCACCCGTGGCAAGGGGAGGATCTTCATGGATCTGCCCACCGGGGTTAGCTGATGCCGGAAAAGCGTAAGAAAGGGGGACAGCATCAAATGCCTCCATCACCTCAACATCTGAATCATCTTCATCGTCAGGACAATCTCTAATGGAAGAGAGTTTACCGGTGTGCCACTTGGTCGCATCAGGGAATGGCAGGAACATCTCCTGATCTGGTTCCTCCTCGTCCGAGGTATCTCGATCAAGAACCCACTTAAGATAAGGGTCGGTGCCATCCTCAAGGGTTTGCTGAAGAAACATCTAAGAGAAAGAAAAGGCAAAGGGATCAAGCATACAACAAAGTCCGACATATGATCTAACTCGGAAAAGAATTGAGGCATGAAAGTTACCGCGGGAGGAAGCCTATCTCGGCAGAAGTGCTCGATCCCCCACTCCCAATCAGCGGAGAAGTTCTTGTTGGTGGTAAAGAGGGCCTTGACCCGGCGGTAAATCTCTGTGTTTCTCAACTCGAATGAGGAGGTCCGGTTGGGGTTAAGGCGCCAGCTCATGTGGCAAAGTTTATGCGTGCGTTTCTGGAGGGGGAGATCAGGTTGCGGACGAAGGTGATCATTGTGTCCTTGTTGCGCAATCCCTGATCATTCAGCTCCTAGAATCATTTGTTGACTTGGTTCGCCAGGACAGTGGGTTTCTTGGGGACCTTGTCCTACAGATCCAGATTAGGAGGACCCGGAGCGTAGGGGCGCAGCCGGATCAGGTCTTCATCCGTGCCATTTCTGACATAGAAGAAGGTCGGGCCCAACCCTTGCACGATTCAAGCCCCATGACTCGGGGGAAGATGGATTGTTTCCAAGGAGAGATAGAAGTTGCACCGAACTGCGTGAGCTGCTTGTCCTCTGGGTCAAGCTCTCTATTCGGAATCACATTCCGTTGGAGACCAAAAAACCGGATCCAGAGCTCCTTTGTGGGCCACAATCCGGCATAACCCTCGATGGTGGAAGCAAAGGCAGAGAGGGAAGTAATGGCGTTGGCCGGAGGGTGATGCGGCTGAAGCTCGTAGGTGTTGAGCTAGTCGTGGAAAAAGTCGCTGACAGGGAGACCGAACCCACGTTGGAAGTGGGAGAGGAATACAACAAACTCACCCAGATTTGGTGAGGGAGCAAGTTCCTTGGTAGCGAGGCGGGAGATAACGCCCTCCGGGATACGCTGGGTGCGGTACAACCAATCGAGGTCATCCTGCCACACCCAGGACCCAGCCCAAGCACCGTGGTCGGCGTTCCCTACTTCCTCCTCCATTTCCTGCTCCGCGACGGCAAGTTCCTCCTCTGTCATCTCTAAATCGCTGTCCTCACTAGCCCTAAAGGCGGTGGGGGCAGTGGCCTAGACTGACGCGGACCCGTGGCGGAGGAGATGCGCGGGAGGGGTGGCGACGCTGGCGCACGAGGGACGGTGCAGCGGCGGCGCAGCTAAGCAAGTGTTGCGGTGGCGCTGTCGCTGAAAAGGAAGAGGAAGAAGAAGAGGCAGAGGGGCGCTAAGGTGGGGAAAAGACCCAAGGGGCGCGCCCCTCCCCTATTTAATCACGCCCCAGAGGGGTAGTGGGATCGCGTTGTGCGGACGGGCCACACGGTGTGGCCGTGTATGACCCAGATCAACCAATCAGAAACGAGCCACAGGAAGGGCCACAGGGCGCACGAGATCCCATGACGTGACGTGGTGATACAGTTAACGAGGAGACAGACACGATGTGACGTGCGCAACAGTAATTTCTGACAATAACTGTGGCGGTTACTGGTGCAAGCCCTTAAAATGAGGCAAAGTAATGATTACCTTCCACGTGGGGAAGCGTACGAGAGAAGGAAGAATAACTCGGATGAGTATGAGGTAACCCGGCTAGCGAGTAAAAACTCAGAATGTTCCAAGGGAAAAGAAAGTAAAAGAAATCCGAGATAGGAGGTAACTCGGAAAAGGAGCAAGAGGCTCAGTAAAATTGAACCTGCTTATGGCCTTAGCGGCTAAGGCAGCTGTAACACCCTCGAATCAGCCCTATGCAAGTTTTAGCCCTTTTCCGCCAAACCCGCATAGAAACGATTCAAGGACGCCCACCAGGCACTTTCGTGTGGGTGGAAAACGAAGTAATACCATTACACAACAGTCCTCGATGGGACCCACAGAACAGATATATATACAACACAACTCCATGAGTCAAGAGTACCGATATACAGTACAAAGATCCAAATCACCTTGAAATCACTATAGCATCCGAGTACGAACAAGATGCAAATGGGGCTAAGAGCCCTGAAGAATAACCAATGGTGTCCATAACCCTGCCTAGGCCAAGCCGGAAGGGTAACCCTGCTAACGACGTCGATCTCAAACCTGCTAAACCAAAAGGGGTGCCGACAAAGGGCAAAGGAAAAAGAGGAGCGTCAGTACTAAGGCCAGTACACGGCGAGGCTAGAATTTGGCGGTCCTCGCCTACATAGGTATGGTGGACTGAAGCGACAGCGCAGCAGCACTAAACAACCTATAGAGACTCAGTAAAACTGGCAGCTATTAGAGAGGGATAAGAAAGACCTATTCGGATCCAACCTGATACTAACACCAAACATACCCATCCTGGCATTTCCCCCCTCGAGACCAAACGAGGAAGTCAACCCGAGGAACTCACACAGTTGGCAGTTTTATTCATTCCATTATAGTTGAAGCACTTACTAGTCAGATATAGATAGCATGAGTCATCCTGATAGCATAAGTAGTGGGCAGTTTTAATCACCATTTTGTTGTAGTTGGAACATTTACTAGTCAGATATAATTGTCCTGAGGAATCCCAAAACCCAGCAGTTGTTGGCACTTTTATCACATTCTATTGGAGTTGCAATACTTACTAGGCAGGTATAGTATGACACAGATCACCACATATCCACCAGTTGTTGGCATTTTTATTATCCATTCCATTGTAGTGAAGCTGATTACTAGTCACATATTAAGTCAAATTTATAGCACTACTTTAGTTATGCTTGTCTATGATCGAGATATTGTGCTCCAAGTCGTCCATAACCGCGGACACGGCTTTCAGAAATATTTACCCTGTAGGGGTGCACAAATAGCAACACACACACGATCAACCTCGGAAAAACCAAATCAAAACCCAACGAGGCTTTCACGACAAAGCAATCACAGGATTCATAAAATATTTCAGGGAGCAACCCCATTAAGCTACCCGCAACGAAGTTGACCGGCTCCGAGACGGACCCAAGGTTTGCGTCAATGGCTGTAAATGACTGGGAACCCAAAAGTGTGACTGGGCTTGTCGATACCGCGAAAACACTCTGCATCCTAAACAGTACAGGTGCTCCACGCACAATCGTAAATAAAGCAGTAAAGCATGGCATAAGTACAAGATAGTAATAAAGCCCCAAACTACTTTGTGGCCCCAAGAAATATGAATGAATCAAGCTCTGGCTAAGGGGATTCATGGTCCCATATGCGGATAGTGCGATAGTCAAGGAACAGGTATCAAGTACTCGGGGTCCTCCGGGACACAAGTGAGCGTGGAAGAACCAAATAACATCTATTGCCCACCGATGCCTCTACGTTAGTTATCCCAACAATTTAATAGTTGTATTTAAATTCATGATCAACGCCACCGTAAACATTTGCTAGCATTCCGACACTGTGGTACTTGACAACACGAGATCACACCTGAGCAAGCAACTATGACTCACAAGGCCAGCTATCTACCAAACACAGGTAATAGGAGGTGTCCAAGGCAATATAGAGGTTGCACGGGGTATAACTGGTGTACGGGAACTAAAGCATCGCGACACGGATAGCAATAGATCAACAGGAGGAAATAAAGACTATAACTGCAAAATAGGTAGAAGGGAGAGATGCTCGCCTGGAAAACACTGCCGAAGGTTCATATCCGAAGAACTTGTCAATACTCGCATCAACTCACCGGCCTAATCCGCGAAGAACCAAAGCACTAAAAGAAACACCGGATGCACTATTTAATACTATGGCAGAAGAATCGGCATGTTTATGATATGATGCATGACATGGCAAAGATGCGATGCGACTAGGCAATATTAAGCGGAACCGGGGTCCCGACAACTAGTTATATGGTTCAAGTTATTTATCTACCCTGCAGTTTAAATGTTGTCTTAACAGGGCAAAACATGGCATCGGTTCGCTACACAATTTTAAATGGGGCCATTATAAGACTAAAATAGCCCGCATATAGCCTCCATATTTAATTTAGGTGAATCGACTATTTAACCCAACCCACAAAATGACATGTATGCAAGCATGATGATTTAATGATGCGACAGGTATATGTCATATTATAAAATAGAGGCTTAGGGTCACACATATGGGTTCGGAAGATCTTGGGTTCCGGGGGTTCGGGGTCGGACTCAGGGTTCGACGGGGAGCGGTTCGACGGGATCGACGGGATCGGTCTCGGACAACGGAAGGAGAGCTTGGCGTTCCGGGAAGAAGGACTTGGTTTGGCGTCGGAGGATCATTGGATCCGCCCTGGTCGGTGTCGATCTTGTCGTCGCGAAGATCTTGTCAGGTCCGCGTACCGGGTCGGTCTTGGCGTGCGGGATGAAGAACTTGACGTTCTACGTCGGCGACCTTGGCGTCTTCGGGTTTGGGTCTTGTCGTCCGTGTAGGAGTTCTTGCCGACCTCCTCGGAATTCCGAGGATACAACTTCACGCATCGATGGCCTTGGAGGTCTCGCCCGGCGGATCCGTGATGTAGATCTTGGCGTCATTTGTTGAGGTTCTCGGGTGTCTGTACCGGGTTCGGGTGTGGCATCGATGGTCTTGGCATCTCCTCTCGGTGACGTACATGCCGATGAAACTATGAAGATCTTGATGTATGTTCGTCGCCAGAGTCCTTCGGGTAGCACCACAGCACTACCTCCACCGCATCGGTATGTCAACTAGCACAACAGCATGGCCACGAGCACATCAAGAACAGAGTCACTGCTGGGACACACAGGACAAGGCACGGAGGCAGGCTCGAGAACACGGACGCCAAGAGGGCAGAGAGCCGAGGAAGGGCGGGGTCGCCGGTCGAGGCCTGCAGAGAAGCTCCGATGTAGGGGCGCGACGCGAGGGCCACTGGGGCGCGGGAGGCCGGCGAGCCTGGTAGCGGAGGCGGCGGCCGGAGCAACGAGGGACAGCCCCCGGGAAGGGCTCGGGTGCGAGGCAGGAGCTCCGAGGCGGGGGCGTGCTCGACAAGCAAGCGTCGCGACCGGAGGTAGCGAGGTCGCTGACGGGATCACGCGGGGAATCTCGGGGATGGCTCGGTGGCGTTGGGCGAGGAAGGGGCGACGCAGGCTCGGCGGAGGTAGCGGGACACCGAGGCAAGGCGGCGGGTTGTAACCAGAGGAGGAAGGCAGCTCAAGGCAGCGGCGGAACTCACGCGCGGCGAGCGAGGAGAGCAGCGACGGCGGTTGGCGGTCCCGGACGAAGAAGAGCAGCGGTGGCCGAGCGTGTGGCGGGAAGAGAAAGCCGGCGAGGTGGCTGGCCGAGGCTGGCGGCGGGGTCGCACGGGAGAAGACAGTGGCCCTGGGGAGCTTGCGAGGGAGGCGAGCTCGGGCGACCGGAGCGGAAGGCGAGCAGGAGGGAGAGAGGGGCGGCCCCGGTGGCGGGCCGGCCCGAGGAGTTGCTGGCGGTGGGTCGACGGCGCGGCGCTGGCCTGGGAAGGGGAGGGGGCGCCGCGGTGGCGGAGCTTGGGCGGCGGCGCTGCGCTACAGACGAGGGAGGGGCGCCACGCGAGGGTGGGTGGGACTCGGGAAGAGAGGAAGCGGGGACGAGGAGGAGAGACGGCATGGAAGGGGGTGCCGACGCGGGGGAAGAGAGAGAGGAGGCGAGGATGGAGTGGTGGCGTGTGAGGAGGGGATCATGGGTAGGGCCCGCTAGGCAGGGGTGGGCCTGGCTATCGGTGGAGTAGGTGGGGGTGGGCTCGCCTGGCGGTTGGTGGGGAGTGGGGTGGCGATAGCTGGGGGGTTGGTGCGTGCTGTGTGGTGGGGGGGTTGGTGAGGTGGCAGGCTGGGACTAGACGGGGTGAGGTGGCGATGGGGTTGGAGTTGGCTACAAGGAAGGGTGGGTGGCGGCGGATGGTTAGGGTTAGGGTAGGGGCGGTTTAGATAGGGTTTGGCCGGCCGGACTTTCGGGCCTGGCGGGCTGCCCCCTAAAATAATACAATTATTTTATTTCTTTAAAACGGGGCGTTTGAAATCTGTTTGTAGACAAAACAAAATATTCCGGAGATCCAGGTTTTGTATTTGAATAAAGACGGGGCTTATTTAGAAAAACAAAATAGGTTTTCGAAAATAGTTTTAGACAAAACCATGCATGCTGATGACGATGCTCAAATGCAATGTGGCATGATGACATGAGCATGCGGTCATGATGATGCAATGCACAAAAACACAACGATTTTCTAGTAGTGGTTTTAGCGGGATGCCACAGCAGCTAAGACCGCACCAGCTTCGGGGACTAATGTTGGGGGGATACCCCCGGGTAGGGTCACGCCAGGGTATAAAGGCTGAGTTAGCCGAGGTACGGCAAGGTCAAAGCAAGTGCTAGCCGAGTCACCTCAAGGCAGGCCAAATCACAGAGTAACCCGGACTAGGGGATGTCCACCTAACTGAGTCTCGGCCGACTTATATCATATGTCGGTAGGATATATCTAACTTGTATGCAGGTACAAGTGAGGTCGGGTTAACCAGGCATGATCCGGGTTATATCAAGCTTGCAAGAGAAGGAAGGTATCCCGCTGGTCAAAAGGAGGTCATTGTACGCAGAGCGTGAGAGAAGCGGACAGAGGCTAGGACCACCGAGGTGTGGCCGACAAGGGTGACGTTGCCTGTGTCGGATGACGCTGGCACCGCAGAGGCTCACGTAGCCTCTGCATGGCTTACGGCAGGGAAAAGTGACCCGGTGGGTTTACTATTTTGGGAAGAGGCATATTCCTTGGAATATGCCGCCACGTATGCCCTAGTTGGAGACCTAGTCACCCCTATATAAGGAGGGCTAGGGCCTCTGTAGAAGGGGTTGATCTCTAGTGGGTTGGTCTTTACTGGTTGAGTACTAGTTTTCCAGAGGGCTAGCTAGTGGTAAGAGTAAGAGAGTTCCTTCTTCCTCCTCTCCCCAATACAGCTCAAGGAGCACTTGTAACCTTGGAATCTCATTGGACAATACAAAGCTTATGTGTGTAGAATCACTACACTATCCCTCCCTGGATTCCTCTAGTGCATTTAGTCCCCACCTTTAGCCTATCCATGGCATCTGCCATGACACCACCACGACAACACTGGGATGCTTGTGATGTCTCTACTAAACTTTGTGTGATTACCCTGGTCCCCAAATTAGTGGGGGCCATGACCGATTATGGTGATCAACGTTATCCAGCGTGTCTTTGCAAAGGTCTGTGCAACCAGGCTCACTCTGGTGATGGAGCGGCTGACGCACCCCCTCTAGTTCTCCTTTCTAAAGGGACGCTTGATCCATGATGGTGTCCTTGCCCTTCATGAAATCATTCATGAAGTCAAGGTACGCCATTAGAGGGGAGTGTTCCTGAAGTTAGATTTTGTTAGAACCACGACAAGCAACTAACAAAGAACGAAAAGGAAATCGCAGCAAGGGGACATAGATTTAACATGGAAAAATGTCTCCAACAAAGAGAGGAAAAAACCACGGGCGCCAGCCAGCGAAACTTCACTATACGGGGAGTGTTTACACAACATCGGGGATTTTCACAGATGCAACTCATCTCAGCCGGAGGCTTACAAGAGGTATATATAACGGTACAAACCTAGGTCTTCAACAATCCATACCGCGGGGGGCTTTGCCCCCCCGCGCCCCCAGGCGTCCATGTTGGGCTCAATTAGCCTCCTTAATTGAATTTGGATCATACTTCAATAGATTTCTAGAAGGCCTATGACTGTCTAGACTAGACCTTCCTCCGGTTAGTTCTAGAGAGGGTGGGTCTATATTATAAAATGATATGCTAGATCATGCAGTTTTTTATGAGTGGTAATACCATGATTAATGTCAATGGGGAGACCGGCTCTTATTTTAGACCATCATGCGGAGTGAGACAGGGGGATCCCATCTCGCCCCTCCCGTTTAACTCGGCGGTGGATGCCCTTGCAGAGGTTTTGGATAGAGCCAAAACTGCTGGCCACATATCTGATGTATTTGGGCATTTGAATCCTAGAGGTGGTATCTATCATCTCCATTATGCGGATGATACCATGATTATGGTACAGGGCTCGGATTGGGACATTATCAACCTCAAATTTCCGCTCCTCTTCTTTGAATCCATGTCCAGCCTTAAGATTAACTTCGAGAAGAGCGAGGTTATGATCTTGGGGTACTCAGATGAGGACAGACAACTTATAGCTGACAACCTCAACTGTAGATTTGGCGGATTTCCCTATCACCTACGTAGGGATGCCCATTCGGGAGACACACGTGTTGATCAAGGATCTGGCCCCCTGGTCACGAGGTTTCGGTCGAAAGCCGAACCGTGGCGGCCTAGACTCACGACTAAGGGGAGCAAGACAATCTTGATCAAATCATGCTTGTCCAGCCTCCCCATGTACCAGATGGGGTTGTACCTCCTACTGGAGGGGACCCATGCAGACTTCACGAAAGAGCTGTCTCGGTTCTTCTAGGCAACTAGAGACGGTCGATAGAAGTAGCACATAGTTAAATGGGCAGATTTGTGCGCCCCCAAGATCCTTGGGGCATAGGTATCCTTGACTCGCGCTGCTTTAATGTGGCCTTGATGCTGCAATGTGTTTGGCCTATCCTTAGGGATGATGGAGGTCTTTGGATGCAACTTATCAAAGCCAAATACCTCTGAGGTCAACCCTTACTAGCATGTGAGCATAGAGAGGTATCCTAAGTCTGGCGAGCCACTCAAGACATCAAGCAGTTCATCCAGCAAGGAGCCACCTTTAGTGTCCGCGATGGTAGGGGTATACGGCTATGGCTTGACCTTTGGCTAATGGACTCTCCTCTATGCGAGGAGTTCCCTTCCGTGTTCGCTATTAGTGCCTCCCTGTCGATGTTAGTGGCCGAGGCCTTCCTAGAGGGAAGCTGGATCATCTCATTTCGCCGGACCTTTAGCTTGCCTAAGGCTGCATAGTTCTAGAGATTGAGTACCTCTCTCCATGAGTCCCTCTCAGTAGAGAGGGATGCCTTCTCTTGGTGGCTAATCCCGGTCAGAGAGTTCACGGTTAGCTCAACATACAGAGCCCTCTTCTAGGGCCCCGAGCTGGGCTAGACCACCCCTCTCTAGAAGGCACCCCTTCCCCTTAGTATTCGTATTTTTGTTTGGCAACTGCTTCGTGATCATCTACCCTTAGGAGTTGAAGTGGCTAAGCGTAATGGCCCTAGCAATGGCATGTGTCCACTATGTGGGACACTAGAAACTTGCACCCACATTGTGTTCACATGTACTGTAGCTCAGTTTATGTGGACCTTTGTCCAGGAAGCCCTTAGGCCTGCTTGGCAGGCATCGGCGGCGTTGGGGGTATTCCCCTGTATTCCTCTGAATACCATTGCTTCTGAGCAGAAATTTTTTTATTACTAGTCCGTGACTACACCGCGCACGCCTCACGCGACCATCCTCGTCAGGCCTCACGCGAAGTCGCGAACGCGACCCTCCTCCTCTCACGCGGAAACGCACGCGAGCATAGACGACCAGGAGAGGCGACAGCGTGGCACTGCGCACCTCACCTGCCCATCTGCGGTCTTCCCCCAACCCTCCCCCCAATCCCCCATCCCCCCCCCCCCCCCCCCCCCCCCCCCCCGCGCGCCGCCTGTCCCCGCCCCCTCCAAGGCTCCACTTCCCCTCCTGGCCTCCCCCGGCAACGCGACAACGGCACTGACTACGAGCAGCAGCAAGCGGCAGCGGAAATCCGGCCAGGCCAGGTTCGTTTCCCCCTCCCCCTCCTTTAGTCTTTATTTTTCAGATTTCTAGATGCCTAGGCTAGATGTCTAGATGCTTAATCTGATTGCTCAAGTTCAATACCAACTTCTAGATTTATTAGTAGCTGTTTGCATGATTTGGTGTTGTAATTTGTATAATTGTATCCAGATTTACTAGTAGCTGATTGCCTGATTTGGTGTTGTAATTTATAGCTGATTGCTTGATTTACTAATCTGATTGCTCTCTTGGTTTCTTGTAATCTAGATGAAGAACAAGAGTGTTGTTGGTAGTATCATATTTTCATTGTGGGATAATGCTTCAAAAGCCAATAAGACAAACGAGACAACCACACCGAATCAGATAGTTGTTGAATCAAGTAGTTATCCTGATCAGTCTGAGAGCAATTTGCAATTGGTGCTAGTGCAAGCACCTGATGCAGAACGTGAACCGAAGAGCAGCAGTGCAACCCCAACTCCAATTGTAGAAAATGAAGAAGCAATTGATGAAGAGGATGAAGAAACACAAGCAGATTTGGGGGCACTCGAAAATGATCCTGAGAAGCGGATTCCCATCTCGAGGTATGGTGTTAATGATCAAGATAGAGTAAGAAGGAGATACATTGAGATGGGGCCATGTCAACCAAATAATCATAAGTTCCCGTGGATAGATAAAAGTGGAAAAGATCGTCGCTTTTGCCGCTTTTGGTTTAAAGAATATCCATGGATTGAGTATAGTGTGGACAAAGATGCCGCTTTCTGCTTTGTTTGCTATTTGTTCAAAGATAAAACAAAATGTCCCGGTGGAGATTCATTTGTGAAGAATGGGTTTAGGAACTGGAACATGAAATCGATATTCAAGAGACATGAAGGTGGTGTAAGTAGTGCTCATGTTGAAGCTCAAGAGAAGTATGATATGTTCACTACACCATCTGCATCGATTCAGGAGTCTCTTGCTTCAAACACCTCACAGTACAAGGCTTTGTATAAGCAACGTTTGATATGGACACTCAAGTGTTTGAGATTTCTATTGCGCCAAGGCTTGGCATTTAGAGGACACGATGAAAGTGAAGGCTCACTAAATAAAAGAAATTTCCTTGAGCTCTTAAATTGGCTAGCAGGAAATTTTGAAGAGGTTGACAGGGTGGTTCTCAACAATGCTCCACGGAACTGCGGGATGACTCACCATGATATACAACATGAGCTCATAAAATGCTGTGCACAGTTGACTACTAAACTAGTCATGGAGGAACTTGATGGTGGCCATTTTGCAATACTTGCAGATGAGCCTAGTGATGTGTATCAGAATGCATAGTTGGCTGTTTGCTTGCGTTATGTTGACAAGAAAGGAAGGGTTGTTGTAAGATTTCTTGGTCTTTCTCATGTTGAAGATACTACTTCTTTGACACTTAAAGCTGCAATTAAACAAATGCTAATGAACTTCAATTTGACATCAGCGATGGCTCGTGGGCAAGGGTATGATGGAGCTAGTAACATGAAAGGTAATGCCAGTGGACTGAAAAAACTTATTATGGATGAGTCTCCTTCTCCCTACTATGTTCATTGCTTTGCCCATCAACTACAATTGACTCTTGTTGTTGTTGCTAAGGAGAATGGTGATTACACTTGGTTCTTTCAGCAGCTTGCATACTTGTTAAATGCTCTTGGCATGTCTTGCAAAAAAATGAGAATGCTTCGGATAGCTCAGGCGGAGGAACTAATTGATGCATTTCAATTGGAGGAAGTAGAAATAGGGAGTGGACTCAATCAGGAAATGGGTTTGGCAAGGCCATGTGATACACGTTGGGGCTCTCACTTCAGAACTGTGAGCCGTGTCATATCTATGTATGGTGCAATACAACGAGTTCTTGTGAAGATTGGAAAAGAGTACCATGGTGCGGAGGCCGTAGCGGCTCTAACAGTGTTGACATCATTTCGGTCATTTAAGTTTGTTTTCATGGCACACTTAATGCAAGAAATATTTGGATACAAAGATGATTTGAGAAGAGCTTTGCAAGTGAAAGAGCAAGATATTGTTCATGCTATTGAGGTACTTGATAACACAGAGTATCACTTGGAGTGCTTAAGGTCTGATCATGGATGGGATGATTTTCTTATAAAGGTCACATATTTCTGTACCAAACACAAGATCAAAGTTATTGACATGGAGGGTCCTTACTTTCCTGTTGGGCGACCTAGAAGAGTTTTCTTTAATGGTGCAATGAATTTCCATTGCTTCCATGTTGATATGTATGTGGGTGTCATTGATAGGCAAATTTTAGAGCTCAATGACAGATTTGATGAGGTAAACACAAATCTACTTTCTTGCACGGCAGTATTTAATCCACTTCAATCTTTCGCTGCTTATGATCAAAAGAAGTTGGTTAAGCTTGCTACAAATTTTTATGCTAATGATTTCACAAGTTATGAACTTGCAAGACCCTGGCAATTAGACATGTATATTACTCATGTGCGTAGAGATGAAAGGTTCAAAAACTTGAATAATCTATGTCAGCTTTCAGTTATGCTTGTGGAGACAAACAAGCATGAACAATACTTTGTTGTTTACAAGCTTCTTAAGTTGGTATTGATTCTACCAATAGCTACTACAAGTGTTGAAAGGGTTTTTTCTTCAATGAACTATGTGAAGAATAAGCTATGGAACAAAATGGATGATGACTATATGAACAACTGCTTAGTTACATTTGTTGAGAGAGAGTTGAGGATGTCATCAATCTCTTCCAACAAGGCGACCACAAAGTTGTATTGTAATTTGACTTCAATCAAGAGGTAATGCCTCAATGCAATTGTGTTACTATCCTATACTATTTTGTTATTATAAATTATCGCTCTATCTCTTATGATTTATGAATTGTGGCTTCAATGAAAATTTGTTCATGTCCTATACTGCTTTGTGCTAATGATATCAACCCTATAGTTCATATTGTGCATTGAGACAAACTTTTGTTGTGAAATTAATACCCACTAGCCAATTCCTGACGCCGCCACTATTGGCACGCCCAAGATCTCGGGGAGTTCCTGCAGACTGAGGCAAACCGAGCTGGAAGGAGACGCCGCCTCTTCTACCTAGTTTTTGCGGCCTTAGCCTGGATCTTATGTAATGTGCGGAATAAGATGGTGATTGAGCGGATCTTTCCTAGCCGCGCCTCTGACTCCATTTTTTGTTTTCTCGCCTACCTGCAGCAGTGGTACCCGCTCGCTAGACAGCAGTATTGAGAGCACCTGGACGACACCCTTCGGGCTCTGAGGGTGGTGGCACATCCCTTCCCGGCCCCTGATCACACGTGTTCCAAACATCTTCCGTGCAGCCGGGCTTGTTTTGTCGTCAGCTTTTTCTTCTTTTGGGATGTCTTGTGCTGAGGACCCAGCAGAACTTTCTATTTTTATTTTCCTTTGGCTCCGGTTGATTGTGTGTGTGGAACCTAGCTATATCTGGATGTTGCTTTATTTATAAAGCGGGACATAGGCCTATTTTGAGAAAGAAACGTGTGTGGTGGCTCTTGCGAAATCACCGGGTTGAGAGGCCAGCTAGCTGAAAGTGCATGTTTTACGTGGTGACTCGTGACAAAACTCCGTCGACGAAATCACGACACACATACCTCCCTTCTGTATGTTCATTTGGGCTTTTGCATCTAGTCCCTGTTGTTAGTCCATGTTGTGTTTTAGGACCGGGACTAGTTTGAGCTCTAGTCCCGGTTCGCCCCGACTCTAATGGCTAGGAGGCCGGTGAAACTCTAGTCCCTAGTCGTTCCGGACCTTTAGTCCCGGTTCGTGATACGGCCCGGGACTAGAGGGCTCGCGCCAGCCAGCCCCACATGCGGGAGCCTATAGTCCCGGTTGATATCACGGTCCAGCACTAGAGGTCAATCACTAGTTCCGGTTCGTAATACCAACCAGGAATAAAGAAAATGGGCAAAAAAATTCACGGGTTCTACCGCGACAGGTAAACGGGCAAAAATCCTGCCGCAGTAGGAGAACGGCTGTCCACCCCCCCCCCCCCCCCTAGATCGCCTTTTCTAGCTTCAAAAGCATGCCAAAAAATTATAAAAATTCCCAAAATAAAATCCTTTGAATTGTAGTCATATTAAGTGATTTAGTTGTTACGAAAATTAACAAACATGAATTTCGACATAATTTGCAAAAAAATGTCATGAAAGCTCAAATGGCCACAACTTTTGCATACGATGTCAGAAAAAATGTACAACCTATCAAAACATGCAGGAAAAAAATTCTAGTTCGATTTCAACTGCCTTAGGCCGTTTGGGATTCTTTTACATTCTTAAAATTCAAAAAGGGAAAAAAATATTTTAATTTAATTTTTTTTAGTAAATTTTTATGTCATATTTGGATTCCTCAAGTTTTTCTGATAATAACGGATATATTATTTGTCGAATTTCGATTTACGGGTTTAAAGATATTATTTATATCATATTAAATGAATAAATGGCATAAAATGAATAAAATATTATTTTAATTAGTTTTTTATTTCATTGTAATAAAATATTATTATTACTTATTTATTGTTGTTTATTTAAATAATTGTTTGTAATCTCGAAAAATAAAGACGTGTGACATATTGATATGAGTTAATAGAATTGATATGGTAGTCTTAACAACAAGGTACAATGTCCTTGGTGCGAGGACATCCTGATGGAATGGAGAAGTTAAGTGCGTTAGAAGTAGAGTAGTGCTAGGACGAGTGACTGATTGGAAAGTTTGATCATAAGTGCAATTAGTCTTAAGATTAAGTATAGTTATTTATAAAAATAAGAGATGTGAGAGCGAGTTAAACAATTTAAAAGTTGAAGAAAAAACTGAAAAAAACGATTTTTTTTTGAAAAAAACTTCCAACTGGAGCCGCGGAGCCCTGATTCGGGCGATAGGAGGAGCAGATGACCCTGTCTTGTCCAGCGTCAAGCCTACCGGTCCGCAGACAAAAACAACAATTTGACAGGACCTGCTCGTCCCATAGGGTACACGCATTTTCGTGATCCAGTGACGACATGACACAGAGCGCCCGGATCGTCGATCGACGTTGCATGCATGGGTAACACACGTTCACGTACAGCCAAATCTCGGGACGATATCATACCCAGGAGATTAACTACACGTCTGGACGCACAGGGGCCTCGATCGCCTGCTGATAGGTACACTGAAAGTGAAGATTAGCTAGTAGCTAGAACCGTCCAATACTTCATTTCTCCTCCTCACCTGGTCCGCTTGAATACATCCATCTCACGCCTCTCTTGTCTGAAGAAACTGGCCGGGTCGACCTGAGGCAGGGGGTTTCTCTCCACTGACATGACACGCATGCATACGGCCAGATGGGCTACCCCGAGACGGCCGCGCGCTGCACCGCCATGTGGGAGGGCTTGTACGTATGCTCTCGGTGGGGCTAGGCTGTGGTTTCGTTCCTGCTACGGCTTGTGAGATGGATAGGGTTTAATCAGTTCCGTTATAGTAGTAGCTAGGGCGCTGATCTGATCGGAGCGTACACTTGTGTTCGGGGGCGCGCCACGGGACGGCGAGGTGCGGCGCGGCAAGGCTACAGGTCGGGGGCAGGGGCAGGGGCGTCGTGCCGATGGATGGCCACATGGGCCGGCCGCCGATGGCTTGCGCGGCTTTGCTTGCTTGCTTGGCCGGCCGGCCGGTTGGCCCCTTGCCCTCGGGTGGGATGAGACATGGGAGAGTTCGCGATTCGACGTACGGGTCAAGTGCGATTAGACGGAACCCTCTCTGCTGTGTCGTGCTCAGGTTGTTAAAGGTGACATGTTCATGGGAACGTGGTCGCATGCTCGCTGCTGCAGACCTACGGAATACTGACCACTAGCTAGCACGGATAAGATATATAGCATTGACTAGTGTACTAGTATGTCCCTGTCTAATGTCTTCAGGTGTGCTTGCGCGGTTTAACCGCGTTTGCATTGTTGATGGGGGTGCAGTGCTGTTTTGGTTGTGGATTCTGAATTCTGTGATAATGTGAGTGTTAAATTACGGGGTGAAGAAAAATTCAAGCCACGCGAGCCTGCTGCATGAGGCACTAGTAGAAAAGTCCCCTTTGGTCCCGGTTCATAAGGGTCATTGGTCCCGGTTTTTTAAACCGGGACCAATCACTTGGGACTAATGCTGGTCCTGTTTCTGACACGAAACGGGACCAATGGGTCTCCACGTGGTCCGCCGTCGCGTGCGCTTACAGTAGGACATTTGGTCCCGGTTCATGGCAATCGAAGGTCTTTTCTATTTGTTTTTTCAAAAAAAAAATATTTTTGAATTTTTTTAATCTATGAATATTTGGACTGGTTAATCTCTCGCCCGAAGCCTCTCAATCACACTTAGTTTTTGGTCAAATTCCAATCTTTGGTTAAACTTCCCGGACGGTCACCCATCCTAACACTACTCCACCTCTAGCACACTTAGCATCTTGGTTCCTTCCCATCCTATGTACCATTTGTAACCTTATGTTTATACTATGCTATTAATGATATTAGCCCATGCATCTTGTGAGTCACACATTCTTATAATTTGAGTTACAAACATGATTTTAATGTACAAAAATGAATAAGTAATACTAATATTGAATAAATATAGAAATAAAATATGTTCTATTTTTATTTTTGCATTAATTCATTTAATATGGCATAATTCATATCTTTAAATCCATAAATCGAAATTCCACAAATAATATGTCCATTATTATCAGAAAAATGTGAGGAATCCAAATATGACATTTTTTATTTTTTGAATAAATTTTTTAAAAAAATCTGAATTTTGACTCTTTTGGAATTTCAAAAATATAAAATAATTGCAAAGGGCCTAAGGTGGTTGCCATCGGTATCGTAATTTTTTGCCAATCATTTTGATATATTATAAGATTTTTTCCGACATTGTATGCACAAATGGCGGCCATCTGAAGTTTTTATAACATTTTCTTGCAAAATAAGTCAAAAATCAAGTTTGTTAAATTTCATGACAAGTGTATCACTAAATACAACTATAGTTGAAAGGATTTTCTTTTTGATTTTTTTACAATTTTCTACGACATGTTTTTTGAAACTAGAAGTTTTTTAAATAATTTCGAGCACTCACACCGGAGGATGTGAGTACCTTTTACCTTACCTCCCTGGCAACGGTGCCAGAAAATAGCTTGATGTCTACGCACTTCTATTCATGTAGACAGTTGTTGGGCCTCCAAGTACAGAGGTTTATAGAACAGCAGCAAGTTTTCCCTTAAGTGGATCACCCAAGGTTTATCGAACTCGGGGAGGAAGTGGTCAAAGGTATCCCCTCTCAAGCAATCCTGCAATCAAGATACAAAAAGTCTCTTGTGTCCCCAACACACCCAATACACTTGTCAGGTGTATAGATGCACTAGTTCGGTGAAGAGATAGTGAAATACAAGTGGTAGATAACTATAAGTGGTAACGGTGCTAGAATATAGCTTGATGGCGTGGAAAAGACTAAAATAAAACTGAAATAAATATGGAAGCAAGCAAACATGTAACAGATCTAGTTGCAAACGGTGTTTTAATGCTTAGAAACAAGGCCTAGGGATCATACTTTCACTAGTGAACACTCTCATATAAATATCTTCTCTTTATGATACTACTCTAAACTACTCTTCGGTTGGACACTCTAATCGTTGGTAGGGCTATAACAGCACACCTCAAAGTTCATCTTTCCCATCTAGATAAGCCCACACTGTTACCTTGAGTACTAGATGGTTCGAACAAACACCACAATTTCATAAAGACATCCAACTCCAAATATAACTCATAACAAGTATTTGTAGTCTCTAGCCTAAGTGCCACCATGGTGTGCACGCTATCACTTTCACACACATGGGGAGAGCAGAGATCTATTAAAGCACTTGAGTAGCAAGGTAGATCTACTTGATTACAAAGCTCGTGATCACAATATGATCATGCATAGAGAGAGAGATGAACACATAACTACCGGTAGAACCCTTAGCCTCGAGAGAGAACTACTCCCTCCTCATCATGGGAATCAGCAACAACGATGGAGATGGTGGTGGAGATCGATGGAGATGGCCCTGGGGGCACTTCCCCATCTCGGCAGGGTGCCGGAATAGAGACTTTCTGTCCCCTGAATCTCCCCTTCGGTGGCGGCAGCGCTGCGGAACTTTTCGTGGCTGGAGGCTTGACGATCTAGGGTTTTTGCATCGGGAGGCATCTTATAGGCGAAGAAGCAAGGTGGTGGTGCGGCCAGGGCTAGCCCGCGCCACCATATGGTGTGCCCACCCTGGTGCCCTACTACATCTCTGCTTCGTGTTTCCGTGTTGCTCCAGGAAAAAAGGCATATTGGCTTTTGTTCCGTCCAATTCCTAGAATATTCATTTTCTGACTTTCTGGAACCAAAAACAGCAGAAAACAGGCATCTGGCACTGTGGCATCTTGTTAATAGGTTAGTTCCAGAAAATGCATAAAAGTACCTCAAAGTGTGGACAAAGCAAAGCAAAGTAGATACTAAACAAGCATGGAACATCAAAAATTATAGATACGTTTGCAACATATCAACATCCCCAAGCTTAACACATGCTCGTCCTCGAGTAGGTAAGTGATAAAAAGAAAGAATAATTTTTGAGGTGATATGCACCATCATAAACTTGATCAAAGTATTTGTAAAACATTCATAGCTGGGACCATACTACTTCAACATAGCATGAAAGATAAAGTTCTAACAATAAGACAAAGCAACTATGTTGTAACATGAAAGGATACAAATAAAATATTCATGAATAACAATGCTTTGCAAGACGTTTGTTTGTTTCACATAAAGAAAACATAGCATAGTGGCATTTAGCTTGTCCCTCATAGAGTAGCAAACATAAATGCATAGGACACCTTCAAAGTTCATAAGAGTGACTAGATACAAATAGTTTAAGAACAAGCAATATCAGCATTATGCATCAATCAACAAGTCTTGGGACAATGCACATAGAACTAAGAATGGCCACTATGCTCTCAAGGTAGGTGCATAAAGATAGAAGGTGGAGAATCAACATAAAAGTAAAAGAAAGGCCTTCATAGAAGGAAGTAGGGATTCAAGTCTCATAAAGAGCTTCCAAAAATTATGATACTTTTTAGCTTTCAGATCTCATTGCCCCTATCATAAGCATCTTGAAGTGATTAAGGTTAAAGTGAACAAACTATGGTGTATATGCTTGACGAAGTATAAGTTGGAAATCTCATGTCCCTTGAATACGAGGGCCGCTCCTCATGCTACTCAAGTTTAGTTACCAGTAAGTTCTTGTCATAGTAAGTACATGTGTATCATAGAGAACCGCCAACGGGGTACCCCATGCCCGATGATACGGAAGAATCCCCATATTAAAATGACAAGGCAAGCAAACAACGAGCATCTCAGCAATCTTCTTATTTACCATGGGAAAATGGTGCTTTTTTCTCTCTTTCCTAGTTTCTCATATCTCTTTTTTCTTTTCTTTTTCTCTTTTTTCTCAATCTGACTTTTTTATAAGAAGAATGCTTCATAGATAGCTCATTATGGTTACGCTGCAGATTTCCACCATGACAACATGGATTAGACCAGCGGCCCAGGCGTTTCTCTAACACACAAACATAACTCCATGGACTTACAAGCTCCCTTTCATTTCACACCGACGACATCCATAAACAAAAGAGCATGATATCAACTAGGTACAAAGTACAAGTGCAATGTTGAAAGCGTTCCCCATGACAGCATGGTTCTGCTAATCCCCAACAAATAAGTGCAAGCATATATAACATAGACGACACAATGGTTCAAGTTTATTAAGGGCAAGAAAGGTAAAGTGTGCCATCAAGTTCGTGAGAGCTTTAATCACTAGTTTTCTCATAACAAGTTTAATTCGGAAGGTAGATAAAAACATGAATATACTTGGAATAGCATAAGCTAATAGGTGGGTATGGTGGAATCTTTGGAATACTTGGTTTTAGGAGTTGGATGCATGAGTGGAACTCATACTTGGTTATGGAGGCTAGCAAAAGACTAGGAGCGACAAACTAAGAGAGCAATAATGGCCATAATCATGCAGAGCGACAAAACATCATTAATCAAAGCATAAAGTGATACTGCAAGTTGAAAATTAAAGGATCATCAAGGCTATGGTAACTTGGGATAGTCATAACATGGTGTGAGCATGTGCCAAGTCAACCCAAATAAAGCATCAAAGGAGAATACAACAATACTATGCTTTAATATGCTCAAACAACACATGATTCTTCAAAGGCACATTAAGCAATCTCAATTGTTTATAACAAGTCATGCTACAGCAAATAATACTAAGCATAAATAAAAATCAATATCAAGCATGGCATGACAAAGCATAGGCCACAGTCAAAAACAAGCTCTCTTTACCACTTAAGCATGAACTTTCCTACTCTTTTCTAATCCAAACCAAACTAGTTGAAAACCAATGCATGAAAGAGCGGGTCCAGCCAATTTATTCAGCAAACAAATAAAACGAAAAACGAAAACGAAAACGAAAAAAAGACGCTCCAAGAACAACACAACTGTGCATAAAACAATAAAAAATGAAGCGTTTGGAAGAAACCTAGGATTTTTTTTGATGAAGAAGGGGATGCCCAAGGCATCCCCAGGCTTTGACGCTTGTACTTCTTGGATATTTCCTGGGGTGACACGCGTGGCATCCCCAAGCTTGAGCTTTATTCCATCCTTCATATCATTACTCATTCCTTTCATACACCTGAAATTTTTCCTTCATACAAAACTTCACACAATCTTTATTAGCAACATTAGTGCACTCAAGATAATAAGTCTTTAGGTTCAGTTCCAACACCAATACAACTTCCATTATAACACAAGCTACTGTAGCATTTCCCTCAAAAATCTCAATTCCCCAAAGAGAACTCAAAAAGGAACCAACAAGAAGCAAATGCAAATAATGGCAGAAATCTATCAAAACAGACCAGCAGGTAAAGACGATTTGTTTCGAAGATCTTATGTTGCTCAAATCAAAAAGTGTTGAACTAACTAAAGTTAGATAACAACCTGGGGAGGAAGCACAACAATTCACGCCTCAAAATTACATTCAGATATTTTACACGAATTTGTATGGTGAAGCACAGAAATCTGTTTCGAGACAGCAACTTTCCCAATCATTACTTCTCTCTCATTAGAGGTTACTCTTGGCACAAAAAGCAAATAAAAAGGATAAGGAGCGGTTATTACTTAAGTAATAACTTCTAAGACTCATATAAAACTTTTGGGTTATCTCCCAATAAGTACTTTTCTTTAACGCCTTTAAGTTAGGCATGATAATTTCGATGATCCTCACATAAGAAATATGAATTGAAGTAAAAGAGAGCATCCAGAAGCAAATTGAAAACAAAATTATCTCTAATCCACTTCCTATGCATAGGAATCTTGTAAAGAAACAAGTCATGAAAGCACAAAGCAACAAGCATAGGAAAGCAAAATAAGTGCAACTTCAAAAATTTCAACATAAAGAGGGGAAACTTACTATTGTTGAGGTACATAAAACCATGTTTCCCTCTCTCATAATAACTTTCGGTAGCATCATGAATAAAATTAACAATATAACTATCACATAAAACATTCTTATCATGAGCCACATGCATAAAAGAATTAATACTCCCCACATAAACATAGTCATTCTTATTAATTGTAGTAGGAGCAAATTCAACAAAATAGCTATCATTATTATTCTCATCACCATAATCATCAAATATAGGAGGCATATTGTAATCATAATTAATTTCCTCCTCAATAGTAGATGTGGCATCCCGCTAAAACCACTACTAGAAAATCGCTTGGAGTTTGTGCTTTGTGCACCATCATGTCATCCTCATGCATATCATGTTCGCATGTTTTGACCGCAAACTATTTTGCTAAGAACATATTTTGTTTTACTAAAACATCTCCACGGTTTCATTAAAACCGTCCCTATTTTTGTTATTTGAAATTAAATCAAAATAATATTTTTTGTCCGTACGTGACCACAGGGTTTTCTTATTTTATTAAAATAATAAAGTGACAAAAAGTCTGTCTAAAGTTTTGTCCAAAACTAGTCCTATCTAGACTACTTTGGACTATATAAATACTCCATTCCCTCTTTTTATCCCTAACCCTAGACCTAAACCAGCCGGCTGGACCAACCCAGACCAGACCAGACCAGACCCGCCCCACGCCTTTTTCTCTACCGCACGCCTCACTCCACCGTCACGCCTGTGCCCTGGTCCCACCTGCAGCGACCTGGCCCCTGTCCCTGTCGCGCTTGTCGCGTCCGACGCGTCCAAACCGCGTCGCACCCCGACCCAGCCTAGACACGACCGACACCGTCCCGCTCCCGCGACCGACCCCACCCATCGATCCCACCTCACGTCGCTCTCCCTGGCCCCCACCACGTGATCCTCTCCCCACGATCGATCCCTACCCCGGCCTCTAACCTCGACCCCATCGCCACCGTTTCTCCCTAGCACCGACGCGCGCCATCGCCACTCACCGCGGCGTCCCTCCTACTCTGGCCGGCTGTCGACACCCAGCGACCCCGTCCGCCGCTTGTTCCCGGAGCCCCGCCCCACCGAGACCCTACAGTGTCGCCACTCTGCCATCCCTCGGCCCCTCTCCTCTCCGTCGTCGCCCTCGACCTCCACCCCGTCGGGCTCCGCCGCCGCGCCCGTGTCTTCCTCCCCATGGCAGCGCCCACCGCTACCTCGTCCCGCGTGGCCCCTGCCTCCCTCGTCCTAGAGCCACAGCACGTCGCCTCCCTCTCGCCTCGTCTGCGCGTCTCCCTCCCCGCGGCCACCGTCTCTATCAGGCCTCGTCCTCGCCCTGTCGCCTTGCTCGGCCGGAGCACCTTCCTCGCCTCCTCTCTGGCCCTTCGCCACGTCCTGCGTCTGGCCAGGTTCGCTCTAGTGTACCACCGACCCGTGCTACTCGTCTGTTCCGATGCGACTCTGCTACAGGGCCAGTTCTTATGCTTATTTTTGACTGTGTGCAGTGATGCTGCTAAAGTGAGCTCTCGACGACCTAACGGCTTTGCTCACTTCTAATTCGATGACCTGTTGCTACCAACACCAAGGTTATGCAGGGTGCCAACATCAAGGATATGTAGGGGTAACATGTTACTGAGAGAAAGCTGATAGGATTCCCCAAGGTCTCCTCGGTGACAAGGCCAGCCTGTTGATAAGTTCGCCACCTAACATCGACACCGAAACCCCCAGAGCAACAACATGGAACTAAAGCCCGTTGAACCCGAAGATCTCCATCACGGCACATCGAGATCTGTTTCACGGATATGAAGCCCGAACCTTGGTACCTCGGCTTTGCCTTCCTCCTCTCCGATCCGAGACCGAACCCTCGGAACGACAAGCTCTTCAACCCGGTAATCGAGACCGCAGATCCGAATACCAAGTCCCGAAGCCCGATCCCGGAGACCGAACCGGAACACCAAGACCTCCTTCTCGGCGCCACACCAAGTTTCCCCTCCCGGAGCCGAAGGCGTCGAGATCCCTGAGACCGAACCCCGAACCACATCGAACCCCAAGATCTTCGACCCCTAAAGTGTGATGCCCTTTTCTGAGACCTCTATTTTTATAATATATAACATATATCTGTTGCATATTAAATTGTTCACACATGCATACATATTTTGTGGGTCCGGGTTATTTTATCGATTCACCTATAATTAAATATGGAGTCCATCTGCAGGATATCTTTGTCTTATTCCGGACTCCATTAAATTGGTGTAGCGAACCGATGACCTATTTCGCCTTGTTAAAACAACATTTAAATTGCGGGGGTTCTAAACAACTTGAATCATATAATCATTTGTCGGGACCACGGTTCCGCTTAATACCGCTTAATTGCACCGCATCTGCATTATCTCATGATCATGCCGGATCTTCTGCCGTAATATTAAATAGTGCATCCGGTGTTTCTTCTAGTGTTTGCTTCTTCGCGGAGTAGTCCGATGAGATGTTGTGAGATTCGACAAGTTCTCCGGATATGATCCCTCGGCAGTGTTTCCTAGGCGAGCATCTCTCCCCGTTCTACCTATTTTGCATTTACAGTCTTTATTTCCTCCTATTGATCTATTGTTATCCGTGTCGCGATGCTTTAGTTTCCGTACACCAGTTATACCCCGTGCAGCCTCTATATTGCCTTGGACACCTCCTATTACCTGTGTTTGGTAGATAGCTGGCCTTGCGAGTCGTAGTCGCTTGCTCAGGTGTGATCTCGTGTTGTCAAGTACCACAGTTGTTGGAACGCTGGTAGATGTTTATTGGTGGAGATGCTTATTGGTGGAGATGATCATGGCTTTAAATACAACTATTAAAATACTAGATATAACTAATGCAGAGGTATCGGTGGGCAATAGATGTTATTTGGTTCTTCCACGCTCACTTGTGTCCCGTAGGACCCCGAGTACTTGATACCTGTTCCTTGACTATTCGCACTATCCACATCCGAGGAGGCCTTATGGACCCCCCTGAACCAGAGCTTAATTCATTTCTATTTCTTGGGGCCACAAACTAGTTTGGGGTTTTATTACTATCCTGTACTTATGCCATGTTACTGCTTTATTTACGATTGTGCGTGGAGCACTTGTACTGTTTAGGATCCTGACACGTTTCCGCTGTATCGACAAGCCCAGTCACACTTTCGGGTTCCCAGTCGTTTACAGCCGTCCACACAAACCCTAGGTCCGTTCCGGAGCCGGCCAGCTTTGTTGCGGGTAGCTTAGTGGGGTGGCCCCCTGAAATATTTCTGAATCCTGTGATCGCTTTGTCGTGAATGCCTCATTGGGTTTTGAGTTGGTTTTTCCGAGGTTGATCGAGTGTGTGTTGCTATTTGTGCACCCCTGCAGGGTAAAACTTTATGAAAGCTGTGTCCGCGGTTATGGACAACTTGGAGCACAGTATCTCGATCATAGACAAGCATAACTAAAGTAGTGCTATAAATTTGACTTAATATGTGACTAGTAATCAGAAGCAACTATAACGGAATGGATATTAAAAATGCCAACCACTGGTGGATCTGGGTTGTTTGGTGACATGCTATACCTGTCCAGTAAGTATTGCAACTCCAATGGAATGTGATAAAAGTGTCAACCACTGCTGGGTTTTGGGATTCCTCAGGACTATTATAGCTGACTAGTAAATGTTCCAACTACAACGGAATGGTGATTTGAACCGCCCACTACTTATGCTATCAGGATGACACCTAATATCTATATCTGATTAGTAATTGCTGCAACTATAACGAAATGAGTAAAATTGCTAACTGTGTGAGTTCCTTGGTCCGACTTCCTCGTTTGGTCTCGAGGGGGAAAATACCAGGATGGGTTTGTTTGGTGTTAGCTTCAGGTTGGATCCGAATAGGTCTTTCTTATCCCTCTCTGATAACCGCCAGTTGTATCGAGTCTCTATAGGTTGTCTTGTGTCGCTGTGCTGCCACTTCAGCCCACCATACCTATGTAGGCGAGAGCCGCCGAATTCTAGCCTCGTTGTGTACTGGCCTCAGTACTGACGCTCCTCTTTTTCCTTTGCCCTTTGTCGGCACCCCTTTTGTTTTAGCAGGTTTGAGATCACCGTCGTTAGCAGGGTTACCCTTCCGGCTTGGCCTGGGCAGGGTTATGGACGCCATTGGTTATTCTTCAGGGCTCTTAGCCCCATTTGCATTTTGTCCGTAGTCGTACGCCCTATCGATTTCAAGGTGATTTGGATCTTTGTATTGTATATCTGTATTCTTGACTCGTGGAGTCATGTGGTATATATATCTGTTCTGTGGGTCCCATTGAGGACTGTTGTGTAATGTTATTACTTCGTTTTCCACCCGCACGAAAGTGCCTGGTGGGCGTCCTTGAATCGTTTCTATGCGGGTTTGGCAGAAAGGGAAAAAACTTGCATAGGGCCGATTCGAGGGTGTTACAGTGGGTGGACTGAAAATATCATATTTATCATTGCAATCATCATATATTGGAGGTATAGTATCATCATAAGCAATAGAATAGTTATCTTCCAAAGTGTGTTCATTTGTAAACGTATCATCATTGCAAGGAACATGGATAGCACTAATAGTACAACAATTATTAATATCATCATTTTTAGAATTGGTACCGAAGAGATTTTCAATATCAAAAGTGGTGTGCTTTTCCCAATCATGATCACTACTATAGGTAATAGGCATAGGAACATCATCGAGTTCACACTCATCAAAAACTATAATAGGAGCAACATGCTTAGGGGGAAATACCGTTTCCTCTCTCCTTTTACTCCTCCTGTTCTTATTTTTCTTCTTCTCTTTAGGAGGGAGAGGCTTGAAAAGAAGCTTCTCCATATACCCTGGTTCATTATTAGAGACAATAGAAGAAACTTTGGAGGATTCCTTATTTCTATTAATAAGATCGAAACACATATTAGTCCTATCATATTTTGGTAAAATCTCATCTTCTATAATATTTTGTATGTAAGTATTTGTGTGGCAATTATCAACACAATAAAAATGACAACCATGCAGGACACTATTCATATCAAAAGCACCCATATCTACCAAAGAGGTTTTTCTTGATAACTCTTCACACCCCAAAAATAATGTAAGTTCATCATGCTGATTAGGAGTGATCATGTCATCACAATACAAACTTGCAGTACTCATTAGATTAGAAGGGCTATTATTATGGCCTGAGCATTGAAAATTGAAATGACCCACTTCGAAGCAAAGTTCACAAATGAAAGGATAAAGGGCACAAACTTTTTTACCAAGATCATTTAAAGCCCTATACCACATTCTATTTTTTTATTCATGTGGGTGATACAATATTCTTCTTCATTTTGATTATTCTCACAAGGTCTATGTATTCCACAAAAATTAACATGCTTATAAGAAGTAGTACTTTTAGAGGTTTGAGCATGTTTATTGCTATCATTAATAACAATGTCATTTTCCATGCAAGTGTCTTTATAAGGCTGATGGCCCAAAATATATCGAGCTCGTTGGGGAAGCCCAAGAGGAAGGTATGATGAGCACAGCAGCAAGTTTTCCCTCAGTACGAAACCAAGGTTATCAATCCAGTAGGAGCAAGGAAACACCCCAAAGGTGTAGCTAGCTGAACGATGGCAGGGCGCACTATCGGTGCCAGCAGCAACGTGGAGACTTGCACAACACAACCACAGAACTCTGTCCCCAACTTGCGATGAGGTTGTCAATCTCACCGGTTTTGCTGAAAACAAAGGATTAAACGTATCAAATGGAAGGACCACCCCCGCGTAACGGGGTGTTGGGGTCAGCCAGACCACCCCCTTACGCGGGCCAGGCCTGGCCGCGCGGCCAGGTGGTGTGGCCGGTCCCCAGCCCTTCTCTGTCTCGTGTTCTGGCATCTGATGACTTTCAGAAAAATAGGCACTTTGGCTTTCTTCCCGTCCAATTCCGAGAATATTCATTTTCTGACTTTCCTGGAACCAAAAACAGCAGAAAACAGGTAGATGGCACTGTGGCTCTTGTTAATAGGTTAGTCCAAGAAATCATATGAAAAGTACTCCAAAGTGTGGACAAAACACAAGAAAGTGGATAAAAACCAAGCATGGAACATCAAAAATTATAGATACATTTGCAATGTATCAACATCCCCAAGCTTAACTCCTGCTCGTCCTCGAGTAGGTAAGTGACATGCACCATCAAAGACTTGATCAAAGTATTTGTAAAACATTCAAAGCTGGGATCATAGTACTTCAATCATAACATGAAAGACAAAGTTCTAGCAATAAGATAAAGAAACTATGTTGCAACATGAAAAGGCACAAACAAAAGATTCATGAATAATAATGCTTTGCAAGATGTTTGTTTGTTTCACATAAAAAACATAGCATAATAGTATTCAGCTTGTCCCTCATAGAGTAGCAAATATAAATGCATAGTACACCTTCAAAGTTCATAAGAGTGACTAGATACAAATAGTTTAAAACAAGCAATATCAAGGTATGCATCAATCAACTAGTCTTGGGACAATGCACATAGAACTAAGAATGGCCACTATGCTCTCAAAGTAGGTGCATAAAGGTAGAAGGTGGAGACTCAATATAATGGTGGAAGAAAGGCCTTCATAAAAGGAAGTAGGGATTCAAGTCTCATAAAGAGATTCCAAAAATTATGGTACTTATAGCTTTCAGCTCTCATTGCCCCTATCATAAGCATATTGAAGTGATTAAGGTTAAAGTAAACAAACTATGGTGTACATGCTTGACGAAGTATAAGTTAGAAATCTCATGTCCCTTGTATACGAGGTCTGCTCCTCATGCTACTCAAGTTTAGTCACCGGTAAGTTCTTGTCCTCGTAAGTACATGTGTATCATAGAGAACCGCCAACGGGGTACCCCTTGCCCGATAATACGGAAGAATCCCCATATCAAAATGACAAGGCAAGCAGACAACGAGCATCTCAGCAAACTTCTTATTTACCATGGGAATATGGTGCTTTTTTCTCTCTTTCCTCTTTTCATAATCTCTTTTTTTTTCTTTTTCTCTTTTTTCTCAATATAGGACTCTTTTTTTTATAAGAAGAATGCTTCATAGACAGCTCATTATGGTTACGCTGCAGGTTTCCACCATGTCAGCATGAATTAGACCAGCGGCCCATGCGTTTCTCTAACACATATACATAACTACATGGACTTACAAGCTCCCCTTTCATTTCACACCGACGACATCCCTATACACTAGTTTTCTATAACAAGTTTAATTTGGAAGGTAAACAAAAGCATGAATATACTTGGAATATCATAAGCTAGTAGGTAGGTATGGTGGAATCTTTGGAATAACTTGGTTTAAGGAGTTGGATGCATGAGTGGAACTCATACTTGGTTGTGGAGGCTAGCAAAAGACTGGGAGCGACAAACTAAGAGAGCAATAATGGCCATAATCATGCAGAGCGACAAAACATCATTGATCAAAGCATAAAGTGATACTACAAGTTGAAAACTAAAGGATCATAAAGGCTATGGTGACTTGAGATAGTCATAACATGGTGTGAGCATGTGCCAAGTCAACCCAAACAAAGCATAAAAGGAGAATACCACTATACTATGCTTTAATATGCTAAAACAACGCATGATTCGTCCAAGGCACATTAAGCAATCTCAATTGTTTATAACAAGTCATGCTACAGCAAAGAATACTAAGCATAAAGCTAAAACAATAACAAGCATGGCATGACAAAGCATAGACCACTGTCAAAAACAAGCTCTTTTTACCACATAAGTATGAACTTTCCTACTCTTTTCCAATCCAAACCAAACTATTTGGAAACCAATGTATGAAAGAGGGGGTGCAACCAATTTATTCAGAAAACTAAGCAAAAGAAAAACCAAAACAAAAACGAAAACAAAAAAGAAGACGCTCCAAGAACAACACAACTGTGCATGAAACAATAAAAATGAAGCGTTTGGAAGAAACCTGGGATTTTTCTCGATGAAGAAGGGGATGCCTTGGGCATCCCTAAGCTTTGACGCTTGTACTTCTTGGATATTTCTTGGGGTGACACGCATGGCATCCCCAATCTTGAGCTTTAGTCCATCCTTCATCTCATTACTCATTCCTTCCATACACCTAAAATTTTTGTGCATACAAAACTTCACACAATCTTTATTAGCATCATTAGTGCACTCAAGATAATAGGTATTAAGGTTCAGTTCCAACACCAAATAATCTTCCATTAGAACACTAGCTACTGTAGCACTTCCCTCAAAAAGCTCAATTCCCCAAAAAAAACTTAAAAAGGAACCAACAAGAAGCAAATGCAGAAAATGGCAGAAATCTGTCAAAACAGACCAGCAGGTAAAGACGGATTTTTTCTAAGACCTTCTGTTAATCAAATCAAAAAGTGTTGAACTAACGAAAGTTAGATAACAACCTGGGGCAGAAGCACAAAAAATCATGCCTCAAAAAGACGTCAGAGATTGTACACGAATTTTTACGGTGAAGCACAGAAATCTGTTTCGGGACAATAACTTTCCCAATCATTACTTCTCTCTCATTAGAGGTTACTCTTGGCACAAAAAGCAAATAAAAAGGATAAGGAGCGGTTATTACTAAAGTAATAACTTCCAAGACTCATCTAAAACTCTTGGGTTATCTCCCAATAAGTACTTTTCTTTAACGCCTTTAAGTTAGGCATAAGAAGCAAAAAGAAGAATCAAGTGTTCTCAAATGAAGAAGCATTAAGACCAAATTTTTTTTCATAGGAGGCGCAAAAGAAATCTTCTCTCTCTTCTTAGGGAAGTGTTCTATACCTTTCTTGAGTGGGAGTTGATATTTAATGGTGCCTTCTTTCATGTCAATAATGGCACCAACAGTTCTAAGAAAATGTCTTCCCAAAGTAATAGGACAAGAAGCATTGCATTCAACATCCAAAACATAGAAATCAACGGGGACATAGGCATTGTTAACCATAATAAGAACATCATTAAGACTCCCCATGAGTTTATTTTTAGCATTATCATCAAGTGGGACATTCAAATAACAATCTTGAAGAGGAGGCAAATCAAGCATATCATAAATCCTTCTAGGCATAATAGAAACACTACTATCAAGATCACATAAAGCTTTGAAATCAAAGTCATTCACTTTTATATTAATGATGGGTTCCCAACCATCTTCTTGTTTTATAGGAATAGAAGCTTTATGTTTCATCTTTTCTTCTTTAATCTTTATGAGAGCATCAGTAATGTGTTTTGTAAAGGCCATGTTCATAGCACTAGCATTAGGACTTTTAGCAAGATTTTGTAGGAACTTAATAACTTCAGAGATATTGCAACCATCAAGATCAAAATCAAATTTATCATCTAGAGTAGTAGAACTATTACTAGCCTCAACACTAGTGGTGGTGATAGTATAAACACTAATGTTTCTAGCAATTTCATCTTCTCTTTCCCACTTAGCATGTAATTCAGCTAATAGTCTTACATTTTCATCAATTCTTACTTGTATAGCATTAGTGGCTGCAAAGGTATTATCATTAGTTTCAGGTTTAGCAGCCATTTTATTCAAAGAAATTGAGCTTCAGCCAAAGATGCTATATTTCTTTCAGCATTAGAGAGTTTTTCCTCAATGGTTTTATTGAAAGCAGTTTCTTTACTAATAAAGTCTTTAAGCATAACTTCAAGTTCAGAGGGAGCACTCCTATTATTGTTGTAGGAATTTCCATAAGCATTACCATTGTTGGGAGGATACGGCTTATAATTGTTGTTACCAAAATTATTCCTATAAGCATTATTGCCAAAATTGTTATTTCTTATGAAGTTCACATCAAATTGCTCTTCTTGAGCAACCAAAGAGGCTAAAGGAACATTATTTGGATCTATATGGGCTTTCCCATTCACAAGCATAGACATAATAATGTCAATCTGATCACTCAAGGAGGAGGTTTCCTCAACAGAATTTACCTTCCTACCTTGTCGAGCTCTCTCAGTATGCCATTCAGAATAATTAACCATCATATTGTCTAGAAGTTTCGTTGCAGGACCCAAAGTAATGGTCATAAAGGTACCTCCAGCAGCAGAGTCCAATAGGTTCCTTGAAGAATAGTTCAATCCTGCATAAAAAGTTTGGATGATCATCCAAGCAGTCAGTCCATGAGTGGGACAATTCTTAACCAAAGATTTCATTCTTTCCCAAGCTTCAGCAACATGCTCATTATCAGATTGTTTAAACTTCATTATTTCACTTCTCATAGATATAATCTTAGCAGGAGGATAGTATTTTCCAATGAAAGCATCTTTGCACTTAGTCCAAGAATCAATACCATTCCTAGTTAAGGAATTCAACCATTCTTTAGCTTTTCTTCTCAAAGAGAAAGGAAACAATTTCAGCTTAATAATATCACCATCTACATCACTATGCTTTTGCATCTCACAAAGTTCAACAAAGTTATTTAGATGGGCAGCAGCATCTTCATTACCAATACTAGAAAATTGTTCTCTCGTAACAAGATTGAGTAAAGCAGGTTTTATCTCAAAGAAAGTATCTTCAGGCATAGGTGGAGCAATAGGTGTGCTCATAACATCATTGTTGTTGGTGCTAGTGAAGTCACACAACTTAGTGTTTTTAAGAGTAGTCATTTTTTGTGTTTTCAAATAAGAAAGCAAACTAGTAAAACTAAATTTTTTGTGTTTTTGATAAAGAAACAAGCAAACAAAGCAAAAAGTAACTAAGAAAAACAAAAATAATGAAGTAAAGAGATTGGTTATGAGGGACTCCCCTTGTGAAGATTTCCTTGACTCCCCGACAACAGCGCCAGAAAATATGCTTGATGGCCCAAAATATATCGAGCTCGTTAGGAAACCCCAAGAAGAAGGTATGATGAGCACATCAGCAAGTTTTCCCTCAGTACGAAACCAAGGTTATCAATCCAGTAGGAGCAAGGAAACACCCCAAAGGTGTAGCTAGCTGAACGATGGCAGGGCGCACTACCGGTGCTAGCAGCAACGTGGAGACCTGCACAACACAACCACAGAACTCTGTCCCCAACTTGCGATGAGGTTGTCAATCTCGCCGGTTTTGCTGAAAACAAAGGATTAAACATATCGAATGGAAGGAAGCAATAGTTTGTAGAAAGTAAACACAAAGCAGTAAATAGTTTATAGATTGAATGTAAAAGAAAGGACCGGGATCCATAGTTCACTAGAGGTAGCTCTCCTTAAGATAGATAACATGCTGGGTGAACAAATTACAGTGGGGCAATTGATAAACATCGAGAAAGCAATACATGCATATACTAATCATCTTGACTCCTTTGAGATTCGATTGGGCATTACAACATTATACATAGACCGCCATCCAACTGCATCTATGACTAATAATCCACCTTCAGGTTATCATCCGAACCCCCTCCAGTATTAAGTTGCAAGCAACAGATTATTGCTTTACAAATTGCGTGTAATGTAAACAATACGATTGTTCTATGAACAAAGGATTGTTGTTTTCTCCCTAGTAGCAACATCACATCTAGTACCTTAGAGATTTCTGTCACTTCCCCAGATTACCAGAGGCATGAACCCACTATCGAGCATAAATACTAACTCTTGGAGTTGCTAGCATCTACTTGGCCAAGATAGCTACTAACAACGGAAAGAATGCAAGATCACAAATAACAAAGACATGATAGAATCAATAATCAATCTGAAATAGCATCTCAATATCCATCGGATGCCCGCAAACACAGCATGCAAAATTACAAATAGATGATCTTGATCATGAACGGAGCTCACAAGATCTAGACATGAAAGCACAAAGGAGGAGAACCAGCCATCTATCTACTACATGCATCCGTAGTCCAAGGTTGAACTACTCACGCATCACACCGGAGGCTTGCATGGTGATGAAGAAAGCCTCCAGGGTGAATTCCCCTCTCCGGCAGGGTGCCGGGAAGAGCTTCAGATCCCTCCCGATCTAGGGATGGAGATGACGGTGGCTACTAACTCTTTCGTGGATTTTTGATCGGGTACTTAGGGTTTTCGTCCCGAGGGCATCTTATAGGCGGAAGGAGAGGCCGAGGGGGTGCTGGGGTCGGCCAGACCACCCCCTGGTGCGGGCCAGGCCTGGCCGCGCGGCCAGGTGGTGTGGCCGGTCCCCAGCCCTTCTCTGTCTCGTATTCTGGCATCTGATGACTTCCGGAAAAATAGGCACTTTGGCTTTTGTCCCGTCCAATTCCGAGAATATTCATTTTTTGACTTTCCTGGAACCAAAAACTGCAGAAAATAGGCAGATGGCACTGTGGCTCTTGTTAATAGGTTAGTCCAAGAAATCATATGAAAAGTACCCCAAAGTGTGGACAAAACACAAGAAAGTGGATAAAACCAAGCATGGAACATCAAAAATTATAGATACATTTGCAATGTATCAAAGGCTCATGATACATGTCCCATTTTTCTTTAGGAGAATTAATATGAGAAGCAAAGATTCTATAACAATCAACAAGAATTTGAGGATCAAGACCATATTTAGCACTAAGCTCTTGAAAATCGGCATTTTCAGCAAAAGACTTAATGCAATCAGACTCATAGTTTATACCTGGTTCTTTACCTTTGTTGTTATCCCAATCTTCGGTATTGCATTGAATTGTTTCAAGAAGATCCCACTTAGCTTTGACCTCCTTACTCGTGAAGGATCCCTCTAAACAAGTATCCAGATAGTCCTTGTAATGTCCTGAAAGCCTTGCATAGAAATTATTAATAACAATATTACTGGGGAGCTCATGAATGGGACATTTGAGCATTAGTGACTTCAATCTCCCCCATGCTTGGGCAATACTTTCTCCATCATGTGGATGAAAATTATAAATGTAATTCCTATCTTTATAAATTTCATGAGGAGGATAAAATTTAGAGTAAAAGAGAGATTCAAGTTCCTTCCACGCCAAATGATGAGGATCATCTAGTAGCTCATACCACTCCCTTGCTTTGCCCTTGAGTGAAAAGAGAATAGCTTCCTCTTAACTTGGTTCATTGAAATACCTGCACACTTGAACAACTTGCATAATTCGTGTATAAAGAGTAAATGATCACCATGATGGACAGTTACATCTCCCAAATAACAGTTGTTCATAACACGTTCAACAATTTTTATAGGTATTTTAGAAGAGATGCTTTCAGTATGTGGATTTAAAATATCACAAGTATCATTAGAATTACCACATATGGGAGATAAAGTATCATCAGAGCAAATTTTCTTCTTTAAAGCTGGGGAATTAAAAAGATAATTTTCATAAAAAATAAATTCCCCAAGCTTAGACGTTTCCATAGCATTAGTAACAAAGGTGTTCAAAAGATTCATACTAATAACATTGCTATTAGCATACAAAGAAAGTTCCATGGGTTTTTTAATTTTCTTTTCAGACAATTCATGTTCTAACTTAGGAAAAATACTAAAAAGCTCTCTAATTTTTTGGTTTTTTCCATTAAGCCTAACTAGTGAAAACAAGAAACAAAAGACAAAATTGCAGAATCTAAAGGAAATAATTTCGAGCACTCACACCGGAGGATGTGAGTGCCTTTTACCTAACCTCCCCGGCAACGGCGCCAGAAAATAGCTTGATGTCTACGCACTTCTATTACTGTAGACACTTGTTGGGCCTCCAAGTGCAGAGGTTTGTAGAACAGCAGCAAGTTTTCCCTTAAGTGGATCACCCAAGGTTTATCGAACTCAGGGAGGAAGTGGTCAAAGGTATCGCCTCTCAAGCAACCCTGCAATCAAGATACAAGAAGTCTCGTGTGTCCCCAACACACCCAATACACTTGTCAGGTGTATAGGTGCACTAGTTCGGTGAAGAGATAGTGAAATACAAGTGGTATAGATAATTATAAGTGGTAACGGTGCTAGAAAATAACTTGATGGCATGGAAAAGACTAAAGTAAAACTGAAATAAAGATGGAAGCAAGCAAACATGTAATAGATCTAGTTGCAAACTGTCAACACCCGGATTTTTAATCCCAGATGCCTGTTATGTCATTCATCGCAATCCTAGGATTACCATTTTTGCGAGACATAACATATTGGATATCACAGTACCTCATCCACCCGGCGAGCTCTAACCCTAGCGGCTCGGTGGGGGTGCATAGGGGGCATACCAGGGCTCCAGCGACGACGGTGAAGTGGGCAAACGGACTGGTGGTCGACGGCGAGCTCAGGGACGGTCGAGGCAGCTTCGGAGGTGGTCGCAATCAGCGGCGCCCTTCTCCTCCAGAGGCAGCCTGCTCCGGTGCAATTCCGGCGAACGGCTGCTCGCCTTACTCCAGCTAGAGGTGTGGGACGATCAGTGAGGTGAGGGGAGGTGAGTGGTGTGTCGAATGGGGCTGGGGAAGGCCTCTATTTATAGGACGATGACGCGACCGAGAGGAATGGGAGAGCGGCTCCAGCGAGGGCTGCACAACGTGCTAGCGGTGTGGCTTGAGGTAGGGGCGGTCGCTGGTCTCCTGGCGGTGCTCTACGTGATCAATGCGGGACTAGGGGCAATGGTATGCGGTCAGGCGGTGCTGGCGCTCTGAGCGGCAGATGCGGTGGTGTCCACAGCGAGCGGTGGCTGTGGTGCGTTGGGCGGCGAACGGGCATGTCTGGCGTGCTCCCTGGGTCGTGGCGAAACGGTGGGTGCGGGTTGCGGTCGAGCGGCGGCTTATGCACGTGTGTCGGGCGCGGCGCTCTGGCGCGTGCTCGACATGGCGCAGTTGCACTGGGCGCGGCGGTTCCTCGGTGGTCCACGCTCTGGCTTGGCTCGGGGAGGGGACAGAGAGTGGCGGTGAGGTGAGGGCTAGCAAGTAGACATGGTGAGAGAGAGGGAGGTGGTTTGCTAGGGCGGTTGCAAGGTTTGGCCGGCGGCATGTGCTCGGCATGGCATGGCAATGCCACTAGGGTGTAGGGGATGGGGTGATAATGGCATGGTTTGATCATTTAGGGACAATGGGAGTGTTTTGAGGACAAAGGGGAGACAAGTTTGGCCAGAACACTATTCAAATATTGGATTTGGTTTTTGTTTGAAATCTATCCACCAGGTGTTTGTGAAAATGGCCGAAAGAACTTTACTTTTGAATTTTGAAAAGATTTTTGGTGGGTGTGCTAGTACTAAGCTTGAGACTCTGTGGGTGCTTGGGTTTTGAAAATTGAGCTTGTTTGAGTGGTTTTTGAAAAAGTGGGATCTTCCCATATGATTATATTTGAATGTTTTTAGCAGATCACAAAGTGGGTCTTGCTACATCATTATGTGTACTAGCAAGGGGTGCAAAGATCCACAATTGTTTCTGTTAGATTTTGAGTTTTAGGAATAGCCAAAGTAGGCATGGTAGTTAATTTGGCAAAAATGACCATTCACTTCTTTTATTCATTTTGATTTGTTTTTCTTTGGGAAATGATTTAGATGATGTTTATTTCACCTAAGAATCATTTTACAAGCAATGGATCACAGAACCATGGCAATTCAAAACAACTCCTAATTAAATGCACATACACATGAATGCTTTAATAATTTTAATTGGAAAAGTTTTTGTTAACCCCAATTTTGATGATTTGGATCTTAATAACCTTGGATTAAAGTTTTGGGATGTTACACAAATGGTGTTTTAATGCTTAGAAACAAGGCCTAGGGATCATACTTTCACTAGTGAACACTCTCATATAAATATCTTCTCTTTATGATACTACTCTAAACTACTCTCCGGTTGGACACTCTAATGGTTGGTAGGACTATAACAGCATACCTCAAAGTTCATCTTTTCCATCTAGATAAACCCACATTGTCACCTTGAGTACTAGATGGTTCGAAGAAACACCACAATTTCATAAAGACATCCAACTCCAAATATAACTCATAACAAGTATTTGTAGTCTCTAGCCTAAGTGCCACCATGGTGTGCACGCTATCACTTTCACACACATGGGGAGAGCAGAGATCTATTAAAGCACTTGAGTAGCAAGGTAGATCTACTTGATTACAAAGCTCATGATCATAATATGATCATGCATAGAGAGAGAGATGAACACATAGCTACCGGTAGAACCCTTAGCCTCGAGAGAGAACTACTCCCTCCTCATCATGGGAATCAGCAACGGTGATGGAGATGGCTCCGGGGGCACTTCCCCGTCCCGGCATGGTGCTGGAACAAAGACTTTCTGTCCCCTGAATCTCTCCTTCAGTGGCGGCGGTGCTGTGGAACTTTTCGTGGCTGGAGGCTTGACGATCTAGGGTCCGTCCAATTCCGAGAATATTCATTTTCTAACTTTCTGGAACCAAAAACAGCAGAAAACAGGCAACTGGCACTGTGGCATCTTGTTAATAGGTTAGTTCCAAAAAATGCATAAAAGTACCTCAAAGTGTGGACAAAGCAAGTAGATACTAAACAAGCATGGAACATCAAAAATTATAGATACGTTTGCAACGTATCAGGGGGCTGGACCAAAGACCCCCTTTCTACTAGTGAAGTGTTACCTACAAGGAGATAAGGTGGAATTAGTGGTGTGTGTTTCTGGAAAATCAAAGTTTGTGCTGGGATCCTAATTAACAGATCCCCACCACCTTTTTTTCCTAAGAGAGAAACTTTGTAAATGTAAATAGGGCATGTCTCTGTCTTGCTGGATTGAGATTTCTTTTTAAGTGTCAGCCAGTATTCAGAAAAGTGCAGCAACAGTTTAGAAAGAGGTGCAACCGAACCGAGTAAAAAGGTGAAATCGGGTGGGGTGGGGAAAAAGGTCTACGAAAGTGGAGTTGCACTTTTCACACCCAGCTCTAGTGCTAGTTGCATTTTTTCTCTAAACTAAGTTAAAAATTTACGAATCAATTGAGACTCAAGAATATTTCAATCAAAAGAGACTTAGCAAAAACCATAATAATACATTTTGTGACAAAGGGTGCACATCAGAGAACCGCACTACAATTTTATAACTCGAATGAGGCCTAGCAAGACACATGCCTTCAAGGCCTGGTCTTGTTTCTCTCGTTTAACACATGTTCACTCTCATAGTCATTCAATTGTGCTACTCTCCTACTTTTATCTTCTTTACCATCCACTCATTTATTCCCTCGATTACCACGGTAAAAACATTACTAACTTGCTTCGGTTGTATGGTTGTGTCGGTTCACCACATCATTAGAGTGTGCCCTGCTCAGGTTGGCTCAATTACCTTAGAGGCGAGCATGGAGAGCATGTGCCAATGTATCGCATGGGTTAGCGCCCCTTCCTTGCCAAACCGACATGATGTGAGGCTATCCTTTCCAAGAACACCCACCTTTAAATCTAACAAACCGAGAATTGTTGCTCCTATATCGGGTAACTCGTAACACAAATATTTAAATCTAGTAATAAAATATATCAAAATGACATGGATTTTCGTTAAAATAAATAAATTGTTTCATAGTTTCCTGAATCCAGATATGATGTGTGGCACAAGAAAGTAGAAGAAAAATCTAGCTATGAAAGTGTCACCGGGCCAAATTCACAACTCAATTGGAGTTAGGCACTAATTCACAGTAGATTTATTACCTCTGTTTTTTCTCATTCTCTGGGTCGAATTTGATTTTGAAGTTCTATGCCATGAACATGAGTCAACTTGAATTCAAATTTCATGTCTTGGTGATGTTTTCCTCAGTTTGAATCGGTGCATCATACATGTGCTCATGCATGTAGTTCTGGGGAAAAAAGATCCAATGTGCTTTTAGTATTTCGAGAGATACAAAATGGCCCAGAGTAATTGGGCCAGGCCTTGGTGATATCTTCCATGCTATTTCGGTCCATTCTGAAAAGGAACTCTCTTGCAAGCAGACACGTAAGTACGTAACATACCATTTCACCAGCCACGTGTACTACAAAAGAAACTTCATACCTCCAATTTTGTAGTAGATCATCTAAAGCCCACTTCACTGTAAAAATAACGTGCATGTCAAATCTGGAAGTCCGCATCCTTGAGCAGGCTGGAAGCCCACTTCAGATCATTTAACTGACTCACAAAATTTCCCTGAGAGGTCGAGACCAGGCCGGAAGCCTAAAACTCCGCGAAGTCGGGCGGAACTGACTCCGAGAAAGTCGCCCTGGCCTAGCCCATACCGACCGCAAAGCGAACCGCCGAACTGAGAGGGCGAGAACCAATCTCCGCCATGCCGTGCCCGGGGTCGAAATCCGGCGTGTCGTCGATCGCTGGCCCAAGCGCCGCTGCCTCCACCTGTACCCTCGGACGGCGCCGCCACCGATCATCTAGCCCCTTCCGAGGTCGTCTCCTGGGCGGCCATAAGGAGGACGAGGACCAGGGTTTGAAGGGATCAGGGCGCGAATCGGAGGGTTCCAGGAGCGATAGCCGGCACCGGCACCGCCGTAAGCAACGTGGACGCAGCAAGGTAAGGCATCGTCATCGCGGCCGATCGCGGCGAACAAACAGCGATCGCGATGACGACTCAGAAACCTCATCCTACGATTCCGAGGACTCGAGGGATAGAAAGGGCAGGAAGAGATCGAGGAGTCACAAAGTCTCAAGGAAGAAGAAGAGCAAGGGGTCAGATTCCCACGGGTCGGTCAAACCCGATCGCAGGTACCCGGGCAATGCCAAGATCGGCGTGGATGAATCCATCGTGTTAAAGAAGGAGATGATGGACGCCCGGAAGCATGCGCAGGAGCCCGGGCTGGACGACAACGTGGCGCCGCTCGTCGGGCCACTGCCGCTGCCGCAGCCTGTTGTGGAGGTGCAGATCAACTACGGCGGCGCCCTCCGGCCGGGGGAGGGCGACGCCATGGCGCAGTTCGTACAGCAGGGGAAGCGGATCCCGCGGCGAGGCGAGGTGGGCCTCTCCGCAGAGGAGATCCAGAGGTTTGAGGAGGCCGGGTACGTGATGAGCGGGAGCAGGCACTCAAAGATCAACGCCGTGCGCCTCCGGAAGGAGAACCAAGTGTATAGCGCCGAGGAGAAACGCGCACTTGCCACCTTCAACTACGAGCAGAGGGCGATGCGGGAGAGCAAGGTCAGGGAAGACCTCAGGCGCCTCGTGGACAAGACGCTCGGCAAACTCGCCGAGACGGAGCACGATCCTTTTGCTGACAAGTAACACGCGGCTTCAATCTCGGTATATTTTGAACAAGTCCTGAACGCAAATCTGATTGACTTATTTTATCTTATTTTTGAGCGAATTTTGTATGAGTTCATTTATCTCATCTTGCACGAAAATGTTGATATATGCATGCCCGTTGCCTCTCTGCTACTTAAGTGCGGGTAGAACTTATCTGTAAATTCTGTAGTATACTATCATCCATGTTACCATGTATGCTTTGCTCAGGTGATGCTTATTACTAGAAGTTTACTATCCAATGGCTTTTGTACCTATCATCAAACATTGATCATCTCTTCACTACAGAAAAGAAAAAACAGTTTTTATAGTACTCCGTGAGGAAAGTGGGCTACCGTCCTCGCTCGGTACTTTTTCCGTAGAAGTATACAATGTGTGAAGGATTGAAACAAAGTCTCGCGACCCCGTCGTTCCCCACGGGTGATAGGGCCGCGCCGCCGCCTCCCCTCCTCTAGTTTTTCCACCTTGCCTCCTCTCCCGCGCCGTCGGCATGCGCGCCGCCGAGGAAGTCCCAGGCGGAGAGCCGGCGGTGGCGGACCTTCTGCTTCTCCCCCCTCGGTGGATCTCGCGCGGGGCGGGCCTCACCTGAGCGGTGCCCCTAGGCTGCGGTGGTCTGGCGAGGTGGCAGGGTGAATCGGCGCGGCCTCGGGTGGACTCTGGCGCGGTGGTGCAGTCCTTGGCGGCGGGACATCGAGGTGGTTCTGGTTGGCGGCGGCTGCGCTCATGCACCCCATATTTGGGCCCATTCAGGCCCCAGGTGGGCTAGCGCGTGTTCCCTAGAGGTGGAGGCGGGGAGCTGAGCTTCGGGGTGGTGGCGGCACTGCCGCTGGCTTGCTGCAACATGGCGGTGGGAGCTTTGCAGGCCTGTTCTGGGCCCGGCCGGGTCAGGAGGCCTGGTGTGCTCCTGCTGCCGTGTCCGGTCGGCTACTGATACACCGGTGGAGGTAGTTCCCTCCTGCATGGCTTCGGAGTTGTCGCACTCGTTGCGTTGTGCTCTCCTATTCCATCCTCTAGGCCTTGCGATGGTGTTTTCAGTGAGACGGCGATGGTGACGTCAAGACCGTGGTGGCGCATGTTTGTGGGCGGCTTTGCTGGGTGGCGATCTTCGAAACGTTCGGGTAGTGGTTGTTTGGGGTTGGGAGAAATCCATGTTGGTATTCTGACACCGACGGGGGTGACGCCTACGGGTGTCACCATTCCTTCTTGGAGATCATCGGGTGCACCTCTTTCCCGCTTACCTCCGTGTACGGGGGAAACCCTAGGATAGGTTCGGGCAGCAGCGTCGTCCTCACCGCTTCCCTTTTGAAGGTGTTGCTTGATACGCGATGTTTCAGAGTTTTCGGCGTGTGGTGGGACTTCTTCGGAGGGCGCAACGATTGCGAGCCATCTTCGTTTAGTTGATCTGCTGATGTTGGCATTTTTTCTCTTTTGTTTCTCTCTATTTTTTATTTGGGTTTGGCTATGCTGAGACCCAGCAGATGTATCATTGTATCGGTTGGTTGCTATATTAATATAGCAGGACGAAAGTCTATTTCGAGAGTATACAATGTGTGGGATTTTTTCTGGTGCCTCGGGCTAGGTTCTACAATTTGAAGTAGCTTGTATTTTTACCTCTAGAACCCTAATTTGGAGATCTGATGCTCCCGAGAAGTACAAGTTTTGTTTCGTGGCTTGGTATCCTCGGAAAATGTGTGCGCCTAAGAATTTGCTGAAATACGGTTGCTCCATGTTGCATGCAGGGGCGCAGCCAGGATTTGAGTATAGGGGGACAAAACGATGTTCAACTCAAATGGAATATAGTATAGTAAGATATTAAGTCCAAAATAAAATAGCATATCAAAGTATGTTTAGTAATAAAATTACGTAAATATAAATTATCCCAAATATGAACATATATACTGGATATACCGTAACCAAACAATGCTAGTACCACTTTATAAGTCCAAATAGTTCACCAACGATCTAATTTTCAATATCAAGCCAGGTTTGAGACTAAAGCAATATGTGTGGAAAAGCAATTCATAGTATAATATTTCTCTAAATTTGTTAGTGAAGAAAACTAAAAAAATAGATAGATCAAATTAGCTAGTACATCTAGTGCATTGCCTGCCTACGAATTATCAGGCGGGTCGTGCGGAAGCTCTGCAAGCGGTGCGGTGGTGTGGACTTCTGCAAGCGGGCAACATCGATGATCAGTGGCGGGAATGATCGGCGTTCAGCGGCGGGCAACTATTCACGATATGCGGCCGCCGCCGTATTCGCCACTGCTTTTTTTTGCATGTACAACAGCGACAGACAGATGCAACCTAAAAGCATCTCCACTTGTCCTCCATATGATGTCCGGCGAAAGCATTTTTTTTACTCGTACGAGGGGCGCCGGCTAACATTTTTTTAGAGGGAGATGATACACCCAGTCACGCCCCCTATACTATTTTTTTTTTGGTATTTCACCGAACTCATTGAGGACGCGCGGCCGGGCATGTCCGATCTATATCCCAAACAATTGCTATCTAAAATTTGATACACATTGTGGCGATCTGGACGAGATCCTAGTCAAAGAACAACTACCAAATTGATGTGGAGAGTTTATGATATTGTGATGCTTCTGTAGTAGCTTTCTAGAGTTTACCAGTGGGTTTATGATATTGTGATGCTTCTGTAGTAGCTTTCTAGAGTTTGCTGGTGGGTTCTAGAGTGTTCTAGGGCTTTCTAGTGTTAATTAGATTCCTAATCTTTGCTAAAGTTAGTTAAGCTTAGGATTCGTCTCTAGTTTATCTGAATTTCGATTACTGTTGTCTATGTTAGTTAACATGTACTAGTTAGGTCACTGAATATTCAGTTGACACTCGTGGTTCTTGTCAGATAAGATCTGTTGATGCTTAGGTAAGTGTAATGTTGTTAGTGTTCTAAGTTAGTGGCTTTAGGCATCTCTATTTTAGGTGATTAGTACTAATCCTTTCATTTCTAGGACTAATATTGTAATTCTTAATGTTGTCTCTTAATACTAGTTTTATACCGTCTGGCAGTTACTTCAGTATCACACTCAAGATGATTTAATAGTGTTAGCTTAGTTTTCTGGGATTACTTGAGCTTTTGACTCTAATTTGTCTATATGTGTGTGGGTTAAAATTTATTTCCTGTTGTTTATGCAGGTGTAGGATACTTGATCCTTATTTCCCTTCTTATCCTTAGGCATATCTTAAGATTATGTCTAGGGGTGAGGGATGAGATATAGATTTCGTGTTCTCTTTATAATTAATTATTGTCTACTCTTGTTCTTCTTCCTCTAGCTAGTGGCTATGATTGTGTAACACCCTCGAATCGGTCCTATGCAAGTTTTAGCCCTTTCCGTCAAACCCGCATAGAAACGATTCAAGGACGCCCACCAGGCACTTTCGTGCGGGTGGAAAACAAAGTAATACCGTTACACAACAGTCCTCGATGGGACCCACAGAACAGATATATATACAACAACGAGTCAAGAATACAGATACAATACAAAGATCCAAATCACCTTGAAATCGATAGAGTGTCCGACTACGGACAAGATGCAAATGGGGCTAAGAGCCCGGAAGAATAACCAATGGCGTCCATAACCCTGCCCAGGCCAAGCCGGAAGGGTAACCCTGCTAACGACGTCGATCTCAAACCTGCTAAAACAAAAGGGGTGCCGACAAAGGGCAAAGGAAAAAGAGGAGCGTCAGTACTGAGGCCAGTACACGGCGAGGCTAGAATTCGGCGGCTCTCGCCTACATAGGTATGGTGGACTAAAGCGGCAGCGAAGCATGCACTAAACAACCTATAGAGACTCAATACAACTATCGGCTATTAGAGAGGGATAAGAAAGACCTATTTGAATCCAACCTGAGACTAACACCAAACATACCCATCCTGGTATTTCCTCTCGAGACCAAACGAGGAAGTCAAACCGAGGAACTCACACAGTTGGCAGTTTTATTCATTCGATTATGGTTGAATCCCTAACTAGTCAGATATAGATAGCATGAGTCATCCTGATAACATAAGTAGTGGGCAGTTTTAATCACCATTCCGTTGTAGTTGGAACATTTACTAGTCAGATATTATTGTCCTGAGGAATCCCAAAACCTAGCAATTGTTGGCACTTTTATCACATTCCATTGGAGTTGCAATACTTATTAGGCAGGTATAGTATGACACAGATCACCATAGATCCACCAGTTGTTGGCATTTTTAATATCCATTCCGTGATAGTTGAATCTCATTAGTAGTCATATATTAAGTCAAGTTTATAGTACTACTTTAGTTATGCTTGTCTATGATCGAGATACCGTGCCCCAAGTCATCCATAACCGCGGACACGACTTTCAGAAAGTTTTACCCTGCAGGGGTGCACAAATAGCAACACACACTCGATCAACCTCGGAAAAACAAACTCAAAACCCAACGAGGCTTTCACGACAAAGCAATCACAAGATTCATAAAATATTTCAGGGGGGCACCTTACTAAGCTACCCGCAACGAAGTTGGCCATCTCCGGAACGAACCCAGGGTCTGCAAGAACGGCTATAAACGACTGGTAACCCGAAAGTGTGACTGGGCTTGTCGATACCGCGAAGTCGTGCCGCGATCGAAAATAGTACAGGTGCTCCACGCACAATCTTAAATAAAGCGGTAAAGCATGGCATAAGTACAGGATAGTAATAAAGCCCCAAACTACTTTGTGGCCCCAAGAAATAAGAAATAAATCAAGCTCTGGCTAAGGGGGATTCATAGAGTCTCCCGGATGTGGATAGTGCGAATAATCAAGGAACAGGTATCAAGTACTCGGGGTCCTACGGGATACAAGTGAGCGTGGAAGAACCAAATAACATCTATTGCCTACCGATGCCTCTGCATTAGTTATATTTAGCAATTTAATAGTTGTATTTAAAGTCATGATCATCTCCACCATAAACATCTGCCAGCATTCCAACAACGGTGGTACTTGACAACACGAGATCGCACCTAAACAAGCAACTACGACTCACAAGGTCAGCTATCTACCAAACACAGGTAATAGGAGGTGTCCAAAGCAATATAGAGGATGCACGGGATATAACTGGTGCACGGAAACTAAAGCATCGCGACACAGATAGCAATAGATCAACAGGAGGAAATAAAGACTATAAATGCAAAATAGGTAGAAGGAGGAGAGATGCTCGCCTTGGAAACACTGCCGAAGGTTCATATCCAGAGAACTTGTCGATACTCACATCAACTCATCGGCCTAATCCGCGAAGAGGCAAACACTAGAAGAAACACCGGATGCAATATTTAATACTACGGCAGAAGATCCGGCATGATTATGATATGATGCAAATGCGGTGCAATTAGGCAGTATTAAGCGAAACCGGGGTCCCGACAATTAATTAATAGGTTCGAGTTATTTAACAACCCCACAATTTAAATGTTGTCTTAACAGGGCAAAACATGGCATCGGTTCGCTATGCAAATTTAAATGGAGGCGATATGAGACAAATATAGCTCGCATATAGTCTCCATATTTAATTATGAGGTGAATCAGCATAATGCCCCAACCCACAAACATGTATGCAAGCAAGAACAATTTATTATGCGACAGTTGATAATGTCGTATTATAAAAATAGGGGCTTAGGGTCACACATCTGGGTCCGGGAGATCTTGGGTTCTGGGGGTTCGGGGTCCGGTCTCAGGGTTTGACGGGAACGATGAGGTTCGGATACACGATGGAGAACTTGTCGTGATGTGACGGAGATCTTGGATTCCAAGCGGTCGACCTTGTCGTCGATGGCGAACTTGAATGGATCGGGTACCGTTGGTCTTCGGGTTCGTGTAGACGATCATGGCGTCCGGGAGGAAGAACTTGGCGTTTTGGGTTCTCGGCGAACTTGGCGTCCGGTCCTCGGGCATCGGGTCCGTGGTCTTTGGGGTAGACAGTCTTGGCGTTCCCTAACGGAGGTCTTGGCGTGCCGAGGCTCGGTCTTCGGAAGATCTTGAGGCATGTCTTGACGCTCGTGGGGTAGTTGTTCGTGTTGTTGGAGTCGATGGTAGTCAATCCATCGCGACAGTACTCCTCGATGCCATCGTATCCACATAGAGCGCATGGGTCAAACGGATCGGCGTGAGTGGCCCAAAAAGCTACCACGGCACCAAAATAGACATACAAACACCATCGGGGTCTCACCATGCCCGTGCGGCCGCTGTAGACCTCGAGTTCCAGAGGCATGAGCCAGGAGGACAGCATGTGGCCTGGACACATCTGGCAGCCGTCGATGTACATCTCCAGGAAACAGAGGCAGCAGGGCCCTACCGACTGTGATGGAGACGAACGAGGCCGGGGATGTGGTCGCGTCGGAGCTGAGGACGTGCGGCAGGACATCGGCTCGAGGTGGGGACGGTTCAAGGCAGCGGTCAAGGTAGGGAGACGGCCGACGAACTGGCGGGACGACGGAGGCCTCGCGAACATGGCTACGCCGGAGAGGCTCACTGGCGACGAAGGAGGCGCGACCGTCTTGCTGTGGGAGGGCGGGCGTGCTCGAAGGGCGGGAAGGCAGGCCCGAGCGGCGGCTTAGCGGCCAAGGCGATGACCACGGCTCGCGGCTGTAGGAGGACGAGCCGGACCTCGCGGCGCGGAGGCGGCGACCTCGCGGAACAGCAGGGAGGGCCCCTACGGATGGCGGCGGAGGTGCCGTCGGTAGGAGAGAAGGGGAGCCTGGTGGCGGCGGATGCGGGCAGAAGGAGAAGGTGCGGGGTTGGAAGAGATGGATTTGAGGGTGATGCACAGGGAAGACGGGGTGGGGCTGGCTCACGCTGGGTGGTGGGCCAAGCAGGGTGGTTGGCGTCGGGCGGGGGAACGCGCGCGTGTGGAAAAAAGGCACGAAGGGAGCAGGGGTGGGGTCCGGGAAGCGTACGTGAGGAGGTGAGCTGGCCGTGTATCGCGGCAGTGCAGGCCACAGCGTGCGACGCGGCTGGGCACTGAGGCGTGGCGGCGGCAGGAGGGAGCTGGGTGCGGCTAGGGTAGGTAGAGGGTTAGGGTGGATGGGTGGTTAGGGTTTAGATATGATAGGCTAGGTTTTTATCTGGAGGTGGCCGGCTAGGCTTTTGTGCCTAGCTGGCTGCCTCCCAAAAATAATACAAGTTTTATTTTATTTTTAAATAGACTTTTGTAAATAGTTTTTAGACAAACAAAATATCCGGGAGAGACCGGGGTTTTGATTTGAATAAAGACGGGGGAATATTTTAGAAAACAAAACTAGGCTTTTAGAAAATAGTTTTAGACAAAACATATGCATGATGATGACGATGCTCAAATGCAAGGTGGCATGATGACATGAGCCTGCGGTCATGATGATGCAATGCACAAAAACACAGTGATTTTCTACCTCGGACCCTACGCTCTAAGTTCAAGTCTGGATGAACCGAAAGTGGTTAAAATAGTACAGCGGGGGCCCAGGGGCCACCCACGTGTAGACCTGTCGCCCGTCCTAACCACTTCCAAGAACATCAGGACAAGAGCGAGCGGCGTAGGCAACAGGCGAAGAGATCAAATACATACACAAGTGAGTATGTATGCAAGCTACCTTACAACAGTTCTCAGAGCCATACCATCTAAAAGAAATAGAAATATTGCAACGCCATACGGCAAGATCCAAATATCGTAGATAGAGATAATAGTGTAGGATAGCTCCTCATGCATCAAACATCAGAGTATCAAGCGGAAGCGGGAAACAAGATCCGAGTACGGATAAGAAGCAAATCAGCATAAGATGCCACATAAGTAAGCACATCCCGCCCACAGATCTCACGGATCCCCATCCCCGGAATCTCTACACCGAGTGATCGTTGCCAACATCATCTATCTCCTCCACTCAGTATCCATCTTGCGAATACACCTGTTCATCCGAATCAAACAATTTATCGTGTGAGACCCTAGGGGTACTCAGCAAGTCTTTATGCCTCTAAAAGGACATATACCTGGGGTGACGCAATTGCAGCAAAAGATAATAACTAACAAGTCTATAGATACTCGCTAACCATCCGCCTAACCAATGATAGACGGATGTCCATTAATTAGAAACAACAGTTATAACAGTATAAAGTAACAGATCCATCCTCCTTCTGGCTTACCAACGAGAAAGCGGACGAACAACCCATCCATTAGCAGTTTTATTAACCCTTCCATGAGTATTGCCCTATTTACTAGTCAGGTACTTAGTCAGATTAAAAGCGGTACTTTAGTTATACTTGTCTATGATCGAGAAACTGTGCTCCCAGTCGTCCATAACCGCGGACACGGCTTTCAGAAAGATTTACCCTGCAGGGGTGCACAAATAGCAACACACACACGATCGACCTTGGAAAAACCAAATCAAAACCCAACGAGGCTTTCATGACAAAGTAATCACAGGATTCATAAAATATTTCAGGGGGCCACCCCAATAAGCTACCCGCAACGAAGTTGGCCGGCTCCGAGACGGACCCAGGGTTTGCGAGAACGGCTATAAACGACTGGGAACCGGAAAGTGTGACTGGGCTTGTCGATACCGCGAAATCGTGCCGCGATCCCTAAACAGTACAGGTGCTCCACGCACAATCTTAAATAAAGCAGTAAAACATGGCATAAGTACAGGATAGTAATAAAGCCCCAAACTACTTTGTGGCCCCAAGAAATAAAGTACAAATCAAGCTCAAGCAAAGGAGGATTCATAGAGTCTCCCGTATGTGGATAGTGCGAATAGTCAAGAAACAGGAATCAAGTACTCGGGGTCCTACGGGACACAAGTGAGCATGAAAAACCAAATAACATATATTACTCACCGGTGCCTCTTTCATTAGTTATCCCATTACTACTCAGGTTAAGTTGTTTAGGTACCTCGTTATCCATCTGACACTCACATACCCTACACATGATGTTCTACGACTCGCATGGCTCAAACAACTCCTGTAGTAATGGCTCATAGGATTGAGGAACAGGCTCGGTGGGGTTTAAAAGTAAAGGCTATGCAGTACTTGGGATTTAATTTAATGCAATCGCGACTCAATGATGTAAGAATAAGATAGAAGCAATATGTACTATATGTATACAAGCATGTGGTAGTGCTTGCCTGGCATCTCAGTTGAAGCGAGGGATGGATCTGGGTAGTACTCCTGGGATTCCTGATATTTCTCCTGCTCGACGTCTATTCGAAAAAAGAACCAAACAAACAAGAGCCCACATAAATAAAGTGCACAAGCATATAAATAGAATGCAACAATCAAACAGACATGTCATGATGAATGATACACAATTTACATGGCAATAAAGTAGCATGGCAAGGGTGAGGCGTGGGGACAAGAATAAATCATTTTATTAAGTTTTTAGTCAAGTTTTATTGCCATGAACAGTTCTGATTTTTAATAATGACATGATACATGCTTCAATTCAGAACATGTAATGCATAAACAGAACAGGCTCATCGCGCTGATCGATTTAGACATATTATTTGTCGAATTCGGAATTATAGAATTAAAGTTATTAATTAATTAAGAAAAGACATTTTTATTGCAATTAAACAATTTCGAAAATTTAAATTAGTCAAACATTATTTTGGGTGGCAGATTTGGAATCCTCATATTTTTCTGATTCAAAAACATATATCATTTGCATTATTTGGATTTATTAATAAAAAGTTATTAATTCCTAGATTTAAAACATATTTAACAATTTCTGAAATCATTTTTATTACACAGAAAAAGATCAGAGATTTTTTTTGTACGCAAAGGAAGCTAGCCACTGACGCTGACAGGTGGGCCAGCCGCTGACTCAGCACAGGTGGGGTGCAGCGGGCTACGTGGGCTTTTCTCACCGCGGGATCAGCCAGCCGCGGGGGATGACAAGTGGGACCCGCGGGCGTGCGGACCCACACGCGGGCGCACCAGCGGGGGCCTGCCACGTGGGGAATCCGAGGGAGCGCGGGTTGGAAAACCTGAAAGCATGGGCGCCTTTTTGCAAAACTGCAGAGAGGCTGGTAGGTGGGCCTAAAGAGCTGTGGAGGGGCTAGCCGGTGCGCGACGAAAAGCGGAGGGGGTTTCTTGCAAAAGCGTGGCGGGCTGCTGGACTGACGAACTGCACGTCCTCGGTGGAGAAACGGCGAGCTCGGGCTGGGTTGCGGCTGCGACTGCGACTAAAGGCGGCGAGTTTCGCCATGCCGTAAAAATGAAAGATGCAGAGGGATCCAAGGCCTACAACTTTCGTTCAGGTGGCATCGTTGGAGGAGGTCTACAGCGCGCGGGACACGACGAAGAATAGAGGCGGGTCGGATGCTGCTGCTGCTGCAGACGCGACAGACAGCGCAGCGGCGGCGCACGGAGACCGCTCGACGGAGTGCAATGGCGATCCTGCGAACTAGAGGGGGAAGGAGGTTGTCTGGGAGGGAGGAGGTGCTCACGAGAGTGCGCCCGTGAAGCCGTGGAAGCAAGGGTGGCGGGGTATTGTCGCAGTGTTGGCGATCCGCTCCTTCGGCCACCTCACGGACACGGCGGCGACGACGAGACTCCGGTGATCTCCGGTCGCTGCTCCGTCTATAGGGCGTCGAAGAGGAAGCAGATGGGCGTCTGGTTCACTTCGCGCGGCCTTGACGTCCACCAAAGCTTGACGAACTCGAGGGAGGTACGGCTAGCTAGGGTTTTGGGCCATGGCCATGGGAGGCGGCAAGGAGAGGAAGAATAAGGGAGGGACAGAGGGACCTGGGCGCCTCCTGGATAGGATCTGAGGTGGGGTGAGGTGGTGGGGTAGATGAGGGGGGAGGGGAGAGCACATGGGGAGGGTGGTATCTTTTGCAAAAGGTGAGGAGGAGGGGATTGGTGCTAAAACAAAAGGGGTGCCGACAAAGGGCGAAGGAAAAAGAGGAGCGTCAGTACTGAGGCCAGTACACGGCGAGGCTAGAATTCGGCGGCTCTCGCCTACATAGGTATGGTGGACTGAAGCGGCAGCGCAGCAGCACTAAACAACCTATAGAGACTCAGTACAACTGCCGACAATTAGAGAGAGATAAGAAAGACCTATTCGGAACCACCTGATACTAACACCATTCATACCCATCCTGGTATTTCCCCCTCGAGACCAAACGAGGAAGTCAGACCGAGGAACTCACACAGTTGGCAATTTTATTCATTCCGTTATAGTTGAAGCACTTACTAGTCAGATATAGATAGCATGAGTCATCCTGATAGCATAAGTAGTGGGCAATTTTAGTTAACCATTCCATCGTAATTGGAACATTTACTAGTCAGATATAATTGTCCTGAGGAATTCCAAAACCCAGCAGTTGTTGGCGCTTTTATCACATTCCATTGGAGTTGCAATACTTACTAGGCAGGTATAGTATGACACAGATCACCACCGAATCCACTAGTTGTTGGCATTTTTATTATTCCTTCCATTGTAGTGAAGCTGAATTACTAGTCACATATTAGGTCAAATGTATAGCACTACTTTACTTATGTTTGTCTATGATCGAGATACTGTGCCCCAAGTCGTCCATAACAGCAGACACGGCTTTCAGAAAGTTTTACCCTGCAGGGGTGCACAAATAGCAACACACACTCGATCAACCTCGGAAAAACCAACTCAAAACCCAACGAGGCTTTCACGACAAAGCAATCACAGGATTCATAAAATATTTCATGGGGCCACCCCACTAAGCTACCCGCAACGAAGTTGGACATCTCCGGAACGGACCCAGGGTTTGCGAGAACGGCTATAAACGACTGGGAACCCGAAAGTGTGACTGGGCTTGTCAATACCGCGTAATCGTGCCGCGATCCAAAATAGTACAGGTGCTCCAAGCACAATCTTAAATAAAGCGGTAAAGCATGGCATAAGTACAGGATAGTAATAAAGCCCCAAACTACTTTGTGGCCCCAAGAAATAAGAAATGAATCAAGCTCTGGCTAAGGGGGATTCATAGAGTCTCCCGGATGTGGATAGTGCGAATAATCAAGGAACAGGTATCAAGTACTCGGGGTCCTACGGGACACAAGTGAGCGTGGAAGAACCAAATAACATCTATTGCCCACCAATGCCTCTGCATTAGTTATATTTAGCAATTTAATAGTTGTATTTAAAGTCATGATCATCTCCACCATAAACATCTGCCAGCATTCCAACAACTGTGGTACTTGACAACACGAGATCGCACCTAAGCAAGCAACTACGACTCGCAAGGTTAGCTATCTACCAAACACAGGTAATAGGAGGTGTCCAAAGCAATATAGAGGATGCACGGGATATAACTGGTGCACGGAAACTAAAGCATCGCGACACGGATAGCAATAGATCAACAGGAGGAAATAAAAACTATAAATGCAAAATAGGTAGAAGGAGGAGAGATGCTCACCTGGGAAACACTGCCGAAGGTTCATATCCGGAGAACTTGTCGATACTCGTATCAACTCATCGGCCTAATCCGCGAAGAGGCAAACACTAGAAGAAACACCGGATGCAATATTTAATACTACGGTAGAAGATCCGGCATGATTATGATATGATGCAAATGCGGTGCAATTAGGCAGTATTAAGCGGAACCGGGGTCCCGACAATTAATTAATAGGTTCGAGTTATTTAACAACCCCACAATTTAAATGTTGTCTTAACAGGGCAAAACATGGCATCGGTTCGCTATGCAAATTTAAATGGAGGCGATATGAGACAAATATAGCTCGCATATAGTCTCCATATTTAATTATGAGGTGAATCGGCATAATGTCCCAACCCACAAACATGTATGCAAGCAAGAACAATTTATTATGCGACAGTTGATAATGTCGTATTATAAAAATAGGGGCTTAGGGTCACACATCTGGGTCCGGGAGATCTTGGGTTTTGGGGGTTCGGGGTCCGGTCTCAGGGTTTGACGGGAACGACGAGGTTCGGATACACGATGGAGAAGTTGTCGTGATGTGACGGAGATCTTGGGTTCCAAGCGGTCGACCTTGTCGTCGATGGCGAACTTGAATGGATCGGGTACCGGTGGCCTTCGGGTTCGTGTAGACGATCATGGCGTCCGGGAGGAAGAACTTGGCGTTCCAGGTTCTCGGCGAACTTGGCGTCCGGTCCTCGGGCATCGGGTCCGTGGTCTTCGGGGTAGACAGTCTTGGCGTTCCCTGACGGAGGTCTTGGCATGCCGAGGCTCGGTCTTCGGAAGATCTTGACGCATGTCTTGACGCTCGTGGGGTAGTTGTTCGTGTTGTTGGAGTCGATGGTAGTCAATCCACCGCGATAGTACTCCTCGATGCCATCGTATCCTAGGTTGGTGATGTGAAGCCGAGAATATGCACATAGAGCGCATGGGTCAAACGGATCAGCGTGAGTGGCCCAAAAAGCTACCACAGCACCAAAACAGACATACAAACACCATCGGGGTCTCACCATGCCCGTGCAGCCGCTGTAGACCTTGACTTCCAGAGGCATGAGCCAGGAGGACAGCATGTGGCCTGGACACATCTGGCAGCCATCGATGTACATCTCCAGGAAATAGAGGCAGCAGGGCCCTACCAACTATGATGGAGACGAACGAGGCCGGGGATGTGGTAGCGTCGGAGCTGAGGACGTGCGGCAGGACATCGGCTCGAGGTGGGGACGGTTCAAGGCAGCGGTCAAGGTAGGGAGACGACCGACGAACTGGCGGGACGACGGAGGCCTCGCGAACATGGCTGCGCCGGAGAGGCTCACTGGCGACGAAGGAGGCGCGACCGTCTTGTTGTGGGAGGGGGCGTGCTCGAAGGGCGGGAAGGCAGGCCCGAGCGGCGGCTCAGCGGCCAAGGCGACGACCACGGCTCGCGGCTGCAGGGGGACGGGCTGGACCTCGCGGCGCGGAGGCGGCGACCTCGGGGAACAGCAGGGAGGGCCCCAGCGGAGGGCGGCGGAGGTGCCGTTGGTAGGGGAGAAGGGGAGCCTGGCGGCGGCGGATGTGGGCGGAAGGAGAAGGTGCGGGGTTGGAAGAGATGGATTCGAGGGCGACGCACAGGGAAGACGGGGTGGGGCTGGCTCACGCTGGGCGATGGGCCAAGCGGGGTGGTTGGCGTCGGGGCGGGGGAACGCGCGCATGTGGAAAAAAGGCACGAAGGGAGCGGGGGTGGGGTCCGGGGAGCGTATGTGAGGAGGTGAGCTGGCCGTGTATCGCGGCAGTGCAGGCCACAACGTGCGACGCGGCTAGGCACTGAGGCGTGGCGGCGGCAGGAGGGAGCTGGGTGCGGCTGGGGTAGGTAGAGGGTTAGGGTAGATGGGTGGTTAGGGTTTAGATAGGATAGGCTAGGTTTTTATCTGGAGGTGGCCGGCTGGGCTTTTGGGCCTAGCTGGCTGCCTCCCAAAAATAATATAAGTTTTATTTTATTTTTAAATAGACTTTTGTAAATAGTTTTTAGACAAACAAAATATCCGGGAGAGATCGGGATTTTGATTTGAATAAAGACGGGGGAATATTTTAGAAAACAAAACTAGGCTTTTAGAAAATAGTTTTAGACAAAACATATGCATGATGATGACGATGCTCAAATGCAAGGTGGCATGATGACATGAGCCTGCGATCATGATGATGCAATGCACAAAAACAAAGCGATTTTCTAGTAGTGGTTTTTGCGGGATGCCACAGACTGTGTCAATATAGGCCATGATTGTGTTTGTGGTGTTCTTCACTTGGTGAAGATGCACAGTGTGCAATCCTTTCATATATTGGGTGCAATTATTCTAATTCACTTTCGACTCGTGCTTCATGAACATGATAACCTTGTCCATTAAGCTTCTATCTTGCTTGGTACGGGCAAGATCTAAGCTTGGGGATGTTAATGAGTGTATTTTTATAGCATGTTTACCTTGCATTGTTGCATGAGTAGTGATAAGATTTTGATATTTTACCTCGCTCGCATGCCCCTTTTATGCTTGTTTCACCAGGATCTCGGAATTAAAGGTGTCGACGAATAAATCAATTGTAGAAGGTAACTATGGGCTTAAATATGCTATTTGGAGACCATTATAAAGTCTCCAAAATAAATATCCATGCACTTGGGGAAAGGGAGAGAAAACCCCCCTCACGTAGGAGGAGAGAGAGGCTTTAACGAGCATCCGTACGTGTAGAGTGTCCATACGACATGGCGTTGATGCCGACTCGTCAAATAGTCTCACCCGTGCAAACAGATCTGAGATCCGACATTCAGCAGTTCATAGAAACCTCACCTTCGGAAGGGATCTGGAGGGGGAATTCACATAGGAACTTCGATCCTCACTTCTACGAAGATCCTTGGAGGTGTGTGCATCATCTTCTTCATCATCATCATCAACCGCTGCAACTCCACCATCACCACTGATCCTCTCATCTCCACTACATTCATCTTGTTGTTTCCTAGACTTTGTTGTGGATTTGCATGAGTATTTACCAATCCATTTGTATTCCATCCAAATTACTATGATGATGTTGATTGTCTTGATGTGTGAGTATTTTACCTTGTTCTTGGGGAGATGGAGAAACCCTTGTGCATTTGTAGTCATCAGGTAGTTAGATCTAGTCCAATCGGACCAGATCTGCCTTCCTTCACCGACACCGGTCGCCGACCTGCCTACTAGTCACCACAACAACAACCATCGTGCGTAAGAGCTCCTCCACCTAGCACACACCACACCACACAACCGGCCCGCGCATCCACGTCGGCGGGTACCACCAGGCCGCCGCCCTGCAACCTAGCTCTCCCGAGCACGCTACTTGGACTGGGCCTGCCGCCACCACCAGAGCTATTCCACTATCTAACTTGGGTTCATTTTAGTCAATGTTAGCCAATTTATGAGCAAAGAGAAGACTTGGCCAAATTTTTGGGAGGGGAAATCTTGGGTCTTGACTTTTGTTTCATAGTGGCGGTTATTTTGCCCCGCGCTCCTTTGTACAATAGTGAGGTAGGTTCTTCCCGGCACTATTTCTCCTCTCGTCTCCCTCTCGTCTACAGTAGTTGCATGCTCTCCCTAGACGACCAGGACGATCCCTTGTCCTCTCCACCGGAATAGCCGATCGGAACTAGACCGGGAGTTGTGTCGAAGTAGGTAGGTTCAGTAGGTGTCTCGGCCATATGCCGACTATGGGCTTTATGCTCGGTAGTGGATGTGAAGCTCGGGATCCTGACTGCCAGATCCGGGGCGTTCTAGGGCTCCTTGTTGTTGCATCTCTGCTCCTATGGCTGAACCAGGGAGTTGGGAGATGGAGCACCATATCCGTCAATAAAGGTGTCGTGTGTGGCCTCTTTGAGATGCAGCGGGGCCATATGGTGGAGCTTCTTCTAGACGGGCGGGGAGGCGAGGGGGAGAAGCAAAGTGGTGTGGCATGCAGTGCAGTGGATCTTGTCCCGGCCAGCCATGGGGCGAGGGGAGAAGAAAAAGGACAGCTGGTCCCATCCATCTCGAAGGTGCTGGTTCATAAAGCGTTGTCGCTATTGGCGCGGTGACCTCGCTTCCCCTTACCTCTTCTCGGCCGACCTCGGTAGCAAGGGATGGGACGACGTCGCTGCTGGTGCTCGGAGGCGGTGTGGGAGTTTTCTGGAGGCCGCGACTTCGGCAACAGCTCCCAAGCGGCGTCATGTTCTCGGTGCCGCTATCCTTGGTCGTAGGAATGGCCCTGTTGCGCTTGATCGAAGGCATTCGAGCATCTTCTTCCTCCTTCATTGGAGGAGCTTCTTTGATCTCGGCGCGGGGTTCCGTGCCAGCGCCAGCCGAAGTGGTCTCATCCCCCCGGTGGTGGCTCTGGTGCCCATGCCTTGAGGTCGCCGGCGAGCGGCGAAGGAAGACGCCTGGGACTTGATTGCTTTTCCTATGGTCTTTTTCATAAATTTATAGACCTTATCTTCAAATATTAGGTTTTGTGGTGCAAGTGATGTTAGGGACCTCTTTATAATTGTGTACCTGCCGTGTTTTATTGATGCACCTTCTAGGCCTTTCCTGTTAGAAGAATAAGAGAGGTAGGTATGGCAAGACCTAGGTGAGCAGGGTATGGCCATGCATCCTTATCCGTGGCAGGTCGTAAACGACGCGAAGCTTGCATTCGCTGGCCGTCTCGCGTAACTAGTAGCACTAGCACATGGTGGATTTACGGTCCCCGCGCGCATAGCTTCATTTTGACATCCGGTTCCACGTTAAGTCGTCACTTTGGTCCATAGCCTGATAAGGGCAACTTGGTCCTCTACACGCTCACCGTACCGTTGAATGCATATGTCAGTAGTACTAGCACCGTCACCGTTTTGTTTTTGGTCGTGACGAAATAAGATGTTGGCGTGGATCTGCGAGAGACGTCAGAGGTGTCAGCCTCTCCATCGCTGCGATATGGAGGTCGTAATAACTGGTTAGGGCCCGACCGGCAGGCACACGAGCAGCAGACTATATAAATGAACATTGACAAGATGACGCGAACGGACGAAGAGACGGGCCAGTGCGAAGACTACCCGCCGCGAAGGGCGTGAACAACCACCGTGGGGCTATTAGCTGGGAGAACGGCACGGCACGGGCTCTCCGCCGCCGCGTGAGCGTGACCTCGCCTTGCCGCATTGCGACGCGACAGCTACTGCTACTCCAGTACTACTTACTGAGCCGCCGGTACACGCGCACGGCCAGCATCTGGGTCTGGTGAGGAGGAGCGGTGAGCCAACGGCCGCTGCCTGTCTCTGGATCCGTACACTGCACCCTGGTGCGGGTTAGCTGCCACCTCGACCTCAACCTCAATGCCGTTGGTCCCGTCCGTCACGTACGAAAGCAAGCCTCCACCCGACCGCCAACGTAGTACTACGAGCGTGCCGCGGCAGCTAGCAGCTGAGCAGTTCAATCTTGTTGGCAGGCCAGACGGCACACCAAAGCAACCAACCGGTGGATGATGATCTCGATCCGACTAGTGCTAGGCAGTGCAGTGCAGCGGAGGCAGCCGCGGGTCAGCCTGTAACTTTTGAGCGTCGCAGTAATTAAACCCACGTTCGCCGCCTCCTCCTCCTCCTCCTCCTCCTCGAGATGCCCGTACGAAGCAGCAAGCAGTGTGTGTGCCCTGCCCTGTGACTGACTGCGCTGTGGTCACCACCGCGATTCATTTCCGCCACCGCTGCTTCGTCCGCGGGTATTAAACGCCTCCACGACCCCCCCCCCCCCCCCCCCCCCCCCCCCCCCCCCACGCCGCGCCATCTCCCGCACGGCACGCGCCATTTTTAATACCGCACCGCTCCAGCAAGCGCACGCTTTGTCGCCTCGCGCCGTGCTCTCGTCCCTCACCACTCCCTGCTGCTGCTGCTGCTGCTGCTGCTTCCGCTAGGTAGCGGCGGAGGTGGAGGAAGAGCAGCGCCGAGATGCGCCTTGGTGGTGGGGTGGGGTTAGCGTCACGCGGCGGCGGCGGAGGTGGATGCTCGACGTCTCGCTGCGGACCGGTTAGTGACTGATCCCTGCATTGCCCAGATTCGCTTCAACTTGAGGAGCATATTCATTCGTGGAAATATAGAGTCAAACCACCGAGTCCAATTGGATTGGATTGGAGCTGCGTCGTAGAAATAAGAAAGTTTTGGGTGACTTCACTTCACCAAAGCGAGAGGTGAAATGTGCTCCTAGGTGGTAATGACTAGCATGTTGTTCTAGGATAAATTTGCAACTCAAAGGGACCTGAAAATCATAGTTAAACTACCGCTGCTAAACCACTGTGGGACGAGAGAACCTAATGGGGCTCTGCCTCCGGGATAATACTAGCACCAAAAAGTGGGATGCACGAAATGGGCCTTCTGCGATATTCTTTCCACCATGATGTTGATTTGCTTCTTTGCAACGTGTGACTTCACGGACTAGGCTGTTTTTTGCTTTATCTAATTATAACACCATCGTTAGCGCAGGCTTTGCCAAGCTTCTCGCGATTAGGTGGTGGACCGGGGACAGATCTGGAGCCTCATGGGTCACCTACCTCCTCCTCCTCCGATGGTGAGCGCACTGTGTCTGTCCACGCACAGCTCACTGCTTGTCTTCTTACTGCTGTAGCACTGTTGCCTGTGGGTTCTTCGGCTGGGCTCTAACTTTACATAACACTGAACCGCTTTCGTTTTCTCAAGATTCTGCAGCTTCCACAGTGTCACACGAGGAGGACGACGACCGCGACGGGGCACTGGAAGGGGTGAAGGGAGACCGCTGGGTACAACGCCCGAGGCCGACCAAGAATCCAGTCCTCCCTTATACCGGAGGTAATAATATTCTTCAACTTGCATTAGCGGTGATTGCTGGTCTATTGTTCCAGCACATGATGAGTCCTAACTCTTTGTTATGCTTGCATCCTGTTTGATAGAATGCCAAGACCAGAGGCATCCATTGGGGGCTCTTCTTGTCCATGGTAGGAAAGACCGGAAGCAGCGGCCAGCCTCGCTTGATTTAGGTTGTCCAGGTGGTGTTGATAGATCATCCACGCATTCCCCGGGTTTCTTTGTCAGTGGTGTGGGGGTGATGAACAAGGGATTGGGTGTGTCACCGCAGAATAAATCAGGTCTGTTAACTAGCCCAGGAACACCGAGCTACAGCCACCGTGGCACAGCGGTTGTCGGCTACCATCAGGGGTGGACTTCTGAGAGGGTGCCCCTGCCTTCCCTAAGGCATCCGGGCGGCAGCATGGCATTGCCTTACAATAATGGGAGAGCATTGCCCTCCAAATGGGAGGACGCGGAGAGGTGGATCTTCAGTCCAAATCCCCACGACGCACTTGGGAGGAATTCGGTGCCACAGCGTCGGCGACCAAAGTCCAAAAGTGGACCACTTGGACCTCCTGGTAGATTTGGTGCACCATACTCGTCTGTTTCGTCGTCAACTTCGTTGCTTGACAGTTCAGGAGTTGGAAATCAAGCAGTGCGCTCACCTTTCCTGTCGGGAGTCGTGTTACCAGAGCATGTTTATGGGGGTAGTAGCAACGCTGGAGATGATATAAGAGGAGCATCTAGAGAGGATAACAGCAATGGCCACGGTGGGCATCCTGCTGTGTCGTCTATGAGAGATCGCCATCTATTCGATAGTTCACTTCACTCCCAGTCATTGTCTACTTCCCAAAAATATACTCAAGGTATTGATGCCTCATTCTCTTAAGGCCCGTTTATCGTTACTTTTAAGTTCAATGGCTTGGGTAGCTTTGATAATTGTAGACTGTCAAAAGTGAAACATTTCTCGAGTATGCTTTGATAACTGCGCACATACTGGAGTAAGTTGAACTATACGAAAGATTTGGATGATTGAACATTTGAACTGGCTCGTTTAGAGTGTAGAGTGCTTGTAGCCAGCTCGCTTAGATTGTTATTCATCAGAACACGGTGGCTTGTTTCAGTCTTATGGCTCATGCAAACATTGCTCAAATTTCACAAGGAGCTAGGAACTATTCTCCTAAAACTTTTTCATGTTTGCTGCTTGCGCAGATAAACAGGTTGAAATTACAAAAGACTTGGCAACTAGCAATACCCCTTTCATTTTGAGGAAGGATATGGCAACACAAACTAGCCCTGACCTTAGCAGGTCCTCTTCTCCCAACACAAGATCTTCATTTTCTCGTTCACTGTCAATACAACAAGTCAAAGAAATGGGGAGCTGTTTCTCTGAGCTTGAAATCAAGGATGTGCAGATGGATGATCGGGTCACACTGACAAGGTGGTCCAAGAAGCATGTATCACGTCGCTCTGACAAGAACTCAACAAATATTATAGAGTGGAAGAGAAAGACAATGGAATCTAAATCCTCCACTTGGGAAGTAACAGAAACTGCGAAGTGTATATCAAAGTAAGGAGATGCCATTTATATTAGTCCTCCAGGAAGTTGTCGTTTGGCTAACCTTTTTCCAGTAATAACATTGCTCGGTGCACTGGTTTTAGTAGAAGGCTAACTGAGTAGATATTTCTTCCTAGAATCATGTTTGTGCTTTGCTTCTCTTCTAATATGCTATGCACCTAGTATTCCTTAAACCTATTTTGGTTGTCTTGGAAGAACTTGCTTGTGTAAGCAGAAGAATGAGGGGAAGTACTCTCACAGCTAATTCAATGGCGCCTTAAATTTCTTATCTAGCCATAACAACCTGCTGCTAAAATTGGAGAGTAAAGAGATCTGAAGTGTTTATAGCAACGGGAAGGCCACCAGGTTCTTACAAGCAAAATGAAAGAGAACAAGAGAATAACCAGCAACATGAGACTGGGAGAGAGTGTTAAAGAGAGCAGAAGTTACAGGGGTATTCCTTTTTAATGGGTACAGCGATAATCTCACTACATAGTTTCTAGTGCTAGGATGCCCATTTTATGCATTGTCAATTTTGTTAGTTTCTGGTTGCATAGATATCTAAGATAATCTAGTTTGAAGTCTGATATGAAGTCTTATTGCAATCGTCTAGCTAGGTATCCACTTATAGATCTGTCACTGTTAACTTGGAACAAGCAATAAGTTTACCATGTTTTATTAAAAAACTGATTGGTGTAAATGTTGCATTTTGTAGGATTGAGGCAGAGGAAGCAAAGATGACAGCATGGGAGAGTATGCAAAAAGAAAAGGCAGAGGCGGCAATACAAAAGCTTGTGGTATGCTTGTTTCTTGCTTGTGGCTTCCTTAATCAAGTTTAATCTTCAATGCCACAGTAAATGGAGCTATGTTTGGGATTTATAGTTTGCATGATTAGTTCTTGTTGAAGTTTAATATTTATCGAATCATTTTTTTTTCAGATCAAGCTTGAAAAGAAGAGATCATACTCACTGGAGAGAATTTTCAACACCCTCAGATCAGCTCATAGGAAAACACAGGTGGTACGCAGTACAAAAACCGCAAATCATGATCAGCAGATCTCCAGGACTGTCAAAAGGACAACACACCTAAGCAAGAATGGCCAGATGAGTTCTCTGAGTGGATGCTTCACTTGCCAAGCTTTCTAGTCTGATAGTTAAAAGATCAAGTAAGACGGGTTCAATTCTTTGCTATTACTAAATAGTATGGCCATTTTTGCAGATATGTATGATACTGTTATTTCTGCATATGTTTGGCAGCAATGACTATCCAAGCTGATCTTGATATGTTGTTAATAAGCAGTTTATCTACTCACTCTGTTTCATGATATCAGTAACTGCAAAAAGAATGAGCATATAATACCACTAAATGCAAATCTGATGGTGTTTCTTACTGAACCTACATACGTATCTAACGATGTTCTTTTCTGAGACTGTGCACATACATAAAATTGCAACAATTGATTGTCGAACATTACAAAGTAATTTGACTTACGCTCTTTTCAGTTACACTTAAAAATTGTAGTACTCCCTCCGACCCATATTAGTTGATTTAGATGCATCTAGACACGGATGTATCTAGTCAAAATGTGAGTCAACTAATATTGGTCGGAGGAGTACTCCGCTTGTGTGCATTGGAAAATGGCACGATAGATTTAGCATGATAGTCACCTGCATTTGTATGGCAGTACCATATTTTGCCCATGTCTAGCAGTTTCAGAACCATCAGTGTTTGGTTATGTGAAAGCAGACAAGTGCTGTTAAACATTGGTTGTAAAATCGTTAATCATGTTCCCCTAACTCATCAAGATTTCACTGTTTTCAGGCACTATCGTCACTTTCAAGACGGAAACCAGAGGGATAGTCATGCTTGTTTGTACAGAACAGCAGACAACCCCATAGAGGGAAGTGAGTCGCCTCAAAGTTAATTCTGCTAGGGAAAGAAAAATAAAGTACTACATGCAGACTAGAGGAGAAACCGTTGATAATACATGGGGCAACTCTTTGCGAATGGTGATCTATTGGTTTCTCGGTACATATGTTTAATAAAATCGTTTTCTGCATCTTGTCTAGTTGTCTTTCAGGTGCATTAGATGTTCTAGTGTACGTCCATAATACTCCAGGTTTGTAATTAGGAGAACTCATTGTTCTCTTGTGCTGCATCGATGTATAAAATGAACCAGGTTCTTGCTGTTCTACATTGTTGTGTACACGAGGCAAGTTCCCGTTGATGTTCACAGTGCCCAGCGTTCTTCTCTGCCCAGGGAGACTAAAAATTCTCCGTTGTACACCTTATTTGGCAGACGACCAATACACAAAGGTGAGCCTGTCAGCCTTTTCTTTCATTGAAAGATACTTGCTGTTAAAGCTAGGGGTGGGCAAAACTGGTTTCATGGTTTAGCTGGTTTCAGCTTAGTTCGTTATTTTTGTACTGGACTAGATGTAAGGATTTGATTTGTGAAAGGAAATGAACAACATCTACCAGCCGGTTTCAAACGGTTTCGCCGGTGTGAGTTTTGCACACCCCTAGTTAAAGCCATAAGCGTTTCAGGAATGAGCTAACATCTTCAAACACGTGAATAGAACAGTAATAAGGTATAACGGCAGTCAGCACGCTATCTGCCATCTCCATTCGAGAAACAAAGATTTGAATACTAGTACAACAGTGTACAAAAGTTCAAACTGATAACATTACAGGTTACAACATAGAGCACAACAAGACTAAACCATTATTATGCGCTGGTCGTGTTGTAAGCCATGTCCGCAGAGGACGTGTCCATGTCATTCAAGCCCAGCTCTTCGTTTTGCTCCAAGCTCCTCTCATACTCCTCAACTGCAATTCACAAAGAACAATGAACTGTGAAAGTAAGAATTGCAGTAGTTATGCACATTCCTCGCGCTGTTAACAGTACACATAGATCGAATTTATGCCCACATGTACTGGAATATAAATAACTTCAGCAATTCACAACTAAATCGCTAAATGGAGGCAAAAAGGAAGTTCACAAATACCACTGTCGTTTGGTTTCAAATTTGAAGTACAGAAGTGCCCGGATGCATATGTACTCCCTCTGTCCCGAATTACTTGTCACAGATTTGTCTAGATACACATGTATCTAGACGCGTTTTAGTGTATATACATGTGAATCTAGATAAATCTGCAGCATTTAATTTGGGACAGAGGCAGTATAACATACGATTAAGCTAACTTACTTGTTAGTTGCTTGTCATCTTCTATCAAATCTGTGGCTGGAGCAACAAATGAAGCCGCCATCGCATCATCAATAATTAAAGTCCACGGCTCTTCTAAATTTAGAATCTGAAATATAGTGCAAAATTAAAATATGTATGTATGGAATAGATTAAAGGAAATCACAATTGATTAACACATCATATCCTTGATCCTTGGGCACCTAAATTGAAAAGGAAAACCCGAAGTACACATGAGAGGATTAGAATGCAAAAATGTGAGCTGAGACCCAGTACACTCTGGACAGCAAATACTTTTTAGTTAGTTTGCTCCATGTCATCAAGAAAACAACACTGACAAGTATGACTTTGCTCAAAAACCGATAAACACTTTTAAAGGATAGTCGCTGCAATAATATTCAGGACATTAAGTGAAATAGAACCTTGCTGGAGCACTACGTGGATCCACGCATGAAAAAGAAAAAGTCACCTTTGATAATCTCTCTGTGAAACCATCCCATTTCTTCTTTTTCCATTCATGTGTGCTATCACCCAACTGGAATCCATGAACTCTCTCCAGTGCTGTAAAGCCACACACAAGAAGCATATATTTGAATTTCAGAAGAAAATAAGTGCACTCATATGGATTACAAGGTATTCTAGCATAAACAATTCTGGTGGCATAAACAGAAGCAGCATGAGTAAATAAGTGCACAGAACATACCCTCGCATATTTTCACAATCAAGCCTTCAACTGTTGTCACCATGCCACCCAGTGTTCCGGCTGACAGCTCCAACTCAAGTTCAGGTACATTCACCGCAGCCGAATCTGACTGAAAATATTAAGAGGTAACTCCAAATCAACTAAATTACATGTCAGATAGTGCTCCAAACACACTAATATTGCAACACAAGTCTGAACATTCTTTTGGTCTTGCTAAATAATGGATTCATTCATCCATTTTGGCATGAAGAAACTGTAGTACAACTCAAAGACCAGCATGAGAGAGAGAGTAATTTCTAACCTTAATGACATCACGACTAAGATCTTTAAAATTTCGCACATGGAGTGTAGTTTTCTTTCCTTTAGCTGGGATTCCACCACCAGGCTTCAACTGATTGGACAACAAGACAAAATCATCTTCGAGTTCAAAAGTGTGACCAACTGCAACAGTGGAAAATCCAATTCCTTTTTATATGAAAAAATCGGATGACACGAGAACTGACCTCTGAGTTGCGATAACCACACACATCACATGTTGTAGCCATAAGAATTACCTCTCGAAAATATGGGATTTCTACCAAAGGTCAAGGATCAGATACTATAACAAATACTGATTATTTGCAGCATTGTTCCTCCACAATAGTAGCATCACAAAACCAATGCTACCAGAACAGAAAGACTAGGCATAATCTGTTTCTGAGATTGATCGCTATAAATTTATATGGTGATAATGAATGTAGGGTAAAAGGATACTCGTAGAAAAGAATCGAGTGACACACTCAGCAGCACAGGCACTACACGTTGATGGCAAAGTATCAACCTGCCCAGGTGAATTTATAAGAAATAAATAACCTTAGTTGGTGATAAGATTGTTGTTAGGGAACTGAACAAACATACCTCTTCTGGTGCTGAATATCTATAGAACGCTGCGCTTATTTCATCAGAATTACCCTGAGCTATAGCACGACGACCTGCAACAGCTCCAACTGAACCATGTGGCATCCGTTGCCCACCCGAGTTTGCTTCCACTGTTGAAGCATCCTGAGAAGACTCTCCAGGTTCTTTGGTTGGTTCAGCAAGAAAACCAAGTGCTGATTGCTGTTCAGATGTCCTATCATAGAATCTCAAGGACAACAAAGGATCTGACGAAGGTGCATGCCTGTGGAGATATGCAGATTGATCAATATACGTCAAATTACAAGTACTTATGTGTGGCGCTGTGTGCATCATAAGGAGTTAAACTACTACAGGTTGTGCAGAATGAAGCTAAATACTATGTGCTCTTGCAGAAGTCCACTTTTCTACCCTGAACTCTAAAGTCGTTTGAATTACTCCCTCCGTGAACCTACACACTAAAAGGTGTCTAGATACACTCCTTTCACAAAGCTAAAACATCTTATATTTTGAAACGGAGGGAGTACAACCCTGAAATATATGAAAACATTTCACTTCACACCCCCTCGGTTGGTTTCACAGGTTGTTTTATCTGAGGTGTGCTACACAAGTGTGGTTAGGTGATGTGGCACTTACATGGAGAACATAGAAAATGGTGGAAAAACAAATAAATATTTGAGGTTCTATGATTTCTCCACGGGTTGCTTAAATTCCATTCAGACACTATATTCGTCTTTTTAGTCATCCTCTTGAGTCCTATATCAAAATTGAACAACTCCTAAACCTTATATCTTATATTTACTAATTGGAAGCACTATGGGAGCCTCCACGTTTAATCTCAGGAAAATATATTCTAATCCTTCCGATCTGCCATGTGCTATCTATTTGGACGTCAATTGCTCTATCCTTTGGCCTTCAGCAGTCCTAAGCCTCCTGGCGTAGAAATCTCACCCAGCCTCCTGTCTCTTTCCCATGTTCTTCCTCTCACTCCAATGATGAGTCCACCGCCACATCCTCACACACGACAAGTGTGCTATTGACTTCATCTTACTCATAACTTCCATTCTCCTCCACTCCAAGCGCCGAGCTTAGCCAATTGGTCTCTCCCAGAGTTGGTCCAGTCCCTGTATAGACGATCCCGTATCTGCACCATGCCGACCACGTTGCCCATAGATTACTCTCACCATGGCATCCAGCGCCCTCCTTGCCAACGATTTCTGCCTGCATACCTAAGTTGTGTGAAACTAAGCAAGGAAACTGAAGCTCCCTTGCCCGTTCAGCTGCAGAAGTAGGTAGTATGCACTCGGTACTATATTTTTTCAATCGAACCAGCATGTAATATGTTTCACAGTCCATCATTTCTATGCAATTGTAGGTTTTTAATCAATCGGATTGCCACATCCACCTTTCTTCCTTTTAATTTTTTTATCAAATCAGCATGCAATCTGTTTCATAGTCGGACATCTCTTCTATGCAATTGTAGGTTTTTTATCAATCTGACCGCCACATCCAACTTTCGTCCTTTTAGCTAGTATATGTTCTCTCCATGAGAATTTTATGTGCTGCTGGACATGATGTAGTGTACAACTGCAAACTTGATATAATTTGTCTTTGCCAAATTCCAGAGCCATGTCTCCATTAGATAAAACTCCGTACACCGTTGAATTACCAATAATGCTCACTCCTCAAAAACAAATAGCAAAACTACTCAGTTAACCGTGTTCAGATGATAATTCGGGACGGTGTGGAAGTAAGATTTTGAGTCACTATTCATGTTGATATGCTCTCTAGGTTACAAAAGATTTTAGTTTTGCAGTTTAGCTATGCCTTCACCAAGCATATTTATACATGAAGCCTATTTGCTTTTTTTAATGTGCATTATAATGTGGTGATACTCAGATACTATATTCATTGATCTAATTGTCTTCGTCCTGCCATTCTGATACTCAGATAGTATATTCATTGATCTAATTGTCTTCTTCCTGCCATTCTCCATTCTACAGGTTATCAGATATCTTCACTTCAACTTTTAATTAGCAACTTTGATTATTATTATTGTTCACCGCCGGTATCTAATTAAATTCGCAAGATACTACTTTTTCTCCCTATTTTACCTCACTCATTATTACTTGCTATGCAGTTCTCTCTTCCCCTCACATCCCCCACCATACCTCCCACAATTCGGGTCCCCACCTCTTATCTTCTCCTCGCCTTGCTCAAGATTTCTTTTCTAGATATGTTGAGAATTACGTCCACCCCTATCATTTCAAGATTTTTCTAGATTTTCTATGTTTTCTTTTCCTTCTAATTTTCTTAGAACTGTGCCATCAGCCAAGCTCAAATGATGCAAGATTTGCATATTCGCATGAATCAAGCAATGAGATACCGAGAGTAAACAATAAGCCTAAATTTGCTAATTATGCCTGTTTGCAACAACATAAAGCCTGATAAGGAGTAGAAATAATATCCTTATGAGTAGTACCAACTGTAGTTTCACAGGTAGACCTCATAATGGACAGGTTGATAATTACTTGACCTTTTAATTCTCATGAGTGTCACAAAATCCAAATATAGATGTTTCCAAATGCACTATTTGCAACAGTTCCTGATATTAACTATTTGGTTGCATATTAATACAGAATAGGGCCAGTTGCTCATCACTGTTTACAGGTAGAAGATAATTCAGATATTATATATATATAGAGAGAGAGAGATATATATATATATGTCCATGAGAGCAGCTTATTCGAAAAGATGCATGTGTACCTACAAATACAACTCTTGGGAGGTGTCATCCAAACACAGCCTCAGATGTTCGTGTTTTTATTATTTTTCTTGACTTTATTGTCTTCACCTAATTATGTTTTTAAAATTATTTTTGTCTTTTCAAGTTCAAGAAAAATCTCATTTCGTCCCACTTTTTCCTGTTTTTATCCCTCAACTTCTCGTAGAACCCAATACAAGGCACATACAAAAAGTAAATTATGTAGATAGTTGAGAATGGGTTGTACTCCAAATGTTTAGGGTAGTACTTCAAATGGTTTAAGAATTCAGGGTAGAAAAGTGGAATTCTGCAAGAGTACGAAGTTGATATTAGGGTCTCCTATTATATGATCATAAAATAAAATTTTGGAGTACAGGTATGCTTAAAATCATGTCTTCCCTGGCAAAGCAATTTAAATTTCCAGTAAGTATCATCTGAAATAATATGAACTCTAAAGGGTACAATAATACTTACGGGTTTTCAATGAAGCTGTTTCCAGAAGGATCATCAAGAATAAAGGTAAAAGCAGCTTCTCCTGATCCAAGACATTTCAGTTTTAATAAAAACTGATCAATAGCTTCAGCCTTTTGAGGATCTACTTTCTGCAGGTCCCATAAGGTAATGTGTCATAGGTGTCTCAACTGTAATTCAAAAACTAAGTAGACAAGCCCCAAGCTTCACCTTTCTTTCATCCTGAAGTGCCTGCAACTCACTGACAGCTCGCATAATGCTCCCTTCCACCTAACATTTGATCCAAAAACTTCGTAAACTAGCAATAAAATAAAAAAATTAAAGGAACCATGTCCCCATAATTTATACTTATGTACAGAAAACAACAAAGCATACTGTTGAAAGTGTTCCACGTTGAGCTTCTGGGGGGATCTCAAAGTCCAACTCTGGAATCTGCACATAAGTCAAGTGTAAGAGTACAGCAAAAGCAGTGAATGTGTATATAGCGTAAATGCATTGACAAGGTGCATGGTTCAGCAATACCTTAATAGTTGCTGAATCAGATTTCACAACCTGACGGTTCAATACCTGTGCCAATACAGCTTGTCAGTCATATGCATATGATAGAACAAAGTCATGGATAGTAAGCCAAATGCACATGGACCTACATGTGAACCAAGTTCACAACTGTTAGTGCATGGGGGTGGGGAAGAAGGTGATTCAGTAATAGATATACACCAAAAATAATGAACAATACGGTGAGCTTAGTTATATATAAATATAACAATCCATGAACATAAATGCAATAGTAGTTATCTGTTGAACAGGAACACGTTGCAGCGAAACAAAAGTTTACTGGAACAAGTATAAGTAAATGTCACTATATATGTTTCACAATGCTCTCGCAAAAACAAAAATCACGGTGCAGCGCAACTGGCCACAGCTACCACAGACTATTATTTACTACAAATATAGGCACATTACAGATGGAAAGTGTCTTTGGCTCCCAAGCTCCAGTGCTCCCTTCATTTTAGAAAATTCAAAAATCATATTTACAAGTTTTAGAAAAATCTGAAAATAACTCTGGGCATAGTCAATGTTGTATCCCACAAGCATGCAAAATCACAATGCGAAATTCTTTATATTGAAAGCTACATAATAATGGCAAAATCTGATAAGTTTGGGGATTTGAAATTATGCATGCACAGATCCACACTTTTATCATTTTCGTGTAGCTCAGACTACAAAGTATTTGAAATTGATATTTTGCACGACAATGGGATATATTATTGGCTCCGTCCGGATAATTTTTTGAAACTTGTAAATATGATTTTCAATTTTTTAAAAATAACAGGAGCACTAGAGCTCGGGAGCCAAAAATATCTGCTCACAGACGGAAGACATACCTCGCTCTGCCCCATCGGTATTTTCAGAGTGTAGCAACATCCCTTTGGCTGGAGCTGTCCAGCAAACTGAATTTCATTGTTCCTAACACACAAGCACACCAGAGTAAGACCTCACACTACATCAACCAATTCTACACTTGTGCTGCGATGTGCGACCATCACGCAACTTAACAGTGGAGTATAACTGGGTACAGCGTTACCTTTCATTACAATGTGGGCACTCGAAAGCCATCAGAACAACCTGCAGATTTACAGAGACAAATTTCACACACATATCTCAAATCAGAGAAAGAAGCTTTCTCCACAAACTCAAAGCGCCCAGAAGCTCACCTCCCGAAAGTGAGGAATCAGAGTTAGCAGTACCCTCGTTGTGCCCTAACCACAACAAATTAATTACAAACATCAGTCTGCCAGAATCTCTACAATCCAACCGAAAGACAACTACAGAAACGGAAGGAAAAGGGCGGTATCAGAAGTGAAGGCTCTTACGTTCTCGCCGCAGCGCATGCAGAGGGACTCGATCTTGTGGAGCGGCGTAGCGTGCGTGTCCTCGTCGCCCGCCGACTCCGCCGCCGACCGGAGGTCCACGACCACGCGCCCTTCCTCGCCGGAGCTCGCCATGACGTGACGTGGGGAGATGGATGCGGGATGGGGTTCTCGCGAAGGAGTTGAGCTTTTAGAAGCTTCGCGCCGCTTCGTCTCGCGGAGCTTTGCGGCGGCAGGGGACGGGGAGAAAGCAGCGAGACCTAGGAATCTCTGGAAACAAGTGGGTATTGGGCTAAAAGATGGGTGGGAAGCGGCCAAGCGGGGTTATCTAGCAAAGGACGAAAACATGGGCCGAAACTGTACATTGGATAGCTTTCGGATACAAAAGACAGTATCAGATCAATGGTTTGATTCACCTTCAAACAGAGAGCAAAAATTACCTTAACAGGCTAGCAGCAGATCAGCTCGTGGTCGCAGGCTAGCAGCAGCAAGAGTACGGCGAGGGGCAGGACGTCGACGTGGGCACCGGCGGAGGGCGACGGGCAGGACGCGGCACCGCGTTCGAGCGTCCCCCAGGCGGCACCGCTCGGCAGCACAGCACCCGAGCAGGGAGCAGCGCAGGGGTTCCCGGAGGACGGCGCGATGGCGAGACGGCGGCGAGCAGAACGGAATGGATTGGCGGCGCGACTCCTGCAGCAGGGAGCAGAACAAACAAGCGCTCGCTCCGGTCGATGACTCGATCGCTCGGTCCCTCATATTGAGATCCAAAAAAACAGATTTAGGATGGGCTAGTACTGGGCTCGCTGTATTAGACTCCGAGAGAGATTATCAGGGCGGCCCGGCCCATCTCAAGCTCCATTAATGGAATGGATTGGCGGCACGACTCCTGCCACAGAGAGCAGAACAAACAAGCGCTCGCTCCGGTCGATGACTCATCGCTCGGTCCCTCCTATTGGGCGAAGAGATTAATGAGCCGAAAAATAGATTTAGGATGGGCCGGTACTGGGCTCACTGTATTAGACTCTGGGAGATATTATCAGGTTGGCCCAGCCCATCTCAAGCTTCATCTTTTTTTTTGAGGTAAAAACATCTTATATATTAAGCATGTAAACCGTCTCATTAAAACCTTTCAGTCCCCTTAGGTACCTTGGTAAGGAACATCTAAAACTTACAGTCCATCAAATAATTGTTGCATCGTTTACAAGAGGTTGCTGAATAAAACAGGAAGTTCATCAATCCAATTACAAGAACTTTTACTGAGAAAACTAAACTTAGCTAACTCATGGGCCAATTGGTTTGCTTCCCTCAAACAATGTTTAAAGATAACACTGCCAATAGTAGACGACAGGTCCAGGCAATCAACGAAGATCACCACCGACTCATGCTACCATGCCTCATGTCCAGAACATGCGTTGACGACTTCTATAGAGTCGGACTCGGCCTCCACTCTATTGCAACCCATTGACACCGCCAACGATAACCCTTCCTTCATTTCAAATGCCTCAGTCATTGCCGATGATGCCACATAAGGGAGGTAACGGTCAACCGCATCGATGAAGTTTCCCTGGTAGTCTCGCATCACAGCCCCCATCGCACCACACGTACATCGGAGTGGTAAGAAGCATCAAGATTTACCTTTATGTGTTGTGGTACAGGTCTCGACCATTTTGCTTCCGTAGTGGATGATTGCTTAGATAGTGTCTTTGCCGCACTTATTATAATAGAAAGTACTGATATTTTGTACTTATGCATAATGAATGAAGTGATGAACATTCATCCAAAATATAGCAATACGATTAAAGTCATTGTGTTTACGCTGCTATAACATCATACGAAGTAACTTTAGTCCTTAGAGCATGAGATCATGTCAATCACTAACACCTGAAGAGTAACTTGATAACATCAAACGTCACACCGTGACATGGTGACAATAAAGGTGGGTTCAGATACTCTAAAAGTGTTATGTAGAGGCTCATGGATCAAGAGTGGGATTTGTCTCTCCTGATGACGGGGAGTTATACTTTGGGCCCTCTCGGTGATATCACATTGATGTAGCTTGCAAGCAAGTGATAAGATCACTAGAATGTTATATCACGAAAATGAGAAAAGAGTACTTGTTGGTAATGAGATCAAACTAGGTATGGGGATACCGATGATCGAATCTCGGACATGTAATATATTGCGAGACAAAAGGATTTAGTTACAAACGTTAAAGGTTCTCATGATCACTGAAGTCATTGTTGAATATGTGGGAGTTAGTACAGATCTCCAGGTCCCTCTACTGATTATTGATTGGAGAGGGGTCTCGATCATGTCTGCATTATTCGTGAACCGTAGGGTGACACATTAAGGTATACCGACACCATTTGGAGCAAATATGTTTCAGAGAAAGGTTATGGAAGCGTTGGAATTGTTTCGATGGACACCGAAATTGTTTCGACTGAAATTGCTGAAACTGATTCTACATATGATATCGAAATGTTGCGGGGGTTTTATGTGAATGTTTGTTAATTAAAATAATTAACAAAATTCTGAATATAAATAAAAGAGTTTTATAAAATGAGAATTGCATTAAATTTGGTAGAAATTTAATGCATGTGAGTGGAAGTGTGAGTGGGGGAGTGTTTATGTGAGTGGTGAAGGAACTATGCCCTGAGAGGCAATAATAAAGTTGTTATTATGTATTTCTTGTATATGATAGATGTTTATTTTACATGCTATAATTTTATTGATAGGAAACGTCAATACATGTGTGTTTAATAAACAAATAAAAGGTTCCTAGTTATGCCTCTCTTATAGACTAGCTCATTAATTAACAAGATGATCAAAGTTTCCTGATCATGGACATTGGATGTTGTTAATAACGAGGTCACAACATTTGTGAAATGATGTGATGAACATTCATCCGAAGTATAGCATTACGATCAAAGTCATTATGTTTATATTGCTATAACATCATACGAAGTAATCTTTATCCTTAGACCATGAGATCATGTTAATTGCTGACATTAGAAGAGTAACTTGATAACATCAAATGTCACACCGTAAAAGGGTGACTATAAAGGTGGGTTCAGATACTCCGAAGATGTCATGTTGAGGCTCATGGACCAAGAGTGGAATTTGTCAATCCCAATGACGGATAGATATACTCTGGGCCCTCTCGGTGATATCACATTAAGATAGCTTGCAAGCAAGTGATGTGATCACTAGAATGTTATATCACGGGAACGAGAAAAGAGTGCATGTCGGTAACGAGATCAAACTAGGTATTTGGATATCGATGATCAAATCTCGGACATGTAATATATCATGAGATAAAGGGATTAAATTACTAGCGTTAAAGGTTCTCACAATCACAGAAGTCATCGTTGAATGTGCAGGAGTCAGTATGGATCTCTAGGTCCCGCTTCTGATTATTGATTTGAGAGGGGTCTCAATCATGTCTGCATTATTCGCGAACCGTAGGGTGACACACTTAAGGGTTGCCAAACACCATTTTGGAGCACATATGTTTCAGACGAAAGAATTGCAAAGTGCTGGAATTATTTTGATGGAAACCGGAATTGTTTCGGGTGAAATTGCAGAAATTGGTTCTGCATGTGATATTGAAATGTTACAAGGGGTTTTATGTGAATGTTTGTTAATTAAAGTAATTAACAAAATTCTGAATAAAATAAATAAAAGAGTTTTATTAAATGAGAGTTGCATTAAATTTGGTGGAAATTTAATGCATGTGAGTGGAACTTTGGGTGGAGGCTAAATTGATGTGAGTGGAGCTTTCACCATATGAATGAGGAAGAGGTGGGGGCACCCCCCATGGACGCCGGCCATGGTAGGGGAGGAGCCCACCTCTCCTATAAAAGGCCCCCCTCTCCTCCCTCACAAAGCACACCTCCTCGTGAAGGATCTCTCTCCCCCTCTAGATATATTCTCCCATGGTCTCGGATTAGCGAGATATATATTCTTGGTGGCACTGTGTCTGGAAGGAGTTGCTTCTTCTGCTGATTCGCTGGAGCGAGGAGGTGGAGGTTGTTCGGTGGCCTGAACGTGTGTGCGAGAAAGGATGCGCTGCTGATTTGCGGCGCTAGGACTTCCACATGATCTTGGATCGGCAAGCGTATGACTACATCATCCACGAGTTCCAACTCGTTAACAAAACTCTGTTGTCTTCGAGGGTAAGTTCTCTATGGATGTAGATCCACCCGTTGCTTGTATCTAGTAGATAGATCTTGGCGTATAGTTCTCATCGTAGGAATTTTTTTGTTTTCTATGTTGCGAACCCAAATAGTGGTATTAGAGCCTGATCTATGCGTAGGTGCTTTGCACGGGTAGTACACATATGTTAATATGTGGGCGATGATGATCATGTTATTGCTTCTTTCATGTATTTTGGATATTGGTGGCATAGTGGGATGAAGCGGCCCGAACCAACCTTACATGTCATCGCACATGAGACCGGTTCCACGACTGACATGCAACTAGTTTTGCATAAGTGGCTAGCGGGTGTCTGTCTCTCCTACTATAGTCAATATCTGATTTACAACGAGTTGCTAATAACTTGGTTATCCTCGTTGTGGTTCCATGTTCGTAGGTAAGACCGGTTCTATCTCCGAAAGCCCTAAGCCACATAAAACTTGTAATGGATAAATTAGAGGCGTCTAGTTTAGATCGTTGTTGGGCTAGTATCTTGATATGGTAATGTTGTAAGTAGATGTATGGTAGATACTCTTACAACACACTTAACGTGTAAGTTCCATAGACCTTGGCCTTACACACAAAGGAATGATAAAGATCATACCATGATGCATATGATAGAGATCAAATGCATGGACCATATCATCCCACTTTACACATTAGATGTTCGCATCTTATATTGCTAGTTTGGCGCTTTTAGTAGCATTGTAAGATGATCCCTCATTTAAATATCAAGATAAAATGTGTTCTTCCTTAAGTATGCACCGTTCTATGGATTGTGTTTCGAGACATCACGTGATGATCGGGTGTACTTGACTCTACGCTTTCATACAACGGGTGTAAGATAGTTTTACACAAACGAATACTAAGGTTCTTACTTGGCAAGCCTAGCATGTACATACATGGCCTCGGAACACGGACCGAAAGGTTAAGAATGAGTCATATAGTTGATATGATGCCCATATAGATGCTCGCCTTTGAAGCTACACCGACTCACGTGATGATCAAACTTGGTGTAGTGGATTTGGTTCATGTAATCACCAAAAAGACACGAGGGATGTCGTTTTTGAGTGGGAGTTCATTAGTAATTTAGATTAGTTAAACCAAATCTATCATAAACTTAGTCTAAATAAAATTTACAAATTCTGTTGTAGATGGCACCACCTGCTTTTAATTTCAATGTGTTCGTGGAGAAAGAGAAACTTCCTGCGAATGGTAGCAACTTCACCAACTGGGCTATGAATTTGAGGATTCTCCTCACTGCTGCACAAAAGCAATATGTGCTAGAGGCGCCGCTAGGCCCCCCACCAGCTCTTCATGCCCTTGACGAGGAAAAGAATGTCTATATAACTCGTCAGGTGGACCACAACTTAGTTCATTGCGGCATACTGTATGGGCTAGAGCCAAAACTTCGAAAGCATTTCGAAAATGGCAATGCTTTTGATACCATGGGAGAATTGAAAATGATTTTCGATACCCATGCCGCCGTAGAGAGTTATAATGCTTCTGAAAAGTTCTTTAGCTGCATGATGGAGGAGAACAGTTCCGTTAGTGAGCACGCACTCAAAATGTCTGGGTACGCCGATAAGCTTGTGTCCTTGGGAATAACGATTCCCATTGACCTAGGCATACATCGTGTTCTCCAATCTCTGCCACCTAGCTACAAGAGCTTCGTGATGAACTATAACGTGCAGGGCATGAAGAAGTCTCTTCCCGAGCTTCCGTCAATGCTTAAAACTGCATAAGTGGAGATTAGGAAAGAACATCAAGTGTTGATGATCAATAAGACCACCAGTTTCAAGAAAGACAAGAAAGGCAAGCAGAAGGGAAAGAAGGGCGGCAAATCTGTTGCCACACCTGAGAAGAAATCCCGAGCTAGCCCTAAGTCCGATACCAAGTGCTACTATTGCAAGGGGACTGGCCATTGGAAGCACAACTACCCCAAGTATTTGGCGGACAAGAAGGCCGGCAAGGAAAACAAAGGATATGTGATATACATGTTATTGATGTGTACTTGACTAGTACTCGCAGTAGCACCTGGGTATTTGATACGAGATCGGTTGCTAATATATGTAACTCGATTCAGGAGCTGCAGAACAAGCGACAGCTAGCAAGGGACGATGTCACGGTGCGGGCCGGCAATGGATCAAGAGTTTATGTGATCGCCGTCGGAATGATGCCTCTCCATATGCCGTCGGGATTAGTGATAAATCTAAATAATTGTTATTTGGTGCCTACATTGAGCATGAACATTGTATCTGGATCGTGTTTGATGCGAAGTGGTTATTCCTTTAAATCTGAAAACAATGGTTGTTCGATTTATATGAATGATATCTTTTATGGGCATGCACCTACGATGAATGGTTTATTTCTGTTGGATCTCGATAGTAGTATTACGCATATTCATAATGTTGATGCTAAAAGGATTAAACTTGATAATGGTATATTTGCATATATGTGGCACTGTCGTCTAGGTCATATTAGCGTTAAACGCATGAAGAAACTCCATTCTGATGGACTTTTGGAATCACTTGATTTTGAATCATTTGATACATGTGAGCCATGTCTTATGGGCAAGATGACTAGAATGCCGTTTTTCGGTTCAATGGAACGGGCGACAGATTTATTGGAAATCATACATACTGATGTGTGTGGACCAATGAGTGTGTCGGCGCGAGGTGGATATCGTTATTTTGTAACTTTCACGGATGATTTGAGTAGATACGGGTATATCTATTTGATGAAACATAAGTCTGAAACCTTTGAAAAGTTCAAGGAATTTCAGAATGAAGTGGAAAATCATCGTAACAAAAAGATCAAATTTCTGTGGTCCGACCGTGGAGGAGAGTATCTTAGTTACGAGTTTAGCACACATATGAAAGACTGTGGAATAGTTTCACAACCCACGCCTGCCAGAACACCACAACGTAATGGTGTGTCAAAACATCATAATCGTACTTTATTGGATATGGTTCTATCTATGATGTCTCTGACTGACTTGCCACTGTTATGCACTGGAAACCGCTGCATTCACTTTAAATCGGGCACCATCTAAATCCATTGAAATGACACCGTATGAATTATGGTTTGGAAATAAACCTAAGTTGTCATTTTTTAAAGTTTGGGGATGCGATGTTTATGTGAAGAAACTTCAGCCGGATAAACTCAAACCCAAAGCAGAAAAATGCATCATAGGATACCCTAAGGAAACGATTGGGTATACCTTCTATCACAGATCCGAGGGCAAGGTTTTTGTTGCCAAGAATGGATCCTTTCTTGAGAAGGAGTTTCTCGCAAAAGGTGTGAGTAGTCGGAAGGTAGAACTCGAAGAGGTTATTGAACCTTCTCTTCATGAAATGGCGAGTAGCGCAGCACCGGAAATTGTTTCGGAGTTGACTTCACCTGATGAAGAGAGAGCTAATGATAATGATCATGAAACTCCGAAAGAGGACACTGCCAAACCTCGCAGGTCAAGCAGGACACGTGCAGCTCCTGAACTATACGGAAATCCTGTTATAAATTTCATGATTGATGAAATAGATGACCCTGCGACGTATGAAGAAGCGATGATGATCCCGGATTCCAACAAATGGCTAGAAGCCATGAAATCCGAGATGGAATCTATGTATGAAAACCAGGTTTGGACCTTGGTGGGCTTACCTCACGATCGAAAGGACGTTGAGAATAAATGGATTTTCAAAAGAAAAACTAATGCTGATGGTAATGTGACCATCTATAAAGCTCGACTTGTCGCAAAGCGGTTTCGACAAATTCAAGGAGTTGACTACGATGAGACATTCTCTCCCGTAGCGATGCTAAAGTCGGTTAGGATTATGTTAGCAATTGTTGCATATTTCGATTATGAAATATGGTAGATGGATGTCAAAATTGCGTTCCTTAATGGTAATATTGAAGAAGAGTTGTATATGATACAACCTAAGGGTTTTGTCGATCCTAAGGATGCTGATAAGGTATGCAAGCTTCAGCGATCCATCTATGGACTGAAGCAAGCATCCCGGAGTTGGAATCTCCGCTTTGATGAGGTGATCAAAGAGTTTCGATTTGTCCAAACTTATGGAGAGGCTTGTATTTACAAGAAAGTGAGTGGGAGCAATGTGGCATTTCTGATATTATATGTGGATGACATATTATTGATTGGAAATGATATAGATCTTTTAAACAGTGTTAAAAGTTATCTAAACAACAAATTTTCGATGAAGGACCTTGGTGAAGCTTCATATATATTAGGCATTAAAATATATAGAGATAGATCAAAGCGCCTAATTGGGCTATCGCAAAGTACATACCTTGATAAGATATTAAAGAAGTTTAATATGGACGGAAGTAAGATGGGGTTCTTACCTATGTTGCAAGGCAAGACATTTAGTAAGACTCAAAGTCCGGCTACGGCGGAAGAAAGAGAGATAATGGATAAGATCCCCTATGTCTCAGCCATATGCTCTATAATGTACTCCATGCTATGTACAAGACCAGATGTGGCACATGCTATTAGTTTGACTAGTAGGTACCAATCTGATCCAGGTTCGGAACACTGGATAGCGGTCAAGAATATCCTTAAGTACTTAAGAAGAACTAAGGATATGTTTCTTGTATACGGAGGTGAAGAAGAGCTAGTCGCTAAGTGTTATGTCGATGCTAGCTTTGACACCGATCTGGATGACTCTAAGTCTCAATCCGGATATGTATTTCTCTTGAACGGAGCGGCATTTAGTTGGAGGAGTTCCAAACAACCTGTGGTGGATGGATCAACGACGGAGGCGGAATATGTTGCCGCTTTAGAAGCGGCGCAGGAAGCGGTTTAGATGAAGGAGTTCATAACGGAACTAGGTGTGGTTCCTAGTGCATTGGACCCAATGGTGATCTATTGTGACAACAATGTAGCCATAGCCAACGCCAAGGAACCAAGGTCTCACAAGAATTCCAAGCATATTAAGCGCCGATTTCACTCCATCCGCGAGCATGCCAAGGATGGAGATATAAAGATTTGTAAAGTACACGCGGACCTAAATGTAGCAGATTCGTTGACTAAAGTTCTCCCTAGGGCAAAACATGATCAACACCAGAACTCCATGGGTGTTAGATTTATCACTATGTGAACTAGATTATTGTCTCTAGTGAATGGGAGACTGAAGGAAATATGCCCTGAGAGGCAATAATAAAGTTGTTATTATGTATTCCTTGTATATGATAGATGTTTATTTTGCATGCTATAATTTTATTGATAGGAAACATCAATACATGTGTGCTTAATAAACAAATAAAAGGTTCCTAGTTATGCCTCTCTTATAGACTAGCTCGTTGATTAACAAGATGATCAAAGTTTCCTGATCATGGACATTGGATGTTGTTAATAACGAGGTCACAACATTTGTGAAATGATGTGATGAACATTCATCCGAAGTATAGCATTATGATCAAAGTCATTATGTTTATATTGCTATAACATCATACGAAGTAATCTTTATCCTTAGACCATGAGATCATGTTAATTGCTGACATTAGAAGAGTAACTTGATAACATCAAATGTCACACCGTAAAAGGGTGACTATAAAGGTGGGTTCAGATACTCCGAAGATGTCATGTTGAGGCTCATGGACCAAGAGTGGAATTTGTCAATCCCAATGACGGATAGATATACTCTGGGCCCTCTCGGTGATATCACATTAAGATAGCTTGCAAGCAAGTGATGTGATCACTAGAATGTTATATCACGGGAACGAGAAAAGAGTGCATGTCGGTAACGAGCTCAAACTAGGTATTTGGATATCGATGATCAAATCTCGGACATGTAATATATCATGAGATAAAGGGATTAAATTACTAGCGTTAAAGGTTCTCACAATCACAGAAGTCATCGTTGAATGTGCAGGAGTCAGTATGGATCTCTAGGTCCCGCTTCTGATTATTGATTTGAGAGGGGTCTCAATCATGTCTGCATTATTCGCGAACCGTAGGGTGACACACTTAAGGGTTGCCAAACACCATTTTGGAGCACATATGTTTCAGACGAAAGAATTGCAAAGTGCTGGAATTATTTTGATGGAAACCGGAATTGTTTCGGGTGAAATTGCAGAAATTGGTTTTGCATGTGATATTGAAATGTTACAAGGGGTTTTATGTGAATGTTTGTTAATTAAAGTAATTAACAAAATTCTGAATAAAATAAATAAAAGAGTTTTATTAAATGAGAGTTGCATTAAATTTGGTGGAAATTTAATGCATGTGAGTGGAACTTTGGGTGGAGGCTAAATTGATGTGAGTGGAGCTTTCACCACATGAATGAGGAAGAGGTGGGGGCACCCCCCATGGGCGCCAGCCACGGTAGGGGAGGAGCCTGATACATTGCAAATGTATCTATAATTTTTGATGTTCCATGCTTGGTTTTATCTACGTTTTTATGTTTTGTCCACACTTTGGAGTACTTTTCATATGATTTCTTGGACTAACCTATTAACAAGAGACAAAGTGCCAGTTGCCTGTTTTCTGCTGTTTTTGGTTCCAGGAAAGTCAAAAAATCAATATTCTCGGAATTGGACCGGACAAAAGCCAAAGTCGATATTTTACTGGAAGACTCACGGAGCCAGAAGACGAGATGGAGAGGGGCCACAGGGTGGCCACACCATGTGGTGGTGCGGGCTAGCCCTGGCCGCTCCACCAGGTGGTGTGGGCCCCCTGGCCGCCCACCGACCTTGCCTCTTCACCTAAGATGCCTCCTGATGCAAAAACCTTAAGTCATCAATCAGAAATCCACGAAAAGTTCTGCAGCGCTGCCGCCACCGAAGGGGAGATTCGGGGGACAGAAAGTCTCTGTTCCGGCACCCTGCCGTGACGGGAAGTGCCCCCGGAGCCATCTCCATCGATCCCCACCACAATCTCCATCACCATTGCTCATTCCCATGATGAGGAGGGAGTAGTTCTATCTCGAGGCTAAGGGTTCTACCGGTAGCTATGTGTTCATCTCTCTCTCTCTCTATGTGTGATCTTATTGAGATCATGAGCTTTGTAATCAAGTAGATCTACCTTGCTACTCAAGTGCTTTAATAGATCTCTGCTCTCCCCATGTGTGTGAAGTTGACAGTGTGCACACCATGGTGGCACTTAGGCTAGAGACTACAAATACTTGTTATGAGTTATATTTGGAGTTGGATGTCTTTATGAAATTGTGGTGTTTGTTCGAATCATCTAGTACTCAAGGTAACAGTGTGGGTAACAGAGACATGCCCTATTTACATTTACAAAGTTGCTCTCTTAGGAAAAAAAGGTGGTGTGGATCTGTTAATTAGGATCCCAGCACAAACTTTGATTTTCCAGAAACAGACACCACTGATTCCACCTTATCTCCTTGTAGGTAACACTTCACTAGTAGAAAAGGGGTCTTTGGTCTAGCCCCCTGATACGTTGCAAACGTATCTATAATTTTTGATGTTCCATGCTTGTTTAGTATCTACTTGCTTTGTCCACACTTTGAGGTACTTTTATGCATTTTCTGGAACTAACCTATTAACAAGATGCCACAGTGCCAGTTGCCTGTTTTCTGCTGTTTTTGGTTCCAGAAAGTCAGAAAATGAATATTCTCGGAATTGGACAGGACAAAACCCTAGATCGTCAAGCCTCCAGCCACGAAAAGTTCCACAGCACCGCCGCCACTGAAGGAGAGATTTGGGGGACAGAAAGTCTTTGTTCCGGCACCCTGCCGGGACGGGGAAGTGCCCCCGGAGCCATCTCCATCACCGTTGTTGATTCCCATGATGAGGAGGGAGTAGTTCTCTCTCGAGGCTAAGGGTTCTACCGGTAGCTATGTGTTCATCTCTCTCTCTCTATGCATGATCATATCATGATCATGAGCTTTGTAATCAAGTAGATCTACCTTGCTACTCAAGTGCTTTAATAGATCTCTGCTCTCCCCATGTGTGTGAAAGTGATAGCGTGCACACCATGGTGGCACTTAGGCTAGAGACTACAAATACTTGTTATGAGTTATATTTGGAGTTGGATGTCTTTATGAAATTGTGGTGTTTGTTGGAACTATCTAGTGCTGAAGGTGACAGTGTGGGGTTTTCTAGATGGGAAAGATGAACTTTGAGGTGTGCTGTTATAGTCCTACCATCGATTAGAGTGTCCAACCGGAGAGTAGTTAAGAGTAGTATCATAAAGAGAAGATATTTATATGAGAGTGTTCACTAGTCAAAGTATGATCCCTAGGCCTTGTTTCTAAGCATTGAAACACCGTTTGCAATTAGATCTGTTACATGTTTGCTTGCTTCCATCTTTATTTCAGTTTGCCTTTAGTCTCTTCCACGTCTTCAAGCTATTTTCTATCACCGTTACCACTTATAACTATCCATACCACTTGTATTTCACTATCTCTTCACCGTGCACCTATACACCTGACAAGTGTATTGGGTGTGTTGGGGACACAAGAGGCTTCTTGTATCTTGATTTCAGGATTGCTTGAGAGGGGATACCTTTGACCACTTCCTTCCTAAGTTCGATAAACCTTGGGTGATCCACTTAAGGGAAAACTTGTTGCTGTTCTACAAACCTCTGCACTTGGAGGCCCAACAACTGTCTACAAGAATAGAAGTGCGTAGACATCAGAGACCCCCTCTCATATAAAAGCCCCCCTCTTGATATATTCCCCCATGGTCTCGGATTAGCGAGATACATGTTCCCGGTGGCATTGCGTCTGGAAGGAGTTGCTGCTTCCGCTGATTCGCTGGAGCGAGGAGGTGGAGGTTGTTCGGTGGCCTGAACGTGTGTGCGAGGATGGATGCGCTGCTGATTTGCGGCGCTAGGACTTCCACACGATCTTGGATCGGCAAGCGTACAACTACATCATCCACGAGTTCCAACTCGTTAACAAAACTTTGTTGTCTTCGAGAGTAAGTTCTCTATGGGTGTATATCCACCCGTTGCTTGTATCTAGTAGATAGATCTTGGTGTATAGTTCTCATCGTAGGATTTTTTTTGTTTTCTATGCTGCGAACCCAACAAGTGGAAGCTCCACCCACATGAATCAAGAAGAGGTGGGGGCACCTCCTTTGGCCGCCGGCCATGGAAGGGGGCTTCCCTGTCTCCCTATAAAAGGCCTCCTCCTCCTCCTCCTCTCACTTCACACCTCCTTGTGAAGGATCCCTCTTCCCCTCTAGTTTATTCCCCCGTGGCTTTGGATTAGCTAAGTACATGTTCCCGGTGGCTTTGTATGAAAGGAGTTGTTGCATCCGCTGCATCGTTTGAGCGAGGACGCGGAGGTTTTTGGAGGACCGGGCGTGTGTGCGATCACGAATGCGCTGCTGAGTTGTGGTGTTGGACTTCCTCACGATCTTGAGATCGGCAAGAAGACGACTACATCATCCACGAGTTCAATCTCGTAACGCTTTATAGCTCTTCAAGGGTATGTTCTCTATGGATGTATATCCACCCATTGATTATATCTAGGTAGATAGATCTTGGTGCTTAGTTGTTCACATCATAGGAAAAATATCTAGGTTGCGAACCCAATAGGGGTATCAGAGCATGATCTATGCGTAGATGCTTTGCACGGGTAGAACACATATGAGTATGTGGGCGCTGATGATCTTGTTATTGCATCTTATATGTATTTTGGATATTGGTGGCATAGTGGGATGAAGCGGCCCGGACTAACTTTACATGGCCTCGCACGTGAGACATGTTCCACGCTTGACATGCAACTAGTTTTGCATAAATGGCTAGTGGGTGTCCATCTCTCCTACTATAGTCAATATCTGATTTACACCAAGTTGCTAATAATTTGATTATCATTGTTGTGGTTCCATGTTCATAGGTATGAATGGTTCTATCTTCGAAATCCCTAAGCCACGTACAAACATGTAATTGATAAATTAGAAGTGTCTAGTTTAGTTTTTGCTGAGCAAGTGTCATGATATGGTAATGTTATAATTGTAGTACAGATTGATACTCTTGGAAATTATAACATATCAAAGTGTAAGTTCCATAGACCTTGGCCTTACACATATAGGAATGATAAAGTGACCAAGTGCAAGAACCATATCATATCACATTTTGCATATGATGTTTTTTGTGTCTTATATTGCTTGTTTGGTGCTTTAGTAGAATTATAAGATGATCCCTCTTTTAAATATCAAGATAAACTATGTTCTTCCTTTAGTATGCACCATTAAGAAAGTTCGTCGTTTCAAGACACCACGTGATGATCGGGTGCGATAGACTCTACGTTCGCATACAACGGGTGTAGTATAGTTTTACACATGCGGATACTAAGGTTCTTACTTGGCGAGCGTAGCATGTACATAAATGGCCTCGGAAAACGAACTGAAAGGTAAAGCATGAGTCATATGGTTGATATGATGACCATCTAGATGCTCACCTTTGAAGATACATCAATTCACGTGATGATCGGTCTTGTTGTAGTGGATCTGGTTCATGTAATTACCAAAAAGACACGAGGGATACTATTTTTGAGTGAGAGTTTTGTAATTTGGATTAGTTGAACTCAATCTATCATAAACTTAGTCTAAATAAACTTTGCAAATTCTATTGTAGATGGCACCACTTGCTTTTGATTTCAATGTGTTCATGGAGAAAGAGAAACTTGTAATGAATGCTAGCAACTTTACCAACTGGGACCTGAAATTGAGGATTCTCCTCACTGCTGCACAAAAGAAATATGTGCTAGAAGCGCCGCTAGGCCCCCCACCTCCTAATGATGCCCCTGACGAGGTAATGAATGTTTACTTAAGTCGTCAGGAGGACCACAATATGGTTCATTGTGGCATACTGTATGGGCTAGAGCCGGAACTCCAAAAGCATTTCGAGAATGGCAATGCCTTTGATACCATGGGTGAATTGAAAATGATTTTTGATACCCATGTTGCCGTAGAGAGTTATAATGCTTTAGAAAAGTTCTTTAACTGCATGATGGAGGATAACGGCTCCGTAAGTGACGAGGATTTAACTCATCAATGCCCATTGTTATGGACTTGGGTTTTGGAGAAGAGGGGAGCGCTGGAGGCATCAATCGACTAGCAAACAAGCACACAAGGACACAAGGTTTACCCAGGTTCAGGCCTCGTAGAGGACCCTACTCCTGCTTGTCTGCTCTTGGAATTATCGAGGGAGTCGAAAGTTACAGGGGTGCGCAGATGCAATCTGGCGATGATGTGGAAACTAGGGTTTTGATTGTCCTCCTCTCCGCCCCTCCTAGCCTTTATAATGATAGGCTAGGTCTTGGGATAGCAGGTCGAGTTGGTTACAAGTTAGGGTTTTCCCTTTGAACTTTCTATCTTGAGCTCGCCGTGTGCCGCAAGTAGTCGGAGTCTCCTTTGGCCACCCGAATCTTTGATTGGGCCCTGGTAACATTGTGGGCTTCTGCTAGACTGGACCGTATATGCCAAACTCGAGTACCTCTAAGGTATGCCCGTGTCAGTAGCCCTCGAGTGTCCGGTTGAATCGCAGATTCGAGTGGAGACTTATGAAGCCTTCGAGTGCATAGTCGAGCGTGTCTTTTCGAATGCTCTAGTATGTTTCATAGGTATTGTTGATATAAATGCCTAATTCATTCGATGTATCGGGATCAGTTAACTATCTTAGGGCAAAACAACGCAATCTACTCAAACTCGAGTCCCTGGACTCGAATTCGGAAAAGTGTTGGCGTAATTCGACTCAGGCCGCGGATGTCTTATAGAGTCGAATCCCAGTGTATAAGTGTTAGCACTCGACGCGTCCGTCAAGGCTTATTTCATCGTGCCTGTAGGTATGGATTATTTCTGGTAGAGCGTAGCAGGTGCGTTGCCAAGCCTTCTTCAGGTCTTATCTTCACGCTGCAAGCGTGGCATCCGAATTCTTGTCATCGCGAAGATGATTCGGGTGACCTAGGAGACACAGTCTCTTTGTAGGGAAAATATGAGGCAGAGTCACCGAAGCTTTCAAGTGTGGACGTAGTCAGCACACAGTTATATATAAGAAAAAATCATAGGGTGCGCGACCAGTGCTCCCTATGGGAGTAGCCCTCAAGTGCCTATTCCAGTCATAGACTCGAGTAGGGACTATAATTATTTTGCGGCTGCTGCCAACTTTTGCTTGTTTCAGTCGAATGTGCTTTCAGCGCTCCCTATGGGAGTTACCCGGAGTCCACAGTCGAATCGTTGATTCGAGCAAAGGGTTTTTGAGAGAAAATACGATGTCATAATGCTTGGATGTCTTACAAAGTTCCTCAGGTGTGCGGCCATCGCTCCTATTAGGAGTAGCCCCCGAGTGCTTGGTCGAGTCGAAGACTCGAGTAAGGACTAGAGTAGTCAAAAGGTGCCCCTGTTGGAGTTAGTGACATCAGTGCTGACGATGAGATGATCTCAGTTTCCCGCGTGAGCGGTTTTGACGCGACGTGATGAAAAGTGGGTCCCATTTTCTGACATGGACTTAACCAAACGTGCGTAATCTTTGTTTTAACCGTGCCTCCTCGATTCTCGTGTGTAATGGGAGGAGTGGAGCAACGGTTTGTGGTTTACTCTGCCACGCGTCGACATTTATTCGTGCCACGCTTTTGGTTGATTTCTTCCTGGCCGTTGTGGCATCTTCGATGAGGTTAAGTAGAGATCTTGTTGTGTGGTAAATTCTCCACAACACATCTTCTTCCTCGTGCATTGCCTCCATTGCTGCTCCTCGCTGCTCCATTGCTCTCACCCTCTTTGCGACACTAGACGGTCTTTGCACCTTTCCCAGTTACTTTCTGCGCTCCTACCACAAGCGCTATATGGGAAAGAAGAAAGGAACCTCCGCTGCTGGATCTGCGGATGCCACTGCTGCGACAAAGAAGAATGGCACCACCACCGTGGGCACCAGCACTGCCGCCGGAGCTAGGAAGAAGAAGGGTCCAGGCACGCGCATCATGAATGGGTCGTGGTGGCCATCCACCATCAAGCCCTCAGAGCTCTTCACCCAGCGCCAAGATGGTGCACTCCCCACCATGGAAGATGACTGTTGAATCCCCAGTGATGAGGTAATCCCCAGTCCCCCTGCCGGGTTTCAGGTGATGTTCCTCGCGTTCATTATTCGGTCTGTCTCTCCCCTCTCACAAGTTTGTGAGGGGGTTGTTTTCTTTCTACGGGCTCCAGCTACACCAGCTGACTCCGAACTCCATCCTCCATATAGCTTGCTTCATTACCCTTTGCGAGTGCTGGCTCGAAATCGAGCCACACTGTGGCCTCTTTAAAAAAACTCTTCAAACTCAAACGCCAGTCGGGCTCTGGATCGGTAGTCTACGATATAGGAGGTTGTGGGATCCACGTCGACTCCAGTGTCTTTGCCATCAAACTTACTGCCACTACAAGAAAAGTTTCCTTCCACAACGACTTGGCCCGACAGTCGTCGTAGAAGGCGCGTCTTCAACAACGAAATTCTCGGCTCGGCCGTGGCCGATGGAAAACTTTTTTTGGTTTCGCGGCCCTCTACTACGACGGATCTGCTAAAAACATGGAGGAAGCTCAACTAGCGTGGCAGAAGCAAGATTTTCGTTTCCTCGCGCGATGTTGACTCGCCAAAGTCTTTTGAGGCGTGTGGGTCCTAGACGTCAGTGTCTCTAGTGGACCATACTTTACGGTTGCGCCTCCCTGATTTGAACTCGATAATGTTGCTCGATGCGTCTGCCGTTTAGTCAGGCTGCTAGATCCCACATGTCAGCATCTCATCAGAAGGATCGTGTGTATGATGGAATTTTTTTCCTTCGTTCACGCTACCCTGTTCCGAAGTTGATAGCGCTGCTCGATGCATCTACCGTTTAATCAACCTCCTAGGACCCACATGTCATCCTCTCATTAGAAGAAACGTGTATATAATGGAATTTTTCCCTTGGCTATTGTCTCCCTGATTTCAACTCGATATCGTTGCTCGATCTATATGCCGTCTAGTCACATTGCTGGGTCCTCCATGTCAGCCTCACATTATAAGAATCGTGTGCATGATGGAATTTTTTTCTTCGCTCGCGTTACCCTGTTCTGAACTTGATAGCGCTGCTCGATGCATCTACCGTTTAATCAAACTCCTGGACCCCACATGTCATCCTCTCATTAGAAGAAACGTGTGTATGATAGAATTTTTTCCCTCGATCACGCCTCCATGTTTCGAACTTGATAGCATTGCTCGCTGCATCTACCGTTTAATCATGATGTAGGGCCCCATCCCCACATGTCATACACTTATTAGAAGAAACGTGTGTATGATGGAATTTTTGCTCTCGGTCGCGCCTCCGTGTTTTGAACTTGATAGTGTTGCTCGATGCATCAGCCATTTTTCCAGGTAGCTGAGTCCCCCATGTGAGCCTCTCATTAGAAGAAACGTGTGCCTGCTGGACTTTTTTCTTGCTCACGCCTCCCTGTTTCGAACTTGGCAACATCGCTCGAGGCAGGACCTGTATAAGGCCGTGCTACTGGGTCCCACATGTCGGTTTCTATATATCAAACCTGCGTATGATGGACTTTTTTCGGTCGCGTCCGCTGTTTTGACCTTGGCAACGTTGCTCGATGTGGCATCCGTGTATGGTCTTGCTGCTGAGGCCTCCATGTCACCCTCTCTGGTATGTTCTGGCGGGTGGGTCCCTGATGCCGGCCTCTCTGTACAAGTATTTAACTTTTTTTCAAACCCGACCATTAAACTCGAGGGATGTTGTAGGCTGGTGGGTTCGTGATATCATCCTATTTGTAATGCGATATTAAAAAGTAAACCCTTTCTAAAAAAAGTAAACCCTTTCTGAAAAAAGTAAACCCAAGATATATATAAATATGTACACATGGTGGATTCAAACTAAAGACCTTCAAATCAAATCAAATAGACATAAACTGAGTGTTTCACCACAATACCAAAGATACTAATAGAAATTGAATCATTAAACATGTATTAGTACTACAACTTATGTATCAGTCTTCTAAAAAATATTGTTATGTTTCCATGTTATCTCTCTTAAAATAAAAGGGCAGTGCTACTGGAACCTCGATTTATAAAAAGCCACATGATGGATTAGTTTCTTAAAAACATGGGTAGGCAGAGTTTTTTTAGAGGTGGGGGAAATGCCAAAAAGGCCAAATTAAAAAGTTTTTGGGCTATGGTCAATGGGCTCCTATCTCAAATTTCACTGGGCTGTGTCTCGCCAGATTCAAACATAGACCTCTTCGAGGGAGGAAAAAAAGCGATAATTCCTTTGACGGATATTCATGTAAAAATATTTAATGAACACACACCACATGCGCCAAAACAGGGTTGGTATCCAATGACTTCACTTGCTGAAATCACGTTGTATATCTTTACCCTCTCATCTCTGTCCAAAATGCATCCAATGGTTCCAATGACATAAAGGCAAAATCTCTAGAGCAAGTAGCCAGCAGCAACGACATAACTTTTGACAAATTCAATACCATTTGAAAGATTAAGGAGTGCAGAATAATAAAACATAAAAAAAATCGACAGATTCCTACTTCATATTCAGCAGCACTTGACCAATTCAGAAGCATTTCAAAGTGACTGATTTAGCAATACAAACACTAAAATTCAATATCACTATAGAGAGACAGTTCTTGTTTCAGCTCTAAAAACCATGCCACACGATCAGTTTTCCCTTTTCTCCAAACACACTCGATCACTAGAACACAATCATTTTCATAATATTTGGTCATATAGGGAAACGTCATATAGATACAGATATACCATACCTGTACATACTAGTCATAGCTCCAATCTAGCAAAAGATTATCACAGTTTTACCACCCATATATGATCAGTGGAGATAAGACAACCACATAATTAATTACAATAGCATGCGGCCAAAGAGCTAGATAGCTAGGAAGTTCATGAACATCATGCCACATTCAGGGCAGCGAGATACATCGACCTTGACCGTTCTTCCAATAGTAAGTTTGGCTGCTTTCCGGAACTTGATCCACTGATGACCCACACGTATAGGGGGTGTATCGCAGTATCTTCGAGAAGTAAGAGTGTCGAACCCAACGAGGAGCAGAAGGTGTTGATGAGTGGCTTGGAGCAGGAATTCTCTATAAATACTTAGCAAACGAATTTTTAGGGTTTTTTGATAATGTAGATAAATAAAGTGTGAGTAAATAAAAGACAATAATAATAGATACAGCAAGTGGCCCAATCCTTTCTTTAGCAAAGGACAAGCCGGTTGTATTACTTAAGATGACCAAACATTCTCGAGGACACATGGGAATATCTTCAAGTGCTCTCGCTTCATATAGTTGATTAATCTTCTTTAGTTTGACAAGTGTTGTGTGGGTGAACCTGGGCTAATGTACCGACCTTCCTAGGACTAATACATACTTGTGATTATACCCCTTGTAAGCATCCGCAAGTACAAGAAAGTAATCAAGGCAGAAACCTAACCACAACTTTAAACTCTAAGACCCTGACATCCCTTGTGCAAAGGTTTCCTAACGGGGGTTCAGGTTTCTGTCACTCCGACAACCCCTACGATTAGTAGCCAAATACACAATGCATTCCCCTAGGCCCATATAGGTGAAGTGTCATGTAGTCGACGTTCACATGACACCACTAGAAGAAATACACCACAACTTAAATATCAAACCATTGAATATTTCTCAACACAATTCCACTACTAACAACATGACTTCTCCCATGTTCTCAAGAACAAAACGAACTACTCACAAGACATCATATGGATCAAGATCAGAGATGATATAATGATATGTAACAATCTGAACATAAATGGTAATTCAATGGTTCACTCAATAGCATCAACTACAAGGAGTAATCAACATCGTGAAAGTTTCCCCTAAGAACTATGCAAGATTCAACCCAATTGTTACAGCGGTATGAAGTGGTGATGATGGTGCTGTTGTAGATGATGGTGGTGATGATCCCGATGAAGTCCAGCTTGATGGTGGTGTTGATGGCGACGATCTCCCCTCTCTGGGAAGGAATTCCCTCGACAGAATTCTATCAGCCAGAGAGATCTTTCTCTCTCGGTGTTTTCCGCCCCGCAGAGGCGGCGGAATCTTTCTGTGGTCGCTCCCCCGGTGTTAGGGTTTCGAGGGGATAATATACGCTAGAGGGGAGAGCCTGGAGTGGGCCAGGGTAGCCACACCACCTGCTGGCGTGACCTAGGGCTACCCGCGCCAGGGGGTGGTGTGGGCCCCCTATGGCCCATCTCCACTCCCCCTTCTGGCAATCTTTGCCTTATGGAAAAATAGAATTTTCCATGTATTTTCTCGGATTTTCTGATCTTCGCGGATTTTGCCTCCAAACAGCACCTTTTCCATCAGAATCCTAACTGCAGCGGTCCATGCTCCAAAAGTCATCAACCATGCAAAAACAGATGAAATAACATAAGTATCATCTCTTAATATGAAATATATCAATGAATAACAGTAAATTATGATATAGAATAGTGATGCAAAATGGACGTATCATCCACCTAGAAGTAGCTACCAAGCACCCATCAGTCGAGTTAATGGCATAGCGTCCCTCGATTCGCAATCCTTCGCTCTGCATCGTGAATACTATTGTGCCCTTTCGTCTGGCCTGGAGTTGCTTTGCGGCACTCTTAGGCAATTTCTGAGTCAAAGCAAGAGATAGACACATAATTACTAAGAGCGATGCACTAAATCATGTGAAACTTGAGAAGACATTCAGAACAGTTTATCTGCCGCCATATACTCACAAACATAATCCAGTGCGACCTTGTGATGACACATGTGTAGGATATGGTTTGACAAGGTGCTTCACTGGGTGATGAAGGAGCTTGTGCCGGTGCTTGTGCTGGGGCTGGTGCTGGTGCAGGAGATGGTGCCACTAATTGTAGTGGGGCTAGTGCAGGAGCCAGAAGGCCCAGAACCGCTGTCGGCGCTAGCAGCTTTATGCTAGATTCCTTCTGAGGGGTGCTAAGCTGACTACAGGGATGGTAGAGGCATATGAGAAGTGTACAAGCAAAATGGTCTCTTATACAACAGTTACTCACAAGACAGTGATCAAAGGATATGATGAGTATACAAGGAAATTAAGTTACTACCTGCATTCTTTCTACTTAGGTCAATAGGTGCTGGAGCAGGAACTAGGGCCAGTGCCGTTGGGGGTGTGATGGCTCTGTAATGGTGCCAGGAAAATGCTGGAGCGATGATGATGTAGAGCTCGTTGGGAACCCCAAGAGGAAGGTATGATGAGCATAGCAACAAGTTTCCCTCAGTTATGAAACCAAGGTTTAATCGAACCAGTAGGAGCAAGGAAACACGCCTAAGGTGTTGCTAGCTGAACCTTGGTAGGGCGCCCTAGCGGTGCCAGTAGCAACGTGGAGACCTGCACAACACAACCACAAAACTTTGTCCCCAACTTGCGATGAGGTTGTCAATCTCACCGTGTTTTGCGGAAAACAAAGGATTAAACGTATCGAATGGAAAGAAGTAATAGTTTGCAGAAAGTAAACACAAAGCGGTAAACAATTTGTAGATTGTATGTAAAGAAAAGGACCAGGATCCATAGTTCACTAGAGGTGGCTCTCCTTAAGATAGATAACATGCTGGGTGAACAAATTATAGCGGGGCAATTGACAAACATCGAGAAAGCAATACATGCATATACTAATCATCTTGACTCCTTTGAGACTTGATTGGGCATTACAACATTATACATAGACCGCCATCCAACTGCATCTATGACTAATAATACACCTTCAGGTTATCATCCGGACCCCCTCCAGTATTAAGTATGAACTGCATGTAAAGTAAACAATATGATTGTTCTATGAACAAAGGATTGGCGTTCTCTCCCTAGTAGCAACAGCACATCTAGTACCTTAGAGATTTCTGTCACTTCCCCAGATTACCAGAGGCATGAACCCACTATCGAGCATAAATACTAACTCTTGGAGTTGCTAGCATCTACTTGGCCAAGATAGCTACTAACAACGGAAAGCATGCAAGATCACAAATAACAAAGACATGATAGAATCAATAATCAATCTGAAATAGCATCTCAATATCCATCGGATCCCCGCAAACACAACATGCAGAATTACAAATAGATGATCTCGATCATGAACGGAGCTCACAAGATCTAGACATGAAAGCACAAAGGAGGAGAACCAGCCATCTAGCTACTACATGGATCCGTAGTCCAAGGATGAACTACTCACGCATCACACCGGAGGCTTGCATGGTGATGAAGAAGGCCTCCAGGGTGAATTCCCCTCTCCGACAGGGTGCTTGGAAGAGCTTCAGACCCCTCCCGACCTAGGGATGGAGATGACGGCGGCTACAGACTCTTTCGTGGATTTTTGATCGGGGACTTAGGGTTTTCGTCCCGAGGGCATCTTATAGGCGAAAGGGAAGGCCGAGGGGGTGCCAGAGGCCACCACACCACCCCCTGGCATGGGCCAAGCCTAGCCGCGCGGCCAGGTGGTGTGGCCAGCCTCTGGCCCCTCTCCGTCTCGTATTCTGGCATGTGACGACTTCCGGAAAAATAGGCACTTTGGCTTTTGTCCCGTCCAATTCCGAGAATATTCATTTTCTGACTTTCCTGGAACCAAAAACAGCAGAAAATAGGCAGCTGGCACTGTGGCTCTTGTTAATAGGTTAGTCCAAGAAATCATATGAAAAGTACTCCAAAGTGTGGACAAAACACAAGAAAGTGGATAAAACCAAGCATGGAACATCAAAAATTATAGATACATTTGCAATCTATCAACATCCCCAAGCTTAACTCCTGCTCGTCCTCGAGTAGGTAAGTGATAAAAAGAAAGAATAATTTTTGAGGTGACATGCACCATCAAATACTTGATCAAAGTATTTGTAAAACATTCAAAGCTAGGATCATAGTACTTCAATCATAACATGAAAGACAAAGAGGATATGCTTGACAAGTTATAAACCGAAATCTTGAAAGACAAAGAGGATAACATGAAAGACAAAGAGGATATGCTCTCATTGCCCCTATCATAAGCATCTTGAAGGTGATTAAGGTTAAAGTGACACAACTAAGAGGATATGCTTGACAAGTTATAAACCGAAATCTCATGCCCCTTACTTACGAAGACCGAACCTCATGCTACTCAACTTTAGTCACGAGTAAGTTCTTGTCATTGTAAGTACATGTGTATCATTAAGAACCGCCAACGGGGTACCCCTTGCACATGATACAAGAGCTTTCCCATAATCAAAATGACAAGGCAAGTAGACAATGAGCATCTTAGCGATATTTTTATTTTCTATTTGCATAGGTTTTTATTGAGGATGCTTCATAGAGTGCTCATTATGGCGATGCTGCAAGTTTCCACCATGATTAGGCATGGCTTAGGCTAGCGGCCCAGGCATTTCTCTAACACACATACAAACTCCATGATCTTACAAGTTCCACTTTTATTTCACACCGCCGGGATCCATAAGCAAAAGAACATGATATCAACGGGGTACAAAGTACAAGTGCAATGTTGAAAGCGTTCCCCATGATACATGGTTCTGCTAATTTCAACTTATAAAGCGCAAGCATATACACAACAAAGAAGGACCCAATGGTTCAAGTATATTAGATGCAAAAATGTAAAGTGTGCCATCAAGTTCGTGAGAGCTTTAATCACTAGTTTTCTCATAACAAGTTTAATTTGAAAGGTAAACAAAAGCATGAATATACTTGGAATAGCATAAGCTAGTAGGTAGGTATGGTGGACTCTTTGGAATAACTTGGTTTGGGAGTTGGATGCATGAGTGGAACTCATACTTTGTTGCGGAGGCTAGCAGAAGACTGGGAGCGACAAACTAAGAGAGCAATAATGGCCATAATCACGTAGAGCGACAAAACATCATTGATCAAAGCATAAAGTGATACTACAAGTTTAAAACTAAAGAATCATAATGGCTATGGTGACTTGAGATAGTCATAACATGGTGTGAGCATGCGCCAAGTCAACCCAAATAAAGCATCAAAGGAGAATACCACTATACTATGCTTTAATATGCTAAAACAACGCATGATTCATCCAAGGCACATTAAACAATCTCAATTGTTTATAACAAGTCATGCTAAAGCAAAGAATACTAATCATAAATCCAAAACAATATCAAGCATGGCATGACAAAGCATAGGCCACAGTAAAAAACGAGCTCTTTTTACCACATAAGTATAAACTTTCCTACTCTTTTCCAAACCAAACCAAACTATTTGCAAACCAATGTATGAAAGAGGGGGTCCAACCAATTTATTCATAAAACTAAGAAAACCAAATCAAACGAAAAACCAAACGAAAACGAAAAAGAAGACGCTCCAAGAACAACACAACTGTGCATGAAACAATAAAAATGAAGCGTTTGGAAGAAACCTGGGATTTTTATTGATGAAGAAGGGGGTGCCTTGGGCATACCCAAGCTTTGACGCTTGTACTTCTTGGATATTTCTTGGGGTGACATGCGTGGCATCCCCAAGCTTGAGCTTTAGTCCATCCTTCATCTCATTACTCATTCCTTCCATACACCTGAAATTTTTCCTTCATACAAAACTTCACACAATCTTTATTAGCAACATTAGTGCGCTCAAGATAAATAAGTCTTGAGGTCCAGTTCTAACACCAAATAAACTTCCATTAGCACACTACATACTGTAGCACTTCCCTCAAAAAGCTCAATTCCCCAAAAGAACTCAAAAAGGAACAAACAAGAAGCAAATGCAGAAAATGACAGAAATCTGTCAAAACAGACCAGCAGGTAAAAACGAATTTTTTCGAAGACCTTCTGTTGCTGAAATCAAAAAGTGTTGAACTATCGAAAGTTGGATAACAACCTGGGGCAGAAGCACAAAAATTCACGCCTCAAAAAGATGTTCAGAGATTTTACACAAATTTTTACGGTGAAGCACAGAAATCTTTTTCGGGACAACAACTTTCCCAATCATTACTTCTCTCTCATTAGAGGTTACTCTTGGCACAAAAAGCAAATAAAAAGGATAAGGAGCGGTTATTACTGAAGTAATAACTTCCAAGACTCATCTAAAACTTTTGCGTTATCTCCCAATAAGTACTTTTCTTTAACGCCTTTAAGTTAGGCATAAGAAGCAAGAAAGACAATCAAGTGTTCTTAAATGAAGAAGCATTAAGACCAAATTTTGTTTTCATAGGAGAAGCAAAATAAATATTCTCTCTCTTCTTGGGGAAGTGTTCTATACCTTTCTTAAGTGGGAGTTGATATTTAATGGTGTCTTCTTTCATATCAATAATGGCACCAACAGTTCTAAGAAAAGGTCTTCCCAAAGGAATAGGACAAGAACCATTGCATTCAACATCCAAAACTTAGAAATCAACGAGGACATAGGCATTGTTAACCATAATAAGAACATAATTAAGACTCCCCATGAGTTTCTTTTTAGCATTATCATCAAGTGGGACATTCAAATAACAATCTTCAAGTGGAGGCAAATCAAGCATGTCATAAATCCTTCTAGGGATAATAGAAACACTACTATCAAGATCACATAAAGCTTTGAAATCAAAGTCATTCACCTTCATATTAATGATGGGTTCCCAACCATCTTCTTGTTTAATAGGAATATAAGCTTTATGTTTCATCTTTTATTCTTTAATCTTTATGAGAGCATCAGTAATGTGTTTTGTAAAGGCCATGTTCATATCACTAGCATTAGGACTTTTAGCAAGCTTTTGTAGGAACTTAATAACTTCAGAGATGTTGCAACCATCAAGATCAAAATCAAATTTATCATCTAGAGTAGTAGAACTATTACTAGCCTCAACACTAGTGGTGGTAATAGTAGAAACACTAATGTTTCTAATAATTTCATATTCTCTTTCCCACTTAGCATGTAATTCAGCTAATAGTCTAACGTTTTTATCAGTTCTTACTTGTATAGCATTAGTAGCCACAAAGGGATTATCATTAGTTTCATGTTTAGCGGCCATTTTATTAATTAATGAATATTGAGCTTCAGACAAAGATGATATATTCCTTTCAGCGTTAGAGAGTTTCAATTGTAAACTAGGAATTTCCCTATTTAGACTCTCAAGTTGATGGCTAATTCTCTTCAAGATGGTAGATTGTTCCTCCATAGTTTTAGTAAATAGTTTATTTTGCTCATATTGCATTTGCACGAAGTTTTTAGTGGCTCTTTCAACTTCTAAAATTCTTCCTTCACTAGGTAATCTAGGTTTACCATTATAGCCATAAGTATTATTAGGAGGGTAGGGCCTATAATTGTTATTACAATAAGCATTGTTGCCAAAGTTGTTATTTCTTATGAAGTTCACATCAACTTGCTCTTCTTGAGCAACCAAAGAGGCTAAAGGAACATTATTTGGATCAATATGGGCTTTCCCATTAACAAGCATAGACATAATAATATCAATCTTATCACTCAAGGAGGAGGTTTCCTCAACAGAATTTACCTTCCTACCTTGTGGAGCTCTCTCAGTATGCCATTCAGAATAATTAACCATCATATTGTCTAGAAGTTTTGTTGCAGCACCCAAATAATGGTCATAAAGGTACCTCCAGCAGCAGAATCCAATAGGTTCCTTGAAGAATAGTTCAATCCTGCATAAAAAGTTTGGATGATCATCCAAGCAGTCAGTCCATGAGTGGGACAACTCTTTACCAAAGATTTCATTCTTTCCCAAGCTTGAGCAACATGTTCATTATCAGATTGTTTAAACTTCATTATTTCACTTCTCATAGATAGAATCTTAGCAGGAGGATAGTACTTTCCAATGAAAGCATCTTTGCACTTAGTCCAAGAATCAATATTATTCCTAGTTAAGGAATTCAACCATTCTTTAGCTTTTCCTCTCAAAGAAAAAGGAAACAATTTCAGCTTAATAATATCACCATCTATATCCCTATGCTTTTGCATCTCACAAAGTTCAAAAAAGTTATTTAGATGGGCAGCAGCATCTTCATTACCAATACCAGAAAATTGTTCTCTCATAACAAGATTGAGTAAAGCAGGTTTTATCTCAAAGAAAGTATCTTCAGGCACAGGTGGAGCAATAGGTGTGCTCATAAAATCATTGTTGTTGGTGCTAGTGAAGTCACACAACTTAGTATTTTCTAGAGTAGTCATTTTTTGTGTTTTCAAATAAGAAAGCAAACTAGTAAAACTAATTTTTTGTGTGTTTTTGATAAAGAAACAAGCAAGCAAAACAAAAAGAAACTAAGCAAAACAAAAATAACAAAGTAAAGAGATTGGTTATGAGGGACTCCCCTTGTGAATATATCCTGACTCCCCGGCAACGGCGTCAGAAAAATGTCTTTTGACGACATGTGGTTGACGTGGGAGTTTCTTCTTCTTCTTCGTTCGCCGGCAATGGCGCCAGAAAAATGCTTGATGGCTCTGTAATGGCGCAAGGAAAATGCTGGAGCGATGATGATGTAGAGCTAGTTGGGAACCCCAAGGGGAAGGTATGATGAGCACAACAGCAAGTTTCCCTCAGTTATGAAACCAAGGTTTAATCGAACCAGTAGGAGCAAGGAAACACCCCAAAGGTGTTGCTAGCTGAGCCTTGGCAGGGCGCACTACCGGTGCTAGTAGCAACATGGAGACCTGCACAACAAAACCACAGAACTTTGTCCCCAACTTGCGATGAGGTTGTCAATCTCACCGTGTTTTGCGGAAAACAAAGGATTAAACATATCGAATGGAAAGAAGTAATAGTTTGCAGAAAGTAAACACAAAGCAGTAAAAGTTTGTAGATTGTATGTAAATAAAAGGACTGGGATCCATAGTTCACTAGAGGTGGCTCTCCTTATGATAGATAACATGCTGGGTGAACAAATTACAGCGGGGCAATTGACAAACATCGATAAAGCAATACATGCATATACTAATCATCTTGACTCCTTTGAGACTTGATTGAGCATTACAACATTATACATAGACCGCCATCCAACTGCATCTATGACTAATAATCCACCTTCAGGTTATCATCCGAACCCCCTCCCGTATTAAGTTGCAAGCAACAGATTATTGCTTTACGAACTGCGTGTAAAGTAAACAATACGATTGTTATATGAACAAAGGATTGTTGTTTTCTCCCTAGTAGCAACATCACATCTAGTACCTTAGAGATTTCTGTCACTTCCCCAGATTACCAAAGGCATGAACCCACTATCGAGCATAAATACTAACTCTTGGAGTTGCTAGCATCTACTTGGCCAAGATAGCAACTAACAACGGAAAGCATGCAAGATCACAAATAACAAAGACATGATAGAATCAATAATCAATCTGAAATAGCATCTCAATATCCATCGGATCCCCGCAAACACAACATGCAGAATTACAAATAGATGATCTTGATCATGAACGGAGCTCACAAGATCTAGACATGAAAGCACAAAGGAGGAGAACCAGCCATCTAGCTACTATATGGATCCGTAGTACAAGGATGGACTACTCACGCATCACACCGAAGGCTTGCATGGTGATGAAGAAGGCCTCCAGGGTGAATTCCCCTCTCTGGCAGGGTGCCGGGAAGAGCTTGAGATCCCTCCCAATCTAGGGATGGAGATCACAACGGCTACAGACTCTTTCGTGGATTTTTTATCGGGTACTTAGGGTTTTCATCCCGAGGGAATCTTATAGGCAGAAGGGGAGGCCGAGGGGGTGCCGGTGGCGTCCACACCACCCCTTGGCGTGGGCCAGGCTGGGCCGCGCGGCCAGGTAGTGTGGTGGCCCCCTGGCCGCTCTCCGTCTCGTATTCTAGAATCTGATGACTTCCGAAAAAATAGGCACTTTGGCTTTTGTCCCATCCAATTCCGAGAATATTCATTTTCTGACTTTCCTGGAACCAAAAACAGCAGAAAACAAGCAGCTGGCGCTGTGGATCTTGTTAATAGGTTAGTCCAAGAAATCATATGAAAAGTACTCCAAAGTGTGAACAAAACACAAGAAAGTGGATAAAACCAAGCATGGAACATCAAAAATTATAGATACATTTGCAATGTATCAGGGTGCCAGCAACTTGGTGCTGGTTACCTTCTAAGGGGTAGGTAAGGGGACTGCAGGAGTGGTCAGAGAGGCATATGAGATGTGGACAAGCAAAATGGTTTCTTATACATCAGTAACTCCTGGACAAAGATGAGAGTATACAAGCAAATTAAGTTACTACCTCTATTCTTTCTCCTACTGAGGTTAACAGGTGTCGTTGCAGGAACTGGGGCCGGTGCTGGTGCCGGTGCTAGCAGCTTGATGCTGGCACCCTTTTGGGTGGTACATAAGGGGAAGCAGACTGCAGAAGTGGTCAGGGTCATATGATGAGTAAAGACAATGGTGCAGAACAGTTAGTCACATGAAAATCATTAGAGGTTGTGATGAGCACATAATCAAATTAATTAGTACTACCTCTGTTCTTGGTCCTTCTGTCAATAGGTGTACGATGGCGTGCAAGTATCTGCCCAGGCTTGCTAAAATCAAATGTTACCTCGTCCCCCCTGCTTTAGACCATACTCACAGACATACTTGGACCAACCTCGGCCACCCAAATAGGTGGAGGCCATCGTCTGGGAGACATACACATCATATAGTTGTTTCATGCCTTTAGGGCCCTCGCTATACAAAGTTAGAAACTTGTCGTTTCCGAACATCTTGTTTATAATGGGGCGAACGACACAAGGGTCAAACTTCATGAGAAAATTGACAGAAAAGTAAGGCGAAAAAAAAAGTGAGATACAAGATCTTACATCAAGTTGGTCTAAACCACTTGGAATCCATACTTGATACCATGGATACCCTTTGCGAAGGGTGGCCATGCACCATTTTTCATCCCTCTGCCTTTGGAATGGAATACAGAGGCCCCTTTCAGTCCACAAGCTTGACAGGAGGAGGGTAGAAGAAAGGGCTGAGCAACTGGTGTGTGGCACTGATTGAAATTAAGTGGAAAGGTTGAATTATGTACAGAGCAAGTAAATCTAATAATATAAGACAAAACCATTCCCTGTAAAGCAAACATATTTTATTTTTGTGAACTTCTAATGAGCGTAAACATATAGTACTAGCTGATAAAAATAACATGGAAAATCATAACATGTGAAATTGTGGATTTCCAAATTATACCCACTTCTTAGAGAGGTCACGTGAAATACCGCTGCTTCCTTAGGGTCCACGAAATACCGCTGCAGACGAGGAGTTAGAGGAAAGTACCACACCACCTTTCTAGGAGCTTTCTTGCTCCCTCTCTTGTATCAAGAGGTCTTGCACACCGGACACGTGGTCTTCTCCGCGTCCTCGCCCCGGTAGATGATGCAATAATTTATGCAGACGTGGTATTTCACGTGTGGTAGATTGAGAGGGCACACGACTTTCTTGGCCTCAGCGATACTAGTCAGACATGTGTTCCCCTTCTTGGGAAGAATATCATGCCAGAATACAATGTTGTCGTCGAAGCATTTGTCGGTCATTTTGTGTTTCGCCTTCATCTCTAGAGCCCTGAGCGTTACATTCAGACGGGTATCCCCATTGTTGCATTCATCAAACAATGGAGTGACCGCGTCTTTCTTCATTTGCTCCAGCTTAGATTTCTCTCTAGTGGTGGCTCTGGCATTATTCATCTCCTTGAGAAGCAGATCTTGGACATGAGGGTCTTGTAGCTAGCTCAAATCATGGTCGACACCTTGATCATCGTGTTCATGCCTGGCGCCACCTTGATCATCTTCATGTTCATGCCCGACACCACCCTGATCTTCATGATCATCACCTGCCCCGCCGTCGGTGTCTTCATCTTCGTGATCATGACCAGCATCTTGATCTTCACCATTATTGACATCCTCATCATCATCTTCGTCATCACGTGTCCACCGAGTGTAGCCATCCATGAAACTATGTCGGAGCAGGTGCAACTCCATCATTCTGGAATCGTGCCTTATCAAATACATCAGCTTGCAGTCGCGACACGGACATCTTATCTCCGTCTTGTTTGCACGTGCCATATCGGTCCTCGCGCATCTCATCCACATATCCACGAGGGCTTTGCGGATCAGTGGTCGGACCATGGTCGCCTACGCGTGGTACAAAGAGAAAGACAATAATTATAGCATATATGGACATCTGGATCGCCAGAAAAATACGGCATGACCTCTCCTAAAAAGAGGACATCCGCGAGTGCCAGAATATTGCCGGAAAAGAAATTAATCGACTTTCTGACGAAACATTGGCATCTCAAATAAAATCCCTGCACAAAATGAAGCATGCACCACAACCCAATCATATAGTCGCGGTGTCGCCGACAACGCGCATGAGCATGCAAGCAATGCCTTCACGCTTCTTCCAACGACGACTTGCGCAAGAGAGATGGAGGAGAAGTAAAGGGACATGTTGAATATCTAGAGGAGCAAGAGACTTCACTTACATATGAGTGTCAACCAATGGAGATTGAGCAAGCTTCTATGGTGAATCAATGTGGGAAATGAGGTGGGGAGAAGGAGGGGGCGACCAAATCTGTCTTTTGGTGGAGAGGAAGAAGTGAGGCAAGTGAGTGGGGTGCATGTGCCAAAAAGGTGCACAAAAGTGAGCCAGGTTATGCGAGGTGCATATTGCAGTAAATGTGCCTCCTATATTGTGAACTAACTAAGGTGCATATGCCAACATGCGCCTTGCCAATGCGGCCACCCGGGCCCGCAGGGGTTACTTGAGGCACACATTTCCTAATGCTCCTCGCCTATTGTCAAGTATCGGAGGCACATGTGACTATATGCGCCTCGCATATTGGACCACCGATATCCTCCCGGTCCCACCCAACATATGCGAGGCGCATTGGTCACCTTTGCGCCTCGCCTGTCTATCATGTTGGAGGCACATATTACCAGGATGCGCCTCGCATAATATGGGGGTGCCAGATTTCGTCCGTATAGATGCTAGAGGAGGCGCATCCTACAAATATGCGCCTCGCCTATTTAAGTACTAGAGGCGCATGTCAGGCTGGTGCGCCTCGCCTATTTTATCAGAGGCGCATGTCAGGCTGGTGCGCCTCGCCTATTTTATCAGAGGCGCATGTAGTATAAATGCGCCTCAGATGTGATGTCTCCTATAGCATTTTCTCTAGTAGTGCACTGCCCACCTGGGTACTGTGTTGGCGCTTCCTCGTTGTATATAGGATGTCCTCTTTTGGTGCGGGCATCAGAAATCTACTAGCATCTACAGCAACCTCAGCCTCCGCAGCAACACCTTCAATCTACATAAATAGCAACAGAGCTCAATAGTTTAATACTATGTAAAGTTTGGTCAAACTTTCCATCGCTTGACTTTTCAAAAAATACAGTATATGACTAAGCCTTGGGACGGAGGGAGTACAGTACATAGTAGTCATATACTGACTGTATGAGACAGTCTGACAGATCCAGATCTAGATTCACATAAACATAGTGCCAGAATTAATAAAATCACACATATGTTTCTGAACATCTGATAAGCATGCATCACATCAAGCGGGTAATACTTAAATCTGTCTGCACCATGGTAATAAGGGTATTAAGAGCAAATACTTTTGTCTTTAAGCTGGGTCCCAGCTGGTCGGTGGCCTTGTGCTTGTTTTTTGGTGAGTAGTGGTACTCGCCGGATCCTGCGGCATGTGGGGGTACCATCCTGTTTGCCGCACCTGGAGCACCGTACGTTCACAGGTATGTACCACCGTGCTACAGTAAATGAAGAAGAGATGGTGTCACAGAGGCTTCCACAAAAACAGGATGCAGACAAAGACAACTTTTAGCATAGGGATACATCCAGGTTGCAGCCAACCACTTTCAGCATTGGAAAGAATGAAAGAACACAAAAAATATACTGCTACATTACCTTTTTTAGGCAACTTTTAAGGGAACTGACGGGACCATCCCTGTCCGTAGTGGTTGTGCGCGCCACTGACCCATAGTTCTCCATATAGAATCTGATCCAAAATCCATTACACATTACAAGTCGCAAGTAAAGGTTACAGAAGTGAAGAACATCGAAATTGAACCTAACCAAATGCCCTAATCAGAACAACAGTGACCATGCTCTGATCCGGAATCCATACGAAATCAGTACCACCTCCCCCACCTCACCCTCCATCCCCACCACCACCCCCACCCCACCCAAATGACCCAATCGATCAGAGAAGAGGAAAAATATCCTGATTAGGTGATTCCGAGGTGAGAAATAAGCAAGGACTCCACAATCAAAGCATGCTGAATACAACTCCTCCTAGTACTAATAGTACCCCCAATGGCCCAATCGGAAGCAAATTAAGCAAAGCCAGATTTCGAGGTGAGAAAATACACCCACCTATTTCAACAAGAACTCCCCAATTGGAGGTTGCACTAGTTCCAATAGTTGCTTGGTGGATGTGAGCTAGCTAGTGATGGTTTCTTGTCTTGTCGTCGGTAGAAAGGCATGGACAGGGGAGTAGTAGTAGGGCTGGGCAGTACACTTTTCTACAATAAGTATTTTTAAGTGGCAGTGGCGGGAACATTTTGCCAGGAGAGAATCCCGAATTTTTTATCCCAGCTATCACGTGGTGGCCTACACCTGTTTCAAGCGGGACCCACGTCAGGGGTGAGTTAAAGGAGGTCCCATATCAAGTGGGTGAGATAATCGACCGAGCTAACCTCCTCCTTCCCTTGGTACCAGTACTATTTCTCCCGGGTTCCTCTCCAAGGACAGAGAAAATCGCCCCTCTTCGAATCAAATTGATCTCAGCTTATTATCCTTTTGCTGATTCGTCTCACGGAGCAGTGGACGAGACGACGGTAGTTGCAGCATAGGGCACCAACGCTGGGGCCTCAAAAACAGTTTAGGAACCGATAAAATGGTAAGCTTGGATTTTAGACTAGAAATACACACAAACACACATATACTCCATATATACTAATATACGGAATAGTTTCCAATTACAGTTTTGCTAACAAAGGCCTAGAAATCATAATAAGGTAGATCCATATTACAGAACTACGAAAGTAGCGACCCAATCATGGGATAGCTCTACACCCTAAGAGTTTTGCAACTGGGCTAGTGATCATGAACGACACCAAAAGTACACCCCTGATGATCACCAGCCCTGCATCAAATCCATCCAGAAGCAGTATACCCGATCCACAGCCTCAGGTACAGGCTCATCAATGAACATGTCATCGTCATTACCATCAAAGTCCTCTTCGGTCGTCTGCTACTACGATTAGTAGATTAACAGATACGTTTATAGAGAAACATCAAAGACACACAACCTAAACATTTGTCATTCTATAGATATACCTTGTCATCTGGCATAGCAGTAGTACTAGAAATGAGACCTATTTCATGCAGCTTGCGCTTTTTCTCTCCTCCCCCTTCTCCAAGTTGATCTAGATGCTCAGGAGTTGGCTCTATCAGTTGATCTAGTTGATCAACATCTGCTTCCCCTACTTGATCTTGATGATAAAGATGTGCTTCCCCCGGTTCATATGGAGGATCATATGGTTCACCATGAAATACCCATCTAACATATGTGCTTCGCATTCCAAATGTAAAAATATGGTCTTCCACTATACTTTGAGGCAGCACCCTATGATTCGCACACAACTGGCAGGGGCAATGTACTTTTGAGTTGTCACAATGAGCTCTAACAAATCCCATAAATCGTATAACATCAAGGATACGTTTAGCGCTGCCTAATGGAGCAATCTCTATCCAAAATCTGCCCATCTGTTTAATTATAACATACAAGGTTGGTTATTATTAAAAGAAAAGCACGAAACATATAGATGGAGTACAAAAACTATATATGCCTATCCGTTTCAGCAAACATATTGATAGCAAAAATCACCGAAGTTATTTAGGAACACAGATCCAGCGTGGAATAAACTATGACCATGCAGATTGAGGACAAATTAAACTACGTAGGAGTATTTGAAAGGGCAATAAAATGCCAAATAGATCGAGCTAGAGATAGAAGGACTACTGTGGGATCGACGTGCCCACCAGTGCGTCTCAAGAAGACCGACGGGTAGGGAAAGCTTCTTCGCGCATGTTGGTGATGAGGAGCGGCCGTAAGCACGTCTGTTTTGTGGGGAAGGGGGTGAGGCCCAGGCGGCGGAGGGTGGAAGTTAATACACAATGTGAAGGGGTGCAGAGGGATAACTTTGGAAATTCTAACCTACCCTGCTTTGGCACCACCATATACATGGCCCACCTGCCAATCAACATAGATCAAAATTGATCCAAAACTTGTGAAAATACAAGTTTATGTTTTACCATGGAAACTAATGCACATAGCATTGCACTTTGTGAACGAATGGCTTTATGTCAAAAAGTTATTTAATTTCAGCATCTTCAGCTAGGAAGCTTGGAAACTCATGAAAGTAGGGCATTATCCATCAAATCTGGAATCTCCTTTGTAAACAATTGCTTGAAATGCCAAGATGCACCGATCTACCAAATATGGACTGGTTTGTAAGCTTGGTTAGCAACGATACTTCAATGTACGGAGTAGTACAAAACATGAAAAAGGTACAGAAACTATGGTTGTGACCTTGCTCCTCTTGTTTGAAAGCCTTGAATTAATGTTCATTAATTTTCGCAGATGTCTATAAACTCATTAAATGCTGGAAAGCATACATGCCTGTGAGTGTATCTGACAGGGACAACATCCCAAGTGGGAGCAGCGTACCTTAGAAGCTTCAACTTCAAAATTTCGGCAGAGCGCCGAAATATCCTTCCCACCCATTCAAACATCCCGCCATCCATTCAAACATCCAGCCCAAAAAAACATCCAGCCTCAAAAATTATTTTATTGCACAAATTTAGCCTGGAAGCTTGAAAGGGCATTATACATTGTGTGAGAAAAGCGGACGGTGGAATTTTGAGCCATCATCTTTGTAGTTGCTTCACAACAAAACACATTGTTGTTACATGGAAATTTTAAAACAAACTTCAAATTTGGAAGCAGACATATTGGTTGATTTGCAAAGATGCACCGATCTACCAAATACAGACACGTCATCATAAACTATTTCCATGACCTTGGTCACCTTTTTTTGGACGATGATCATCTTCTTGAAAGCCTTAAATTGTTCGAAAATTTATGCAAATGCCTAGAAACTCGTTTAAATGCTAGGAAGCAACTCTCGCTAGCATGTGGGCCTAGACGGTGAAAACGCGTCTGAGAGGCCCCATGCCGGTGTAGCGTATGCTAGAAGCTTCGACCTCAAAATTTGGTACGATGCCCAAACATCGCACCCATCCATGAAAATATCCCACACATCCATTCAAACATGCTTCACCTCTTTCTAGAATACAAAATTCCTCTTCTATCCGTGCTCTAGAAACAAGAATCCGAGGGAGAACTGCAATAACAAAGGGATATAGGTGGTAAATTTGCGTTCTCCCAAGTGCATCACCCCATCCACATTTCCCAGCCCTTCTTCAATATTTACCTGCCTGCCCACTCCGACCTACACTAACTTTTTGGATCCACTATGCAAGTAACCCACATGTCGGTGAGCCAGAATTACAGAAAGTAGAGATTCCCATCGCTTGTTGTTCAAAATTTGAATATTTTTCGCTAAACCGAGATAAAATTGTTAAAATCATCCAACCTGGCTTATACTATCATTCCATTATGTCAGAGTAAAAGCTAAAAAAACAAATCCAAAAACATGTTCGTAGCTTTATAATATGTTGCAAACGTATCTATAATTTTATGTTCCATGCTTGTTTTATATCTACTTTCTTATGCTTTGTCCATACTTTGGAGTATTTTTATACACTTTCTGGGACTAACCTATTAATAAGATGCCACAGTGCCAGTTGCCTATTTTCTGCTATTTTTGGTTCCAGAAAAGTCAGAAAATAAATATTCGCGGAATTGGATGGGACAAAAGCCAAAGTCGATATTTTACCGGAAGACTCACGGAGCCAGAAGACGAGACGGAGAGGGGCCAGGGGCTGGCCACACCATGTGGTGGCACGGGTCCCCCTATCCGCGCCACCAGGTGGTGTGGGCCCCTGGTCCACCCTCTGACATTGCCCTTCCGCCTATAAGAAGCCCTAGGGGAGAAAACCCGAGGGAATCCAGCCTCCAGCCACGAAACGTTCCGCAGCACCGCCGCCATCGAAGGGGAGATTTGGGGGACAGAAAGTCTATTCCGGCACCCTGCCGGGACGAGGAAGTGCCCCCGGAGCCATCTCCATCGATCTCCACCACCATCTCCATCGCCGTTGCTGATTCCCATGATGATGAGGGAGTAGTTCTTCCTCAAGGCTAAGGGTTCTACCGGTAGCTATGTGTTCATCTCTCTCTATGCATGATCATATTGTGATCATGAGCTTTGTAATCAAGTAGATCTACCTTGCTACTCAAGTGGTTTAATAGATCTCTGCTCTCCCCACATGTGTGAAGTTGATAGTGTGCACACCGTGGTGGCATTTAGGCTAAGGTTACATAAATACTTGTTATGAGTTATATTTGGAGTTGGATGTCTCTATGAAATTGTGGTGTTTGGTGGAACCATCTAGCGCTCAAGGTGACAGTGTGGGGTTATCTAGATGGGGAAGGCGGACTTTGAGGAGTGTTGTTATAGCCCTACCATCGATTCGAGTGTCCAACCGGAGAGTAGTAAAGAGTAGTATCATAAAGAGAAGATATTTATATGAGAGTGTTCACTAGTGAAAGTATGATCCCAAGGTATTGTTTCTAAGCATTGAAACATCATATGCAACTAGATCTGTTACATGTTTGCTTGCTTCCATCTTTATTTCATATTGCCTTTAGTCTCTTCCTACCTGTCAAGCTCTTTTCTGGCACCGTTACCACTTACAATTATCCATACCACTTGTATTTCACTATCTCTTCACCGAACTAGTGCACCTATACACCTGACAAGTGTATTGGGTGTGTTGGGGACACAAGAGACTTCTTGTATCTTGATTGCAGGGTTGCTTGAGAGGGATACCTTTGACCACTTCCTCCCTGAGGTTGATAAACCTTGGGTAATCCACTTAAGGGAAACTTGCTGCTGTTCTACAGACCTCTGCACTTGGAGGCCCAACAACTGTCTACAAGAATAGAAGTGCGTAGACATCACTTTATAATCCAAAAATCAAAAGCCAAAATTAGAGCCCAACCAAACAACGCCTAAATCTCAAGGAACTCTTCCTATTTCTCCCTTGTTTTAGTACTTGGGTACCTTCAGTTTTATTTAACAAAAAATATGACCAAGCCATGAATGTTGAAACATGGTACGCCATATTGTGAAACGAGTTTTTCAAGAGTTATCAAATTTTATATATTTTCATGGACATTAGCCAATGCACACAGTGAGACACCAACCGAGAAACGAATGGTTGTATTTCATTTTGTATTTTGTTTCTTTATTTTTTTAAAAAAATTGGCCCAAATTTGGTGTCATTACTATTCATATCAAAATAATGAAATCTTGCAAAACTCTCGGTGGTTCTCCAATATTTGACTAATTTGGTACCTTTAAACTATTTTTAAAAAGTCAAGAGAAAGCTATATCACACACTTTGTAGTTTGTAAATAGACATACTTACTTTCAATCGTCAAAAAGTTATTTACTTTCAATCGTCAAAACGTTACAGAATCTTTAGCTAGGAAGCTTGGAAACTCATGAAAGTAGGGCATTATCCATCAAATATGGAATCTCCTTTGTAAACAATTGCTTGAAATGCCAAGATGCACCGATCTACCAAATATGACAGGTTTGTAAGCTTGGTTGGCGAAGATGCTTCAATGTACGGAGTAGTACAAAACATGAAAAAGGTACAAAAACTATGGTTGTGACCTTGCTCCTCTTGTTTGAAAGCCTTGAATTAATGTTCATTAATTTCGAGAGATTTCTATAAACTCATTAAATGCTGGAAAGCATACATGCCTGTGGCTCTATCTGATGGGGACAACATCCCAAGTGGGAGTAGCGTACCTTAGAAGCTTCAACTTCAAAATTTCGGCAGAGCGCCGAAATATCCTTCCCACGCATTCAAACATCCCGCCATCCATTCAAACATCCAGCCCAAAAAAACATCCAGCCTCAAAAATTATTTTATTGCACAAATTTAGCCTGGAAGCTTGAAAGGGCATTATACATTGTGTGAGAAAAGCGGACGGTGGAATTTTGAGCCATCATCTTTGTAGTTGCTTCACAACAAAACACATTGTTGTTACATGGAAATTCGAAAACAAACTTCAAATTTGGAAGCAGACATATTGGTTGATTGGCAAAGATGCACCGATCTACCAAATACGGCCACGCCATCATAAACTATTTCCATGACCTTGGTCACCTTTTTTTGGACGATGCTCATTTTCTTGAAAGCATTAAATTGTTCGAAAATTTCAGCAAATGCCTAGAAACTCGTTTAAATGATGTGAAGCAACTCTCGCCGGTGTGTGGGCCTAGACGGTGATAGCGTATCTGAGAGGCCCCACGCCGGAGTAGCATATGCTAGAAGCTTCGACCTTAAAATTTGGTACGGTGCCCAAACATCACATCCATCCATTAAAATATCCCAAGGATCCATTCAAACATGCTTCACCTCTTTCTAGAATGCAAAATTCCTCTTCTATCCCTGCTCCAGAAACAAGAATCCGAGGGAGCACTGCAATAACAGAGGGATATATGTGGTAAATTTGCGTTCTCCCAAGTGCATCACCCCATCCACCTTTCCCAGCCCTTCTTCAATATTTACCTGCCCGCCCACTCTAACGTACACTGAATTTTTGGACCCACTATGCAAGTGACCCACATGTTAGTGAGCGAGAATTACGGGGAGTAGAGATTCCCATCGCTTATTGTTCAAAATTTGAACATTTTTTGCTAAATCGAGAAAAATCATTAAAATCATCCAACCTGGCTTATACTATCATTCCACTATGTCGTAGTAAAAGTTAAAAAAACAAAGCCAAAAACACGTTCGTAGCTTTATAAGCCAAAAATCAAAAGCCAGAATTAGAGGCAACCAAACATCGCCTAAATCTCAAGGAACTCTTCCTGTTTCTCCCTTGTTTTAGTACTTGGGTACCTTCAACTTTATTGAACAAAAAATATGACTTGTAGATCAATTTTTTAGATACTTTCATTAAATTGTGGTAACACCATTCTGGTCCATGAATATATATAACCATAAAGTTTGAAAATATTATTGAGAATTTACGGAATCCTAAACCATAAATTCTAAACCCCTAAACCCTAACCAAGCAGGTATCGTGCAACTATAGATCAAAAATTGAGATACTTTTGTAAAATCAGGTAACGCCATTCTATTAGACGAATATAAGCATAAATCCTGAGCATTACCAAAAATTCTCCGAACCCTAAACCGGAAACAACCCATAAAACTAAACTGTAAAACCCTAAACTCTCGACCCATAAACCTTAATCAAGCAGGTACCGTGAACTTATATATCAAAATTTTAGATACTTTCATTAAATTGCGGTAATGCCATTCTATTCCACGAATATAAGAATAAAGCTTGAACATTATTTAAAATTCCCGAAACCCTAAAATCTAAACACTAAACCCTAAATCCTTACCAAACACGTAGCATGCACTTATCAATCAAAAATTGATATATTTTCATTAAACTGGTAATTCCATTCTATTCGATGAATATAAGCATAAATCTTGAGCATTATCGAAAATACCCTAAACACCCCCTAATAAAACTTAAAACCCCAAACCCTTAACTCATAAACCCTAACAGATCAGGTATCATGCACTTATAAATCAAATTTGGAGATACTTTCAATGAGTTAGGTAGCGCCATATATATTCTATTCGACGAATATAAGCATAAAGCTTGAGTATTATTGAAAATTCGATAAACCCCCTAAACCCTATTCAGTCCATAAAACCTAAACCATAAAACCCTAAAACCCTAAACCCTCGACCCATATAAACCCTAACCAAGCAGGTATGATGGACTTATAGGTCAAAATCTGAGATTCGATATCTCATTAAATTGCGGTAACACCATTCTATTCCACGAATATAACAATAAAGTTTGAACATTATTGAAAGTTCCCGAAAACCGAAACCCCTAAAACCCAAATCCTAAACCCCTAAACCCTATAAACCTAAACCCTCACCAAGCACATAGCATGCACTTATAGATCAAAATTTAAGATAATTTTGATAAATTGGGTAACACCATTCTATTTGACGAATATACACATAAATCATGAGTAATATCAAAATTTCCCTAAACCCTAAAAAAACCCTAAATCTTAAACCTAAACCCTAAATCCCTAAACCCTCAGCAATAAACCCTAACCAAGCAGGTGTCATGCACACATTGATCAAAATTTGAGATACTTTCATTAAATCAGCTAACACCCATTCTGTTCTACAAGTATAAGCATAAATCTTGAGCATTATTGAAAATTCGCCAAACCCTAAACCCTAAACAACCCATAAAACTAAACCGTAAAAACTATAACCCTAAACCCTCGACCCATAAACCCTAACCAAAGAGGTATTGTGCACTTATATATCGAAATTTGAGATACTTTCAATAAATTGATGTAATGCCATTCTATTCAACGAATATAAGCATAAAGAAACTTGAACATTATTGAAAATTTCTAAAACCCAAAACCCTAAATCCCTAAAACCCGAAACCCTAAACCCTTACCGAGCACGTAGCATGCACTTATAGATCAAAATATGATATACTTTCGTTTAATTTGGTAACGCCATTTTATTTGACGAATATAAGCATAAATCTTGAGCATTATCGAAAATTCCCTAAACCCTAAACTACCCCTAAAACCTAAACCCTAAACCCCCGAACCCTCAACCCATAAACACTAACCAGGCAGGTATCATGCACTTTATAGATCAAAATTTGAGATACTTTCAATAAATTAGGTAACGTCATTCTATTCGACAAATATAACAATAAAGCTTGAGCATTATTCTAAATTCACTAAACTCTAAACCCTATACAAGGATAAAACCTAAACTGTAAAACCCTAACCAAGAAGGTATCATGCACTTATAGATCAAAATTTGTGATACTTTCATTAAAGCAGGTAATGCCATTCTATTCGACGAATATAAGCATAAATCTTTGAGCATTATTGAAAAATCAGTAATCCCTAAACCCTAAACAACCCATAAAACCTAAATCGTAAAACCTTAAATCATCGACCCATAAACCCTAAACCAGCAGGTACCGTGCACTTATAGATCAAAATCTGAGATACTTTCGTTGAATTGTGGTAACGCCATTCTATTACATGAATATAAGCATAAATCTTGAACATTATTGAAAATCAAAAACCCTTAACCGTAAACCCTAATAACCTCCTAACCCTAGAACTCTAACTTCCTAACCCTAGAACCCTCAACCCTTACCAAGGAGGTATAATGCACTTATAGATCAAATTTTGAAATACTTTTATTAAATTGTGATAACGCCATTCTATTCCATGAATATAACCATATATATATAAAGGTTGAACATTATTATTGAAAAATCCCTAAACCCTAAAACCTAAACAATCATAAACCCTAAAACCTTGAACAACCCTAAAGCCTAAATCATGAACCCTAAACCACTAAACCCTAAAAGCCTAAACCCTAAAATCCTAAACCATAAACCATGAAACCTTAAACCCTCAACCCAAAATAAAACCCTGAACCCTAAACTTAACCCTAGGCTATATTTACTTTGAGTGAAAACCGGGGCAGTGGGATTTTAAGCCATGTTTTGTAGTAGCTTCATGACTAAAGCCATTGTTGTGCCTTAGAAAATTGAAATAACTTCCAATTTGGAATCTTCCTTTGTAAATTATCATTTAAATGCCAATACACACCATAACAAATATGGATAGGTTATTATAAACTATAGAAAATATATGGCCATGTAGCATCCCATCTGTCTAACATCTGTAATGGTACATGGTCTAATAATAAAATGCTACTTCCTACATATATTTGTTGCATCATAAGTATATCATGCTCATGTCATCATGCCACCTTGCATTTGAGCATCAGATAAAACCCCTTTTTCTTTTGGATCTTGTCTCATATGCATTTATCAATTGTATTTGGTTCTTGATAAATGCTTGGTGCCCAAGTTGAGTTGGGGGGGATATCTTTTATTTAACTCCACCACCTTTTATGTCTCTACCCCATACTTCCACCATTCAACTATATGTGAGCTTTGCATTTTATTGGGTTTACCTCTAGCTCATTTGGGTTGGGATGGATCCACTTCTATTTACACATGCTTCCATATATGCCTCATGTTGTTTTCACATTGTTGATATGTGGAGAGCCACATGGCCACCTTTGCATGCATGTGGTTAGTTTCACTTACTCTATCTTCCATATGGTTTGTTTTGGGGATTAATTGAGCATTGTACAAATATAATTGTGGCCAAATGATCTTCTAGTGGGACATACACACTAGCATGGCCTATTATATTCATTTATGCTTAAATCCACCGTTACCATATTTTATCAAGCTTGTAGAATATGTGGTGGTCTTTATTCAAGTATGGATGTGCATGGGGGTAATGGATGCCCATATTTACATGTACTTGTTTTCACAACTAATGAATGTGGCAATTACTCTTCATGCATGGCCCATGCAAGGCCCTCACTTGTTCTTCTATTTTGGGTTTCTTTGGGAATATATGGGTGGAGTTTGTTTGAACTCAATTGAGACAAATAAACCAAATAAATGCTTATTGTTTCTCTTGTCCTCCACCTTGTAACTCTTTGAGTGGTTTTATATTTGTCAAGCATACATGGGATGGATATTTTGTTTTCACAAAATAACATCATGTGCATGCCACATGCAAGATCATCTTTTTCTTCCACCTCTCTCTCCTTTGGTCCTTTTGATTTCTCCCTTTGTCTTAATTCAAACTCTTTGGTGGTTTATATCCTCTTCAAACCCTAGCTCCTCCATCTATTCCTCCCACCTTTTCCACCATCTACACATGCATGTGCGCTTACATGTGCCATTGTTCCTTTTCCTCCCCTCTCTCTTTTCTAGCTAAACCAAGCTCTCTCTCTCTCTACACCTAGCTAAAAACTCTAACCCTAACCCCTCTTCCTAGCTTCGGCTAAACCCTCACCTCACCACCCTTTCTACCCTAGGCGCCACCCCCCTTGTGGTTTGACTCGAACCAACCCCCCAAAACCTAGCTACCCTTCTCAACACCACCCTAGCTACCCTCATACCGAGCCTCCCCTCTCCCTACCCTAGCCGAGCCCTCACCTCCTCTCTCTGTTCTTCTCTCTCGCCACCAAGCCAGGCCCCACCCGAGCCACCATGCGCCGTGCCCCTCTGGCCCCAGCTGCAGCCCTCCCGAGCCTCGCTGAACACATGAGGAGGAGGAGAAGGAAAGGTGCACGCCACATTATTTCCACCCCGCCACCGTCCAGCCCCATGTGCTACCCTCCTCCCCTGCCTTATCTACCCCTCTGCCTGACGTCGCACCCCCTTATCCCCAGGGTCCTGCCGCCGCAGTTCCTCCCCCATCTACCCCTGCCAACCCTCTTCTCCATCTCCGACCGGCCACCGTCGGCACCGGCGCGCCACAGAAGCTAGGAGGAGGCGGGCATGGTGTTGAGGTGTTGGGGAAGACCGCGAAGACCTTCAGCAGCGCCCCTATACTCGCAGGCTAGGAGGGAACGTGCCGGAGCCGCTGCAGTTCAACGGGGACGACGCAAAATCCTAGCCACCGAGCGCCAGCGTCCCCGACGATCCTCTGCGCTTCGACTCGGTCCACCACCACCAACCCACTCCCGGTGAGATGCTGAGCCTCCCTGACATCCTCCCGCTGGCCATCGCTTCTTGGACGCGTAGATCCATTCGTCGAACGCTCTCTGTGTGGCGCGCTCGCAGTCGCGTCCTCGCAGTTGCGCCGCCGTAGGGCCTTCTAGTCGCGTAGCTGGTACCCAACATCAAACCCCCTAGCCGCAGCGGTAGCCGCCGCCGCGCGCGCGCGAGATCGCAGGATCAAGCCCCGGCCGCGCCTCTGTTTTCCGCCGACGCGCGTCGCCAGTCCGTCAGTAACAGCCCGGAAGAAAAACAGTAACCGGTGGTCTTTTTCCCTTTACCCCCCTGCGCCTTTTGTTTGCTCAACCCGCGCTCCACCTGGTCCCACCTGTCTGCCTCTGTGTAACTTTTACAAAAAGGTACCCAGGTAGTTGGTCCCTCAACCCGCAGTCCCCGTCTCGGCCACGTGGCTGCACCCTGTTCGCGCGCCCGCGTGTGGGTCCGCATAAACGCGAGTCCCGCTTGTCATCCTCCGTGGCTGGCTGAACACGCGGTGAGAAAAGTCTGTCGCGTGCTGTTTTCGCCAGATCAGCGTGACCCCACCTGTCTATGACTCGGGCTAGCTCCCTCTGAGTATAAAAAGTTGCTGTCCTTATCTGTTTAATAAAAATCATTTTCAGAATTTGTTTAAATGATTTTAAATCCAGAAATTAATTACTTTTTTTAATAAATCCAAATAATACAAATGATATATGTTTTTGAATCAGAAAAATGTGAGGATTTCATATCTGCCATCCAAAATAATGTTTGACTAATTTAAATTGTCGAAATTGTGTAATTGCAATAAAATGCCTTTTCTTAATTAATTAACAACTTTAATTCTATAACTCCAAATTTGGCAAATAATATGTCTAAATCGATCAGCGCGACGAGCCCGTTCTGTTTATGCATTCCATGATATGAATTGAAGCATGCATCATGTCATTATTAAAAATCAGAACTGTTTATGGCAATAAAACTTGACCAAATAATTAATAAAATGATTTATTCTTGTTCCCACACCTCACCCTTGCCATGCTACATTATTGCCATGTAATTGGTGCATCATTCATCATGGCATGCTTGTTTGCTTGTCGCATCTTATTTATATGCTTGTGCATTTTATTTATGTGGGCCCTTGTTTGTTTGGTTCTTCTTTCGCATAGACGCCGAGCAGGGGAAATATCAGGAATCCCAAGAGTACTACCCAGATCCACCTCTCGCTTCAACTGAGCTGCCAGGCAAGCACTACCACATGCTTGCATACATATAGTACCTATTGCTTCTATCTTATTCTTGCATCATTGAGTCGCGATTGCATTAAATTGAATCCCAAAGTACTGCATAGCCTTTACCTTTAAACCCTACCGAAGCTTGTTCCTCCATCCTATGAGCCATTACTACAGGAGTTGTTTGAGCCATGCGAGTCGTAGAACATCATGTGTAGGGTATGTGAGTGTCTGATGGATAACGAGGTACCTAAACAACTTAACCTGAGTAGTAATGGGATAACTAATGAAAGCGGAACCGGTGGGCAATATCTGTCATTTGCTTTTTATGTCCACTTGTGTCCCGTAGGACCCCGAGTACTTGAATCCTGTTCCTTGAATATTCGCACTATCCACATACGGGAGACTCTATGAATCCCCCTTTGCCAGAGCTTGATTTGTACTTTATTTCTTGGGGCCACGAAGTAGTTTGGGGCTTTATTACTATCCTGTACTTATGCCATGCTTTACTGCTTTATTTAAGATTGTGCATGGAGCACCTGTACTGTTTAGGGATCGCGGCACGATTTCGCGGTATCGACAAGCCTAGTCACATTTTCGGGTTCCCAGTCGTTTACAGCCGTTCTCGCAAACCCTGGGTCTGTCTCGGAGCCGACCAACTTCATTACGGGTAGCTTATTGGGGTGGCCCCCTGAAATATTTTATGAATCCTGTGATTGCTTTGTCGTGAAAGCCGCGTTGGGTTTTGATTTGGTTTTTCCGAGGTCGATCGTGTGTGTGTTGCTATTTGTACACCCCTGCAGGGTAAAACTTTCTGAAGGCCGTGTCCGCGGTTTTGGACGACTTGTAGCACAGTATCTTGATCATAGACAAGCATAACTAAAGTAGTGCTAAAAATTTGACTTAATATGTGACTAGTAATCAGCTTCACTATAATGGAATGGATAATAAAAATGCCAACAATTGGTGGATCTGTGGTGATCTGTGTCATACTATACCTGCCTAGTAAGTATCGCAACTCCAATGGAATGTGATAAAAGTGCCAACAACTGCTGGGATTTGGGATTCCTCAGGACAATTATATCTGACTAGAAAATGTTCCAACTACAACAGAATGCTAACTAAAACTGCCCACTACTTACGCTATAAGGATGACTCAAGCTGTATATCTGATTAGTAAGTGCTTCAACTACAATGGAATGAATAAAACTGCCAACTGTGTGAGTTCCTTGGCCCGACTTCCTCGTTGGTCTCGAGGGGGAAATACTAGGATGGGTATGTTTGGTGTTAGTATCAGGTAGGATCCGAATAGGTCTTTCTTACCCCTCTCTAATAGTCGCCAGTGATATCGAGTCTCTGTAGGTTGTTTAGTGCTACTGCGCTGCCGCTTCAGTCCACCATACCTATGTAGGCGAGAGCCGCCGAATTCTAGCCTCGCCGTGTACTGGCCTCAGTACTGACGCTCCGTTTTTTTCCCTTCGCCCTTTGTCGGCACCCTTTTGTTTAGCAGGTACGAGTTCGACGTCGTTAGCAGGGTTACCCTTCCGGCTTGGCCTGGGCAGGGTTATGGACACCATTGGTTATTCTTCAGGGCTCTTAGCCCCATTTGCATCTTGTCCGTAGTCGGACGCTTTATCATTTTCGAGGTGATTTGGATCTTTGTATTGTATATCTGTATTCTTGACTCATGGATTCGTTCTTGTACATATATGTTCTGTGGGTCCCATCGAGGACTGTTGTGTAATGGTATTACTTCGTTTTTCTACCCGCACGAAAGTGCCTGGTGGGCGTCCTTGAATTGTTTCTATGCGGGTTTGGCGGAAAGGGCTAAACCTTGCATAGGACCGATTCGAGTGTGTTACAGGCCATGACATTGGTCATCTAGTTTGAAAGCCATGCATATTCTTACATGGTACTCCATATATTGTGATGCAATTTTTTCTCAGAAATTATCAAATTTCGAGATTATATTTTCCATGAAAACTAGTTAGTGCACATAGTGAGACACGAAGAGAGAAAATAATGGATGCATTTCTTTTTATATTTTGTTTCTTTGTATTTTTCTAAAATGGCCGAAATTAGGTGTCATTACCATTCATATCAAAAAGTTGAATTTTCTGAAACTCTCGGTGATCTCCAATATTTGACTACTTGGTATCTTTAAATTATTTTAAAAAGTCAAGATCAAGGTGTATCACACACTTTCTAGTTTGAAATTAGACATATTTACTTCAGATTGTCAAAAAGTCATTTATTGCATAGATTTAGCTAGAAAGTTTGGAAATTCATGAAAGTTGGGCATTGTCCATCAAATCTAGAATCTTCTTTTGAAATGCCAAGATGCAGCTATCTACCAGATATGGACACGCTATTATAAACTATAACAGAGATATGGCCATGACCTTGGTGATCTTGTATGAAAGCCTTCAAAATAAATTGTTTATCAATTTTGGCAAATGTGTGGAAACTCATTTATATGTTGGTAAGCATAATGTTGCTAGCGTGTGGGTCTAGACGGGGCCAACACTTGAGAGCGGCCGCGTCGGAGTAGCGTACGTCGGAAGCTTCAACCTCACAATTTCCGCATGGCGCCGAAACATACCACGCACATCTATTCAAATATTCCGCGCATCTATTCAAATATCCCGCCCTGCTTTTTGCAAATGCAAAATTCCTCTTATATCCTTGCTCCGGAAACAATGACCATGGGAGTACTGCAATACTAGAGGGGTATAGGTCGTAAATGTGTGTCATCCCACCTATATCCCCCATCGTCTCTTCCCCGCCCACACCCCTCCAACCTCGACCTTCCTCTAGCTGCTTCACAACCGGCCCTCTCTTCCACACCGGAGCTCTTCCACTGCAGGCGCTCTTCACTGAAACTATTTCATCGACTCCCTCACAGCACCGGATTTGCTTCGCCAACACTGTCGTCTACCCTATCGGGGTCGCTTTACTAAATCATTCGTTGCTAACCTCGAAATGCCGAGCCGCCGCCCCCGCCGCCCACTTGCCCGTCCCACCCGTCCTCGCCGTGCAGTGGTACTTTCTCTTGCCCGTTTGCTATATTTTTGGTACTTGTAAGCTATGAAATCTTTAGGATGTTGCTCAATATCCTGGATGCTATTGCCATTTTGTTTGCACCCTTCATCTTGTAGGTCCTATCCACCTCATTAGCTTCTTGCTTTTATTCCCTTTCTTTATTCTCACGCTATCGGTTTAATCCTCCAACACGAACTCATAGATTCTATTCTTTCCGAGCGCTCGCACGGGTCATGCAAACAGCTCATAGAGGATCCAACACTGACAATCTGATGCCCAACAAGGCTGAATCTTGAGGTTTCCTTGTGTTACTTAGGCCAGTTTCTTGTCATGTTAATTAGTTGTATAACCTGCATGCCTAATAAGTTAATAAGTCATTCTACCTAAGAACTTGCCAAGACATTTGCATTTATGTTCAATTGTGAATATATGTGCGAATGCTTAATTCAGAAAATGTCCATTTAGTTTGGATGATATATCTGGTCATTTTTAATGCTATATGTTGGTGTTCTCACCTGCTTTCATCCTTCCAAACCAGCTATCTAGTTTGAGACATACATCTGGTAATTTTTAATGCTATGTTTTTGGTGTTTTTCAAGAGTTTTTATCCTTCCAAACCAACCAACTTGGTTTCAAATGTCATGCAGAGAAATGACAATGGAGTACAAGGACCAGAGTTCCAACTGCTCTGCTCAGATTCTTCTAGCAGATTAACAAGGAGTCGCACCCGCTCAAGAAGGAGCTATTGTCATCCTGGACATGCTACTGTAAGTTCATACTTACTTTAAATGATCTCCACTTTATATAATACTACTTGTATCCCTTGTTGTTTATTTTAACCCGTTTCACCATATTTTAGTAGGCTGTAGTTAAAACCCAGCAGGAGTCCTTGGAAGGCAGGACTGAAAGTTGTGATCCCTCGTCCCATTCATCCTCCCATTGCTTTGCCGAAGCAAACAACTTACTTAACAGTCCACCTAGAACAACTCCTGTAGGTGATAAATATATAAATGTTGTATTGCATGAAGACGAAAGGGTGTAGCTACTCTTAGATCTGTAGCTGAAATGTTGAAGAAGAGGACAGATGATACATTGAAGCGAATCGCCATGTACCAATCTCTTATTGATGGTACTGACACGTTGTAATCTGTCGGAATTACGATCTTGTTGTATAACCTGTTGTAAAAACTTTTATTGTTGTGTAATAAGTAATTTTAATTTCTATGTGTTTATTAATTGATGTCTTGATATTCACCTGTTCTGCGAAAAGTAGGCGCTAGCAAAAAAGTACGAAACAGTAACAGGCCGGAGCAGTAGCATGCCGAACATTGAAACAACATGCACATGGACAACCCAAAATGACCAGAACAGTAAAATGCCCAAATAGGAAAAGGCCAGAACAGTAAATGGCCAGTACAATAAAAGGCTAGTATAGTAAAAGGATAGAACAGTAAAAGTCCATAGAAGTAAAATGGCAGAACAGTAAAAGGCCAGAACAGCAAAAGGCTAGAATAGTAAAAGGCCAGAACCATAAAAGGCCAGAACAATAAAAGGCCAGAACAGAGAAAAGGCCGGAACAGTGAAAGGCCGGAACCATAAAAGGTATCAACAACAAAAGGCTAGTACGGTGGCAGGCTAGTACAGTAACATGCCAAACTGTGCCGACCTAAACAGGCAAAAGCCCAAACACTAAAGGGCCTAAATAGTAACGGGTCGAAATTCCTAAAAGGTTGGAATAGTAACAAGACTGAACAGTAAAAGGCTAAATTGGCAACATGCTTGGACAGTGCCGGGCCAGATTTGTGCAGGCCTCAAGTGGCAGCACAGCGTTGGACCAACATGGGCCTTCTGTAGGCTGAAATAGAATTGGGCCTGAAAGTTCGTGGGCTGCTGCTGGCTGCATTTTTGGGCCCATTTGAAACAGTGCAGGGAAAAACAGTAATGAGTAATCTTTTTGTTGGGCTCCCCTGATGGGCCGCCCCAGTTAGTATTTAGCAGGCCTTGGCTAGGCCTGGCTTCTGCCACAGTTTCTATGACCGTTAATGGCGGTAACCGACCGCTAACGGCAGCTGCCACGTGGCAGTTTGCATGACGTCAGCCGTCAGTGTGGCTGGCGAACTGATCTACGACAGAACTAGTTTTCGTGGCTGAAGGGTGCGATCCGCCACGGTCGAAAAAACCCGTGTTTAATTCATTTGTGATGGGGCTTTTACCACGAAGGCCATCCGTCGCGCAAGACTCTTTGGCCATAAAAAATGGGCCTTTAACCACGAAAATCGTCCGTTGTAAAAGACAACTTTTCTTGTAGTGTGCGTCTGTCCAAGATGGAGGGAGAAGTGGTTCTACATTTGCGACCAGAAGGTTGACGAAGAACACTATGGACTCGTGCCCTTTGATCCGGTGGCAGCTTGCAAGAGGAGGTGGTCATGGAAGAATACTGTGATGCCCGGCGAAGCCGAGGAAACAGAAACTTTTTACCAGCGTGTCTGCGACCTCGAACGCTGCATAGGCAAAGAAGTAGGAGGCGCAGACCTTATTCGCACTTGGATGCACCGCCAAGTGTAGCCGCTGCTAGCTAGGGCGCATTCAATGTACTGTTAGATTGGCGCTGGTGATGTGACTTGCATCTCCTCAAAGGGCATTTATTCGGGCGAAGTACACAAGAGGTTTCGACTGCTGACCAAGTACACGTCCAAGGAGGATCTCCAGGGTGACTCAGTCGTGCCTCCCTTCTGTGCAAGCCATCCTTCGCCTGAGGTGGATTTATTTTAAAAGTTCTTCTTATTTTTCGATTGCTTGCTGGGTGTCTTTTATACTGATGCTTGATGCTGGTTTCAGGACTGGAACGTGACCACCGTGCTACGTCCTCAACCCGAGGGAATAATTCCACGTGAAGCGAAAGAGGAGGATGAGTCAGGCTCCACTGTCCCTATTGGGGAGGAGAAGGAAGCCCCCCGAGTCCAGCGAGCACCGGACTGGCAAGCGCTCCCGAAGAAAGGACTCGGATGCCTCATCGCCGATGACGCTGGAGGGTGCTCCTACTTTAGTAGAGGAGCCAATCCCTACCATGCCTATGCGTGCTATGGCTCCTCCTTTGCGGAAGAAGTTGAGGCTGCCAAAGGAGTCGTCTAGGGATTCCTTCGACCTCGAAAATTTTGTTGGGTATGTTTTTATATTCTTGTGAATTCGTCTTGTCCTCCCAAAATCTATTCATCTGAAGTAGGTTTGGATATTTTGTAGTAAACCAGCATCGTCCGATGACTGCTGCTTTGTCAAGGAGACTAGAGTCGTAGACTCCAAAAACAAGGAGATGGCGGGACAGTCTCCTTCTCCTCGGTGGCGACCCACTCCGGTGCCAATTCTTCGAGTTCCCCCCACACTGGGGGCACCAGATGGTTGGCCGTATGTCAAATCAGAAGGAAACTTTGGAGTCCCTAGAGGAACATGTAAATGTTTCTTGTCGTTGGCAGTCGAATTCTAGTTGATGCTCACACTTGTTCCTTTTTGTAGCCTGTCTTGAAGGAATCTGCTCGCCTCGCCAAATGGATCATGTCCTTGGGTCGCTAGCATGCTTCGCTGGAAACCCGTTACCATGCCTTAAAGGTGAATTTACATTTTTTCCTTCATTTTTCTTGTGCAAGAGTTGGTGAGCTCAAATTTTGCCATTTTATCCTTTTCAGGTGATCATAATGATCTTCTTCGTCACGTCGACTCCCTCTAGAAGGTACTTGTCGCGGCGGAGAAGAAACATGACGAGGCACTTTAGGCTCTTGAAGAGTCGAAAAAACGCGAGGAAGATTTGCGTTCCTCCGCCACTAAGAGGGAAAAGGTGTTCGTAGAACATCGCTTCTCTGTCGCAAAAGCGCTTTCAGGTACGATACTGCCTCATTTGTATTTGTCATGTACTTTGCCTGTATTTTGCTGTGCTCATGTGTATATTCTGCAGATGTTGCTGGCGTGGGCTTTGATGCCCAGACTTTGACATGCTCGGATACTTTGGCTGGCACCGTGGCCGCAATCGAGGACCGCAATGTCTCCGTCAAGGAATTGTTTGAGAAGGCCAAGGGCATGCTTGGGCATCTTCGTGAGGAGATGGTCCCCAAGGCCAAGCTGATCAAGGATCTCGATGGCTTGGTGGAGTCCTTCACGGATGGTGTGCCTATGGACTTCAAGAACGCACATCGGGGAGTTGGAGCGACCATGGGACTCTCCATGGAACAAGCTCATGGAGTGGAACTAGACCGAGCGAAGTCTCCTCGGTGATGCCAGTCACCGCAGATGGCCAACAGGTAGTGTTTTCTCCTTTCGCCACTAGTTGCAGTAAATATGGGACTCAGCTCATTGAGACACTCGCCAAGTATTCGTCGGAGCTGCGGCGGTTGAAGACGGAAAAGGCTACAATGTCCGAGGCTGTAGCTGGGAAGACTGTGGCATCAGAGACTGCTACAGGTTCGAGGAAGCCCCCGAGTACCAAAATGAAGCCGTAGAATGTTGCTTAGCTGCCTTTTGTAATAGTCTAGCTTTCCTTGTTGAATTGTGCTTTGTGGGAGTATCCCTCTCGAGACTCGTTGAACTTGGATGTGTTCTTGTTATTTATTGATGAATGGTTGGTCTTATTTGCCTTTTTCCATGGCTGTAATAGGGTCCTTCGATTGGTCCACCTAACTCCCCCCCACCGATGAAACTGTGGCGCAACCATGTTCAAAGGTGGAGGAGTTGTCATTGCTCTCGCGACTGTGTGACCACATAAAGCATTTGGAGCGAAAGGTGCCCATGATCCGCAGTAACATGGACATGTGGAAGTCGAAAGGTGAAAAACGGTGCGCGCGAGAAGTACCTTCTAGGAGAGGTGGCTCAATTGAATGAGAAATTCAAGTGTTAGTTCTCTAGCTTCTTATCCTTTCTTTAGCCATTCGTGGTGGCACTTTGTATTTATGTTGTGCACTGCTTCTTGTAGTTGTTAGTGCTCATCACCCGCAGGATGAGAGGGATGAAGTTGCCATTCGACTGAATGACCCAGGAGCAGCTGGAAGCTAGTGGATATTTCTGGGTGGATCATGATCGTGTAGTCGTGTTGGCGATGCTGCAGGATCATGCATCATGGGTGCTGTAGTGCTTGAAGAAGTCACAGTCGTGCCTCAAGCATATTTTTCAGGCGATGTTCCCCTGGATGTGGTGCCTTCAAGCTTGCTAGCTTTGTTGACAAAGTTTTAGGATACCAGCCGCGGTCCACGAGTGCGTGCGTCAGTAGTTGGTCACGGGTGCCAAGGCTGCACTGGCGCTTGTTTGCCTGCACCAGCTAGATATGGATTTCGCAGCAGTTGCCGCTGGACCACGGCCCCCGCCAGAAGGGATGACACGGAACATGGTGCCACATTACCAGGCTGTTGATCAGCCAGCCAAAGATATCATCGATTTCTTCGAAGAGGACACAAATGTGCTCCTTTTGTAGCAGTAGTCTAGTATGGACCTACACATGGATGCATAGGTGTTGTAAAGTTCATATAATTCTGTCGGGCATTTTTGATACCCGTTAATATGTAAAAAAGCTTGCTAGCTTGTATGTTTTTCGAGTATGTTGTAATCTGCAGTTCCTTTTTGTTAGCCTGACGTATATTCATCTCAGCACCTTGTCAACCTGTCAGGTGCATTGCAGCTAGGTTTATTTTACCAATTGTTTGATTGATGGTGCGTCAGCTACTCCGGATACTGTGTTGTAAAGAAGTGTAGAGGGTGGCGCAGCCCCCGAGTGATATAATTGCAAGTAAAATAGAAAACACAAAGTTGGGGGCACTTAGCTTTATTTATTCGCAGAATATCACAAGGTACAATGTATGGCTAATTAGCCTGGCTAATTAGCCTTATTTGTAAAGTAAAAACATCTAAGGGTAGAAACGACGCAGCTGCGCGACGTTCTAGGGATTGGAGTATGCGACTCTGCTTTCTAGATCTTTAAGGCAGTAGGCGCCACCTGGGATTACTTCCGTAATGATGAGTGCAGATTTGCATCATGTTTTACATTATTATTTTGCATTGTAGATGTAGGATTTTGGTATTTTATGGTGTTCGCGTGCGCATTTTATGTCTGTTTTCACCAGGATCAGGACAGATGATAGATCCAATGGACACAATTCTTGGAGCAGTTGTACTGTGGAGAAAAGGAGTAAAAAACAACGTAAATCACTTATTTTGGAAATATTAATAATACCAGAAGAAAACTAGAAGCGAACAAGCGAGACAGAGAGTTTAACGACCAACTATACAGGCGGAGTAATTTTTGGTCGTATAGCTCCGGTCGTATAGCTGGCGCCGCCTCCGCCTCGTCAAATAGTTTCACCTCGTGCAATTGGTTCAGGGAGACGACATACAGAATACCCAGAAATCGTAGAAACCTCACCTCCGGAAGGCACCTGGAGGGGGAACTCACCCACAAGGGATCCATCATCGCCCTGCGCAGATCCGGGAGGCTAAGGCATCGATCTTCATCATCCACCACTGCATCACCACCGTCTCCATCTATCCCATCTACATCTTGTCTAGATATTGTTGTAATTCCTATACTCATTGTGGATTTATACAAGTACTATTTTTTATGATTGTTTCCATTACCATTGCTATGATGTTGATTGCCTCCATGTCTGAGTAGATCTCTAGTTCTTGGGGAGATGGATAAACCCTAGCGTATGAATGAGATGAGATAGATATTATTATGTTATACATCATTATGTGTACGTGTTAATTATGTTCATCTTGATGTTGGGAGATGTGCACCTCCTTAACATTTGCCTCTCACGGGGACTCGATGAAGGTGATTACTTGTTGGTAGATGGAAGGATGATAGCACTTACTATGACTATAAAGTTGTTGTCATTCTTTACGTACCAACTTGGGGAATCAAGGAGAACTCATCAAGCCATGTCCATGCCACGGGAGAAATCCCTTAATAGCGCGGTAATGCGATGGTTATCGGTTACTGTCTGTTGTGGTTATGAGGACGATGTGTGCAGTGGTTGCTGGCAAATCGTACATATATGGAGCTCCTCCCACATACATACACATTATGATAATATTCATTATATACTCTCGATTACTTAGTCTAAATTGCTAGCGGTGTATCCACTATTCCCTGAGAACGCCTTTTCCCTATTGTAGTTCCAAAAGTTCTATTACACACGCGATTCTTACTTTCTGCATTAAGTTTTGTTTTACTTTAAATCACCTTGTTCAACCAAAAACCCAAAAAAACTCTACTTTACTTGCATCTTAAAGTTATTTCTTAAGTACTACGTTTAGTTATAGTTAAAAGCATTTTAGTCTTTCGCCTACTGCTCCCTGTGGGATCGATATCTTTATTTCGAAACAAGCTACAAACGATATGTGCACTTGTAGTCATCAAGCTATTTTTTGGCGCCGTTGCCGGGGAGCTTAGCGCTATAAGTCACTTTACTTTTATTTATTTACTTTCGTTGTACTAATTTGTACTTGAGTTGCAGGACCGCAACAATGGACAACACTCAGCATTTAAACAACTTGAGGCAGTAAAGAAAATGGGTTCGCCCATGGACGCTTTTATAACTGCCAACAAAAGCATAAATCCGGATGGAGTCGAGATCCATCCTTTATTATTTGAGTTATTACATTCTAAGAAATTTGCAGGAACGAATGAAGAAAGTCCATATTGTCACTTACAATTCGTTGAAGACATTCTTAGTTCCTTTATTTTCGACGACTGTAATCTTGATATGGTTAAAACCCAGTTGTTTAGACAAACTCTGTCTAATAATGTTTGCGAATGGTACATATCTTTTTGTGCAGGAACACCAAGGACTTGGGAGGAATTGACAACCAAGTTCCTATCAAAATATTATTCTGAAAGCAAAGCCCACAGGATGAGAGGTATTATTATCAGTTTCAAAAATAATCCTAGCGAGGGCTTATATGAAGGATATTTAAGGTATAAAAGCTATCTAGATAATTGCCCCCATCATCGTTTACCTGATTGGTTAATCACCCATACCTTTTATGGAGGGCTAAGTGTTGAAAATAGAATGAATCTTAACACTGCTTCTAATGGCAGTTTTCTATCTTATACTTATGATGAGGCTTGGAATTTAATAATAAAAAATGAGAGAAGCAACTAAAAAATTTAAAGATAAGAAAATATTACAAATAGTTTTTCTGAATATGCTTGCATTAATGATTTCCTTGCAGATGAGAGGACAAATACAATGATTAAAACCCTCGGTATTGATTCTTACTCAGTAAAGAAAATTATTGAGAATTATGCAGGGCATTTACAGGTACCTATAGAATGGGAACCTCATAAACTCCTCAAAGAGAAGAAGCGTGCAAGAGCACTAATGGAAGATTTCTCCTAGATACCTATACAGGGGATCTCTAAAAAAGACAAAGAGAGGAAGAACAAATAAAGAGGAGACCAAAGAAACCAGAAAGGAATTCCGAAGCTACATATATAAATAATGTTATAATGAAGGATCTTATGGAATCATGAATAGTGGAATATGAAGTGGTTACGTTAGACCTTGAAACCTTAGAATTCATCAAAGGTAAGGTTCGAGGTAACAAAACTTCTAAACCTATGACCCCTATATATTGTGGAGAAACTTTCTTATACGGAATTTGTGAACCAATATCCACTATAAATATTATGCCTTCATCACTTTATGAGGAACTCCGCTACAATTTAAATAATCCAAATGTGGAACTGGTGGACACTATTATCAAATTGTCTAATAGAACCAATATAAAACTGGAAGGAGTAATCAGAAATATCTATGTCTTTATCGGCTCACTCATGTACCCCCTTGATTTTCATATAGTTGATATGCCTCGATATTATTTTTGTCCTATTCTTTTGGGTAGGTCTTTTATTTCCATCACTAAAGCTCGAATAGATAATCAGAAGGAAACTATTTCACTGAAGTTTGGAGAAGAAGAAATGACATTCCACTTCGCCAAACTAAAGAAGATGCCATATGAAGTGGAGGACATCGAGGAAGAAAAGACGATTGCTGAGTTAGCACCAATTCATTTCAGTACTCCACAGGATGAATTAGAAAGGAGCCTGATTAATTGGGAAGAGGCACCAGATGATGAGAAGAAAGAATACATGGATGATTACCTTGATTCAATTCCGAAAGCACAAATTCCACATGACTATGAAGAATTGGTAAGAACAGGAGATGAAGAACCTTCACCAATAGAATTGAAAAAACTTCTAGACAATATGAGGTATGAGTTTTTAGATAATGAAAATAAATGTCCTATTATTATTTGTAAGAATCTATCAGAAAATGAAACGAATAAACTCATTTCAGTTTTGGTTAAGCATCGTGAAGCCTTTGGATATACATTGAGTGATATTAAAGGAATAGATCCATCTACTGTAACACATAAGATTACCATGCTTGATGATGCTGAACCCGTAGTAGATACACAAACAAGGCTTAATCCTAATATGAAGGAAGTAGTAAGAAAAGAAGTTATACGCTTACTAGATGCTGGTATAATATATCCTATTTCTGACAGTAAGTGGGTTAACCCAGCTCATTGCATACCAAGACAAGGTGGTCTTGATGCTGCTATGAATGAGGATGGTGAGCTAGTTCTTGTTAGGCAAATTGTATGATATCGTATGTGCATTGATTTAGGAAGCTAAACCGTGAGACACAAAAAAATCATAAACCTATATCATTCATGGATAAAATTTTAGAAAGACTTAGTAATAATTCTTACTTTTGTTTTCTTGACGGTTCTTCTGGATACTCTCAAATTGCCATACAACCGGAAGATCAAGAGAAAACAACTTTCACTTGTCCTTATGACACATATGCTTATAGATTAATTCCATTTGGCTTATGTAATGCAACAACAACTTTTCAGGAATGTGTTCTAAAGATATTTGATGATTTTGTTGAGAAGACTATGGAAGTCCTAACAAATGATTTTGTCATTTGTGGAACAACTTTTGATAATTGCCTCTACAATCTGACCAAAGTTTTGCCTGCATGGCAATCAAACTTGGTTTTGAATTGGGAACAATGCCGTTTCATGGAAAGAGAAGGTAAAGTTTTCTGGCACAAAGTTTCTAAGAAGGGAATAGAAATAGATAAAACTAATGTAAATGCTATAGAAAATCTCCCCATACCTCCGGACATTAAAAACTTAAAAATGTTTCTAGGACATGCAGGTTTTTATAAGCGGTTTATAAAAGATTTTGCCAAGCTTGCTATGCCCCTCACCAATCTTCTTGATAAAGAGACTCCATTTTATTTAGATCATGACCGCATTGCAGCTTTTGAGAAACTTAAGGATAAATTAGTTTTAGCACCTATCATGCAACCTCCAAAGTGGGATGAACCTTTTGAAATTATGTGTGATGCTAGTGATTATGCTTTAGGGGTTGTTTTGGGTCAGCGAGATGGAAATAATTTGAATGTTATTTATTATGCTAGTAGACCTCTTAATAAGATTCAGAAACATTATGCTACTACAGAAAATAGTTTCTAGCTATAATTTTTGCTTGTGACAAATTTAGATCTTACATAATTAATTCTAAGGTAATAATTCATACGGATCACCAAGCTTTGCGTCACCTCCTTGTGAAAAAAGATGCTAAGCCCAGATTGATTAGGTGGGTTTTATTACTACAAGAATACGATTTGCAAATAGTAGATAGGAGGGGTAAGGATAATCCTGTAGCAGATCATCTCTCTAGGATGGAGGGAATAATTAATGACCCCATACCTATTAATGAATCATTTCCGAGAGAATATTTAGAAAAAGTAGAAATTGCTGATCCATGGTATGCAGATTATGCTAACTATCTAGCAACAAAATTTATACCTCCCGGTAAGTCGATAAATCAAAGAATAAAATTCTTTAATGATCTTAAATATTATTTTTGGGATGATCCGTATCTATATCGTCATGGACTTGGCGGAATGATTCGAAAGTGTGTGCCAATCACGAAATGAATGTGATATTGAAGGATTATCATGACAGTCCATATGGAGGGCATCATGCAGGTAAAAGAACTACTGCAAAAGTAATTCAATCCGGATTCTACTGGCCCACCTTACTCAAGGATGCACACATGTATGTGGAATATTGTGATGCTTGCCAAAGAAGAGGTAATATAGGCAGGAGACAAGAAATGGCAATGAATTATAGTCTCATAATTGAACCCTTTGATGTATGGGGAATGGATTACATGGGACCATTTATAGAGGCAAATGGTTATACTCATATTCTTGTTACTGTTGACTATGTTACTAAGTGGGTTGAAGCTATCCCAACAAATCATGCATATGCGGCTACCTCAGTAAAGATGATCAAGGATGTCATATTTCCTAGGTTTGGAGTGCCTGGATTTTTAATTACTGGCGGTGGTTCTCATTTTATGAAAGGGACTTTCAGGAAAATCCTTAGCAAGTCTGGAGTAACTCACCGCGTTGCTTCACCATATCATCCCCAAATAAGTGGTCAAGTGGAACTCTCTAATAGAGAACTGAAGACCATACTCGAGAAGACGGTGGACAAATCGAGAAAATATTGGTCATACAAGTTAAATGACACTTTATGGGCATACCGTACTGCATTAAAAAATCCAATGGGTATGACACCTTATAAAATGGTGTACGGTAAGGCATGCCATTTACCTTTAGAACTAGAACACCAAGCTTTTTGGGCAATCAAGAATCTAAATTATGATCTCAAAGCAGTAAGGGAAAAGCGTTTATTAGATTTGCATGCTTTAGATGAGTTTAGAAGTGAAGCATATGAGAATGCTAGGTTGTTTAAGGAAAAAGTTAAAAGATAGCATGATAGAAAAATAGAGAATAAAACTTTTAAAAGTGGAGACAAAGTGTTACTCTATAATTCCCGTCTTAAGTTGTTACCAGGAAAACTCAAATCAAAATGGGAAGGTCCATATGTAGTTGAAGAAGCCTATCCATTAGGAGTAGTGAAGCTCCAAGGAAAAACACCCTCTCTTGCATGGGTGGTAAATGGACAACACTTGAAGCATTATCGGGTGAAAGAAGATGTAAGTGCAATCACCATAGAATTGAGCATCCCCGAAGAAGTGATAAAGCGAAGATATACGAAAACGACAATTACAAGAAGAATGGAGTCAAGACGGAATGAGAGGTACTATGGTCAAGCTATTGACGATAAAAGAGCGCTTCATGGGAGGCAACCCATGTGAAATAAAGGTTTGAGTAAGTTTTTAAATTTTCAGCTAAAGTTTAGTTTTAGTATTGTGTTAAAAGAGAAACAATTCATGCTCTAGCAAAGAAGAAGGAAGATTGACGATGCCAAAATTGGTCGGAAATTTAAACTGACATTTCTCTGTCAAAACTCGATATTTCGTTAAGTTTTGGATTAATAAAGAATTCTTGGAGAAACAGGATTTTTTTTGGTGGACACAGAAGGCTTAACGACAGACTATACGGCGGGAATAAAAATTCCGGCTGTATAGTTCCAGTCGTATAGTTGTTGCGACATCAACACTTCCATCCACGAAAGGTACTGAGAGTTTAACGACCAACTATACGGCCAGAACGAAAAAATCCGCCCATATAGTTACGGTCGTATAGTTGTCAATGCCTTTGACAAAATAATTTCTGGATTACTGAGATTTTAACGACTAACTATACGTCCGAAATTAAAAATTCCGCCCGTATAGTCGTGGTCGTATAGATTGTCGACCCCTATCCAAAAATTTCATGTAGGATACAAAGAGTTTAACGACCAACTATATGGCCGGAATTAAAAATTCTGCCCGTATAGGTCCAGCCGTATTGTTGAGTTCCACCGTAGATCCAATCTATAGTCGGTTCATAACTATACGGTGGGAACTATACGGGCCACGCCCGTATAGTTGCTCGTTACGCAAGGCGGCTAGGATTTTTGACCCCTCCTTTTAAAGCTGACCGCATCTAACCTTTTTCATTAATTTTTCGCAGAGCTACAACCTCTGGCCTTGAATGATCTTCGTCATCCCTATATAGGCCCCTTTAACAAACATCCGTACAGCAAAGCCATGCAGCCCTTCCACGTCAACAAGATCTGGAAGAAGAAAGAAGAGAAGCCCGTGAAGAGGATCGAAGAAGCAGAACCAAAAGGATCATCATCATCCGTCTCGGAGATCAAGCCTTTCCCAAATTGGGAGGACATGTTCCTACAAAGGATGGCGATGATGAGACAAGCTGAGCAGGGAAGGAACAAGGATGAGTACCTCCCTAATCCTTATCGTTACAACATAGGATCCTATTATAAACCTCCTCTTGGTCCGTCACCTCTTAAACCTAAGAAGGTGCGACAAGATGAGATTCATGATAAGATCTATGAATTGGAAAAGGCTTCTAAGGCATGCGTTGAAACAATTGGAGAAGGGATTGACTCCTACTAGATGATGAGCAAAGACCTTGAGAAAAAGGTCAATGACATCGATGGTATAGTTGGTTTCTTAATTAAAACCGTTTTTGAGTTGACAGATGAGAAGAAATTCCTCAAGAGAATTTTTTTGAAGCTCCAATACGACATGGCCGAGCTCAGCATTCGCTTTGCAAGATAGTTAAAGAGGGCAACGTGAAAGAAGAAGGTGACGCTCTTTCTACCTAGGAGGAAGATTAGGTACCGGCAAGGAGTTAATTGATCCCACCAGGCTTGATTCCAAGCTTGGGGAGATCTTTAAAGACCTTATAATCTTTCTTACAAGTTTTATATTATCGTTTTTGCATTAGTTCAAACTACAAACTGGCCACGGGAATAGTCAGGGACAAAGCCATGAGTACTCTTTTAGTACTCGCAAACTATCACTAACAAGTAAGGTAGTCTAGTAGGAATCTTAAGCTCTAGGTTTATTTGCAAAAACCAGATTTATCTAAAGCTGAGTTTAGAGGTAAAGAAAACTAAGTTAATGTTCTAAATCACTTTAAGTGGGAACCTAGTTTTCATATCCACAATCCTGTTGTGGTCAAGTCAAAATCATAGTTCACTTCACAAGTCATTTTGAAAACATCTAACGACGGAACATTATGGCCACTCCAACTGTCTATGACCACAGACGCGGCTATTCGAATAGTTTGACACTTTGTAGAGGTGGTACACTTTCACCACAAAATTCGATACATCCGTCAGGGATAACCCTGATTCATCATACTTAGTATGCGGATAATCAATCATAACCTTTCAATTACACACTCTAGTATAGGCACCTCCCCTATGAGCTTGGCCTCCCAGCCATGACCATCTGCCATCCTGGGCACTGCATAGGTGGACATTCACACTCACGAGGTAGCATCAGCTCAACCTCTTCCGCTAGGGAACCCATACTAAGGCATATAAACTTCTAGCTAAGTCCTACCCAATTTGGGTATTGTGGTTGTACGGTAAAATTGGAATGGTATTGCATCCGAACCTAACCATCAGATTTTATAAAGGGCTAAGGCTCATGCCCAACATTTTCATCATCAAAATCCTTTAGTGTTTCTCAACACATGTCAAAACATTTCAATAGAATGAATCATCATTCCAAGGTTTTCATAATCATTTTCACCAAGAATTCCCATCTAAAGTGATCAACTTTTATGCTTACCACTAGCCACTAAAGTTGAGGGTATTCACTAATGGGGGGGGGGGGGCGCTAATAAAGGGTAACTATCCAACTTTAATCTCATGCCTTGGAAATGACATCTAAGTATAACTAGTTAGGCCTAGTTTTATACTCTTTATGGTATCTATACTATTCTTCCAATACTCATACAACACTAACTAAAAGTAAAGAACTTGCAAGTAAAACTTGGGATTGGTATAATCAAAGTTATATAACCAAGCATGCCTAATGCATCGCCAAGGGTTAACTTTCATCGTTAACTTTTAGTGCTAGGCTTTCCTTGAGTAGTGCAGTGGTTGCAGTTTTCTTCTTCTTCTTCTTCTTCTTCTTGGTAGTACTCCTCCTCCTCGTATCCCGGGTCGGTACTATCATCTATAAATAAATACGGGGTACACAATCACCAAAAAATACTTAACTATTTCTATTTAGCACACTAAGGCTCACACTTGATGATCTAGCATCATCACAATCATCACATGAAATAAAGACTTAATCTTATTTATCTTATTTTAGAAAAGTAATTTCTACTCATTGAAAAATACTTAATATTTAATATTCTCCAATTAAAATATGGGATCATATTGACACATGTCATCACCACATATTCTAATACATGGGAATGTGATTTAAAGTGTTGATCATATTTTCTAAAGTTTAAGATTATCATTTAATAGAATTAAAGTGACTAGAAATGCCTATATAGCATTATTTTGGTTCTAGTCCAATGTCACTGCATGTAAACCTAAATATTTTTACATATTCAAATAAATCTTATGAAATGTGATTTCTGAGAGTTGGAATCAACTCAAAAGCATTTATGGTTGATTTTTGAAAAAAATTTGAATGTGGAAAAGTCTTCGTCTTTTTATTTTTACTATTGGTGATCTCTAATTCCAAATGACTTGAGTCCAACAGGCTTGGATAGATAATTTAAATATCTTTCTAACAAAATTGGAATCATGCAATTTGGTTCAGTGAATCTCTTTGAATTGATTTTTGAATCTACTGACAGAATGTGGTTTTAACTAAATTGGAAAATAATTATTTGAATCTACAGGCCTACGTGGGAAACTAACTGGGCTGGCCCAAAATGCACAGCACGGCGCATAGGGCTACTAACAGCACGGACCCACTAGTTAGTGACTCTATCTATGCGAAGCGGTATCATTAAATCTAGGCCGTGTGATTAGAAGACGATCTAACGACGGAGGTTCATCGTCGATGACGAACAGCTCCAGCGAGGTTCTAACCCTAACGCGGCGGTGGGGGTCGTGTGAGGCTCACCTGGGCTCCAGCTAGGGTCGGCGATGGGGGCGAACAACGTGGTCGATGATGGTGGTTCGAACGGTGGTCGCGGTAGCTCCTGGGGCGGCTCCAATCGACGGTGCCCTTCCTTCATTGCAGCGGCGGGCTCCGGCTAAATTCTGGTGAAGCGGCGCTCGCCTTGCTCTAGGGAAGGGTGTGGGAGTGTCTGTGAGGAGTGGGGAGTAAGGTGGTGTGGAGAATTAAGGTGGAGAGGGCCTCTATTTATACATCGACGAGGGGACTGAGCGAGATGGGGCTGGCGTCTCTGGCGAGGGTGGTACAGAGAGATAACGACGTGGCTGTGGGTAGGGGGTGGTGCGTTGTTCCCTGGCAGTCATCCCTAGCTTAATGGCGAGGCACATGCGGTTTTGAACGGTCAGGCGTGTGCGACGCTCTGCGCGGAACCGACGGTGTTCGAGACGGTGCACGGGAGCTACTGGTCGCACGGCGGCGAACGGGGGTGTCTGGGAGCTAGCTGTGATCATGGTGAGTCTGTGCACACGAGGTGAGGGCTAGGCGCGGCGTGTGCGAGCTGGTTAGGTGTGGCGCTCTGGCGCGCTCTCGGCATGGCGCTGCTGGGGTGGTCCATGGCCTGGCTGTGGTCGTGGGCTGGACAGGGGGTGGCGGTGGACGGTCGCCTGTCTGGTGCGCGTTGTGGGAGCGGGCGACGTGGTCTCTGGTGAGCGGTCCATGGTCGACCTGGCGCGGCGGCTTCGGGCGGCGACGCATTAGTGCAAAACGGCCAAGGGGGAGCGTGTCTGGTGCGGCTAGAGGTTGGGGGAGATAGGGCAGTGTAATGAGGGCAATTGGTCGAGTGATCAATGCCCAAACAGTGAAGTTAGGCAGGATTAGATTAGTGTCTGCCACGTGTTTGATTAAATGGCCGAAAGAAATTTAGTTTGAAAATTTTGAATGAAATTTGGTGAGTGATCTTATCTTATGCTTGAGTGTCTATGGTTGCTTGGAAAAGCCAAGGGGAGTTGATTTGGATGGTTTTTGCAAAATGGTGATCTTACCATATGAACTAGATTCAAATTTAAACTGTCCTTTAAATAGATTTAAAAATAGTTTTGGTGAGTTTGTAAAGTGGGCCTTGGTTCACTTTGACTTGGTCTAGCAAGGGGTGAAAAGAAGTGGAATTGTTTCTGTTAGAAATTCTTTTCTAGGAACACTCAAAGTGGCCTAGTGGTTAACTTTGGTCAAAATGACCATTTGCTTATTTGATTCTTATTTGATTTCTTTTTCTTTTGATTTTGTTTGTAATTGGACTAGATGATGTAGTATTCATCCTTAAACCATTTCTCATCATTTTTAGCAATCAAACATGGCAAATTCAATCAATCATACACTAATGCAAATCACACATGCATTCATATAGATTTTTGGAATATTTTTTTTTGTTAACCCTAAATTTGGGTGATTAGAACTTGATTAATGTTTTTGGGGTGTTACAGTACCTCCCTAATCCTTTTCATTACAACATAGGATCCTATTATAAACCTCCTCTTGGTCCGTCACCTCTTAAACCGAAGAAGGTGCGACAAGATGAGATTCATGAGATCTATGAATTGGAAAAGGCTTCTAAGGCATGCGTTGAAACAATTGGACAAGGGATTGACTCCTACTGGATGATGAGCAAAGACCTTGAGAAAAAGGTCGATGACATCGATGGTATAGTTGGTTTCTTAATTAAAACCGTTTTTGAGTTGACAGATGAGAAGAAATTCCTCAAGAGAAAAATGTTGAAGCTCCAATACGACATGGCCAAGCTCAGTATTCGCTTTGCAAGCATAGTTAAATAGGGCAACGAGAAATAAGAAGGTGACTCTCTTTCTTCCTAGGAGGAAGAGTAGGTACCAGCAAGGAGTTAATTTATCCCACCAGGCTTGATTCCAAGCTTGGGAAGATCTTTAAAGACCTTGTAATCTTTCTTACAAGTTTTATATTATTGTTTTTGCATTAGTTCAAACTACAAATAAAGTTTGCATCATTAGGATTCCCTTCAGGAATAGTCGATCCCTTTTATGAAATTCCGAGTGTATTATTATATATGGAGCAATTTTGAGTTTGTGTTTGTTTTTCTTGATATATGAATGGCCTGATTATAATTTTACTTGCACTTGATGACAACAATAGGAGTCTTCCACATCATTCGTATTAATAGAACACCTACAGATAATTTGGTCAATATACTGTAAATCTACGGTTTAAATTATAAAGAAAAATTATCTATATGATTAAACTGAAAAATAAATCTTGAACAAAGAAAATGAAAGTGCTGTCAAAATAGAATGAGAACAAGTAGAGGTAGAATCTTCAAGTCACAAGTATGCTCCATATACAATTGGAATTTGGTAATCGAGATTGTTAAACTTTGAATTCCTACATGAAGTGGAATGTATGGCTAGCTCCTTTGCACATCACTTAAACAAAAAGTGTGAGCATATATACAAAAGAAAAAGAAAAGAAAAAGAGTGAATGTGCAAAGAGCAATTAGGCATATACCACTGTGTTGCAGTATGACAAAGATATACTTTTGACATTCTAAATCCCAAGTGAATACGTTGATCCAAAAACACTTGGGACTACCTCGCTAACTCATTCGGTCGAACCGGATTCTTTTACATTATGTTGAGATTCATCTTTTTGTGAACTATTGATCACTAAGGTGTGTAAGCCTTCTAATACTATTCATATGGTTCAAATAAGATACTATTCATGAACGTATTCCTATGTATCATACATGATAAACACATGTTGTAATTGCCTCATTTATTTTATCGACTCAGCTTCATGAATATGAGGATCACATTCATTAAGCTAGAACTTGCTCGGGACAAGCAAGAGTCCAAGCTTGGGAAAGTTGACGAGTGCATATTTGCATCATGTTTTACATTATTATTTTGCATTGTAGATGTAGGATTTTGGTATTTTACGGCGTCCGCGCGCACATTTTATGTCTGTTTTCACCAGGATCAGGACAGATGATGGATCCAATGGACACAATTCTTGGAGAAGTTGTACTGTGGAGAAAAGGAGTCAAAACAACGTAAATCGCTTATTTGGGAAAGATTAATAATACCAAAAGAAAACCAGAAGCGAACAAGGAAGGCAGAGAGTTCAACGAACAACTATACGAGCGAAGTAATTTTTCCAGTCGTATAGCTCCGGTCGTATAGCTGGTGCCGCCTCCGCCTCGTCAAATAGTTTCACCCCGTGAAATTGGTTCGGGGAGACGACATACAGAACACCCAGAAATCGTAGAAACCTCACCTCCGGAAGGCATCTGGAGGGGGAACTCACCCACAAGGGATCCATCATCGCCCTGCGTAGATCCGGGAGGCTAAGGCATCGATCTTCATCATCCACCGCTGCATCACCACCATCTCCATCCATCCCATCTATATCTTGTCTAGATCTTGTTGTAATTCCTATACTCACTGTGGATTTATACAAGTACTATTCGTTTATGATTGTTTCCATTACCATTGCTATGATGTTGATTGCCTCCATGTCTGAGTAGATCTCTAGTTCTTGGGGAGATGGAGAAACCTAGCGTATGACTGAGATGAGATAGACATTACTATGTTATACATCATTATGTGTACGTGTTAATTGTCTTGATCTTTATGTTGGGAGTTGTGCACCTCCTTAACATTTTCCTCTCACGAGGACTCGATGATTACTTGTTGGTAGATGGAGGGATGATAGCACTTACTGTGACTATAAAGCTGTTGTCATTCTTTACATACCAGCTTGGGGAATCAAGGAGAACTCATCAAGCCATGTCCATGCCACAGGAGAAATCCCTTAATAGCGCGGTAACACGATGGTTGTCGATTACTGTCTACTGTTGTTATGACGATGATGTGTGCATCGGTTGCTGGCAAATCATCCATATATGGAGCCCCTCCCACATACATACACATTATGACAATATTCATTATAATACTCTCGATTACTTAGTCTAAATTGCTAGCGGTGTATCCACTATTCCCTAAGAACGCCTTTTCCCTATTGTAGTTCCAAAAGTTCTATTACACATGTGATTCTTACTTTCTGTATTAAGTTTTGTTTTACTTTAAATCACCTTGTTCAACCAAAAACCCAAAAAAAACTCTAATTTACTTGCATCTTAAAGTTATTTCTTAAGTACTACATTTAGTTATAGTTAAAGGCATTTTAGTCTTTTGCCTACTGCTCCCCGTGGGATCGATATCTTTATTTCGAAACTAGCTACAAACAATCTGTGCACTTGCAGTCATCAGGTAATCACATAAGGTCCTTCCCAAGGGACTCAAGCTTGATGTGCCCTTGTTGCTTCAGTCGCAGGACCAGGTCTCCTTCGACGAAGGATCTGGGGCGTAGCCTTCTGCTGTGGTAATTGCGGAGGTTCTGCTCTTAGATCATGGATATCTCCGCTGCAATCTCGCGTGCTTCATCGAGGAGGTCGACGGAGTCTTTGAGTGCGAGGGTTGATTCTGCCTCGCTGTATGCTACTACCTGTGGGGCTTTATAGCGTACCTCTACGGGTAGTACCGCCTTGGTGCCATGTACCATGAAGAACGGAGTATAGCCTGTAGCATTGTTTGGAGTTGTGTGCATGCTCCATAGTACTGATTGTAGCTCCTCGGGCCAGCACCTGACAACTCTTTCGAGTGGCTGATGTCTACACACGCTTCTATTCTTGTAGTCAGTGTTGGGCCTCCAAGTGTAGAGGTTTGTAGAACAACAGCAAGTTTCCCTTAAGTGGATCAATCAAGGTTTATCGAACTCAGGGAGGAAGTGGTCAAAGGTATCCCTCTCAAGCAACCCTCAATCAATATACAAGAAGTCTCTTGTGTCCCCAACACACCCAATACACTTTTCAGGTGTATAGGTGCACTAGTTCGGCGAAGAGATAGTGAAATGCAAGTGGTATAGATAATTATAAGTGGTAATTGCAATCTGAAATAAGAGTGGTAGCAAGCAAACATGTAACAGGACTGATTGTAAATGGTGTTTCAATGCTTAGAAACAAGGCCTAGGGATCATACTTTCACTAGTGGGCACTCTCATATAAATATCTTCTCTTCATTATGCTACCTTGAACTACTCTTCGGTTGGACGATGTAGGGCTATAACAACACACCTTAAAGTTCACATTCCCCATCTAGATAACCCCTCACTATCACCTTGAACGCTAGATGGTTCCAACCAACACCACAATCTCATAGAGACATCCAACTCAAATTATACTCATGATAAGTATTTCTGTAACCTTAGCCTAAGTGCCACACGGTGTGCACACGGTCAACTTCACGCACGTGGGGATAAATAGAGATTAATTAAAGAACTTGAGTAGCAGAATAGATCTACTTATTCAACTAGATTACAAAGCTCGTGATCTCAATAAGATCATGCATAGAGAGAGATATGAACACATAGCTACCGGCAGAGCCCTTAGCCTCGAGAGAGAACTACTGCCTCCTCATCATGGGAGTCAGCAACGGTGATGGAGATGGCGATGGAGTCAATGGAGATGGCTCCGGGGGCACTTCCCCGTCCTGGTAGGGTTTCGGAAGAAAGACTTTTGTCCCTCGAATTTCCTCTTCGGTGGCGGCGGTGCTGTGGAACTTTTCATGGAATTCTGATCCTCCCTAGGGTTTTCGTCTCGGGGGGTTTATATAGGCGAAGAGGCGAGGTCGGTGGCTGCCCGAGGGGCCCACACCAGGTCCTGGCGCACCCAGGGGGCCACGCCACCCTATGGTGTGGCCGCCTTGTCGCACTCCTCCATCTCTGCTTTGGACTTCTGTGTCGTGTCGGGGAAAATAGGAACTTCAGCTTTTGTTTCGTCCAATTCCGAGAATATTTCTTTACTAGCTTTTCTAAAACAAAAACAGCAGAAAACAGGCAACTGGCACTGCGACATCTTGTCAATAGGTTAGTTCTAGAAAATGTATAAAAATGCCTCAAAGTGTAGATAAAACACAAGATAGTTGATACAAAACAAGCATGGAGCATCAAAAATTATAGATACGTTTATGACGTATCAGTGGCCGGAGGAGCCTTTTCTTGATTCTCCCGCAGACGAGACTGTTGGCCTTTTCGACTTGACCGTTGGTCTAGGGGTGCGCCATTGAGGCGTAGCTGATGTTGATTCCTAGTTTTTCGCAGAAGCCCTAGAATTCGTTCGAGATGAAGTTTGTTCCATTGTCCGTGATGATGCTATGTGCCACTCCGAACCGGAAAATGATGGACTCGAAGAATTTAACAGCACTGGCTCCTAATTGATTTGTCACCGGCATGGCCTCAATCCACTTGGTGCTTGTCGACTGTGATGAGGAGGTAGACATATCCTCCAAGTGAAGATTTCTGGAGCTTGTTGACCATGTCGAGTCCCCATTGTGCGAAGGGCCAGGCCACATGTATTGTCCTGAGCTCTGCAGTGGGTGCATGCGGCTTGTCCGCGAATCGCTGGCAGGCATTGCAATGTTGGACGATGTCCTTGGCGTCGCGCATTGCCGTAGGCCAGTAGAATCCAGCTCGTAGAGCTTTGGCGACGAGGGCACGACTGCCAGTGTGGTGGCCGCAAGTGCCTTCATGTATCTCGAGGAGGATGGCTCTTCCATCTCCGTTGGAGACACAACGCTGAAGGACTCCTGTGATGCTACGTTTGTACAGCTCGCCGTTGATAAGGGCGAAAGCCTTATATCATCGTGTTATGTGACACGCATCTATTGGGTCATCTGACAACCTTTTGCTGAGCAAGTACATGATGTATGGTTGCGTCCAGGATGGCTCTATCATCATGAACTCCATGGGGCCTTCGAGTCCTGTATCTGGATCCATGTCGTCGAGTGTCGTTGGCTCGTTGTGTGGTGTATCCCCCGAGTCCTTTGACGTGCTGGTTTTATGCTCTGGAGCTTTAGGCTTGATGGAGCGCTCGCAGATGTGCTCTAGAAATATTCCGGGTGGCACCAGGGCATAAGTGGAGCCGATGTTGGCGAGTATGTCTGCTTCTTCGTTGCTCTTGCAGCCAATGTGCCGTAGCTCGTAGCCGTCGAAGTCCCCCTCAAGTGCGTCGTAAAGGTTCCGGTAGGCGATCATGTTGTCGCTCAGAGCATCACACTTGTTCATTGTTTGGTTAACCACCAGTTTGGAGTCGCCGTAGATGACGAGTCGCTTTGGGCCACAAGCTTTTGCCATCTGCATCCTGTGGAGTAAAGCTTCATACTCAGCTTCGTTGTTGGAGGCGGTGAACTGCATTTGCAGAACATACCTCATCTTGTGACCTTGCGGCAATGTCAGGATGACGCCCATGCCAGCTCCCTCCTTGCACTTGGACCCATCGAAGTGCATTGTCCATAGATAGGACATGTCTAGCTTGTCGGGGAGCTGGTTTTCCATCCAGTGTATGAGGAAGTTCGGGATAAGATCACGTCTCGCTTGTCATATGTGATGTCTCGTAGAGATAGTTCATCCCCCAGAGCACGACTCGTCTAGTGGCATCGGGGTTGTTGAGTATGTGCCCTAGCAGGGCGTCGTTCACTACAATAATGGGTGCTCCTGGAAGTAATGGCGCAGTCACGTGGCTGTCATGAATACGCCATACGCCAGCTTCTGATAATGCGGGTACCAATGTTTTGTTGGTGTGAGAACCTCGCTGAGGTTAGTAGACTGGGCGTTGCACCCCGTGGATTTATTTTGTTTGGCTCGCTCCACTACGAGCATAGTGCTAACCACCTAGTTAGTGGCAGAGATGTATAGCAATAGCGGCTCCTTTTTGTGAGGTTTTACCAACACCAGCGAGGTGGACAGTATATGCTTGAGGTCTTCGAATGCTTCTTGTGCTTCGTATGTCTACTCGAATTTGTCAGCCTTGCGGAGAAGTTGGTAGAAAGGCAGTGCCTTTTCGCCCATCCCACTGATGAATCGACTGAGCGCCGTGATTCGCCCAGTCAGCTACTGGACGCCTTTTATGTTCTTCGGCTTCTCCATAGCCAGTATGGCTTTTATTTTCTTCGGGTTAGCCTTGATCCCTCTCGCGGAGATGAGGTACCCTAGCAATTGCCTAGATGGTACACCGAAGGCGCATTTGTCCGGATTCAGCCTGATCCGGTAGCGGTCGAGTTTATCAAAGGTCTCGCTAAGATCATTGAGTAACGAGGCTTCCTCCTTGCTTTTGACGACGATGTCATCAATGTGGACTTGGATGTTCCGACCAAGCTAGTTCTTGAGGCAGGCCTGCATACACCGCTGGTAGGTGGCTCTTGCATTTTTTAGCCCGAAGGGCATCATTGTGTAGCGGAAGATACCAAAGGGCGTGCATCCAACATTGTAGTCGATTATCTGATCGATCCGTGACAATGGGAATTGGTCCTTCGGGCAATGCTTGTTCAAGGAGGTGAAGTCCATGCACATCCATAGGATATCCATGTCTTTTTTAGGGACAAGAACGGGGTTTGATACCTAGGTGCTTTCCTTGATCCCGCGTATGAAGTTAGCGTTGAGGAGTCTGTTGACTTCCATACCGACCGCTTTTGCCCTCAGTTCAGATAGTCGCCGTATTGTTTGTTTGACTGGCCTTGCTTCAGGATTCACTTTGAGTGAGTGCTCGGCGAATTCCATGGGAACTCCTAGCATGTCCACTGGACACCAGGCGAAGATTGCCCAGCGCTCACAGAGGAATTTGACGAGCACAAGTTTCTATGCGGGACTGAAGTTGTTGGCGATGAGGTCCGTCTTGGTCGGGTCTGTTGGGTGGACCTGGACCGGCTTGGTGTGGACTGACGTGTCAAAGGATTGGTCGGGTGAGCTTGGCTTGCTCAGAGGAGGTAGACTGTTGTCTGTCGACTCCTTCAACCTTGTCAGTTCCTCCTGCATGCTGAAAGACTAGGAGATTCTGTTGAATTCCCTATCGCAGCTGTCGAACCTCTCAAAGCTTCCATTGACTGTGATAATGCCATTTGGGCCTGACATCTTCATCTGCAGGTAGGCATAGTACAGTACCACCATGAACCTCACAAATGCGACACGTCCGAAGATGAAGTGGTATTGCGGGGCCAGTCGACAACTTCGAATTCGATGCGCTCTCGTCGAAAATTTGCCAGTGTTCCAAAGATGACATTGAGGCTGATCTTGCCTAGGGGGTATACGCCCTTCCCTGGGACGATTCCGTGGAAAGTCGTGTCTGAAGCTTCCAGACATGACAGAGGAATTCACATTGCACGCAAGGTACTTGCGAACATGAGGTTTATGCCGCTTCCGCCATCCATGAAGACACGACTCATCTTGAAGCCTCCAATCCGTGCCTCAAGCACCAGGGGACAGTGGCCCGAGAAGCAATAATAAAGTGATTATTATCTTATTCCTTGTTTATGATAAATGTTTATTTTGCATGCTATAATTGTATTAATTTGGAAACGTTAATACATGTGTGTTTAATAAACAAAAAGGAAAGTTCCTAGTTATGCCTCTCTTATAAACTAGCTCGTTGATTAACAAGATGATCAAGGTTTCCTGATCATGGACATTGGATGTTGTTAATAACGAGGTCACAACATTAGTGGAATGATGTGATGAACATTCATCCGAAGTATAGCATTACGATCAAAGTCGCTGTGTTTATATTGCTATAACATCATACGAATTAATCCTAGTCCTTCGACCATGAGATCATGTCAATCACTAACACTGGCAGAGTATCTTGATAACATCAAACGTCACACCGTGAAAGGGTGATTATAAAGGTGGGTTCAGTGCTACGAAAGTGTTATGTAGAGGCTCATGGATCAAGAGTGGGATTTGTCCATCCCGATGACGGATAGATATACTCTGGGCCTGATACATTGCAAATGTATCTATAATTTTTGATGTTCATGCTTGGTTTTATCTACTTTCTTATGTTTTGTCCACACTTTGGAGTACTTTTCATATGATTTCTTGGACTAACATATTAACAAGAGCCACAGTGCCAGTTGCCTGTTTTCTGCTGTTTTTGGTTCCAGAAAGTCAGAAAATGAATATTCTCGGAATTGGACGGGACAAAAGCCAATATGCCTATTTTTCCCGGAGACTCACGGAGCCAGAATACGAGACGGAGAGGGGCCACAGGGTAGACACACCACCCCTTGGCGCGGGTCCCCCTTGGCTGCGCCAGGGCATGGTGTGGGCCCCCTGGCCGGCCACCGACCTTTCCTCTTTCGCCTACATATCTCCCCCGAGGCAAAAACCCTAGATAGTCCAGCCTCCAGCCACGAAAAGTTCCACAGCGCTGCCGCCACCGAAGGGGAGATTCGGGGGACAGAAAGTCTCTGTTCCGGCACCCTGCTGGGACGGGGAAGTGCCCCCGGAGCCATCTCCATCGATCTCCACCACCATCTCCATCACCGTTGTTGATTCCCATGATGATGAGGGAGTAGTTCTTCCTTGAGGCTAAGGGTTCTACCGGTAGCTATATGTTCATCTCTCTCTATGCATGATCATATTGTGATCATGAGCTTTGTAATAAATTAGATCTACCTTGCTACTCAAGTTCTTTAATAGATCTCTGCTCTCCCCATGTGTGTGAAGTTGACAGTGTGCACACCATGGTGGCACTTAGGCTAGAGATTACAAATACTTGTTATGAGTTATATTTGGAGTTGGATGTCTTTATGAAATTGTGGTGTTTGTTGGAACCATGTAGTGCTCAAGGTGACAGTGTGGGGTTTTCTAGATGGGAAAGATGAACTTTTAGGTGTGTTGTTATAGCCCTACCATCGATTAGAGTGTCCAACCAGAGAGTAGTTAAGAGTAGTATCATAAAGAGAAGATATTTATATGAGAGTGTTCACTAGTGAAAGTATGATCCCTAGGCCTTGTTTCTAAGCATTGATACACCGTTTGCAATTAGATCTGTTACATGTTTGCTTGTTTCCATCTTTATTTCAGATTGCCTTTAGTCTTTTCCCACATCAACCACATGCTAGTAAGCTATTTTCTGTCACCGTTACCACTTATAATTATCTATACCACTTGCATTTCACTATCTCTTCACCGAACTAGTGCACCTATACACCTGACAAGTGTATTGGGTGTGTTGGGGACACAAGAGACTTCTTGTATCTTGATTGCAGGGTTGCTTGAGAGGGACACCTTTGTCCACTTCCTCCCTGAGTTCAATAAACCTTGGGTGATCCACTTAAGGGAAAACTTGCTGCTGTTCTACAAACCTATGCACTTGGAGGCCCAACAACTGTCTACAAGAATAGAAGTGCGTAGACATCAAGCTATTTTCTGGCGCCGTTGCCGGGGAGGTAAGGTAAAAGGTACTCACATCCTCCGGTGTGAGTGCTCGAAGTTATTTCCTTTAGATTCTGCAATTTTGTCTTTTTGTTTCTTGTTTTTTCACTAGTTAGGCTTAATGGAAAACAACAACAAAATTAGAGAGCTTTATATTATTTATCTTGAGTTAGGACATGAAGTGTTTGAAGAGAAAATTAAAAAACCTATGGAACTTTATTTGCATGCTAATAGCAATATTATTAGTATAAATTCTTTGAACACCATTATTTCTAATGCTATGGAAAAGTCTAAGCTTGGGGAAGCTGGTTTTGATGAGCATGATATTTTTAGTCCCCCAAGCACGGAGGAGAAAATTTACTTTGATGATACTATGCCTCCAATATATGATGATTACAATGATGAGTATGATATTTTCAGTCCACCTACTATTGAGGAGAAAATCAATTATGATTACAATATGCCTCCTATATTTGATGATTAGGGTGATGAGAATAATAATGATAGCTCTTTTGTTGAATTTGCTCCCACTACAATTAATAAGAATGACTATGCTTATGTGGAGAGTAATAATCATTTTATGCATGTGGCTCATGATAAGAATGTTTCATGTGATAGTTATATTATTAATTTTATTCATGATGCTACTCAAAGTTATTATGAGAGAGGGAAACATAGTTTTATGCATCTCAATAATATTAAGTTTCCCCTCTTTATGTTGAAAGTCTTGAAGTTGCATTTGTTTTGCTTTACTCTGCTTATTAATTTGTGCTTTTATGACTTGTTTTTTTACAATATTCCTATGCATAGGAAGTGGGTTAGACTTAAATGTGCTTTGAATTTGCTTCTTGATGCTCTCTTTTACTTCAATTCATATTTCTTATGTGAGCATCTTCTCAAACTATCATGCGTAACTTAAAGGCATTAAAGAAAAGTACTTATTGGGAGATAACCCAAAAGTTTTAGATGAGTCTTGGAAGTTATTACTTCAGTAATAACCGCTCCTTATCCTTTTTATTTGCTTTTTTGCGCCAAGAGTAACCTCTAATGAGAGAGAAGTAATGATTGGGAAAGTTGATGTCCCGAAACTTCTGTGCTTCACCGTAAAAATTCGTGTAAAATCTCTGAACGTCTTTTTGAGGCGTGAATTTTTGTGCTTCTGCCCCAGGTTGTTATCCAAGTTTCGTTAATTCAACACTTTTTGATTTGAGCAACAGAAGGTCTTTCAAAAAATTCGTCTTTACCTGCTGGTCTATTTTGACAGATTTCTGCCATTTTCTGCATTTGCTTCTTGTTGGTTCCTTTTGAGTTCTTTTGGGGAATTGAGCTTTTTGAGGGAAGTGCTACAGTAGCTAGTGTTCTAATGGAAGTTTATTTGGTGTTAGAACTAAACCTTAAGATTTATTTATCTTGAGTGCACTAATGTTGCTAATAAAGATTGTGTGAAGTTTTGTATGAAGGAAAAATTTCAGGTGTATGGAAGGAATGAGTAATGACATGAAGGATGGACTAAAGCTCAAGCTTGGGGATGCCACGCGTGTCAGCCCAAGAAATATCCAAGAAGTACAAGCATCAAAGCTTGGGGATGCCCAAGGCATCCCCTTCTTCATCAATAAAAATCCCAGGTTTCTTCGAAACACTTCATTTTTATTGTTTATGCATAGTTGTGTTGTTCTTGGAGCGTCTTCTTTTTAGTTTTTGTTTTGGTCTTCGCTTGCTTGGTTTTCTTAGTTTGCTTGAATAAATTGGTTGGACCCCCTCTTTCATGCATTGGTTTTCAAATAGTTTGGTTTGGATTGGAAAAGAGTAGGAAAGTTCATGCTTAAGTGGTAAAAGGAGCTTGTTTTTGACTGCGGCCTATGCGTTGTCATGCCATGCTTGATATTGTTTTAGCTTTATGCTTAGTATTCTTTGCTGTAGCATGACTTGTTATAAACAATTGATATTGCTTAATGTGCCTTGGAAGAATCATGCGTTGTTTTAGCATATTAAAGCATAGTATTGTGGTATTCTCCTTTGATGCTTTATTTGGGTTGACTTGGCGCATGCTCACACCATGTTATGACTATCCAAAGTCACCATAGCCTTTATAATCCTTTAGTTTTCAACTTGTAGTATCACTTTATGCTTTGATCACTGATGTTTTGTCACTCTGCATGATTATGGGCATTATTGCTCTCTTAGTTTGTCGCTCCCAGACTCTTGCTAGCCTCCACAACCAAGTATGAGTTCCACTCATGCATCCAACTCCTTAAACGAAGTTATTCCAAAGACTCCACCATACCTACCTATTAGCATTTGCTATTCCAAGTATATTCATGTTTTTATCTACCTTCCAAATTAAACTTGTTATATGAAAATTAGTGATTAAAGCTCTCACAAACTTGATGGCACACTTTACTTTTTCTTGCATTTAATAAACTTGAACCATTGGGTCCTTCTTTGTTGCGTATATGCTTGCGCTTTATAAGTTGAAATTAGCAGAACCATGTATCATGGGGAACGCTTTCAACATTGCACTTGTACTTTGTACCCCGTTGATATTATGTTCTTTTGCTTATGGATCCCGGCGGTGTGAAATAAAAGTGGAACTTGTAAGATCATGGAGTTTGTATGTGTGTTAGAGAAACGCCTGGGCCGCTAGCCTAAGCCATGCCTAATCATGGTGGAAACTTGCAGCATCACCATAATGAGCACTCTATGAAGCATCCTCAATAAAAACATATGAAAATAGCAAATAAAAAGATCGCTTAGATGCTCATTGTCTGCTTGCCTGTCATTTTGATTATGGGGTAGCTCCTGTATCATGTGCAAGGGGTACCCCGTTGGCGGTTCTTTATGATACATATGTACTTACAATGACAAGAGCTTACTCGTGACTAAAGTTGAGTAGCATGAGGTCTAGTCTTCGTAAGTAAGGGGCATGAGATTTTGGTTTATAACTTGTCAAGCATATCCTCTTAGTTGTGTCACTTTAACCTTAATCACTTCAAGATGCTTATGATAGGGGCAATGAGAGCTGAAAGCTAAAAAGTACCATAATTTTTGGAAGCTCTTTATGAGACTTGAATCCCTACTTTCTTCTATGAAGGCCTTTCTTCCACTATATATATTGAGTCTCCACCTTCTATCTTTATGCACTTACTTTGAGAGCATAGTGGCCATTCTTAGTTCTATGTGCATTGTCCCAAGACTTGTTGATTGATGCATACCTTGATATTGCTTGTTTTAAACTATTTGTATCTAGTCACTCTTATGAACTTTGAAGGTGTCCTATGCATTTATATTTGCTACTCTATGAGGGACAAGCTGAATACTACTATGCTATGTTTTCTTTATGTGAAACAAACAAACGTCTTGCAAAGCATTGTTATTCATGAATCTTTTATTTGTGCCTTTTCATGTTGCAACATAGTACTTTGTCTTATTGCTAGAACTTTGTCTTTCATGTTATGATTGGAGTACTATGATCCCAACATTGAATGTTTTACAAATACTTTGATCAAGTTTATGATGGTGCATGTCACCTCAAAAATTATTCTTTCTTTTTATCACTTACCTACTTGAGGACGAGCAGGAGTTAAGCTTGGGGATGTTGATACATTGCAAATGTGTCTATAATTTTTGATGTTCCATGCTTGGTTTTATCTACTTTCTTATGTTTTGTCCACACTTTGGAGTTCTTTTCATATGATTTCTTGGACTAACCTATTAACAAGAGCCATAGTGCTAGTTGCCTGTTTTCTGCTGTTTTTGGTTCCAGAAAGTCAGAAAATGAATATTCGGAATTGGACGGGACAAAAGCAAATATGCCTATTTTTCCCGGAGACTCACGGAGCCAGAATACGAGACGGAGAGGGGCCAGAGGGTGGCCACACCACCCCTAGGCGCGGGTCCCCCTTGGCTGCGCCAGGGCATGGTGTGGGCCCCCTGGCCGGCCACCGACCTTGCCTCTTTTGCCTATATATCTCCCCCGAGGAAAAAACCCTAGATAGTCCAGCCTCCAGCCACGAAAAGTTCCGCAGCGCCGCCGCCACCGAAGGGGAGATTCGGGGGACAGAAAGTCTCTGTTCCGGGACCCTGCCGGGACAGGGAAGTGCCCCCAGAGCCATCTCCATCGATCTCCACCACCATCTCCACCACCGTTGCTGATTCCCGTGATGATGAGGGAGTAGTTCTTCCTCAAGGCTAAGGGTTCTACCGGTAGCTATGTGTTCATCTCTCTCTCTATGCATGATCATATTATGATCATGAGCTTTGTAATAAATTAGATCTACCTTCCTACTCAAGTGCTTTAATAGATCTCTGCTCTCCCCATATGTGTGAAGTTGACAGTGTGCACACCGTGGTGGCACTTAGGCTAGAGATTACAAATACTTGTTATGAGTTATATTTGGAGTTGAATGTCTTTATGAAATTGTGGTGTTTGTTGGAACCATCTAGTGCTCAAGGTGATAGTGTGGGGTTTTCTAGATGGGAAAGATGAACTTTGAGGTGTGCTGTTATAGCCCTACCATCGATTAGAGTGTCCAACCGCAGAGTAGTTAAGAGTAGTATCATAAAGAGAAGATATTTATATGAGAGTGTTCACTAGTGAAAGTATGATCCCTAGGCCTTGTTTCTAAGCATTGATACACGATTTGCAATTAGATCTGTTACATGTTTGCTTGTTTCCATCTTTATTTCAGTTTGCCTTTAGTCTTTTGCCACGTCAACCACACGCTAGCAAGCTATTTTCTATCACCGTTACCACTTATAATTATCTATACCACTTACATTTCACAATCTCTTTGCCAAACTAGTGCACACCTGACAAGTGTATTGGGTGTGTTGGGGACATAAGAGACTTCTTGTATCTTGATTGCACGGTTGCTTGAGAGGGATACCTTTGACCACTTCCTCCCTGAGTTCGATAAACCTTGGGTGATCCACTTAAGGGAAAACTTGCTTCTGTTCTACAAACCTCTCCACTTGGAGGCCCAACAACTGTCTACAAGAATAGAAGTGCGTAGACATCAGGGCCCTCTTGGTGATATCACATTGGTTAGCTTGCAAGAAAGTGATGAGATCACTAGAATGTTATATCACGGAAACGAGAAAAGTGTACATGTCGGTAACGAGATCAAACTAGGTAGGGAGATAACGATGACCGAATCTCGGACATGTAATATATCGCGAGACAAAGGGATTTAGTTACTAGCATTAAAGGTTGTCACGATCACAGAAGTCATAGTTGAATGTGTAGGAGTCAGTATGGATCTCCAGGTTCCGCTGCTGATTATTGATCGGAGAGGGGTCTCGATCATGTCTGCATTATTCACGAACCGTAGGGTGACACACTTAAGGGATACCGACACCATTTGGAGCAAATATTTTTCAGATAAAGATTTAAGAAAGCGCTGGAATTATTTCAATAGACACTGAAACTGTTTCGGGTGAAATTGCTGAAATTGGTTCTGCATGTAATATTGAAATGTTGCAGGGGGTTTTATGTGAATGTTTGTTAATTAAAGTAATTAAAAAAAATCTGAATAAAATTAATAAAAGAGTTTTATTAAATGAGAGAGCATTAAATTTGAAGAAATTTAATACATTTAAAGTGGAGACTTTAAAGAGGAATGTTAAGGGGCAAATTTATGCGGAGGGAGTTACCACCACATGAATGAGGAGGTGAAGGGTCACCCCTTGGGCGCCGGCCATGGGGAGGGGCACCCCCTCCTCCTATATAAGGCCACCCTCACACCCCTTCTTCCTTACACCTCCTCGTGAAGGATCTCTCTCCCCCTCTAGTTGTTCCCCATGGTCTCAGATTAGCGAAATACATGTTCCTGGTGGCTTTATCTGGAAAGCAGTTGCTGCTTCCGTTGCTTTGATGGAGCGACGGACAGAGGTTGTCGGGGTACCGAACGTGTGTGCGATCACGGATACACCGCTGCTTTGCGGTGCTGGACTTGGTGGTGCTAGACTTGCTGGAGCTAGATCTGATGGACGTGCTAGAGCCGGACCTGCTGGAATTCATCACGATCTTGAGATCGACAAGTGTACGACTACATCATCCACGAGTTCCATCTCATTAACAAAGCTTTGTTGTCTTCGGGGGTAAGTTCTCTATGGATGTATATCCACCCGTTGCTTGTATCTAGTAGATAGATCTTGGCGTATAGTTCACATCGTAGGAATTTTTTTGTTTTCTATGCTGCGAACCCAACGGTGGTATCAGAGCCTAATCTATGCGTAGGTGCTTTGCACGGGTAGTACAAACATGTTTATATGTGGGCGGTGATGATCATGTTATTGCTTCTTTCATGTATTTTGGATATTGGTGGCATAGTGGGATGAAGCGGCCCGGACCAACCTTACATGTCATCGCACATGAGACCGGTTCCACGACTGACATGCAACTAGTTTTGCATAAGTGGCTGGTGGGTGTCTGTCTCTCCTACTATAGTCAATATGTGATTTACAACGAGTTGCTAATAACTTGGACCATATCATTCCACTTTACACATATGATGTTTGCATCTCGTATTGCTAGTTTGGCATTTTAGTAGCATTATAAGATGATCCCTCATTTAAATATCAAGATAAAATGTGTTCTTCCTTAAGTATGCACCGTTCTATGGATCGTGTTTCGAGACATCACGTGATGATCGGGTGTACTCGACTCTACGCTTTCATACAACGGGTGTAAGACAGTTTTACACACGTGAATACTAAGGTTCTTACTTGGCGAGCCTAGCATGTACAGACATGGCCTCGGAACACGAACCGAAAGGTTAAGCATGACTCATATAGTTGATGTGATGCCCATATTGATGCTCGCCTTTGAAGCTACACCGACTCACGTGATGATCGGACTTGGTGTAGTGGATTTGGTTCATGTAATCACCAAAAAGGCATGAGGGATGTCATTTTTGAGTGGGAGTTCATTTCTAATTTGGATTAGTCGAACTCAATTTGTCATAAACTAAATCGAAGTGAATTTTCATAATTTTTTATAGTCATTGGCATCTGTTTACTACCTTATGCTTAGTTTTAATTGAGATAATAGAACTATAGAATTCTGGATATTTACTTTACAAACTGGTATCGTATTGTTTTGAATGTCAATTTAAAGTTTAGAAGTCCTATTGCAAACTTTCAGCAAACTCCATTTACTCCATGAAGTTTAATAAGTAGTATTAAATCAAGAGTAAGAATTCCAATGTTAGTATCTAAAGTATCATGTTTGCCTCCATGATTCTTGATATTCAAAAGTTGTTTTTAATATCGAGGTTATCTAGGAGCTGAAAGAATTGTTTCAGAAACCATCATGTGTGGAAGATATTGTGATATCTAAAATAATGTTTTTGGTTGCATTATGATAGAGTATAATTTAGCAAAATACATGTTCTCATATTGTATGAGAATTTGTGAAGGATGGAGATGCTAGGCATCCGGATCTCCCAAAAGGTTTTGGGAAATAAAATTATACTCGGCATTCTTCCTTATAGGCTATAGTAGCTTGACCATGAAAGTTGTCATGATAAAGATGAATAGAAGATGTAAGTAAAATGTTTACTACACTAATAGATTACTAAAGAATGTATTTTTGAAAGAATGCCAAACATTTGATGATGGTGATCCACTTCAAAGTGCAAGTCCAAAGGTTTTAGTATTTGACTATACACGCTTTGTACTTTGTGTCATGTGAATAACACCACTATTGATGTTGATAGATTCTTTTAAAAGGAAAAGGAATTGCTGAAAGAGAATCTATAAAATATTTGGCAGAAAAGAAAAGTTGGAGATGTCCAACTTAGGTATATAGAAGATATACATGTTATGGCTGTATTGCTTGCTTGTTAAACAATGTGGTTCTTAGGTATTGGATACCGGTATTGGATAACGAATTGGTTGGTATGAAGTGCCATACAGGACAAAACAATTCATGAACTACAGTGGCCTAAGTAACTAGCAAGAGAATAAGTGATGATGTTCATCTAAAACAAATAAAGTGTTATTGTGTTTTTCGTTGTCGTCAAACCTAGCCTTCAAGATTTGTTTTAATAATTGTTATTTTTTCCAGTATTATGAGAACAATGGTTGTTCAAATAATTACCATATTCCATATAGGATGGATGAACTTTTACAAGTCTAGTTGGAGAAATCGGATCCATAAACATTATTACTAAAATGTCGTAAGACAAATGATTGGAAGATCACTTATGAAGTGACATCGCTGTTTGAATTATATTTGAAAGTAAACATGAAGAAACTCCATGTTGATGGATTTTTGGAGTCTTTTGATTTTGATCATTTGACGCTTGTGAAACTTTCCTCGAGATAATTGAAACTCCATTCATAGGCCAAAGAGGAACGAATGACTAGCTTATTGGAAATTGTGCATGCTGATGTGCATAGTCCATTATGTGTAGCCATATGCGATGGATCTTTTTGCTTTATATTGTTTCTCCAGAAATTTGAGTGAATATATCTATATATTTACTTAATAAGGAAGAAATGAAACATTTGAAAATTGTTCAAAGACTTTCAAGATGAAGTGGAAAATCATTGTAACAAGAAAATAAAGAGTTTATGATTCGATCATAAAGGAAGATATTTGAGTTACATGTTTAGCAAAACACCTAAGATTTCAAGAATTGTTCCATGAATTTGCACTTCCCGATAAACAATACGAGTATGGCATATTCGAGAGATCAAATCAATCCTTGTTTGACATGGTAAGATCAAAGGTGTCATTTATAAAACTTCCATTATGTTTTAAGGATTAAAGCTTTAGAGACCACCTCTTTTACACTGAAAAGAGCACCATCGTGATCCGTTGAAATGACACCATATGAGTTATGGTTTGGGATAAAACCCGATTTGTCTTTTCTTAAATTTTGGTATGCTATACATAAGTAAAATGTTTACAACCAAAGTCAGTTAAGCACATCTTTGTAGGTTATCCCAACGAATTTGCTGGGAATTCCTCCATAACACCAAGGACAAAAGAGTTTGTCGCTTGGAATGTCAAGTTACTTGAGAAGAAATTTTTCGTGAAAAGTTAAGTGGGAGGACAATAGAACTTTGATAAGGTTGTTGAACCTTAGCTATATGTGCTAAGTAGCGCAGTGCCGGAAAGTGTCCCAGTGGCAGCCACAATGCTCATGGCTCTCGTGATTACAAAGGGTGTGATCTTGGAGATTAGAGTTCTTATTGAACCATGTGGGTCAGTAAGAATTCAAACAAAAGTCGTTATTGTTTTGACAATGATGAACCGACAGCATGCAAAGAAGCGATGATGGGCCTTGACTCCAAAAAATGACTAAGAAGTCATAGAATCCATGATAGTATCCATACACGAGAAATCATGTTCCTGAACTTGGAAGACCCTCCGGAAAGGCGCGAAGCCTATCAGTCGTGTTTGGATCTATAAAGAAATAGACATGGGTGTTTAACATCTATGAAATAGTCTACATGTTGGAAAGAAGTTTACGGCAATGTTCAAGGAGTTGACTATGACAAGATTTGATCTTTCATAGAGATATTTAGTTTTGACGGATTAATGTAGCAACCACTACATATAATTTGGTATATGGTAGTTGAGTAAAAAAACAAGGTTCTTCTAATAGAATGGTCACCTAGGACGTGTACATGACACAGTCCGAAGGGTTTTGTTAATTCAAAGGGTGCTGAAAGGGCATGCAAACTTCAATAGTTGAACTGAGCATAGCGGAGTTGGAATCTTCACCATGATGAAAATGTTAAAGGAGTTTAATTTCATCGGAGATGATGAAGATGCTTGCATTTGCAAGAAATTAAGTGGGAGCACTGAGACAAATTTCCAATACATTATGCAGAGTACATATTGTTGATTGGAAATGATGTATCTTTTATTGACACAAGTTAAGAATTTCATTAAAATAGGATTTTGATGAAAGACTTGGGCAAAACTAGAATATTTGGCATCAATGTCTATATGGATAGATTGAGGCGCTAATATGGTTATGCCAGACGTACATATATGAGATATTGAAAGGGTTCAATATGGAAACAACAAGAAAGGTTCTTGCTGCATGGAAAGGATTGTATCAAGATTCAAGTGTTTCAACACTTGGTGAGTGAAATCACATGAATATTTTGAACGATTATACCGTGATATGTATATATCCAGATATGTCCTATGCTCTTAATGTTATGAGCACATACCAGAATGATTCATAAGATGATCATTGGACTATAGTAAAGATATTCTTATGAGCTTTGGAAGAACTAAGAATATATCATGTATAAGTGACAAATAGTTGAAGGTAGTTCATTGTAAAGTGTTACATTGATACTAGTTTTGTCACAAGATACAAATTAAATTTATCTCAATTTTGACTGGGTGGCACAATGTAATGGAAAGGATGTTCCATGATGGATTAGGATGAGTTCCAAAGTTGAGACATTGTGACAGATACTACAACAAAAGTCTAAGAATATGACTGCTATATTAGCATCAAAGGAGGGCATTTGTGTTAAGTAGTTTGTTATCAAACTAGGTGTGGTTCAAAGTGGTCTAATCTATGAAGATATATTGTATGACAATAATATCAACATATTTAAACCCGAACGAACTAAAGGTCTCACCAAAGGACCAAATTTATACAATGACATCTCATTCGAGAATGAGTGATGCGTAGAGATGCAAAGACATGCAAATACACACGGACCTGAAACTGTCAGATTCGGAGATTATGTTAACCACTAGTAATCATGTATATGCAACACTAGAAAGCCATAGGTTTTCAATACGCAAAGTTTTTCAAACTAGATTATTGACTCTTGTGCATGTGGGAGACTGAAGGGAATATGCCCGAGAGGCAATAATAAAGTGGTTATTATCTTATTCCTTGTTTATGATAAATGTTTATTTTGCATGCTATAATTGTATTAATTTGAAAACGTTAATACATGTGTGTTTAATAAACAAAAAGGAAAGTTCCTAGTTATGCCTCTCTTATAAACTAGCTCGTTGATTAACAAGATGATCAAGGTTTCCTGATCATGGACAATGGATGTTGTTAATAACGAGGTCACAACATTAGTGGAATGATGTGATGAACATTCATCCGAAGTATAGCATTACGATCAAAGTCACTGTGTTTATATTGCTATAACATCATACGAAGTAATACTAGTCCTTAGACCATGAGATCATGTCAATCACTAACACTGGAAGAGTATCTTGATAACATAAAACGTCACACCGTGAAAGGGTGATTATAAAGGTGGGTTTAGTGCTAAGAAAGTGTTCTGTAGAGGCTCATGGATCAAGAGTGGGATTTGTCCATCCCGATGATGGATAGATATACTCCGGGCCCTCTTGGTGATATCACATTGGTTAGCTTGCAAGCAAGTGATGAGATCACTAGAGTGTTATATCTCGGAAACGAGAAAAGAGTACATGTCGGTAACGAGATCAAACTAGGTATGGAGATACCGATGATCGAATCTCGGACATGTAATATATCGCGATACAAAGGGATTTAGTTACTAGTGTTAAAGGTTCTCACGATCACAGAAGTCATCGTTGAATGTGTAGGAGTCAGTACGGATCTCTAGGTCCCGCTTCTGATTATTGATCGGAGAGGGGTCTCGATCATGTCTGCATTATTCACGAACCGTAGGGTGACACACTTTAGGGATACCGACACCATTTGGAGCAAATATGTTTCAGATAAAGATTTAAGAAAGCGCTAGAATTATTTCAATAGACACCGAAACTGTTTCGGGTGAAATTGCTGAAATTGGTTCTGCATGTAATATTGAAATGTTGCAGGGGGTTTTATCTGAATGTTTGTTAATTAAAGTAATTAACAAAATTCTGAATAAATTTAATAAAAGAGTTTTATTAAATGAGAGAGCATTAAATTTGGAGAAATTTAATGCATTTAAAAGTGGAGACTTTAAAGAGGAATGTTAAGGGGCAAATTTATGTGGAGGGAGTTACCACCACATGAATGAGGAGGTGAAGGGTCACCCCTTGGGCGCCGGCTATGGGGAGGGGCACCCCCTCCTCCTATAAAAGGCCACCCTCACACCCCTTCTTCCTTACACCTCCTCGTGAAGGATCTCTCTCCCCCTCTAGTTATTCCCCATGGTCCCGGATTAGCGAGATACATGTTCCCGATGGCTTTATCAGGAAAGGAGTTGCTGCTTCCACTACTTTGCTGGAGCGAGGGATGGAGGTTGTCGGGGGTACCGGACGTGTGCGCGATCACGGATGCACCGCTGCTTTGCGGTGCTGGACTTGGTGGTGTTGGACTTGCTAGAGCTGGATCTGATGGACGTGCTGGAGCCGGACCTACTGGACTTCATCACGATCTTGAGATCGGCAAGTGTACGACTACATCATCCACGAGTTCTATCTCGTTAACAAAGCTTTGTTGTCTTTGAGGGTAAGTTCTCTATGGATGTATATCCACCTGTTGCTTGTATCTAGTAGATAGATCTTGGCGTATAGTTCACATCGTAGGAATTTTTTTGTTTTCTATGCTACAGACCCAATAGTAGTTGGTGTGCATGATCGCGCTTGTCGAAGGTGATGCATGACTCGCTTCCACTGTGGTACTCAGTGGTGGAGGGCAGAGAGTGTTGGAGATATGCCCAAGAGGCAATAATAAAAGTGGTTATTATTATATCTTTGTGTTTATGATGAATGTTTACATCCCATGCTATAATTGTATTATTAGGAAACACTAATACACGTGTGTTTTGTAAACATATAAAAGTCCCTAGTAAGCCTCTTGTTGAACTAGCTTGTTGATTAATTGATGATCATGGTTTCCTGATCATGGACATTAGAATGTGATTAATAACAAGGTCATATCATTAGGAGAATGATGTGATGGACACACACCCATAGTAAGCGTAGCATAAGATCAAGTCATTAAGTTCGTATTGCTGTAAGCTTTCAAACACATAGTAACCTATTCCTTCGACCATGAGGTTATGTTAATCACCATCACTGGATGAATACTTTGATGACATCAAACGCCGCTTTGTAACTGGGTGGTTATAAAAGTGTCATTGGGTATTCTGAAAGTATGTGTTGAAGCTCATGAACCAAGATTGGGATTTGTCCATCCATATGACGGATAGATATGCTCTGGGCCCTCTCGGTGGAATGTCATCTAGTTAGCTTGCAAGCATGTGACTAGGTCACAAGGGATGACATATCACGGAACGAGTAAAGAGTACTTATCGGTAACGAGGTAGAACTAGGTATGGAGATACCGACGATCAAACCTCGGATAAGTATAGTATCGCGAGACAAAGGGAATTAGTTTCGTATGTAAGTGGTTCAATCGATCACGAAGTCATCGTTGAGTATGTGGGAGCCATTATGGATCTCCAGGTCCCGCTGATGGTTATTGATAGGAGATGTGTCTCTTTCATGTCTGCATATTCACGAACCGTAGGGTGACACACTTAAGGTTCGAAGTTGTTTTAAGTAGATATGGAATGTGCGTTGGAGACCGAATGTTGTTCGGAGTCTCGGAATGGATCCGGGACATCACGAGGAGATCCGGAATGGTCCGGAGAATAAGATTCATATATAGGAGATCATTTTATGAGATAGGAAATGTTCCGGAGTGTTTGTATGAGGATTCTAGAAGGTTTCGGAATGTTCCGGAAGGTTCTAGAAGATATCTTGGAGTTTGCTTGAAAATCAAGATAGGGATCAAGGAGTCCTGTTGGGTCAAGATAAGGAGTCATGGGGGAGGAGGATTCCTCCCCACCTCCTCAACCCGCCGGCCCGATAGGAGGGGAGTCCTACAAGGACTCCCCTTCCCTGGCGCGCCCTCCCTTCTTTAAATAGAGGGGCAGGGGCGCCCCCTCCTCCCCTGCTCTCATAATCCCCAATCTCTGCCGCCTCTCTCCTCCACCATCTTCTGCACAGGCATAGGCGAAGCCCTGCAGAATTCTCTACTCCACCACCACCACCACGCCGTCGTGCTGCTGGGATTCCGTGGAGAAGATCTACTACCTCCGCTGCTCGCTGGAACGGGGAGAGGAAGGTCTGCTTCGACTCCGCACGTGTGACCGACTGCGGAAGCGCTGCCGAATCGTGGCGCCGGAAGGATCGTCTACTTGACCGAAGGCGGAAGCGCTGCTGGAACGTGACGCCGGAAGGATCGTCCACACGATCTTGAGATCGGCAAGTGATCGACTACATCAACCACGAGATCTAATCTCGTTAACGCTTTTGGATCTACGAGGGTTAGTTCCCATCTATCTCGTTGCTCATGTCTAATAGATTAGATCTTGGCTTTTATCTAGATTAGATCTAGGTTTTGTTCGTTCTTGCGGTAGAATTTTTTTGTTTTCCATGCTACGAACCCATCAGTGGTATCAGAGCCGTATCTATGCGTAGATCTGTTGCACGAGTAGAACACAATGTTTTTGTGGGCGTTGATGCTTTTGTTGTCGGTGTCTTAGCGTGTACTTTGCATCTTGCGGCATGGTGGGATGAAGCAGCTCGGGCTAACATTACATGTCATCGCACATGAGACTTGCTCCACGCTTGACGTGCAACTTGTTTTGCACAAGTGGCTTTGCGGGTGTCTGTCTCTCCCACCATAGTTAAGATTCGATTTACAATGAGCATCTTGACAACACTTGTATCAACGTTGTGGTTCTTGTTCGTAGGTAAGATCGGTCTTATGCGGAAGCCCCAAACCACGTAAAACTTGCAAAGAAAATTAGAGGCGTCTAACATGTTTTTGCAGGGGTTTTCTGATGTGATATGGCCATCATGTGATTGTGATTGTATTTAATGTATGCAATGATCCTTGTTGTAATATGGCAACGGGCAGGAGCCTAATGGTTGTCTTTAATTTAGTTAAGACCTGCGTGTCTATTCATCTTGTAATAGCTTTATTCCAAGTAGTTGTAATAGTTGTTGGCGATGATGGACAACCATGAAGCGGCGCCACTGACCTTGACGCAATGCTGGTGATGATGGAGATCATGTTCGTGCTTTGGAGATGGAGATCAAAGGCGCGAGAAGAAAAGGCCATATCATATCACACTTATTATGAATTGCCTGTGATGTTAATCCTTTATGCATCTTGTATTGCTTAGATCGCGACGGTAGCATTATAAGATGATCCCTCTCACTAAATTTTCAAGTAATAAAGTGTTCACCCTTAGTTGGCACCGTTGCTAAGACTCGTCGTTTCGAAGCATCTCATGATGATCGGATGTGATAGATTCTACGTGTGCATACAACGGGTGCAAGCCAGATTTGCACATGCGGAAACTAAGGTTGTCTTGACGAGCCTAGCATGTACAGACATGGTCTCGGAACACGGAATACCGAAAGGTAGAGCATGAGTCATATAAATGATATGATGAACATGAAGATTGTTCGCCGATGAAACTACATCTTCTCTCGTGAAGATCTGACTTGGTGTAGTGGACTTGGTTCGTGTAATCACTAAGACAATGTGAGGGATGTTGTTTTGAGTGGGAGTTCACCTAGTTAGTTTAATAATTAAATTTGAACTCAATTTGTCATAAACTTAGTCTAAACTACTTGCAAATTGTTGTAGATTATGGCGACCCCCTCCATCAATTTCAATGCGTTCCTAGAGAAAGAAAAACTTAAGAACAATGGAAGCAATTTCACGGACTGGTTCCGTGGACTGAAGATCGTCCTCAGGGCTGGTCAGTTGACCTATGTGCTCGATGCACCGCTAGGTGACCCACCTGCAGATAATGCCACCGATGACGAAAAGAATGTTTTCGCCACTCGGAAGAATCATTACTCCACAGTTCAGTGTGCCATCCTGTACGGTTTAGAAGCGGAGCTCCAACAACGTTTTGAGCACCACGACCCGTTCGAGATCATTAAGGAGCTCAGGCTAATTTTTGAGACTCGCGCGGCCATGGAGAGCTATGAGGCCTCCGAGAAGTTCTTTAACTGTAAGATGGAAGAAGGAAGCTCCGTTAGCGAGCACGTGCTCACCATGTCTGGGTACGCAAAGAAGCTCCAAGAGTTGGGAATATCAATTCCTAATGAATTGGGGATTCACCGTCTCCTTCAATCACTGCCACCAAGTTACAAGAACTTTGTGATGAACTACAACATGCACTGCATGAACAAGACGTTGCCTGAACTGTCGTCCATGCTAAAAACTGCTGAAGTGGAGATCAAGAAGGAGCAACAAGTGTTGATGGTCAATAAGACCACCAACTTCAAGAAACGGGGCAAGCCTAAGAACAAGGGCAATTTCAAGAAGGACGGCAAGAAAGCTGCCGCACCTGCTAAGAAGCCTAAGGCTGGTCCTAAACCTGAAACTGAGTGCTTCTACTGCAAGGGAGCTGGTCACTGGAAGCGTAACTGCCCCAAGTACCTGGCAGATCTGAAGAACGGCAACATCAAGAAGAAAGGTATATTTGATATATGTGTTATAGATGTGTATCTTACTAGTAATCGTAGTAGTGCCTGGGTATTTGATACTGGTTCGGTTGCTCATATATGTAACTCGAAACAGGAGCTACGGAATAAACGAAGACTGGCAAGAGATGAGGTGACGATGCGCGTTGGAAATGGCTCCAAGGTTGATGTGATCGCCGTCGGCACGCTCCCTCTACATCTACCTTCGGGATTAGTTTTAAATTTAAATAATTGTTATTTGGTGCCTGCGTTAAGCATGAACATTATATCTGGATCCTGTTTATTGCGAGACGGTTACTCTTTTAAGTCTGAGAATAAAGGTTGTTCGATTTATATGAGTAATATCTTTTATGGTAACGCACCTGAGATGAATGGTTTATTCTTGCTGAATCTCGATAGTAGTGATACACATGTTCACAGCATAGATGCTAAACGAATTAAATTAAATGATAATTCTACATACATGTGGCACTGTTGTCTTGGTCACATTGGAGTGAAGCGTATGAAGAAACTCCATTCAGATGGACTTCTTGAATCACTTGATTTTGAATCACTTGAAAGATGTGAAGCATGTCTAATGGGAAAAATGACTAAGACTCCATTCTCTGGTACAATGGAGCGAGCTACAGACTTATTGGAAATAATACATACCGATGTGTGCGGTGCAATGAGTGTAGCATCGCGTGGTGGATATCGTTATGTTCTCACTTTCACGGATGACTTGAGTAGATATGGGTATGTCTACTTCATGAAACATAAGTCCGAAACTTTCGAGAAGTTTAAGGAATTTCAAAGTGAAGTGGAAAATCATCGTAACAAGAAGATTAAGTTTCTGCGTTCTGATCGCGGGGGTGAATATCTGAGTTACGAGTTTGGCTTGCATTTAAAGAAATGTGGAATACTTTCACAGTTGACACCGCCGGGAACACCACAGCGTAATGGTGTGTCCGAACGTCGTAATCGAACTCTCTTAGATATGGTTCGGTTTATGATGTCTCTTACAGATTTACCGTTATCATTTTGGGGCTATGCATTAGAGACAGCCGCATTCACTTTAAATAGGGCACCATATAAATCCGTTGAAACGACACCGTACGAATTGTGGTTTGGTAAGAAACCTAAGTTGTCGTTCCTTAAAGTTTGGGGTTGCGAAGCATATGTAAAGAAGTTGCAACCTGATAAGCTAGAACCCAAAGCGGAGAAATGCGTCTTCATAGGATACTCTAAAGAAACAATTGGGTATACCTTCTATCATAGATCCGAAGGCAAAGTTTTCGTTGCAAAGAATGGATCCTTTCTTGAGAAGGAGTTTCTCTCGAAAGAGGTGACTGGAAGGAAAGTAGAACTCGATGAGGTTATTGAACCTCCTCTTGGATTTGAGAGTAGCGCAGCACCGGAAGATGTTTTTGTGCCGCCTGCACCAATTGGAGAGGAAGCTAATGATAATGATCATGAAACTTCGAACGAAGTTACTACTGAACCTCGCAGGTCAACGGGGGTTTGTACCACTCCTGAGTGGTATGACTCTGCCTTGAACGTCATGTTGGTGGACAACACTGATGACCCTGCGACGTATGAAGAAGCTAAGGTGAGCCCAGATTCCGACAGATGGCTAGAAGCCATGAAATCCGAAATGGGATCCATGTACGAAAACCAAGTGTGGACTTTGGTGGACTTACCGGATGGCCGTAAGGCTGTTGAGAACAAATGGATTTTCAAGATAAAAACAGATGCTGATGGTAATGTTACCGTCTATAAAGCTCGACTTGTCGCGAAAGGGTTCCGACAAATTCAAGGAGTTGACTATGATGAGACTTTCTCACCAGTAGTGAAGCTAAAGTCTGTGAGGATTTTGTTAGCAATTGCTGCATATTTCGATTATGAGATTTGACAAATGGATGTCAAAACGGCGTTCCTTAATGGTGACATTAAGGAAGAGTTGTATATGGTACAACCCAAGGGTTTTGTCGATCCTAAAGATGCTGACAAGGTATGCAAGCTTCAGCGCTCCATTTATGGACTGAAGCAAGCATCCCGGAGTTGGAATCAACGTTTTGATAAAGTAATCAAGAACTTTGGATTTGTACAAACTTATGGAGAAGCTTGTATTTACAAGAAAGTGAGTGGGAGCTCTGTAGCATTCCTAGTACTATATGTAGATGACATATTGTTGATTGGGAATGATATAGAACTTCTTAATAGCGTCAAAACCTATTTGAATAATAGTTTTTCAATGAAGGATCTTGGCGAAGCGGCATACATTCTAGGCATTCAGATTTATAGAGATAGATCAAGACGCCTAATAGGGCTTTCACAAAGTACATACTTGGACAAAGTTCTAAAGAAGTTTAGAATGGAAGATAGCAAGAAAGGGTTCGTGCCCATGTTGTCAGGTAAGACCTTGAGTAAAACTCAAAGTCCAGCTACGGCAGAAGATAGAGAGAAAATGAATAAAATTCCCTATGCCTCGGCCATAGGTTCTATCATGTATGCCATGCTGTGTACAAGACCAGATATAGCACATGCTGTTAGTTTGACTAGCAGATATCAAAGTGATCCTGGAGAGGAACACTGGACAGCGGTCAAGAATATCCTAAAGTACCTAAATAGGACTAAGGATATGGTTCTTTCTTATGGAGGTGATGAACAGCTTGTTGTAAACGGTTACACCGATGCTAGTTGGAAAACCGATCCGGATGACTCAAAGTCACAGTCGGGTTACGTATTTATTTTGAATGGTGCTGCAGTGAGCTAGAGGAGTGCGAAGCAAAGCGTTGTGGCGAAATCTTCAACTGAATCGGAATACATAGCTGCTTCGGAGGCTGCACAAGAAGCCATTTGGATGAAGGAATTCATTACTGAACTCGGCGTGGTTCCCAGTGCGTTGGACCCGATGGCCATCTACTGTGACAACACAGGTGCCATAGCTAATGCGCAAGAGCCAAGGTCACATAGCAAGCTGAAGCACATCAAGCTACGTTTCCACGCTATTCGCGAGTATGTCCGAGATGGTGACATAAAGATTTGCAAAGAACACACTGATCTGAATGTGGCAGATCCGTTGACTAAACCTCTCCCTAGGGCAAAGCATGACCAACACCAGAACGCCATGGGTGTTCGGTATATTACCATGTAATCTAGATTATTGACTCTAGTGCAAGTGGGAGACTGTTGGAGATATGCCCAAGAGGCAATAATAAAAGTGGTTATTATTATATCTTTGTGTTTATGATGAATGTTTACATCCCATGCTATAATTGTATTATTAGGAAACACTAATACACGTGTGTTTTGTAAACATATAAAAGTCCCTAGTAAGCCTCTTGTTGAACTAGCTTGTTGATTAATTGATGATCATGGTTTCCTGATCATGGACATTAGAATGTGATTAATAACAAGGTCATATCATTAGGAGAATGATGTGATGGACACACACCCATAGTAAGCGTAGCATAAGATCAAGTCATTAAGTTCGTATTGCTGTAAGCTTTCAAACACATAGTAACCTATTCCTTCGACCATGAGGTTATGTTAATCACCATCACTGGATGAATACTTTGATGACATCAAACGCCGCTTTCTAACTGGGTGGTTATAAAAGTGTCATTGGGTATTCTGAAAGTATGTGTTGAAGCTCATGAACCAAGATTGGGATTTGTCCATCCATATGACGGATAGATATGCTCTGGGCCCTCTCGGTGGAATGTCATCTAGTTAGCTTGCAAGCATGTGACTAGGTCACAAGGGATGACATATCACGGAACGAGTAAAGAGTACTTATCGGTAACGAGGTAGAACTAGGTATGGAGATACCGACGATCAAACCTCGGATAAGTATAGTATCGCGAGACAAAGGGAATTAGTTTCGTATGTAAGTGGTTCAATCGATCACGAAGTCATCGTTGAGTATGTGGGAGCCATTATGGATCTCCAGGTCCCGCTGATGGTTATTGATAGGAGATGTGTCTCTTTCATGTCTGCATATTCACGAACCGTAGGGTGACACACTTAAGGTTCGAAGTTGTTTTAAGTAGATATGGAATGTGCGTTGGAGACCGAATGTTGTTCGGAGTCTCGGAATGGATCCGGGACATCACGAGGAGATCCGGAATGGTCCGGAGAATAAGATTCATATATAGGAGATCATTTTATGAGATAGGAAATGTTCCGGAGTGTTTGTATGAGGATTCTAGAAGGTTTCGGAATGTTCCGGAAGGTTCTAGAAGATATCTTGGAGTTTGCTTGAAAATCAAGATAGGGATCAAGGAGTCCTGTTGGGTCAAGATAAGGAGTCATGGGGGAGGAGGATTCCTCCCCACCTCCTCAACCCGCCGGCCCGATAGGAGGGGAGTCCTACAAGGACTCCCCTTCCCTGGCGCGCCCTCCCTTCTTTAAATAGAGGGGCAGGGGCGCCCCCTCCTCCCCTGCTCTCATAATCCCCAATCTCTGCCGCCTCTCTCCTCCACCATCTTCTGCACAGGCATAGGCGAAGCCCTGCAGAATTCTCTACTCCACCACCACCACCACGCCGTCGTGCTGCTGGGATTCCGTGGAGAAGATCTACTACCTCCGCTGCTCGCTGGAACGGGGAGAGGAAGGTCTGCTTCGACTCCGCACGTGTGACCGACTGCGGAAGCGCTGCCGAATCGTGGCGCCGGAAGGATCGTCTACTTGACCGAAGGCGGAAGCGCTGCTGGAACGTGACGCCGGAAGGATCGTCCACACGATCTTGAGATCGGCAAGTGATCGACTACATCAACCACGAGATCTAATCTCGTTAACGCTTTTGGATCTACGAGGGTTAGTTCCCATCTATCTCGTTGCTCATGTCTAATAGATTAGATCTTGGCTTTTATCTAGATTAGATCTAGGTTTTGTTCGTTCTTGCGGTAGAATTTTTTTGTTTTCCATGCTACGAACCCATCAGTGGTATTAGAGCCGTATCTATGCGTAGATCTGTTGCACGAGTAGAACACAATGTTTTTGTGGGCGTTGATGCTTTTGTTGTCGGTGTCTTAGCGTGTACTTTGCATCTTGCGGCATGGTGGGATGAAGCAGCTCGGGCTAACATTACATGTCATCGCACATGAGACTTGCTCCACGCTTGACGTGCAACTTGTTTTGCACAAGTGGCTTTGCGGGTGTCTGTCTCTCCCACCATAGTTAAGATTCGATTTACAATGAGCATCTTGACAACACTTGTATCAACGTTGTGGTTCTTGTTCGTAGGTAAGATCGGTCTTATGCGGAAGCCCCAAACCACGTAAAACTTGCAAAGAAAATTAGAGGCGTCTAACATGTTTTTGCAGGGGTTTTCTGATGTGATATGGCCATCATGTGATTGTGATTGTATTTAATGTATGCAATGATCCTTGTTGTAATATGGCAACGGGCAGGAGCCTAATGGTTGTCTTTAATTTAGTTAAGACCTGCGTGTCTATTCATCTTGTAATAGCTTTATTCCAAGTAGTTGTAATAGTTGTTGGCGATGATGGACAACCATGAAGCGGCGCCACTGACCTTGACGCAATGCTGGTGATGATGGAGATCATGTTCGTGCTTTGGAGATGGAGATCAAAGGCGCGAGAAGAAAAGGCCATATCATATCACACTTATTATGAATTGCCTGTGATGTTAATCCTTTATGCATCTTGTATTGCTTAGATCGCGACGGTAGCATTATAAGATGATCCCTCTCACTAAATTTTCAAGTAATAAAGTGTTCACCCTTAGTTGGCACCGTTGCTAAGACTCGTCGTTTCGAAGCATCTCGTGATGATCGGATGTGATAGATTCTACGTGTGCATACAACGGGTGCAAGCCAGATTTGCACATGCGGAAACTAAGGTTGTCTTGACGAGCCTAGCATGTACAGACATGGTCTCGGAACACGGAATACCGAAAGGTAGAGCATGAGTCATATAAATGATATGATGAACATGAAGATTGTTCGCCGATGAAACTACATCTTCTCTCGTGAAGATCTGACTTGGTGTAGTGGACTTGGTTCGTGTAATCACTAAGACAATGTGAGGGATGTTGTTTTGAGTGGGAGTTCACCTAGTTAGTTTAATAATTAAATTTGAACTCAATTTGTCATAAACTTAGTCTAAACTACTTGCAAATTGTTGTAGATTATGGCGACCCCCTCCATCAATTTCAATGCGTTCCTAGAGAAAGAAAAACTTAAGAACAATGGAAGCAATTTCACGGACTGGTTCCGTGGACTGAAGATCGTCCTCAGGGCTGGTCAGTTGACCTATGTGCTCGATGCACCGCTAGGTGACCCACCTGCAGATAATGCCACCGATGACGAAAAGAATGTTTTCGCCACTCGGAAGAATCATTACTCCACAGTTCAGTGTGCCATCCTGTACGGTTTAGAAGCGGAGCTCCAACAACGTTTTGAGCACCACGACCCGTTCGAGATCATTAAGGAGCTCAGGCTAATTTTTGAGACTCGCGGGTATGGCTCGCCTCCATGGATCTGGATTGGCGCAGTCGCAGGTGGTGGTGGCCCGGGTGGTGGTGGAGGTGCTCCATGAGCCACAACGCCTAGGGTAGCTCCATAGCCCTGGTTTATCGTGTCATGATTCATCTAGGCCAGGCCTTCATGGAGTTTGAGGAACTCGCGGAAATCCATCAGAAGGTGGCTGGACTTTTTCTTGCCATTGTGCTTGTCGATGTAGAAGTGTATGTTGGATGGTCTGGACAGCTTGTCCTGGATAGATGTTCTAGGTTCCTCGTCGTGAGTGCTGTGTTGCCACACTTGCGTGGTTTTTCCGCTATCGCGGTATCTGCTGTTGCGGTTGTTGTCGTCACGTTTGTCAGCGTAGCTAGCCGCGACCATGTCGAACTCCTCGCGGTCCTCGTAATCGTGCATTTGACGTTTTCCATGGTGATCGCATCTGCGGCCAAGGTCGTCGTCATCATCGAAGTGGACATAGTTTTTTACCGAGTCCTCTCCATCGGCCCACCTGTTCGCAATCTCCATCAAGTGGTCGATTGTCTTGGGCTTCGAGCACCCCAGCTCCTCCCTGAGCTCTCTGCGGCGCACGCCGCCATTGAACTCGTCGATTGCATGATCCTCGGAGATGTCCTCTGCAATTTTTTTGATGATGGACCATCTCTGGATGTATGAGCGCAGCGACTCACCAGTTCTGGTAGCAGCCTCTTAATTATTTGATTGATGCGGGCCTTTTGTAAGTGCCCCTGAAATTTCGCATGAAGCTATAGACTAGCTCTTCCCAGCTGCGAATTGATCCGCGCGGGAGGTTGTTGAGCCACGCACGGGCGACACCTTGCAGCTGTAGCTAGAGGCATTGCATTGCCGTGCTCATGGTTCCCCCGTGCAGCCTGACAGAGGAAATGTGATCCTCCAGGCAGATCTTCGGGTCCTGCAGGCCGTCGAATTTTGGGTTCTCTGATGGGAGTTTGAACCCCTTTGGCATTCGCTTCTGCCTAATGGCTCTGCTGAAGAGCTGGCGCCGCAGAGCTCTATCCCATCATCTTCCGAGTCAGTTGAACGGGCATGCCTCGCACACATCTTGTCGGCCTTGCGCTGCGTGATGTCACCATGCGCGTCGTAGTCGTAGTCGTGCCACCATGAGCGGCGTTGTCGTGACAAGTCGTGGTTGTCATTGCTAGAGGAGGGGGAAGAGTAGCATTTGGCTAGAGCCTTGTTTTTCTTCAGCTCTGGTGCTAGATCCTTGATGAGAGCAGCTTTGACTAACCCCGGGCCCACGATCGTAGATCGGTGCATGGCGACCCGCAGGTCCCCAGCCGGTGGCTGGTTGTTGAGGAGGTACATGGTGGCCGCTGTCACCGCTGCCTATGGTGTCTTCGAGAGCACATTGCCCCGCGTATCCACCATCATGGATGAGAATTCGAGGACTTGCGTTGCCTCCTCTCGCTCCTTATCGGTGAGGTGGGCTAGTCGAGAACGTCTCTTGGAGGTTATATGATCGTTGCCCTTGGAGGAGGATCCTCCCATGGAAGAGAGCTGAGCTTGCCGAAGGCTCGACTCATCCATCGCCCTCCTGCGCGCATCGAGCTGGGCGATTACTTGTTGCTAGCGCTTGAATTCTTCCTTGAGCAGCCAGTGGTAACCCATCAGCATGTCTTGCGATGAGTTTGGTGGCAGGGGATTGCCCCACAGGGCTTCTCAACAGCGAGCCTACTCGGCGTCATTGAGCTTGATCAGCACGCGCTCTTGGTTATGTTCATTTGCAGTGAGATGCAGATGGCCTTCTGTCCCGTTGTTGGTGGGTGCTCCGTTAGGGGGATCACCGTTCATGACTGGGATACCACCGCTGGTACCGGTGTTATCCCGAGTGCCACCGTTCGTGCCGGTGTTGACGATGATGCACATGTAATGTTTGGGGAAGCTGGTGCTTCCGCAACTTTCAGATCCGGAGCTGTAGGCTCCATCCTCTATGGCCAGATCGCCCAGATCGGATTCGCGACTGTTGTCGCTATCCGTATTCCCGACTACTATCGGGGCGTTGAGTTCGCTCAGGGTGCCGATCGGTGGTGGAAACGATGATGCTGGAGCAATCGCGGGAACCTTCGGCTGATCAGGGAGGTGAAGTGTGCCTAGTTGACCAACTTGGAAGCGTAAGCTTCCGATCGCCAGGCCGATCCCATCGCCCACGGACTCAAAATCTAGGCGAGTGGCTGGCGTGTGCATGGTGAAGTCGAAGGCACCAAAGAGGAGGCGAATCTCCGTTGTTACAAAGTTGTAGATTGCAGTTGATGGGGCCGAGGAAGCTACAACATCAACACTCCCTTTTCCCACAGACGGCGCCAATTGACGAGGGTTTAACTCGTTAGTGCCCATTGTTATGGACTTGGGTTTTGGAGAACAGGGGAGCGTTGGAGGCATCAATCGGCTAGAAAACAAGCTCACATGGACACAAGGTTTACCTAGGTTCATGCCTCGTAGAGGACCCTACTCCTTCTTGTTTGCTCTTGGAATTATCGAGGAAGTCGAAAGTTACAGGGGTGCGCAGATGCAATCTGGCGATGGTGTGGAAACTAGGGTTATGATTGTCCTCCTCGCCACCCCCTCCTAGCCTTTATATAGATAGGCTAGGTCTCGGGATAGCAGGTCAAGTCGGTTACAATTTAGGGTTTTCCCTTTGAACTTTCTAACTTGAGCTCGCCGTGGGCCGCAAGCAGTCGGAGTCTCCTTTGTCCACCTGAATCTTTGATTGGGCCCTAGTAACATTGTGGGCTTCTGCTAGACTGGACCGTATATGCCAAACTTGAGTACCTGTAAGGTATGCCCATGTCAGTAAGTGAGCACATACTCAAAATGTCTGGGTACGCCGATAAGCTTGTGTCTTTGGGAATAATGATTCCATTGACTTAGGCATTTATCATGTTCTCCAATCTATGCCACCAAGATACAAGATCTTCGTAATGAACTATAACATGCAGGGCATGGAGAAGACTCTCCCCGAGCTTCTGTCAATGCTTAAGACTGCTGAAGTGGAAATTAGGAAAGAATATCAAGTGTTGATGATCAATAGGACCACCTGTTTCAAGAAAGACAAGAAGGGTAAATAGAAGGGTAAATTCAAGAAGGGTGACAAATATGTTGCTGCGCCTAAGAAGAAGACCCGGTTGGCCCTAAGTCTGATATTGAGTGCTACTATTGTAAGGGGACTGGCCACTAGAAGTGTAACTGCCTCAAATATTTGGTAGACAAGAAGGCCGGTAAGATGAACAAAGGTATATTTGATATACATGTTATTGATGTGTACTTGAATAGTACTCACAGTAGCACCTGGGTATTTGATACTAGATCGGTTGCTAATATATGGAACTCGAATCAGGGGCTATGGAACATGCGACCACTAGCAAGGGATGAGGTCACGATGTGTGTCGGCAATGGATCAAGAGTTGATGTGATCGCCGTCGGAACGTTGCCTCTCCATTTACCGTGTAGATTAGTTTTAAACCTAAATAATTGTATCAGAACAAGGAAATTTGATATATCATTTCAGGTTCGACACGATGGAGATTCATGGAGTGCATAGGGGTCACATGGGCATCCCGGTCCCTCTGCTGATCATTAATATGGATCATGTCTATAGCATTCATGAACAATATGTAAACACGCTTAAGGGCGATACGATGCTTGGAGATCCTTCTGCGAGGTGGAATCATAGAAGAGAGAGAAATCGGAATCATTCCGGAGAGATTCGAAGTTGTTCATAGAGAAAAGGAAAGGAAAAGGCCGAAAGGTGTTTCAGATAAATGGCAATTTAATATATGCATTTATTATATGTTAATTATGAATTAATATATTATAAATAAATATTTAAATTTAAATTTATAAAGTGACTTTCTGATTAGGCCAAAATCCAGGAGGAAATTGGCCCAGAAGAAAGCCATAGGAAAAGACAAGAAAAACAGCAGAGAAAAAGATAGAAACAACCCACGTGGGCGGCAGATAATTTCTGTTGCACGGGGCGGACTGCAGCTGCTGGCTGCCGACACGGGCCGCTCAACCCCCTGGCCCATGTGGGCGCGTGGGAGGGAGCTGGCTACCGCTCGGGCAGGCCAAGCATTCTAGCGGGCCGCCCGCATGTGTTGCTGGTGGTGGCTATGGCTGGTGGCTGTTGGGCTAGGATGGTTTGGCCCATCCAGCTGCTGCCCATTTTTCGGCCCCTTTTCTTTTATGAATAGTCCCACATGGCTCTCCTAAAGGGGAGGGTACACCTCCCTTCCTCTATATAAAGGGGTTCCCATGGGTGGGATAAAAACACAACATAGAATAAGATATTCTCTAAGGTTAGAATATCACTCCCTCTCTCTCTAGTTGCCTTCGCCGTGGCACAGTCCCAAGTAAGAACTATACTCATAAAGGCAATGCATGTGTGGCATGCCGTTGTGCTGTAGGGATTCCACCAGGAGGTCTACTTCCGCAACCCCCACAGGGATCAAGGAGTTCAGGAGTCGTTGTATTGCACCGTATGTATGTGATAACTCGGGGGAGCCGCACTTGTAGCGACTGAGCCATAGTACAAGGACCTGGACAAGGGGTGATGTGCGATGAGCTTCATGACCTTGAGGTCAGACAGGTACAACTACATCACCCATGCTCCTGTATGAGCATAACGCTCTCTCGGTCTTCAAGGGTACGTTACTACTATCTTAAGGGAATGTGCCCTGAGAGGCAATAATAAAGTTATTATTATCGTATTCCAAGTATATGATAAATGTTTATTTTGCATGCTATAATTGTATTGATTGGCAAGGTTAATACATTTGTGTTTAATAATCAAATAAAGGGTTCCTAGTTATGCCTCTCTTATAAACTATCTCATTGATTAACAAGATGATCAAGGTTTCCTGATCATGGACATTGGATGTTGTTAATAACGAGGTCACAACATTGGTGGGATGATGTGATGAGCATTCATCTGAAGTATAGCAATATGATCAAATTCATTGTGTTTAAAGTGCTATAACAACATATGAAGTAACCTTAGTCCTTAGACCATGAGATCATGTCAACCACTAACACTAGAAGAGTATGTAACCTGATAACATCAAACGTCACACCGTAACAGGGTGACTATAAAGGTGGGTTCAAATACTCTGAAGGTGTTATGTAGAGGCTCATGGATCAAGAGTGGGATGTGTCCATCCCGATGACAAATAGATTTACTGTAGGTCCTATCGGTGATATCACATTGAGATAGCTTGCAAGCAAGTGATGTGATCACTAGAATGTTATATCACGAGAACTAGAAGAGAGTGCATGTCGGTAAAGAGATCAAACTAGGTATAGAGATACCAATGATTGAATCTCGGACATGTAATATATCACGAGACAAAGGGATTTATCGACTTACTAACGTTAAAGGTTCTCACGATCACAGAAGTCATCGTTGAATGTGTAGGAGTCAGTATGGATCTCCAGGTCCTGCTACTGATTATTGATCGGAGAAGGGTCTCGATCATGTCTGCATTATTTGCAAACCGTAGGGTGACACACTTAAGGGATAGCGACACCATTTGGAGCAAATGTGTTCCAAAGAAAAGAATTGTAAAGCGCTGGAATTATTTCAATGGACACCGGAATTGTTTCGGGTGAAATTGCTGAAACTGGTTTTGCATGTGATATTGAAATGTTGCATGTGTTTTATGTGAATGTTTGTTAATTAAAGTAATTAAAAAAATTCAGAATAAAATAAATAAAATAGTTTTAGTTAATGAGAGTTGCATTAATTTTGGTGGAAAATTATTAATGCATGTGAGTGGAGGCATGTTTATGTGAGTGGAGCATCCACCACATGAATGAGGAAGAGGTGGGGCACCTCCCCTTGGCCGCCAGCCATGGAGAGGGGCTGCCCAATCCCTATAAAAGACCCCCTCTCCTCCTCACAAAGCACCCTCCTTGTGAAGGATCTCTCTCCCCCTCTAGAATTATTCCCCCATGGTCTCGGATTTGCGAGATACATGTTCCTGATGGCTTTTCGTCCGGAAGGAGTTGCTTCTTCCGTTGCATCGTTGGAGCGAGGGGGTGGAGGTTGTTCGGTGGACTGGACGTGTGTGCGATCACACATGCGTTGCTGATTTACGGTGCTAGGACTTCCTCTCGATCTTGAGATCAGCAAGCGAACGACTACATCATCCAAGAGTCCAATCTTGTTACACTTTGTCGATCTTCATGGGTATTGACATGGGTATACCCTACAGGTACTCGAGTTTGGTATATACGGCCTGGATGCGGCAGAAGCCCACGGTGTCGCCAAGGCCTAGGGAGAGAACTCGAGTAGCCTACGGACTCTCGATTGCTTGAAGAACAAGAAGAAGCTAAAGATAGAAAGTTGAAAGGGAAAACCCTAACCTGTAACCGACTCGACCTGCTACCCGAGACCTAGCCTATCTATATAAAGGCTAGGAGGGGGTGGCGAGGAGGACACACGCAACTCTAGTTTCCACAACCCCTGCCAGATTGCATCTGTGCACCATTGTAATCTTCGATTCCTTTGATAATTCCACGAGCAGACAAGCAGGAGTAGGGACCTTTGCGAGGCCTGAACCTGGGTAAATCTTCGAGTCCCCTGTGTGCTTGTTTGCTAGCCGATAGATGTCTGCAATGCTCCCTCCTTCTCCAAAACCCAAGTCCATAACAATGGGCATGGGTGAGTTAAACCCTCGTCAATTGGCGTCGTCTGTGGGAATTGGGAGTGCTGATGTTGCGGCTTCTTCGACCCCATCAACTGCGATCTACAACTCCGCAACATCAGAGATTCGCCAGCTCTTCGGCGCGTTCGACTTCACCGTCCACACGCCGGCCACTCGCCGGCTTTCGAATCCGTAGGCGACGGAATTAGCTTGGCGATCGGGAGCTTCCGCTTCCAAGTTGGTCAAATGGGTGCACTTCGCATGCCTGACCAGCCGACAATACCATCGATTGCCCCAGCATCATGGTTCCCTTTGTCGATCGGCACCCTCAGCGAACTCAACGCCACGGCAACAACTGGGAGTACGGACAATGACAGCAGTCGCGAATCCAATCTGGGAGATCTGGCAACTGAAGATGGACCCTACGGTTCCGGATCTGAAAGTTGTGGGAGCAGCAGCTTCCCCAACCACTTCATGTGTGCCGTCATCAACGCAGGCGACTCCTCCGCCAATCGCGACAACACGGGCAACGGTGGCCACGGAGCCGACCTGCCAAACGGCGGCATACCCAATGTCAGACCACCGCCAAACGGGGGCCCTACCAACGGCGCCCCCGTCAACAATGGAGGGGCAGTCAAACCTCCAACTATAATAAATGAGCAGACCGGCGAACACGTCGTGATCAGGCTCAATGACCTCGAGTGGGCTCGCTGCCGTGAGGCCCTACGGGGCAACCCTTTACCCTACCGCTCCCTGCAAGAACTGCTGATGGGTTACCATTGGCTCCTGAAAGAGGAGTACAAGCGCCAACTGCAAACAATCGCGCAACTCGAGGCACACAAAAAGGCAGCAGACGAATCGAGCCTCCGATGAGCCGGGCTCTCCTCCCACGGAGGATCCTCCTCCAAGTGCAACGAGTACCTCGCTAACAAGAGGCGATATTGACTGGCCCACCTCACTGAGCAGGAGCGTGTAGAAGCCGCAAAGGTCCTCGACTTCGGCTCCATGACGGTGGACTCGCGTGGCAATATGCTACCAAAAACGCCGCGAGCTATTGTAACATCGACCACCATGTACCTCCTCAACAACCAACCGCCAGCTGGAGACCCTCGGGCCGCCATGCACCGATCTACGATCGCATGCTTAGGGTTAATCGAGGCCGCCCTCAACAAGGAGCCAGCACCGGAGCCAAAGAAAGGAAAGGCTCTGGCAAAACGCTATTCCTCGCCCTCATCCAGCGATGACAGTCACGATCTGTCTCGCCGCCGCCGCTCACAGCGACATGACCACGACTACGACGCGCGTGACGATATCACGCAGCGCAAGATTGACAAGTCAAGGGAGCGACGTGCCTGATCGACTGATTCAGAAGACGAGGATGTGGAGCTCTGTGGCGCTAGATGCTTTAGCAGGGCCATCAGGCAAAAGTGAATGCCCAAGGGGTTTAAGCTCCCATCAGAGAACCCGAAATTCGATGGTCTGCAAGACCCGAAAATCTGGTTGGAGGACCACATCTCCTCCGTCGGGCTTCATGGCGGAAGTCAAAGTACGACCATGTAGTGCCTGCAGCTATAGCTGCAGGGCACCGCCCGAGCATGGCTCAACAACCTCCCACGCGGATCCATTCGCAGTTGGGAAGAGCTGGTTTACAGCTTTGTGCGCAACCTCAAGGGCACCTACAAAAGGCCAGTGTCAATCGAAGAGCTGAGGTGCTGCCAGCAAAGATCGGGCGAATCACTACGCTCATACATCCAGAGGTGGTCCATCATCAAGAACTCTGCAGAAAATATCTCGGAGGACCGCGCAATCAACGCATTCAACGGCATCGTTCGCCACATAGAGCTCAAGGAGGAGCTAGGCCACTCGAAGCCCAAGACCATCGACCACCTGATGGAAATCGCAAATCGGTGGGCTGACGGAGAAGATTCGGTGAAGAATCGCGTTCACTCTGACGAGGAAGCAGAACTCGAGCGCAGACGAGACCACCGAAGCAAACGGCGAATGCGCATCTATGATGATCACGACAACGTCAACATGGTCGCAGCCGGCTACGCCGACAGGCGTGACGACAACCGCAACAGCGGCTACCGCAGCGGTGGATACCGCGACTCCGGGAAAACCATGCAAGTATGGCAGCGCCACACTCGTGATGAAGCACCCGCCACGTCCGTTGAAGACAGGCTGTCCGGACCATGCACCGTGCACTTCTACATCGACAAGCATGACGGCAAAAAGAAATCCAGCCTCGTCCTCAAAGGCTGCCGCGAGTTCCTCAAACTCCATGAAGGCATGGCTCGGGTGAATCGCGATGCAGTCAACAGGGGCTACGGAGCCGCCCCAGGCGTGGTGGCCCACGGAGCTCCTCCACCACCACCTAGACCACCTCCAAGCGCGGCCGCACCCGACCAACATCACGGAGGCGAGCCGTACCCATGGGCCATGGGCACCATGATGATCCAAAAGGGTTGCCCCTCCAACCGGGTGCAAAAGGCCATCACACGCCAACTCAATCTGGCAACAAACTCGCCACCATCTACCACTGAGTACCTCAGTGGAAGCGAGTCCCGCAACACCTTGGACAAGCGTGACCATCCGCCCCAAGTACCTCGTCCAGGCCACTGTCCCCTCGTACTCGAGGCACAAATTGGAGGCTTCGACATGAGCCGCATCTTCATGGACGGAGGACGCGGCATCAACCTTATATTTGCGAGTACCTTGCGAGCAATGAGGATCCCTCTGACTTGCTTAGAGGCCTCAGACACAACATTCCACGGCATCGTCCCAGGCAAGGGCGTGTATCCCCTTGGCAAAATCAACCTCGACGTTATCTTCGGCACGCCAAAAAACTTTCGACGCGAGTGCATCGACTTCGAGGTCGTCGACTGGCCCTCACAGTACTACTGCATCCTCGGACATGTCGCGTTCGCTAGGCTCATGGCAGTGCCACACTATGCCTATCTGCAGATGAAAATGCCGGGCCCCAATGGCATCATCACAGTCAACGGGAGCTTCGAGAGGTCCGACAGTTGCGACAAGGAATTCAACAGAATTTCCTAGTCGTTCGGCATGCAGGAAGAACTTGCGAGATTAAAGGAGTCGACAGGGAACAGTCTGCCTCCCCTAAGCCAGCCAAGCTCACCGGACCTATCTTTTGACTCATCGGTGCACACAAAGAAAGTTTACGTCCACCCATCGGATCCTGCCAAGATAGCCCTCATCGCCAACAACTTGAGTCCCGCATAGGAACTCGCGCTCGTCGAATTCCTCCGTGAGCACTGGGAAATCTTCGCCTGGTGTCCCGCGGACATGCTAGGAGTTCCTAGGGAATTCGCCGAGCACGCACTCAATGTCAACCCAGATGCAAGGCTAGTTAAACAAATAATTCAGCGACTGTCCGAACCAAGAGCAAAGGTAGTTGGAATGGAGATCAACACACTCCTTGACACCAAATTTATATGCGAGATCAAGGAAAGCACTTGGCTCGCCAACACGGTGCTAGTACCAAAGAAAGACACGGATATCCTGTGGATGTGCGTGGACTTCACCTCTCTGAATAAGCACTGCCCAAAGGATCACTTCCCGCTACCGCGAATCGACCAGATCATCGACTCCACCACGGGATGTGAGCGCCTCTGCTTCCTCGACGCCTACTCAGGCTACAACCAGATTCTAATGAAGGAGGAAGATCAAGAAAAAACGGCGTTTACAACGCCTTTTGGTGTGTTCTGCTACAACACAATGCCCTTCGGGCTGAAGAACGCAGGAGCCACCTACCAGCGGTGCATGCAGGCTTGCCTCAAGAACCAACTTGGTCGCAACATCCAAGTCTATGTTGACGACATATTAATCAAGACCAAAGAGGAATCTTCACTAATCGACGATTTATGTGAAACCTTCGCCAACCTCGACCGCTACCGGATCAAGCTTAACCCAGACAAATGCGCCTTTGGCGTACCATCTGGGCAATTACTCGGGTACCTTATCTTCGCGAGAGGGATCGAGGCGAACCCGAAGAAAATAAAAGCCATACTGGCCATGGAGAAGCCGAAGAACGTAAGGGGTGTCCAGTAGTTGGCTGGGCGAATCGCGGCGCTCAGTCGATTCATAAGTCGAATGGGCGAAAAGGTGTTGCCGTTCTACCATCTCCTTCGCAAAGCTGACAAGTTCGAGTGGACCAACGAGGCACAGGAAGCATTCGAAGACCTCAAGCGCCTACTGTCCACCTTGTTAGTACTGGTGACCCCACGCGAAAGGGAACCATTGTTGCTGTACATCTCCGCCACCAATCAGGTGGTAAGCACAGTGCTTGTAGTAGAACGAGCCGAGGAAAACAAGGTCCACGGAGTACAACGCCCAGTCTACTACCTCAGAGAGGTACTTACGCAAACAAAACAGCGGTACCCGCACTACCAGAAGCTAGCGTATGGCGTCTTCATGACTGCCCGACGACTGCGCCACTACTTCCAGGAACACCCAATCGTGGTAGTCAACGACGCCCCACTGGGACATATCCTCAATAACCCCGACGCCACTGGGCGAGTCACGCTTTGGGGAATCGAACGGTCTCCACGAGACATCACATACGAAAAGCACGACACAATCAAGTCGCAAGTTCTCCCCGACTTCCTTGTGCACTGGATGGAGAACCAGCTCCCTGAAAAACCAGATATGTCCTACCTCTGGTCAATGCACTTCGACGGATCAAAGCGAAAGGATGGGGTCGACGCAGGTGTCATATAGACATCGCCCTAGGGGGACAAGCTGAAATACATCCTACGAATGCAGTTCACCGCCTCCAACAACGAAGCTGAATATGAGGCCCTACTGCACAGGATGAGGATGGAAAAAGCCTGCGGTGCCAAGAGACTCATAATATATGGTGACTCCAAGCTGGTCGTCAACCAGACAATGCACGAGTGCGATGCACTAAACGACAACATGATCGCCTACCGCGACCTCTACGACACACTCAAAGGGGACTTCGACGGTCGCGAGCTGCGGCACATAGGCCGCAAAAGCAATGAAGTGGCGGACACACTCGCCAACATAGGCTCTACCTGCGCCCCCATACCACCTGGGGTATTTCTCGAGCGCATCTGCGAACGCTCCATCAAGCCAAAGGCCGCAAAGAAGAAAACAAGCACAACAACGGACTCGGGGGCTATGCCACCCAATGAGCCAATGGCACTCGACGACCTGGAACTGGACACATGACTCGAAGTACCAATGAGCATCATGATGATCGAGATATCTTGGACCCAACCATACATTACGTACCTCCTCATCAAGAAGCTACCAGACGATCCGACTGACGCCCGACACATCGCACGGCGCTCCAAGGCATTCACTGTTATCAACGGCGAACTATACAAGCACAGCATCACAGGAGTACTCCAACGATGCGTCTCCACGGCCGATGGAAGAGCTGTTCTCCTCGACATCCATGAGGGGACCTGCGGGCACAACGCTGGCAGTCGCGCCCTCGTCGCCAAAGCTCTATGAGCTAGATTCTACTGGCCTACGGCCATGCAGGACACCAAGGACATCGTCCAAAAATGCAATTCTTGCCAATGATTCGCGGACAAGCCGCATGCACTTGGCGTAGAGCTCCGGCCAATTCCACTGGTCTGGCCCTTCGCTCAATGGGGACTCGACATGGTTGGCAAATTCCCAAGGTCCTCACGAGGAGGCTACGTCTACCTCTTTGTCGCAGTCGACAAATTCACCAAGTGGATTGAGGCCATGCCAGTGACAAACCAATCAGGAGCTAGCGCTGTCAAGTTCTTCGAGTCCATCGTCTACCGCTTCGGAGTGCCACACAACATCATCACAGACAACGGGATGAACTTCACATCTAAGGAGTTCCAAGAATTCTGCGAGAATCTGGGAATCAATGTCAGCTACGCCTCCGTAGCACATCCACAGACCAATGGTCAGGTCGAAAAAGCTAACTGGCTCGTCTGCGGCGGTATGAAGAAGTGACTCCTCAGGCCACTCGAACAGGCCACGGGCTGCTGGCCAGACGAGCTACAATCGGTACTCTAGAGCCTACGCACAACTCCAAACAGCGCTACGGGATACACCCCGCTCTTCATGGTGCACAGGGCTGAAGCGGTGCTACCCGCCGAAGTACGATACACAACACCACGTGTGGTCGCTTACAGCGAGCATGCGTCAACTCTTACACTTGAAGACTCCGTCGACCTCCTTGACGAGGCAAGGGAAATCACCGCAGAAAGATCAATGATCTACCAGCAGAACCTGCGCAACTACCACAGCAGGAGACTACGCCCCAGGTCCTTCGTCGAAGGCGACCTGGTTCTGCGACTGAAGCAACAAGGGAATATCAAGCTTGAGTCCCCATGGGAGGGACCATACGTGATTACAGAAGTAATCCTAGGTGGCCCCTATCGCCTTAAAGATTTAGAGACAGGAGTCGCATACTCCAACCCTTGGAACGTCGCGCAGCTGCGGCGCTTCTACCCTTAGTCATTTCTGTTTTTACATTGAAAATAAGGCTACTCGTCCAAGGCTACTTAGCCACACATTGTACCTCGTACTATCCCGCGAATAAATAAAGCTAAGTGCCCCGAATCTCTGTGTTTTCTTTTATTTTTTGCAAAGTATCCACTCGGGGGCTGCGCCACCCTATATACATCTGTTCTACGAACTAATCGTGATATCCTGAGTAGCTAGAGCATCAATCAAAACCCTTGAAAAATACCAACCCAGTTGCAACACACCTGACAGGCTAGCAAGGGGCTGAGATAATCACAAGTCGGGCTAATGAAAATGAATCGCATAGTGCAACGCACTCACAAAGCATACATGCTAACAAGCTCTTTTATACGTCAATGTTAATCAATTATACACAACATATATATGAACTTTACAACACTGGTACAACTATGTGCTGGGTACGAACCAAACTACTGTTGCAGTAAAGGGACGTTAGTCTGCTACTCGAAGAAGTCAACGATTTCCTCCACTGGGCGATCCACCGCTTGGTAGTGCGGAACCATGTTCCAAGTCGAACCCGCTGGCGGCGCTGGCGGTCCGAGCGCAATTGCTGCGACGTCCACATTAGGACTGTGCACTCGCACCAGCGACAAAGCAGCCTTGGCACCTGCCACCAACTGTTGCCGTACACGCTCGCAGACTGCACTCAAGTCCTGGAATTTGACAAGAAGGCCCAACAGGCTTGACGGGACGACGTCCAGCGGGTACATCATTCGATAAATATTCTTCAGGCATGATTGTGACTTCTTTAGGAAGTGAAGCACCCGCGACGCACGATCCTGCAGGGTCGCCAGTGTGACTGCGCGATCATGATCCACCCAGAAGTATCCACTTGCCTGAAGCTGCTCCTAGGTTAGATCATTCATGCGAATTGCAATCCTATCTTTCTCATCCTACAGATGGTGCGCACTGACAATTGTACCAAGCAAAGGAAAAAGCATGAAGACCAGGAACTACTACGAGTGACTACAAGGAAAAGATAAGGAGGAAGAAAACTAACATTTGAATTGGTCACCCAGTTGCGTCACTTCCCCTAAAAGATATTGTTCTCGGGCGGCGGCCTTCTCCACCTTCGACTTCCATACATCCGCATTACCATGGAGTACGGGGAATTCACGCTCCAACTGCTTCACGCGGTCACGGAATCGCGAGAGTAGAGACAGCTCATCCACCCTTGAGTGTGACGACACCAAGGTTTCATCAAGAGGTGGCGAATCCCGAGGTTCCCTCAACGGATCACTCGATGTGCCCTATCAAAAGTCAAGCAAGGGATAATAAGAAGACTAAGGCGAGGCATAGACAAAAGACTCGAGTGCATTCAAGATTAACAAAAGTATCAGCAGATACACTCGCCAACATGCATGTTCTCGACAAAGGACATAAACTATCTAACTATTACAAGATGCGACTACTGAGGAGCGATTGGCTTTTTTCGACTTCGACTTTGGTTTTGGGGGCCTCATCGAGTCTGTGGCAGTGTCAGATGCCACAGACTTCCCACTGGCCCTGACGTCGCAGCCTTTGCCGCTTTCTTGGCTCGCTGAAGCTCCTCAGAGTACTTCGCAACTATGTTCATTAGCTGCGGGCCGTACTTGCCACAAGCAGTCGCGAAGGGAGCAAAGACTACTTACTGGCCATCAGCGCTGACAGGCATCGCCTTGGAGACCGCTGCAGGATCAACTTCGACTCCATGGGCTTGAACCATTGCGAGTGACATCGAAGCGCCAGCCGCACAGAGCGAGTTCTTGAAGCTTGCAGGGACGCCCCCAGCAAGGGACTCCACCAGCTCGTCTATATTCTCGATGAACTCAGCCTTGGGTGCCAGCTCTTCCCGGAGGCGACTAAGCACGCCCTTGGCCTTGGAGAGCATCCCCTGAATGGCAGCGCTGTGATCCTCGACAGCTGAAATGGCACCCGCCAAGGCATTGTCACGACGGAGTGCCTGAGGGTCAAAGCTCAAACCACTAGCATCAACATAAAACCCAAGCATGGGCACGAAAGTCAACACAAACGACAAATTTGAAAGAAGAAAAACAATGAAAATCCAGACAAGGGAATACTTGAGAGAGCCTTGGCAATCGAGAAAAGCTGTTCCTCGAACAACTTCTCTCTAGCCACGACGGAGGCGCGCATATCCTCTTCGTGATTCCGCGACTCGTCACATGCTACAATTGCCTCATCGCGATTCTTTACCGCCGCGGCAAGCGCCTTCTCAAGGGAAGCGACATCGTGAAGGAGTGCGTTATGCTCAGCTATGAAACAAATAAAGATAGGCTGTCAGCCGGATATATCACAAGGAGGACAAAGAAGAAGCAAGACACTTACTTTCAACTACGCGATGGCGATTATCCAGCATTGCATGCTAGCGACCCATCGCAAGAACTTGCTCCGCTAAGTGAGCGGCTTCCTTCACAATAAGCTGCGACAGAAGAAAATAGCAAAGGATAAGCAGATGATAGAAGATGATACATTCGACTGCAAAAAATAAAGGAAACAAATGCTCCACATACATCATCCTCTAATGACTCCGAAGTTGATTGACGCGCAGTCGTCCGGATAACCATCTGGTTATCCACATTGTGCGGAGAACTCGATGAATTATGGCCGGAGTGGGCTGCCAATGGAGGAGAAGGAGTGCGCTCCGCCACTTTCTTGGCCTTGGAGCTTGCGACTCCAGATTCCTTCAAAAATTCAACATCGCCAGAAGACGACGACGCCGGCTGACTGTAGGGCAAAAACCAACATCAAGGGAATGCAACTCCAAAGAAGAACCAAAAACAAAGCTTCATGTACTTACCAATCAAACTTGTTAAAATCGAAGGTTTGATCCCCCGACTCCGACGACGACTCCTTCGGTAGTCGCATCTTCTTGCGGGAAGATGGCGCCATAGCACTCACATGAGCGACAAGTATCGGCGACGCAGCACCCATAGCTGCACCTCCTGAAGTCGAAGGAGATGCATCCGAACCCTCGCTACAAGAATGCTTGCGAGTGTCCGGACCACTCGACTCAGGGGCTTCCTCCTCCACATCAGATGGGACGGTCGACTCCGACTCGTCCTCTTCCAAGGCTTCACGAGGGATAACCCCCTCAGGGAGAGGGGGCATACAAGGCGATACCGCCCAATCCTGCATACAGAAAACAATTTAGCACAAAGTCAAGAAACAACAAAACAGCAGTCGGCAAACAAAGCTACTGCGTAGCACCACTGTACCTCAGGAGGAGGGTTAGCAGCATCAAATGGAGGAATGTCTAGATCATTAGGAAGCACATCCTTGGCGATGTACTTGGTGACTAGTCGAACCCTTTTATCTACCTCACTCGCGGAAATGCCATCAGCAGATACGCGAGTGACATCGTCCGTGCCAGTCCACTGGAACATAGGGTGGACTCTAGCCTGTAGGGGCTGGACGTGGCGGCGCATCCATGTGCGAATGAGGGTGCAGCCTCCCTCCTCTTTGCCCATGCGACTCTCGAGGTCGCAGACACGCTCGTATAGCACATCTGTCTCCGCGGACTCGCCAGGCATCACTACGTTCTTCCTGGAGCGCCTCCTCTTGCACGACGTCACAGGATCGAAGGACGCGAGTCCGAAGTGGTCTCCGTCGGCCTTCAGGTCACGGATGTAAAACCACTTGTCCCTCCACCCTTGGACGGACGCTGTGAGTTTGATATCAAAGTATGTGGCAGAGGAGTCAACGTGGATACCGCAGCCGCCTACATCGTAGACTACGGAGCCAGACGCCGATTGGCGCTTCAGCTTGAAGAGGCGCTTGAAGAGACCGAAGTGCGGCTCGATGCTGAGCTAGCACTCGCAAAGAGTAATGTAGCAAGCTACATGGAGAATGGAGTTTGGGGACAGCTGATGGAGCTGGAGCCCTAAAAATAGAGAAGGCCCCTGAAGAAAGGATGCAGGGGAAACGAGAGACCGCGGATGATGAACGCTAGCAACATCACCCGAAAACCGGCAGGAGGAGAGGGGATTACCTCGCTACCAGGGACACACGCGTCCTCGACTGCGGAAGACAAAACTCCGTCCTGGCGTAGAATACAAAGCTCTAAAGACTTTATCATGGATGCACGCCACGCGCCATTGGTGACGCGAGTGCCCATACCCTTATTTTTTCTGGCGGCGGTGCTAGTGCCCACAGCGGTGGAGCCACCCTTCTTCTTCGCCGCAACCATCGCGGCGGCAGAATTGGCCGCGGCACCTCCCTTCTTCTTCCCCATTCCATGGTGGCGGTGTGACCGGAGGAAGTAACTAGGAAATATGCAGAGCTGGTCTAGTGCCGCGAAAGAGAGGAACACAAAGGAGCAGCAGCAATGGCAACGGAGGCAAAGGCAAAGAAAGGAAGCAAATGTGAAAATTACCGTCGCCGCATCGCTACTTAACTCCCTGGAAGATGCAATCTAATAGCTAGGAAAAACCCTACTAGACGCGTGGCGTTCATCATGCTCGACACGTGGAGGACCTGAAGCGCGAACCGTCCCCCACTATGCACGGAAATTGAGGAGGCACAGTTAAAATAGAGATTACGCACGCCTCGTCAAATTAGCGTCAGGAAATGGGACCCACCACTCGCCACGTCCTGTCAAACTCGCTCACGCGGGGAACTGAGGTCATCATATCGTCAGCACTGACGTCATCCAAAAGTACGCAGCAAAAGACTTCGACTACTTCAGTCCTTGCTCGAGTCTTCGACTCCACCAAGCACTCCGGGGCTACTCCCATAGGGAGAGCTGGTCGCGCACCCTATGAATTTTCTTTTCTTTTTTACAGGAACAGGCTCAATCAAAGCAAACCCAACCACTCGAATCCACGATTCGATTATGGACATGGGTTACTCCCATAGGGAGCGCCGGAAACAAATTCGACTGAAGCAAGAAACAAAAGACGACAGCAGTCGCAAAAGTTCTTTAGTTCTTGCTTAAGTCTTCGACTCAGCAAAGCACTCGGGGGCTACTCCCATAGGGAGCGCTGGTCGTGCACCCTATGGTTATTTGTACAATGTACTGTGTTGATAACATCCACACTTGAAGCTTATGGCGACACCGTCTCATATTTTTCCCTACAAAGAGACTGCGTCTCCTGGGTCACCCGAATCATCCCCGCGATGACAAAAAAAATCGGATGCCGCGCTTACAGCGTGAAGATAAGACCTGAAAACGCATTTGCTGTGCACTACTAGAAATATATCCGTGCCTACAGGTACGATGAATATGCCTTGACGGACGCATCGAGTGCTCACACCCATATACTGGAGTTCGACTCCTATAAGGCCCCCACGGCTTGAGTCAAATTACACCAGCACTTTTCCAGATTCGAGTCTGGGGACTCGAGTTCGAGTAGATTGCGTTGTTTTACCCTATGGTAGTTAACTGATACTGATACATCGGTTAAATCTGGCACACACATCAACAATCCCTATGACACGAGCAAAGCAATCGAAAAACATACTCATTCATGCACTTGAAAGGCTCCATAAAGTCTCCAGTAGAATCTGCGATCCCACTGGACACTCGGGGGCTACTGACATGGGTATACCCTACAGGTACTCGAGTTTGGTATATACGGCCTCGATACGGCAGAAGCCCATGGTGTCGCCAAGGCCCAAGGAGAGAACTCGAGTAGCCTACGAACTCTCAATTGCTTGAAGAACAAGAAGAAGCTAAAGATAGAAAGTTCAAAGGGAAAAACCCTAACCTGTAACCGACTCGACCTGCTACCCGAGACCTAGCCTATCTATATAAAGGCTAGGAGGGGGCAGCGAGGAGGACACACGCAACCCTAGTTTCCACAAGCCCCGCCAGATTGCATCTGCGCACCATTGCAATCTTCGATTCCTTTGATAATTCCACGAGCAGACAAGCAGGAGTAGGGACCTCTGCGAGGCCTGAACCTGGGTCAATCTTCGAGTCCCTTGTGTGCTTGTTTGCTAGCCGATAGATGTCTCCAGTGCTCCCTCCTTCTCCAAAACCCAAGTCCATAACAATGGGCATTGATGAGTTAAACCCTCGTCAGGTATGTTCTCTATGGATGTATATCCATCCGTTGCTTGTATCTAGGTAGATAGATCTTGGTGCTTAGTAGTTCCCATCGTAGGAATTTTTTGTTTTCTATGCTGCGAACCCAACAGTGGTATCAGAGCCTAATCTATGCATAGATGCTTTGCACGGGTAGTACACATAAGAGTATGTGGGCGATGATGATCATGTTATTGCAGCTTATATGTATTTTGGATATTGGTGGCATAGTGGGATGAAGCGGCCCGGACTAACTTTACATGTCCTCGCACATGAGACCTGTTCCACGCTTGACATGCAACTACTTTTGCATAAGTGGCTAGCGGGTGTCTGTCTCTCCTACTATAGTCAATATCTGATTTACAATGAGTTGCTAATAATTTAGTTATCATGATTGTGGTTCCATGTTTGTTGGTAAGACCGATTCTATCTTCGAAAGCCCTAAGCCACGCAAAACTTGCAATTGATAAATTAGAAGCATCTAGTTTAGATTGTTGCTAGGCTAGTCTCATGATATGGTAATGTTATGATTTGAAGTATAGTTGATACTCTCGGAAATTACTTCATACCCAACGTGTAAGTTCCATAGACCTTGGCCTTACACACAAAGGAATGATAAAGATCATACCACGATGCACATGATAGTGATCAAGTGCAAGAACCATATCATTTTACTTTATGCATATGATGTTTGCATCTTATATTGCTTGTTTGGCGTTTTAGTAGCATTATAAGATGATCCCTCATTTAGATATCAAGATAAAATGTGTTCTTCCTTAAGTATGCACCGTTAAGGAAGTCCGTTGTTTCAAGACATCATGTGATGATCTGGTGTTTTTGACTCCTACGCTTTCATACAACGGGTGTAAGACAGTTTTACACACGCGAGTACTAAGGTTCTTACTTGGCGAGCCTAGCATGTATAGACATGGCCTCGTTACATGGACCGAAAGTTTAAGGATGAGTCATATGGTAGATATGATGCCCATACAGATGCTCGCCTTTGAAGATACACCGACTCACATGATGATCGCACTTGGTGTAGTGGATTTGGTTCATGTAATCACCAAAAATACACGAGGGATGTTGTTTTTAGTGGGAGTTCATTCATAATTTAGATTAGTTGAACTCGATCTATCATAAATTTAGTCTAAATAAACTCTACCAATTCTATTGTAGATGGCACCACCTGCTTTTAATTTCAATGTGTTCATGGAGAAAGAAAAAACTCGCGACGAATGGTAGCAACTTTACCAACTAGGCCTTGAATCTGAGGATTCTCCTCACTGCTGCACAAAATAAATATGTGCTAGAAGCGCCGCTAGGCCCCCACCAGCTCCTGATGCCCCTGATGAAGAAAATAATGTCTATTTGACTCATCAGGAAGTTGACAATTTAGTTCATTGTGGCATACTATATGGGCTAGAGCCAGAACTTCGAAAACATTTCTGAAATGGCAATGCCTTTGATACCATGGGTGAATTGAAAATGATTTTCGATACCCATGCTGCCGTAGAGAGTTATGATGCTTCTAAAGTGTTCTTTTGCTGCATGATGGAAGAGAATAGCTCTGTTAGTGAGCACCGTACTCAAATTGTCTGGGTACATCGATAAGCTTGTGTCCCTGGGAATAATGACTCCCATTGACTTAGGCATACATCATGTTCTCCAATCTTTGCCACCTAGCTAAAAGAGCTTCGTGATGAACTATAACGTGTAGGGCATGAAGAAGTCTCTTCTCGAGCTTCTATCAATGCTTAAGACTGCAGAAGTGGAGATCAGGAAAGAGCATCAAGTGTTGATGATCAATAAGACCACTGGTTTCAAGAAAGACAAGAAGGGTAAACAAAAGGGAAAGAAGGGTGGAAAATCTGTTGCTGTGCCTGAAAAGAAATCTCGGGCTGGTCTTAAGTCTGATATGGAGTGCTATTATTGCAAGGGGACTGGCCATTGGAAGCGCAACTGCCCCAAGTATTTGGCGGACAAGAAGGCCGGCAAGGCAAACAAAGGTATATGTGATATACATGTTATTGATGTGCTCTTGACTAGTACTCGTAGTAGCCCCTGGGTGTTTGATACTATATCGGTTGCTAATATATGTAACTCGAATCAGGGGCTGCGGAACAAGCGACAACTAGCAAGGGATGAGGTCACGATGCGTGTCGGCAATGGATGAAGAGTTGATGGGATCGCCATTAGAACGCTGCCTCTCCATATGCCGTCGGGATTAGTTATAAATCCAAATAATTGTAATTTGGTGCCTGCACTAAGAATGAACATTGTACCCGGATCATGTTTATTGCAAGACGGATATTCCTTTAAATCTATAAACAATGGTTGTTCAATTTATATGAATAATATCTTTTATGGTCATGCACCTGTGATGAATGATTTATTTATTTTGAATCTCAATAGTAGTAATACACATATTCATAATGTAGATTCCAAAAGGATTACATTAATGATGACATATCCACATATATGAGACACTGCCGTCTAGGTCATATTGGCATAAAACGCATGAAGAAGCTCCATTCTGATGGACTTTTGGACTCACTTGATTTTGAATCATTTGATACATGTGAGCCATGCCTTATGGGAAAGATGACTAGAACCCCATTTTCCGGTACAATGGAACAAGCGCCATATTTGTTGGAAATCATACATACTGATGTATGTGGTCCAAAGAGTGTCGGCGCGAGGAGGATATCATTATTTTGTTACTTCCAAGGATGATTTTAGTAGATATGGATATATCTATTTGATGAAACACAAGTCTGAAACCTTTGAAAGTTCAAAAAAATTCAGAGTGAAGTGGAAAATCATCGTAATAGAAAGATTAAATTTCCGCAGTCTAATTGCAAAGGTGAATATCTAAGTTACGAGGTTGGCACACACATGAGAGAGACTGGAATAGTTTCACAACTCACGTCTGCTAGAACACCATAGGGTAATGGTGTATCGGAGCGTCGTAATTGTACCTTATTGGATATGGTTCGATCTATGATGTCTCTAACTGACTTTCCACTTTTGTTTTGGGGTTATGCACTGGAAAACGCTGCATTCACTTTAAATAGGGCACCGTCTAAATCTGTTGAAACAACATTGTATGTATTATGATTTGGAAACAAACCTAAGCTATCATTTCTAAAAGTTTAGGGATGCGATGTTTATGTGAAGAAACTTCAACCTAATAAACCTGAACACAAAGAGAGAAAAATGCGTCTTCATAGGATACCCTAAAGAAACAATTGGTTATTCCTTCTATCATAGATCTAGGGGTAAGGTTTTTATTGCCAAGAATAGAGAAGGAGTTTCTTGCGAAAGGTGTGAGTAGTCGGAAGGTAGAACTCAGAGAGGTTATTAAACCTTCTCTTCATGAAACAGCGAGTGGTGCAGCGTCAGAAATTTTTCCGGAGTTGACTTTACTAAATGAAGAAGGAACTAGTGATAAAGATCATGAAACTCCGAAAGAGGACACTACCAAACCTCGTAGGTCAAACAGCACACGTGCAGCTCCTGAACTGTATGGAAATCCTGTCATGAATTTCATGGTTGATGGAATAGATGACCCTGTGACGTATGAAGAAGCAATGATGAGCCTAGATTCCAACAAATGGCTAGAGTCCATGCAATCCGAGATGGAATCCATGTAAGAAAACCAGGTTTGGACCTTGGTGGACATTACCTCATGACCGAAAGGTCATTGATAATAAATAGATTTTCAAAAGGAAAACTAACGTTGATGGTAATGTGACCATTTGTAAGGCTCGACTTTTCGCAAAGGGGTTTCGACAAATTCAAGGAGTTGACTACAGTGATAATTTTTCTCCCGTAGCGATGCTAAAGTCGGTTAGGATTATGTTAGCAATTGTTGCATATTTCGATTATGAAATTTGCCAGATGGATGTCAAAACCGTGTTCCTCAATGGTAATATTGAAAAAGAATTGTATATGATACAACCAAAGGGTTTTGTCTATCCTAAGGATGCTAACAAGGTATGCAAACTTCAGTGATCCATCTATGGACTGAAGCAAACCTCCTAGAGTTGGAATCTCCGCTTTGATGAGGTGATCAAAGAGTTTGGATTTGTCCAAACTTACGGAGAAACTTGTATTTACAAGAAAGTGAGTGTGAGCTCTGTGGAATTTCTAACACTATATGTGGAGGACATATTATTGATTGGAAATGATATCGATCTTTTAAATAGTGTTAAAAGTTATCTAAACACCAATTTTTCGATGAAGGACCTTGGTGAAGCAGCATACATACTACGCATCAAGATCTATAGAGATAGATCAAGACACCTAATTGGGCTATCACAAAGTACATATCTTGATAAGATTTTAAAGAAGTTTAAAATGGACGAAAGTAAGAAACGGTTCTTTCCTATGTTGCAAGGCAAGACATTGAGTAAGACTCAAAGTTTGGCTACGGTGGAAGAAAGAGAGATAATGGATAAGATACCCTATGCCTTAGCCATAGGCTCTATAATGTATGCCATGCTATATACAAGACTGGATGCGGCACATGCTATTAGTTTGACTAGAAGGTACCAATCTAATCCAGGTTCAGAACCCTGGATAGTGGTCAAGAATATCCTTAAGTACTTAAGGACTAAAGATATGTTTCTCGTGTACGGAGGTGAAGAAGAGCTCATCGTTAAGTGTTATGTTGATGCTAGCTTTGACACCGATATGGATGACTCTAAGTCTCAATCCGGATACATATTTCTCATGAATGGAGCAACAGTTAGTTGGAGGAGCTACAAACAACATGTGGTAGCAGGATAAACAACAGAGGCAGAATATGTTACTACTTCAGAAGCGGCGCAGAAAGCGGTTTGGATGAAGGATTTCATAACTGAACCAGGTGTGGTTCCTAGTGCGTTGGACCCAATGGTGATCTATTGTGACAACAATGGAGCCAGCCAATGCTAAAGAACCAAGGTCTCACAAGAATTCCAAACATATCAAGCACCGATTTCACTCCATCCATGAGCATGTCAAGGATGGAGATATAAAGATTTATAAAGTACATATGAATCTGAATGTAGAAGATCCGTTAACTAAAACTCTCCCTAGGGCAAAACATGATCAACACCAGAACTCCATGTGTGTTAGATTTATCACTATGTAAACTACATTATTCTCTCTAGTGCAAGTGGGAGACTTAAGGGAATATGCTGGAGAGGCAATAATAAAATTGTTATTATCATATTCCAAGTATATGATAGATGTTTATTTTGCATGCTATAATTGTGTTAATTGGAAACATTAATACATGTGTGTTTAACAAACAAATAAAGAGTTCCTAGTTATGCCTCTCAGACAAACTAGCTCGTTGATTAACGATATGATCAAGGTTTCCTAATCATGGACATTGGATGTTGTTAATAACAAGGTCACAACATTGGTGGAATGTTGTGATGAACATTCATCCGAAGTATAGCAATATGATCAAAGTCATTTTGTTTACATTGCTATAACATCATACGAAGTAACTTTAGTCCTTAGACCATGAGATCATGTCAATCACTAACACCGGAAGAGTAACTTGATAACATCAAACGTTACATCATAAAAGGGTGACAATAAAGGTTGGTTCAGATACCCCGAAAGTGTTATGTAGAGGCTCATGGATCAAGAGTGGGATTTGTCCATCCCGTTGATAGAGATATATACTCTGGACCCTCGCAGTGATATCACATTGATGTAGCTTGCAAGCAACTAATAATATCACTAGAATGTTATATCACGGGAACAAGAAAAGAGTACTTGTCGGTAATGAGATCAAAATACGTATGGGGATACCGATGATCGAATCTCGGACATGTAATATATCGCAAGACAAAAGTATTTAGTTACAAACATTAAAGGTTCTCATGATCACTGAAGTCATCGTTGAATATGTGGGAGTCAATACAGATCTTCAGGTCCCGCTGCTGATTATTGATCGGAGAGGGGTCTCGATCGTGCATTATTCGTGAACTGTAGGGTGACACACTTAAGGGATACCGACACCATTTGGAGCAAATATTTTCAGAGAAATATTATGAAAGCACTGAAATTGTTTTGATGGACCCTGGAATTGTTTCGGGTGAAAATGCTGAAACTGGTTCTGCATGTGATATCGAAATGTTGCAGGGGTTTTATGTGATGTTTGTTAATTAAAGTAATTAAAAAAATTCTGAATATAAATAAAAGAGTTTTATTAAATGAGAGTTGCATTAACTTTGGTGGAAATTTAATGCATGTGAGTGGAAGTGTGAGTGGAGGAGTGTTTATGTGAGTGGAAGCTCCACCCACATGAATGAGGAAGAGGTGGGGGCACCTCCTTTGGCTGCTGTCCATGGGAGGGGGCTGCCCCCTCTCTCTATAAAAGGCCTCCTCCTCCTCTCACTTCACACCTCCTCGGAAGGATCTCTCTCCCCCTCTTGTTTATTACCCCATGGCTTAAGATTAGAGAAGTACATGTTCCTGGTGGCTTTGTCTGAAAGGAGTTGCTACTTCCGCTGTATTGCTGGAGCAGTGACGTGGAGGTTGTCGGAGAACCGAACGTGTAAGCGATCACGGATGCGCTGCTGAGTTGTGGTGTTGGACTTCCTCACGATCTTGAGATCGGCAAGTGAATGACTACATCATCCACGAGTTCAATCTCGTAATGCTTTGTCGCTCTTTAAGGGTATGTTCTCTATGGATGTATATCCACCCGTTGATTGTATCTAGGTAGATAGATCTTGGTGCTTAGTTGTTCACATCGTAGGATTTTTTTGTTTTCTATGATGCGAACCCAACAACTTGTTGACTTTCTCCATATATTCCAACTATCTCATTTTCCCTTGTTGATAGTTTTTAATGTATGTGGTGTGTTGGTGTTTTAAGCTCATTAATGTACAATAAGATATATTTGAGCCTTTGGCCATGCTTTCAAGCAAAAATCTTATTGGTATATTCTATGACTTGTTTTTGTTTTAGTTGTGCTCCCTTGCGTTTCTATTTTGTGTGTGCATGTCTCTTAATGAGCATATGTATTTGTGATGTTATCCACCTATAAACTTATGCACATAAGAGAAGATATATCTTTAGTTGATTTTGTTTTCTTAGAGACCACCCTTTTATTTCTTTTTGATTATTTGGTGGCTTCCAAATTTATTTGGCAATGAGTGCTTGTACTTTTGTTTGCATATTCGGGCACTCATATTTGATCTCTCATGCCATGTATTGTTAAATGAGTTTGGAGGACTGAGGATTCCATGGTTGTGCACATTGTTCCCAAATGCAATATTATAATTGGTGCATAATCCTTGGGGAGCTCCTCTAATTCACTTAAGATTGCTCATTTGCCTTCTTTCTCACCTTTTGTGTCTTACATGTTTATGGGGAGTGAGGATTCCATATTTGTGCATGTTGTATTCAAGTACAATTATTATAGTTGTGCACAAATCTTGGGAGCTTCTCTATTTAATTTAAACACTCATTTGATATTATCATAATATCTTATTGTTTTCAATTGGTCAGTTTGGATCCTTCGATTGCTTGCTTCATTTGTTGATGCTTCTTTCCTTTTCTCTTGTTTTTTCATTCTTTGGGTCCTCAATATAGTTTGATTTACTTCCAAGTAATCATCATTGGATATGTTCTAATGCACATCTCTGGAGGAATTCTCACTATATTGGCCGTTTAGAACTTTTCACCCATTTTGGCAATCGATGCCAATGGGGGAAAAGTTTTAGAGGGTATAAGGGAGTTCGTTTATGCTTTGAGTTTGTTCTTCAGCATTTGCTTTTCATGTTATTGCATCTTTGTTGATGCTTTACATGATGAATATATAAAGGAAACTCCACCAACAATAATGGTTGACAATATATGCAATAAAATTCAAGTTCATCACACGTGCATAGATTGTGGGGGAGTTTGGTCTATATATTGTGGGTGTACCAATATCACATACTTGTGTATTATTTGATGTTGGCACAATCGTTTTGTTCATTAAATTCCATATATAAACCTTCTCAAAGGGTTTGTCATCAATTACCAAAATGGGAGAGATTGAAAGTGCACGTGTGCCCCCATGTGTGGTTTTGATAATTAATGACAATCTCTATGGACTAATGGTTGCATTGAGTTACACTTGTAGGAATTGTCCATTGGCAGCGCTTGAACCATGTGTTAGCTTCAAGGTTGAAAGACGAAGAACAATAAGCAATGTCCAAGAGCTTTAGGCCTTTTGGAATCATGTTGAAGAAGAAGAAGAATAAAGAAAATAAGATCGAGAGTGTCTTGAGGAAGATGGAGTTCCTCATGAATATCTTCAAGACATCATCCTAATGGAGTTAGAAGAAATGATGTGCAAGTTCAAGATGCGCCTTCTCTATAAGATCTCATGCTTGAAGATTGCCATCCTAAGTGTTCATGGATCGATGAATACAATCTCAAAGAAGAGGTTTCCCCATTGTGCATGGGGGGAAGTTGCAAGTCTTCGTCAAGCAAGTGTGGCAAGAGCAATCAAGAAAGGTGTTCCATCTTAAGAGGTATAATCTCAAGTGGAATACCCAAGTCAAAGGTATAATCTTGATAGGTTTTCCCTTTTGCCGGTCTCATGTTGATAGTTGGGAGACCGGATTTAGGATAGATAATCGTACTATCAAGTGGAGCTCTCGAGTGAGTAACTCGATCGTATCTTTCAGAGAGAGCTCAAACCTTTGCATACTTAGCATCATGTTTCTTGGTTGTTATTTGTATCTTATCCAAGTGATATTCTAGAGCTTGTGGTAATATTCATAACAAGTTTTAGTTCATCAAAAATAGATTTCCCTTGTATATCTTCTTGCGTTTTTTATCTTGCGGGTTTTCCGGCTCCACACCTTGGGAGATATCTCACATATATAAACTAGATATCCCTTCGTGGTATCTAATATTTGCATTTTTCTTGGATGCTACTTGTTTGTATCTTTCTAACAAAATTGGTTTCAACCTAATCGGAGTTTCTAAGGTCAAGATATTGTGTTTTGTGTATTGGAGGTTTTACTGGTTTCTCTCTTTTCGAGAGGTCAAACCTTTCATATTGTGGTTTATATCCGTGGTTGTACAATGGTTTTTCTCTGCGTTATCTTGTAGCTCTTGTTGTCCTCTTCGAAACGAGTCTGATATCATCAAAATCGGAGTCAGGATGTAAATGTTATTACCGTTTTTGTACCGAGTGTTCGGTAGTACCGAAAATACGGTAATACCGGGATTCACAGAGAAAATGTGTTTGTGATACCCGGGAATCCCAAGGACTCCGATAGTACCGGGTAAAAGTTTGGTAGTAACAGGATTTCCTGACAAAAGTGTGTTTGGGGGACCCGGGAACCCTAGGGATTGTTCGGTAGTACTGGGAATCGCGTGTTTAGGCTGCAATGGTTGGATTTTGGGGGGACCTATTTAAGGGGCCTTCTTCCCCAATGGTTCCCCAACCTTTCTTGCAAGTTTTCTCCTCCATTGTTGACCTTTCCAAATTTGCTATCTCTCAAACCCTCCAATGATTCTTGCATCTTTTTGATGAAAAATAGAGAGGAGATCTAGATCTACATTTCCACCAATCAATATCTCCTCTAAGTGAGGGGAACTGATTGGATCTAGATCTTGGAGTCTTTTGTGGATTTCCTCTTGTGTTCTTCCTCTCTTATTCTCTCAAGAGATTTTGTAGCTTTGGTGGAATTCGGGAGTGAAGGACTTGCTATTGCATTAGGTGCATCGGTTTGAGTTCTCCACGAAGGATTTGGTTGGTGAAATCAAGAAGCTTGTTACTCTTGGGTTCTTGAAACTATAGATAGTTGAGTGGCTTTTGTGGTGAGTTCTTGGAGCCTCCAGTTAAGTTGTGGAGCTCTCCCCAAGTTAGTGGCATTGGTGGTGATTATTGGGAGCCTCCAATTAAGTTGTGGAGATTGCCTCAATCTTGTAGGGGTTTGATGACCGCCCTCAAGTGTCCCATAGTGGATCGGGTGCTTGCTGTGCGGCGGGTGCTCGGGGGCATTGGGTGAGGCCTCTTGTGGCATTGGTGGTCTTAGTACCTCCCACCCCTCCAACGAGACGTACTCCCTTGTAGGGAGGAACTCGGTAAAACATCGTCGTCTCTGCGTGCCTCGATTATCTCTATACCCGAGCTCTTCCTTATGCACTTTACTTTGTGATAGCCTTCGTGCTTGAAGCCATATATCTTGCTATCACATAGTTGCTTGTATTGCTTAGCATAAGTTGTAGGTGCACATAGGTGAACCATATCATATATAGGTTTTGTGCTTGACAAAGTAAACGTTGGTTTTATTCCGCATTTGTTAAGCCTATCTCGTAAAAGTTTTTATCTGCCTATTCACCCCCCTCTAGGCAGCATCTGTGTCCTTTCAACGTGGATGATGTAAACTACCGTTTCTGCAACGTCGCCTGTAGTCAGTTTGCAGAGCTACATCGCATTGCTGGAGGAGCGACTTTCATGGAACATTGTTCCCAAGAGAAGGAACACATTGCTGTTCAGTCACTTCAGGAAGTGATGACCAAGTTGTCGCACATTTTCGTTCAATACGATGATGTGCTTCCCTTGTTGGCAGTCAAAGCGGCGGATTCTGATAACCCAGTATCTGGACGACAGGAAGAGTTTTCTAGATAGCTGGTCAGCCTAGCGCATGTCCACATATCAAATATGGATGATGTGGATTAAAAGGAATAAAGAACTAGCATCTATTTCTAAGATTTCTGCCATTTTTCCTCCCTTGTGTTGAAGAGGTCAGTAGTTCCTGACTGTATTCTTGTTATTGTTCTAGGTGCGCCGGTGATAGTTGTTTCAGGAGATGGTACTCGCTGTGATGGTGCACATAGGTGGTAATTTTTGCTGTCTAGGCCAGATGGTTGCGGTTGGGCTATGGAAGGGCGAAGGTGTGTTTAGGGGAGTGAATCCGGCTGGTTTACCTTTGTATATCGTGTTAGTGGGTCAACTGTTTATTGTGTTGTTTAGGCCGTGTGGTTGTGTGTGAAGTTACATGTTGTCATTTTGTAGTCATCATAATGTTTGTATGAACAAGAATACCAGGTCCTGATGGATTCCCTGCGGAATTTTATCAAACTTTTTGGGCTGTTATTAAAGAGGACTTAATGGCTTTGTTTGCACAGCTGCAAACGGATGAGTTACCTTTATACAAGCTTAACTTTGGTGTGATCACACTCCTCCCAAAGAAAGAAAATCCGATTCAAATCCAATAATACAGGCCAATTTGTCTATTAAATGTTAGTTTTAAAATCTTTACCAAAGTTGCCACAAACCGAATATCTGTGATCGCTCACAAGGTTATTCGCCCTACTCAAATGGCCTTTATGCCGGGGAGACATATCCTAGAAGGGGTAGTTATCTTACATGAAACGATACATGAACTTCATATGAAAAAAATGGATGGTGTTCTTTTCAAAATTGATTTTGAAAAGGCATATGATAAAGTCAAATGGCCTTTCTTACAACAGGTTCTTCGCTTGAAGGGCTTTGATCCTTTATGGTGCAAATGGATTAGTAATTTTATTCAAGGGGGAAGTGTTGGGATTAGAGTGAACAATGATATTGGTCATTTCTTTCAGACAAGAAAAGGGGTTAGACAAGGAGATCCTTTATCTCCTATTCTTTTTAATATTATCGCGGATTTGTTGGCTATTCTTATAGCTAGAGCTAAGGAAGAAGGTCAAGTAGGATCCCTTATTCGTCATTTGGTTGAGGGAGGGATATCTATACTACAATACGCATATGACACGATTCTTTTTATGGAGCATGATATTGCTAAGGCGATTAATATGAAGCTCATTTTGTGTATCTTTGAACAACTATCAGGTCTTAAAAGTAATTTTCACAAAAGTGAACTCTACTGTTTTGGTAATGCAAAGGAGTCTGAACAGCAGTATAGAGATATATTTGGCTGTGAGTTTGGCTCTTTGCCGTTTAAGTACCTGGGGGTACCTATACATCATATAAGGTTAACGAATTCTGAATGGAACTTGGTCGAGAACCGTTTCGAAAAGAAATTGGGATGTTGGCAAGGAAAGTTGCTATCATGCGGGGATAGATTAGTGCTAATCAACTCTGTTTTGACTAGTATGCCTATGTATGCTTTCCTTTCTGTTAATACCAAAGGGTGTTTGGAAATTATTAGATTACTATCGATCACGATTCTTCTGGCAAAGTACTGATCATAGGAAAAAATATGGATTGACTAAATAGAATATTATATGTAGACCGAAGGACCAAGGTGGTCTTGGAATAGAGGTCTTAGAAATCAGAAACATGTGCCTCCTTAGTAAATGGTTATACAAATTACTGTCCGAGGAAGGGGTATGGCAAGAGTTACTTCACAACAAGTACATAAAAACCAAAACTTTATCTCATGCTCATGCCAAACCAACAGATTCCCCCTTCTGGAAAGGCTTAATGGAAGTTAAAGACAGTTTCTTTAACTGAGGGTATTTCAAAGTTGGAAATGGGTTAGGTACTCGTTTTTGGGAAGATGTTTGGTTAGGAGACACATCTTTGGTTCAACAATATCCGTCTCTTTATAATATTGCTCATAGGAAAAATATCTCTGTTCATGATGTTTTATCTCATAATCCTCTAAATATTGGTTTTAAGAGGAATTTAAGTGGGACTAAATGGGATGCATGGCTGCATTTATGTCACAGATTAATTCATTTGAACTTAACTGATGATCCAGACTTTTTTGAATGGAAACTGACCACGGATGGTGTTTTCACTATTAAATCTATGTATGAGGATCTTATGGATGAGCATGAAAGCTTCCCTACCAAATATCTATGGAAATTAAAAATACCTTTAAAGATTAAGATTTTCATGTGGTTCCTCAATAAAAAGGTCTTGTTGACTAAAGATAACCTTATAAGAAGAAATTGGGTAGTGCACGAAATGTTGTTTCTGTGATGGAGACGAAACTATTGAGCATCTCTTCCTTTCTTGCCCCTTTGCAAAAATTATATGGCGCATTGTTTTCTTCTCTTATGATCTTCCGCCTCCGACCAATATTACTAATATGTTTGGGAATTGGTTAAATGGAATGGATAGGACTAACAAAGCTAGAATACGAATTGGGGTATCGGCTTTATGTTGGTCCATTTGGAAATGTCGCAATAATATTATTTTTAACAAGGCTCGAGTTCAATCTTTCTTGCAGGTTATTATCCCGGCGTCCCATTGGATTCAACTTTGGGCTCTTCTTCTCCCGGAGCACCATCGCCCCTGGATGGTTTCTGGATGCAACCGTCTGGTGACGGTCACACAGGATATCTACTGCCAGGCTTCGTGGCGGCATTCTAGTAGATTGAGAGATATCTAGACGCTTTATGCCTCGTGTTTTTAGACCTTTTTCCGTTGGTTGGTGTTTGTATCAACCCTCTCTGATGCTTGAGTTGTAATAAGTGTACTTTGGATTCTATTTTAATAAATGACTGTGTGCATCCTTGGATGCAGAGGCCGGGGCTATAACCCCTTTCCGGAAAAAAAATGTTCTGTCTACCCTATTGTGTATTCAATTCAGTGTTTTGTTTGGAAATATAATAAACTTAGGGTCTGCATCGCCAGGGACACTGTGATTGTAGTTAAATCAGGTTCTGAGAAGGCAAGCGAATACAGGTCTTTCTAATATTTCCAACTACCTCTATTCATCGCACTCTGAATTTTTTCATAGCAGCACCGTTTCTACAGGGCATGGTAAAGTAGATGGATAGTCAACAGACCCAATGGCCCCAGCCAGCAGAACAAAAGGGAAACTGATTAAGTGGAAATTTTGTTCCTAATTTCTGTTCAATCTAATTTTACTGGCCAGAGGTATAGTGTGATAGCTTTGCAAGAATCTGTAAAATCGGATGGTTAGCTGCCCATGTATAACTATATATTTAAACAGTGCTTAATATAAAACAAGTGCTTTTGATCTACTGCTGCTGGATCGAGCTGCATTCTGTTATCAGGTTAGAGACTGGTACGTAGCAGCCTTGAAGATACCATACTTAATGCAGCCGGCCAATTATACATAGACTAATACACTACAAAATAAGATACATACATGATACATGATAGGTAGAGGAGGGTGTAGACAGCTGGGAACACAACTGTATTACAGTGTACACTGATTAGACTGAAACAACACTAACGTTGGTACGAGACAGTCAATGAACGTACTAATACTTCTCGACTGTTTTCTCAAACTCAGTGATCCCCTGGAAGAGTGCAACTAAAACAGCCTCATCTCGACTAGCAACCTAACGAGAGGCCACCAGATTACACGCGTGGTCAATTTCTTCCAGCATGCAACGCCACCCCTTTGCGAGAGCTTTGACCTTTGTTAGAGTATATTATGGCTAGATATATTTGGTAATTTAATATCGTAATCCAATTCTATCTCTATTAGCCTTCTTGCCTCCTAAATCTTCTAGTACTATATAAACAGTCTAAGGACTCACGACGTAATCATCTCTTGCAATATCAATACAGTTAATATTCCGCAATATATCATGGTACCAGAGCGTGTCGCTCCTCGGCCTAGGTTTTAGCCACCGCTTCCGCCATGCCGCCCCTGGCGAGGTCGATCTCCATGATCTTCACCGGGGGCATCACATCTCGTAGCTAGTTTTTCTTCCAATTCCTAGATCAGTTTAGTAGTTCTAGCAAATTTCTTTTTCCTATTAGATCTATTTTTCTTTTAGCCACCAAAAGCATCGTCCACAGCCACATGTCGTTATTGCGCGCCTCTACTTCAACCTCGGCGTCGACTCAACTCCGACAAATCATTGTCAACAATCGTAGCAAGGAGGCTCCGCGCGGCGCTCCAAGGGACGCCTTCACGCGTTGCGTCGGCTGCTCCGTCCTCACGTCGTCTCCACGCCGGCCCGTCTTCGCCAACATCTACCGGGACGCACGTCCCTGAGTACGCGCCTCGCCGTCAACACGAGGTTGCATCTTCATCACCCGTGGTCATCATCGCCAACAACCATCTACACCAACAACATCGTCACATCGTCGTGGCTACCACCGATCGTGGTCATCGTCAACACCAACAAGTTCTTCTCCACGAGCGACGCCGCGCTCATACAAGCGGAAAATACGGGTATAATCCATGAAATCAACTACCGCTACAATTCAATTGCCATCGATAACTACCACCATCGTCTTCGTCCACCATGACCTTGCCTGCCAGAGACGCAGTCACATTTTTATTTGCACAAGTCTGTGCTCATTTTTTCTTCTTGCAGCCACTTTGTTGTCACAATCGCTACTCTGAAGATGCGTGCTGCTGTTCCAGGGAAAAGGAAGCTGAAGAAGGAGGGAAATGAAAGGGGTCACTCGGCTTAGGTGGGCTACAAGTGTATGTGGGCCATGGGCCAAAGGGGTGTCGTGGTGCACTGTTATAAGCACAGGGGTTGTATCGTTCCAAATATTGAGAAATAAAAAAGAGAAAAGAGGTTGTCCTCGTCTCCCCTTTCGTCCTCCCCACTCCTTGCTCTATTCTTCTCAGATCCCCGAGTCCCTGCCCCAAATCCAGAAGCCTAGCTCCAGCAAGGGTATTACACGTGGTATCTGAGGCTCGTCGATCCGACTCGCGCTCCGCAAACTCGAGATCCTTCCGGTAACATCGACTGATCGGTAGCGATTTGCTCTCGAGCGAGTTGCTGTAAATCCGAGATCAGCGTTCGGGGGATTCAGAGGGAGCCGCGACGGCTTCGTTCAAGGCTAGCGCACAGACGTGGCACATCGTTGAGGCCATGGGATCTTTTGAGGAGAAGGTTATGAAGGAGTTCGAGACGCTCTGATCCATCAAGGAGAAAGTGGAGGGGATTGATCAGATCCGGTCTCGGTTGGACGAACTGGACATCAAGTTCGGCGAACAAGTGGGGAGATTGGATCAAGTCCAGTCGAAGGTGGACCTGTCTGTGACGTCGATGGGGGCAATTCACCAGGAACACATCCAGATGGCTCGCGCACTCAAGAGTTCGGCGCCAAGCCAGGACGCGGGCCTTGCACGCATGGCGGGTGAGGGATTTTTCGCCATCTCGCCGTCTGCAGTTGCGGGGCAGCCCACTGCGGCCATCTCCAACCAGCCATCTCCTGCTCATCGACCACCACCACCACCACTAAACATCAATCATACTTTCCAGCGACTAGCTCCGATTCAGGTACCACACTAAAATTCAGATGAGACGACCGGTGACCGTAGGGTCTGGATGCCCAAAATGGAGTTCCCCTGTTTCGATGGTGATGGAGTTCGCATGTGGCTAGATAACTGTGCTGCTTATTTCACCATGTATAACATCCCTGAAAATTTTCGTGTCATGTCTGCTTCTATTCATTTGCACGGCAATGCAGCGCATTGGTATCAGGCATACACACTCACATGGTTGTGTTCAGATTGGGCACAGTTCAATGTAGCAATTTAGGCTGAATTTGATACAAATGTGCATCAGTACTGCATGAGGCAGTTATTGGAACTGAAGCAAGTTGGAACTGTCCAAGAGTATCGCATGGCATTTAACCAGTTAATCTACAAAATCAGATTATATGAAGGGGTATCTCAGAGACGATGCTGGTCACTAGATTTGTACTGGGATTGAAGGAAGAAATTAGGCAACAAGTGGAGATGCACCTTCCTTCAACAGTGCAACTGGCCACAGAATATGCCTTGGTGCAGGAAGCAATTATAGATAGGAACAAAACCAATAAGTACCAGAAACCATATCTCACCAAGTCTATGACCCAGAGAGTGGAATCAACTCCCAAGCAACAATTCACAGTTGGTGATGTTTGGCATGCTAAACAGCTGAAAGAGTACATAAGAGATAATGGCTTGTGTTACAGCTATGGGGAGAAATTTGTACCAGGTCATGTTTGTGCTAATAAGCAGCCCGCCCAACTAAAAGCAGTGGAAATGGAAACCGACAACACTATTATCGAGGATGCTATGTTAGATGCTATTGAAGGTGAATAAGCAATGGTAGGGGCAGACGTATAATTATCAGCAAATGCAATGACAGGCACATCACACAACAAAACAATCAGGCTCAGGGCTTTAGTGGGCAATCAGGTGATGCTCCTACTAGTTGACTCTGGCAGCTCACACACATTCGTGGATCAACAGTTAACAGATAGGTTGAAATGTGAAAAATCTGCAATAACAAATCCGTTGAAATACAAGGTTGCAAATGGACAATATTTGGACTGTACAACTGAAGTGAAAGGCCTAGAGTGGTGGGTCCAGGGCCCTACCTTCAAGACATACATGAAAGTGGTAGCATTGGGTGGATAAGATGCCATACTTGGCATGGATTGGTTATCTCAATGGGGTCTCATGCATTGTCACTGGGAACAACAATGGATTCAGTTTGACAAGGAGGGCACTACTATCACTCTACAGGGCCTGTAAGATGCACCTATTGCCCCATTGAAGGAAATGTCCATGGAACAAATTCTCAAATCCATTTAGGGCAATGATGTTTGGGCTTCTGCAGTAGTAACACCCTCTCCAGCTGATAGTATTGCTGACACACCACCATCCATTCAAGTGTTACTGTAGGAATATACCGATGTGTTCCAGGATCCACAAGAATTACCTCCCCATAGAGCATATGATCATGCCATCTTGTTACCTGATAGTGTTCCAGTAAATTCGAGGCCATATAGATATTCTCCTCAGCAAAAATATGAAATCGAAAGACAAGTCAGGGAAATGATACAAGCAGGGTTAGTAACACCAACTATGTCAATGTTTGCTTCTCCTGTGTTACTGGTAAAGAAAAAAGATGGCACTTGGCGATTCTGTGTCGACTATAGAAAGCTGAATTCCTTAACTATCCAAAGCAAGTTTCCAATGCCTGTAGTAGATGAATTATTGGATGAGCTAGCAGGTACTAAGTGGTTTTCTAAGCTTGACTTGAGAGCAGGATGCCACCATATAAGTATGGTGGAATCAGATGAGGCATAAATTGCATTTAAGACACATCATTGGCAGTTCTAGTTCAGGGTAATGCCATTCGGTTTAACCAATGCCCTGCAACTTTTCAATGTCTCACGAATTCAGTGTTTGCCCCTTATATCAGGAAATTTGTTCTTGTATTCATGGATGACATTCTTGTCTATAGCAAGCAATTGACAGATCACCTACAACACTTGAAAACTGCCATGGACTTGCTGAGACAGCACAAGTTATATGCTAAGCTGAGCAAGTGCTCCTTTGCACAACAAAGCCTCAATTACCTAGGACACATAATATCAGATAAAGGAGTGGCTACTGATCCTGACAAAACAGTGGCCATGCAAGCTTGGCCCACTCCTACTTCTGTGACACAACTAAGAGGTTTTCTAGGACTAACAGGCTATTACAGAAAGTTTGTGCAGCACTATGGCATCATTGCTAAGCCTCTGACATAGCTCCTGAAGAAGAAAGCATTTGCTTGGTCAGAACAAGCTCAACTAACCTTTGAGAAACTAAAACATGCTATGATTTCCACCCCTATCTTGACCATGCGTGATTTTGCTCTGCCATTTTGCATTGAGACATATGCATGTGATAATGGTATTGGGGCTATGCTAAGTCAGCAAGGACATCCTGTAGCATATTACAGTAAAGCACTAGGGCCAGCGAATCAGAAACTCAGCATTTATGAAAAAGAGTTTCTGGCCATAATGATGGCTGTGGATAGATGGAGGCCATACATTGCAAGAGGTCCTTACCTCATTAAAACTGATCATAAAAGTCTATGCCATCTGGAAGATCAAGTGCTCTCTTTAGATTTACAGAGAAAAGCTATGACAAAGTTAGTGGGACTCCAGTTCAAATTCCAATATAAGAAGGGAGTAGATAATCAGGCAGCTGATGCACTCTCTAGAGTGGGACATGTGTTTGTCACACATGTCGTATCCACTGCCCAGCCAATTTGGCTTTAGTAAATACTCAACTCATATGCTGTCGACCAGGAAGCACAAGTGTTGCTCCAAAACCTGGCCATTGATGCAACGGCTGAACCACCATTTTCTTTGGAGAGTGGGATAATCAAGCATGGTGACAGAATTTGGGTAGGGGCTAATGCTGGTCTCCAAACAAAATTGATAGATGTTTTTCATTCAACACCGGTGGGGGAGACTCTGGTTCTTAGGCTACTTATCAATGAGTCAACAAATTATTTCATTGGAAGGCGATCAAGTAGGCCATGGCAAACTTTGTGCAACAGTGCCAAATCTACCAGCAGGCAAAGCATGAACACTATAAGTACCCTGGTTTACTTAGTCCTTTACCAATTCCTCAAGGTGCATGGGAGGATTTATCTATGGATTTCATTGAGGGTTTGCCTAAATCTCATGGATATTCAGTTATTTTGGTATAGTGGACAAATTCACTAAATACAACCACTTCCGTCCTTTGAAACACCCCTATACTACTATGTCAGTAGCTCAGGAAGTTGTGAATCATGTCATAAAGCTGCATGGATTACCTGTCACCATTACCTCTGACAGAGATAAGATTTTCATAAGTAAGTTCTGGCAGGAGTTATTTGAATTATGGGGCACCAAATTGGAGATGTCCATGGCCTACCACCCCCAAACGAATGGGCAAACCGAAAGGGTTAACCAATCACTACAAGAAAAGTTGGCTTTTACAACAGACGATTATCATGGTTGAAGGCCCTTTTTTCGTGGCTGAAAAGTCTTCTACGACGGATGCTCTTCCTGGTAAAAGCCCCATCACAAAAGAATCTACCACTTTTTTTCCTGACCGTGGCAGATCGCACCCTTCAGCCACAAAAACTTGTTCTGTCGTAGATCTGTCCGCCAGCCATGTTGACTACTGACGTCTTGCAAAATGCCACGTGGCAAACACCGTTAACGCTCATTATTGTTTCGGCCTACATAAGCCCACATTGTTCGAATAGTGCGTGACCCGTTAACAGACTGCGTCAAGTAGGCCCGATACTGTTAAGGCCCAGTGCCAGCCCGTCACTATTCTCACAGCTCGTTCTAGGACGCCTACGAACGACCCACTTTTGAGAAGGCCCGACACTGTTCTGGCCTTTTACCGTACCATCCGCAACTTCTCAGGCCCACCGGCGGCCTGCAATTGTTCTGATCTAGTACTGTTATGGCCTGCCAATATGTTTGGCCTATTACTGTTTCTTTATGGTAATATTTTCGGCCTGCTACTATTCTACCCCGTTACTATTCTGGCCATCTACTATTTATGTCTGTTACTGTTGTGGTCCTATACTGCTTTGTCCTGCCACTTTTTTGGTCTGTTACTAATCTGGCCCATTACTGAGCTGGGTTGCCTCTATTCTGGCATGTTACTGCTTTGGCCTGTTACTGTTTTGGCCTGTTACTATTTTGGCATTGTTACTATTTTGGCCTGTTACTGTTTTGGCATGTTACTGTTTGGCCTATTACTGTTCTAGCCTGTTACTGGTTGCCACCTGACGGTAGGCATCATGGACACCTACAGTTTCAGTCTTTTTGAAGCCTAGGCAAATATCATAAAAGGAGTATAATTAGCGAGCATCTTTTACTGTTCATGGTAGGCCTAATACAATAAGGGAAAATAACAAAGACCTAAACTCTTACCTGATCAAACTGGCTGGCGCAGTTATGATACTGACTACCGCCATGCGTGGACGGGGTCGACTATGTGCCTACATGGCCCAACTCAAAAAAATGCCTACATGGCCTATGCGAGTTATCTAGATATTACATCAGCTGCAAACTTCTTAAAAATATTACATAATATCAACACTCGGGAAAGAAAATTCAGCATTTCAGTTGAAGATCAAGTTGATTGCATTATCCTCAATTTGCTTTGTCAATCCATCAACTGCATCTCCTTTTGAGTGTGACATCTACATTGGAAAACCACCTTGAGACATGATCTTGCAGCCCCCTCTTTGGTGGGAAAAGCAATAATTGCAGTCTGAAACTAAGTAATAACAAGTTAATACAACAAACATGACAAACTACTCATAGCTTAGAATGAACCAAATAGAAATTATAATCGCATCATACGAGAACTTGTATAGCAGGAATGAAAACGAGGAATGAACTATATATTGTAGAGGATAGTTATGTCGTTGCTTAGGACGAACCAGAACGAGATGCAAGATATAGAACCGTCGCACGTGAACCTGTAGAACAAGACAAACAATCATTAGACAAGTGTGCCTACAATGAAATGAGCAATCAAACAAAGTGTTTTTTAGAATTTCACCAAATATAAACTAGATAGGTCATATAAGCAAATATATATGGAAGCAGTGGTATTCCCTGGAATGCAAGAGACATACGGTGACTCAGAATTTACGGTGAGCTACACAATGTCATGCAGTTTCTGTCATAGCTAAGAATCAACCATACAGAAATGTGGCATCATAAAAGAACTTCTAGAGCAGGAATGCAAACCACGAGTGAACTACATAGTAGAGGATAGTTATGCCATTGATTAGGACAAACCATCACCAGATAAGGAAATAATGGTGTCGCTTGTGAACCTATAGAAGAGGCTATGCAAACCATCATGTTCATTGTTCCATTCTGGGCTCTATGCAAGAAAAAGAAAACAGTTAGTGTTGCAGCTTTTGAAGAACCAGATGGAAAAAACAAAATTATAATCAAATTAGAATGAAGAGTCTAAACGGGTACTACCAGACAATATAATGATGCCAAGGAGGAAACACTAGTAGGAACTTATCTCAGGACGAACAAGATAGATTCAGTAACTGTGGAGCAGGGAATCCAAAATAATATTTTCCACTGATTTTACATTTTGCAAGAACTACATGATATCAGGAAATTACTGTTGGTCGGGGTAGCTAAGAAGACGTGCATGACTTCAAAATTTGTAGAGAAGTGAATGCAAACCAAAATGGCTAGTGACCTACTACGTAGTATCTAGCACAAAGACCATGCGTGCGCTTTCACTGGGTGTACAGAACGACTAGAAAAATGCAGTTCATTGCGGCAGGCTTGAACCTGCTATACTGCTGACAAAACAAAAAAAGAGTTGGTGGTTTGGTTACCATAGTCGGATAGGCTTCTAATCATCATCCGTACCAGCGCGGGTAACATCCTTGTCACCCAGGGTGCTTCGGTTGCGCCGACTGTTTGCATCGGGGAAGCAGATCTTGGGCGCTCGATGCCGGCTTGACCGCGGTGGATGAGGTTGAATCGGTGCACTACATGGCGGTTCAGGTAAGGTACGGGTGGAGAGGATGCCGCCGATGTTGATGCAGATCTTGGGTAGTCGTTGACGGATTCGGCACCGTTGAGGGGAAAGTGGGAAAAATAAATCAGTTGCAGTGGACGACAACAGACTCAGTGACCAAGGTCGGGTGCGGTGGACGTCGGTGAAGCGGCAATGATGCTTTGGATGAGACCGTATCTGAGGCAGCTCCGGTATACTGTTGGCTGAGGAGTGAATGGTGTCGAGTTCCGACAGTCAAAGCTAGCCGCGGAGAAGTGCTACGGGAGGTTTCGGGCGCGAGAAATTTCGCAGTGTTTGAAATGGAGGGGCGCGAGGGAGTGGGGACCACGTGATTTTGGTATCGTTTGAAACGGAGAGGCGCCAGAAATTTCGCAGTGTTTGAAATGGAGAGGCACCCGAAATTTCGCAGTGTTTGAAACGGAGGGGCGCTAGAAATTTCACAGTGTTTGAAATGGAGGGTGCGAGAGAGTGGGGACCATGTGATTTTGGTATCGTTTGAAATGGAGGGGTGCTAGAAATTTCACAGTGTTTGAAATGGAGGGGCGCGAGGGAGTGGGGACCACGTGATTTTGGTATCGTTTGAAATAGAGGGGCGCCAGAAATTTCGTAGTGTTTGAAATGGAGGAGCACGAGGGAGTGGGGACCACGTGATTTTGGTATCGTTTGAAACAGAGGGGCGCCAGAAATTTCATCGTGTTTGAAATGGAGGGGCGCAAGGGAGTGGGGACCACGTGATTTTAGCCATCTAGCAATCTTGTCCGTCCATCCCAAATCAATAGGCCATAGGGGATACCTTCTCTTCGAAGGCTCTAGCACGGACGCCTATGCAAGCAATCACTGGGTGTCCTAGAGTAGACTATAGGGGTAGATGTGTAGGTTACTATAGTAGCAGACCATTAATCGGGCTAGCTGGCGCAATGTCATTTTAGCGCTCCACGAGTTCAAACTTTTACTTATGCTGTTCAGGAGTGAATGCACGCAGTTCAAAAAAAGGTAATGTACTTACGTGACTAGTAAACCGTACGTGTTTCGCACGACTATTTTATTGCGTGCACTTCAATAATTTACCTTATTAAATCATAATAATATCCTATATAATTTAGAACTTTGGTGCAATACTTGGTCGACTTATTACAACTAAACATCTCTCTGGTATTTTAGAAGTACTTCCAAACATGTTTCTAGCTTACAAAAATTATTGTGTATTTTTTAATGGATGCAGTACTATGGATAGTTTTGCATGACTATCGACATGCACAATTTTGGTTTTGCATTGTTCATATTTGACGTCCAGGCAGACAATGTACATATACCTCTCTATGAACAACGATAAGTTTCGTCATTTTTTCCCTACTTTCTAAATGTTACATTTCCAATGATACATGAAATGACCAAAAAAGAGTTGTGACCTTTTTTTAGTATCTAAAAATATTTTTATTGTTAATAATTATTTTTTACCATTTTACAGAGCATTCTATAAAATGAAACAATGTTTTCACCATCAAAGAAAATGTTTCCATTACATGACAAAAAATAATATCTTCATCACCAAGAATATATAGCACAAGAAATGAATTCCAACATAATAACCATATGCAATGACCTGATGTGTATAAACCTTAGTGACCGTCTAATTTGTAATTAGAAGTGTCAAGGAGGGAGCATGCTAGATTCATTTGTGGTGGCTAGATGCAATTTTTTAATTCAATACATGTACTACATTCTTGTGGACACTCACAAAGACAATTGACCTCTTGTCTCAGGAGACTTGTGATAAAACTATTACTAGTAATTCGGAAATAAGTGACTTGAAATTTATCTAGATTCGTATGTATCACTAAAATATGTCTATATACTCGTGAATCTAGACAAATCTAAGTTTCGTATTGAGGGAGTACGACAACATTATAAATTTGCAATGTTGTCATGATAAATAATGATATTCGCTACACTCCATAAACGAAACCACTTATTTTCTTCCATCACAGTTTTACATTTTTGTACTGAAGTATTTTTACTATAAAATAACGCACGGAATTAGTTACACGGTAGTGATTAAGTACTTCCGCTAATTTGTATTTACATACAGAGGTAATACTACACACCCAATTAACATCATAAGTAATTTCTCTTTCTCTCTTTCTAGAGGAGTTTTGTAGGTTGTCAATTTGAAGAATCATTTGTTAGATACGCAGAATTGAATACTTTAAATTATACAGCGAGTGATTCGATGGATGAATAATTAGTGCATAGAGGCAGTCGAGCTGGTAAAATGCTCACATTTAATGGTATATGTGAGCACAATTGATTGAGTGGCAAACCTTTTGTGTGTGGTCGAGGCCCCCGTACGCTGATACGTTGCAAACGTATCTATAATTTTTGATATTCTATGCTTGTTTAGTATCCACTTTGCTTTGTCAAAACTTTGAGGTATTTTTATATGTTTTCTAGGACTAACCTATTAACAAGATGCCACAGTGCCAGTTGCCTGTTTTCTTCTGTTTTTGGTTTCAGAAAAGCCAGAAATTGAATATTCTTGGAATTCGACCGGACAAAAGCCAAAGTCGATATTTTACCGGAAGACTCATGGAGCCAGAAGACTAGACGGAGAGGGGCCAAGGCCTGTCCACACCATGTGTTGGTGCAGGTCCCCCTGGCCGCGCCACAGGTGGTCTGGGCCCCTGGTCCACCCTCTGATATTGCCCCTTCACCTATAAAACCCCCCGGGACGAAAACCCTAAAGAATGCAGCCTCCAGCCACGAAAATTTCCACAACGCCGCCGCCACCGAAGGGGAGATTCGGGGGACAGAAAGTCTCTGTTCCGGCACTCTGCCGGGACGGGGAAGTGCCCTCAGAGCTATCTCCATCGATCTCCACCACCATCTCCATCATCGTTGCTGATTCCCATGATGAGGAGGGAGTAGTTCTTCCTCGAGGCTAAGGGTTCTACCGGTAGCTATGTGTTCATCTCTCTCTCTATGCATGATCATATTGTGACCATGAGCTTTGTAATAAAGTATATCTACCTTGCTACTCAAGTGCTTTAATAGATCTCTGGCTCTCCCCACGTGTGTGGAAGTGATAGCGTGCACACCATGGTGGCACTTAGGCTAGAGATTACAAATACTTGTTATGACTTATATTTGGAGTTGGATGTCTCTATGAAATTGTGGTGTTTGTTGGAACCATCTAGCGCTCAAGGTGATAGTGAGGGGTTATCTAGATCGGGAAAGCGGACTTTAAGGAGTGTTGTTATAGCCCTACCATGGATTAGAGTGTCCAACCGGAGAGTAGTTCAGAGTAGTATCATGAAAAGAAGATATTTATATGAGAGTGTTCGCTAGCGAAAGTATGATCCCTAGGCCTTGTTTCTAAATATTGAAACACCATTTGCAACTAGATCTGTTTCATGTTTGCTTGATTCCATATTTTTTCCTTTAGTCTTTTCCTCCCGTCAAGCTCTTTTCTGGCACCATTGTCTTATAGCCATACCACTTGTATTTCACTATCTCTTTGCCGAACTAGTGCACCTATACACCTGACAAGTGTATTGGGTGTGTTGGGGACACAAGAGACTTCTTGTATCTTGATTGCAGGGTTGCTTGAGAGGGATACCTTTGACCACTTCCTCCCCGAGTTCGATAAACCTTGGGTGATCCAATTAAGGGAAAATTGCTGCTGTTCTATAAACCTCTGCACTTGGAGGCCCAACAACTGTCTACAAGAATAGAAGTGCGTAGACATCATACGCTGATGACCCTCGCTAATCAACACAACTCACATATAAGTGTATTTTAACGTAGTAGTAGTAGAAACATCATCCAGGGAGACATAGTTCAGCGTCTAGCAATCTTGACCCTCCAATCCGAAATCAACGGGTCAAAGCGGATACCTTCCCTACGAAGGCTCTGGCGGGAATGCCTATGCAAGGAATCATTGGCTGTCCGTGGGTAGACTATAGAGGTAGCTGTGCTTGTGACCCAAAGTACTCCAGAGTCCAGACAATAGCTGGGTGTCCCCGAAGCTGACGTTGCATTTTATTTTCTAAACACTGGATCCATATCCCTACACATCTGTCAAAGTAGAAAGTATGACCAAATATAAAGATCACTCATTACGATTTAATTATTTTTGATTTATCAGACATACTCTCCCTCCAGCCTAATTTTTCTGAAAATGCCGTCCAACCTAATTAAATAGGATGTCACATATTTGACTAAATTTGAATGTAATATGTACACTAAACAGTGACTACTATACGATAAGTATATCGTTACAAAAGCTCCATAGAGCGCATTGGAACACTAAAGAGTGCAATATAATTATGCGTAGACGGATGAGGAAAAAACGATCCATGCACCCAAAAGAAAGAAAAAGGAGGGCCACATAGGCAAGTCCCCCTTCCTAGTTCCTACTCCAAGATTCAGCGATTGCAATACTGTGGCCACCCTGCGGAGGTAGGGCCTCGACGATCTCCGCAATGGTCGCGACCTCGACGGCCAACATGAGATGGCTTCTCTCTTCCTACTTAGCGAGACGTGACCTAGACGATCTCCACGATGGTAGCTGCTGGCTGTGGAGCACCGTGACTTCTTTCTTCAAATTTTCGCACTCAGCGCGAAGCATGGAGGATTCACTCTCGTAAGATCGTGCAAGCTTCATTTGAAAATCCAAATCGGCTCGGAGGCGATCACACTCTAGGTTGAGCTCAAAGATTTTCTGAAGAATGTTGATGTTATGGCTGTAGATTTCATCTACTTTGGCCGAGATTCTTGCCCTGACTTCCTGCATGGAAAATGCGTCCTCACTAAGAGAGCATGGAGTGCATGCAGAGAAGAACATAAAATGTCAATACATGTATAGTGATTACAATACCTCTCTTCTTCGACCGAGAGCGGGCATGAGGGCATCATACGTGTCAGAGATATCCGTCGTGCTATCGAGCCGTGGGGTGGAAAATTCGATGCTCGAGCCACTGATATGTTGCAAACGTATCTATAATTTTTGATGTTCCATGCTTGTTTTATATCTACTTTCTTATGTTTAGTCCACACTTTGGAGTATTTATATACGCTTTTCTGGAACTAACCTATTAACAAGATGCCATAGTGCTAGTTGCTTGTTTTCTACTTTTTTTGGTTCTAGAAAAGTCAGAAAATGAATATTCTCAGAATTGGATGGGACAAAAGCCAAAGTCAATATTTCACCGAGGGGAACTGATGGCCCAAAATATATCGAGCTCGTTGGAGTATGATGAGCACATCATCAAGTTTACCCTCAGTAATGAAACGAAGGTTATCGAACCAGTAGGAGCAAGGAAACACCTCCAAGGTGTTGTTTCCAACTTGGAATCCTGCACAACACAACCACAGAACTTTGATCCCAACTAATAGTGAGGTTGTCAACCTCACAGGTTTTGCTGAAAACAAAGGATGAAACGTATTGTGTGGAAGAAAAAGTAAAAGCTTGTAGAAAGTAAACAGAAAACAGTAAACAATTGTGGATTGATGGTAAAAGAAAGGACCGGGGTCCATAGTTTACTAGTGGTGGTTCTCCTTAAGATAGTTGACATGTTGGGTGAACAAATTACAGCGGGGCAATTGACTAACATCGAGAAAGCATACATGCATATACTAATCATCTTGATTCCTATGAGATTTGATTGGGCATTACATAATTATACATAGACCGTAATCCAACTGCATATATGACTAATAATCCACCTTCAGGTTATCAATCCGAACCCCCTACAGTATTAAGTTGCAAACAACAGATAATTGCATTACGCATTGTGTGTAAAGTAAACAATACGATTGTTCTATGAACAAAGGATTGCTATTTTCTCCCTACTAGCAATATCACATCTAGTACCTCAGAGATTTCTGTCACTTCCCCAGATTACTAGAGGCATGAACCCACTATCGAGCATAAATACTCCCTCTTGGAGTTGCTAGCATCTACTCAGCCAAGATATCTACTAACAACGGAGAGCATGCAAGATCACAAATAACAAAGACATGATAGAATCAATAATCAATCTGAAATAGCATCTCAATATCCATTGGATCCCCGCAAACACAACATGTATGATTACAAATAGATGATCTTGATCATGAACGGAGTTCACAAGATCTAAACATGGTAGCACAAAGGAGAAGAACCAACCATCTCGCTACTACATGGACCCATTGTCCAAGGCTGAACTACTCACGCTCAGACCGGAGGCTTGCATGGTGATGAAGAAGGCCTCCAGGGTGAATTCTCCCCTCCGGCAGGGTGCTGGGAAGAGCTTCAGATCCCTCCCGATCTAGGGATGGAGATGACGGCGGCTACAGACTCTTTCGTGGAATTTTGATCGGGTACTTAGTATCGGAGGAAAGGGGAGCCGAGGGGGTTCCCTAGGCGGCCACACCATCCCCTGGCACGGGCCAGGGCTGGCCACGCGGTCAGGTGGTGTGGGCGGCCCCTGGTCCCACTCCGTCTCATATTCTAGCTCTGTGTCCCCCTTGGTGAAATAATGACTTTGGCTTTTGTCCCATCCAATTCTGAGAATATTCATTTTCTGACTTTCCTGGAACCAAAAACAGCAGAAAACAGGCAGCTGACACTGTGGCATCGTGTTAATAGGTTAGTCCAAGAAAGTGTATGAAAAGTACTCCAAAGTATGGACAAAACATAAGAAAGTAGATATAAACCAAGCATGGAACATCAAAAATTATAGATACGTTTGCAACGTATCAACATCCCCAAGCTTAACTCCTACTCGTCCTCGAGTAGGTAAGAGAAAAAAGAAAGAACAATTTTTGAGGTGACATGCACCATCATAAACTTGATCAAAGTATTTGTAAAACATTGATAGCTAGGATCATAGTACTTCAACATATGATGAAATATAAAGTTCTAACAATAAGACATAGCAACTATGTTGTAACATGAAAAGGCACAAACAAAAGATTCATGAATAACAATGCTTTGCAAGATGTTTGTTTGTTTCACATAAAGAAAACATAGCATAGTGGCATTCAGCTTGTCCCTCATAATGTAGCAAATCATAATTGCATAGACACCTTCAAAGTTTATAAGGGTGACTAGATACAAATAGTTTAAGAACAATCAATATCAAAGTTATGCATCAATCAACAAGTCTTGGGACAATGCACATTAAACTAAGAATGGCCACTATGCTCTCTCAATAGGTGCATAAAGATAGAAGGTGGAGACTCAATATAAAAGTGGAAGAAAGGCCTTCATAGAAGGAAGCAGGGATTCAAGTTTCATAAAGAGCTTCCAAAAATTATGGTACTTATTAGCTTTCAGCTCTCATTGCCCCTATCATAAGCATCTTGAAGTGATTAAGGTTAAAGTGAACAAACCATGGACTATATGCTTGACAAAGTATAAGTTGGAAATCTCATGTCCCTTGAATATGAGGGCCACTCCTCAGGCTACTCGAGTTTAGTTACCGGTAAGTTCTTTTCAGAGTAAGTACATGTGTATCATAGAGAACCGCCAACGGGGTACCCCTTTCCCGATGATACGGCTTAATCCCCGTATCAAAATGACAAGGCAAGCAAACAACAAGCATCTCAGCAATCTTCTTATTTACCATGGAAAAATGGTGCTTTTTCTCTCTTTCCTCTTTTCTCATATCTTTTTTTCTCTTTTTTTCTCAATATATTTTTTTATAAGAAGAATGCTTCATAGATTGCTCATTATGGTTACGCTTCAGGTTTCTGATGACCCACAAGTATATGGGGTGTATCGCAGTATTTTCGATAAGTAAGAGTGTCGAACCAAACGAGGAGCTGAAGGTGCTGGCTAGTGGTATGGATCAGGAATTCTCTGCAAATACTTAGCAAACAGATTTTTAGGGGTTTTCGATAAAGCAAGTAAACAAAGTACGAGTAAATAAAAGACAGTAGAAATAAATGCAGCAAGTGGCCCAATCCTTTATGCAGCAAAGGACAAGCCGGTTGTATTACTTAAGATGACCAAACGTTCTCGAGGACACATGGGAAGACTGTCAAGTGCTTTCGCTTCATATAGCTGATTAATCTTCTTTCGCTTGCTAAGTGTTGTGTGGGTGAACCTGTGCTAATGTACCGCCCCATCCAAGACTAAATACATACTTGTGATTAAACCCCTTGCAAACATCCGTAAGTACAAGAAAGTAATTAAGGTAGAAACATAACCGTAGCTTTAAACTCTAAGACCCTTACGTCCCTTGTGCAATGGTTTCCTAACGGGGGTTCAGGTTTCTGTCACTCTGGCAACCCCTACGATTAGTAGCCAAATACACAATGCATTACCCTAGGCCCATATAGGTGAAGTGTCATGTAGTCGACGTTCACATGACACCACTAGAAGAAGTACACCACAACTTAAACAACAATCTATTGAATCTTTCTCAACGCAACTCCACTACTAACAACAAGACTTCTCCCATGTCCTCAAGAACAAAACGAACTACTCACAAGACATCATATAGATCATGATCAGAGATGGAATAATGATGTATAACAATCTGAACATAAACAATAATTCAATGGTTCACTCAATAGCATCAACTACAAAGAGTAATCAACACTAGGAAAGTTTCACCTATGAACTATGCAAGATTCAACACAATTGTTACATCAATATGGAGATGGTGATGAGGGTGCTAATGGTGATCATGGTGATGATGACCCCGATGAAGTCCAGCTTGATGATGGTGTTGATGGCGAGGATCTTTCCTCTCCGGGAAGGAATTCCCTCGGCAGAAATCTGTCTGCCGGAGAGATCTTTCTCTCTCGGTGTTTTCCGCCCCGCAGAGGCGGCGGAATCTTTCTATGGTCGATCCCCGAGGCTTAGGGTTTCGTGGGGATGATATACGCCAGAGGGGAGAGACTGGAGTGGGCCAGGGCGGCCACACCACTCCCAGGCGCGCCCTAGGCCTTCCCGCGCCATGGGGTGGTGTGGGCCCCCTGTGGCCTACCTCCACTCCATCTTCTAGCATCCCGAGTCTTCTGGAAAAATAGAATTTTCTGTATATTTTCCCGGATTTTCTGATCTTCGCGAATTTTGCCTCCAAACAACACCTTTTCCATCAGAATCCTGACTGCAGCGGTCCATGCTCCAAAAGTCATCAACCATGCAAAAATAGATGAAATAACATAAGTATCACCTCTCAATATGAAATATATCAATGAATAATAGTGAATTAAGACATAGAATAGTGATGCAAAATGGACGTATCAACTCCCCCCAAGCTTAGACTTCGCTTGTCCCCAAGCAAAACTGAGCTCAATAAACATGGCCTCAGGTTTATGGAGTGAAGACTCGATAAAAGAATACGGACAAGAAGCATCACATTCATCAAATACATAGATCATAATAGAAGACAACTCACTATTATATAACTCAACTTGCAATGAGTAAAGGAAGCACAATAAGGATACATAAAGTGAATCATAATTGGTAATGGCAAACTTAGCTCTTGGTCGAAGAATAGTTGATAATTTGTTGGAGTTCACAAATAGCTGGTTTTCAAAGAAAGCTTTCAAAGTAGTAAACTTTCAAGATAAGAGTAATGTGCAAAACAAGGAACATAAGAAACATGAATGCATAAATCATCATATGAATGAATGAAACACATCAACTCAAAATACTTGCTGAGATAGAAGGGAATAGGTTTACCGACTCAACTGCAAAGTAAAAGAAAGGCCCTTCGCAGAGGGAAGCAGGGATTGCAAGTCTCATAAAGAGCTCCCAAAAATTATGATACTTACTAGCTTTCAACTCTCATTGCCCCTATCATAGGCATCTTTTGGTGATTAAGGTTAAAGTGAGCCAACTAAGAGGATATGCTTGACAAGTTATAAATTGAAATCTCAAGCCCCTTACTTATGAGTACCGATCCACATGCTACTCAACTTCAGTCACGAGCAAGATCTTGTCATTGTAAATACATGCGTATCATTAAGAACCGCCAACGGGGGTACCCCTTGCACATGACATAGGAGCTATCCCATAATCAAAATGACAAGGCAAGCAAACAGTGAGCATCTCAGCGATCTTTTTATTTGCTATTTGCATAGGTTTTTATTGAGGATGCTTCATAGAATGCTCACTATAGTTATGCTGCAAGTTTCCACCATGATTAGGCATGGCTTGGGCTAGCGGCCCAGGCGTTTCTCTAACACACATATAAACTCCATGATCTTACAAGTTCCACTTTTATTTCACACCACCGGGATCCATAAGCAAAAGAACATGATATCAACTAGGTACAAAGTACCAAATGAAGTGTTGAAAGTGGTCCCCATGATACATGGTTCGGCTAACTTTAACTCATAAAGCGCAAGCATATACGCAACAAAGAAGGACCCAATGGTTCAAGTTTATTAAAATGCAAGAAAGTAAAGTGTGCTATCAAGTTCGTGAGAGCTTTAATCACTAATTTTCTCATAACAAGTTTAATTTGGGAGGTAGATAAAACAAGAATTTACTTGGAATAGAAATAATGCTAGTAGGTAGGTATGGTGGACACAAATGGCATGGGTTTTGGTTTAAAGGAGATGGATGCACGAGAAGAATACCCTCTCAGTACAGGTTTTTGGCTAGCAAGGCTGGGTAGCAAGTACAAGAGTTGAGGGAAACAACCAAACATACAAATGATAAAGACAAACATGCAATCTTCCTTGGAAGGACAAAAGATCTTAACTAGAGAGTACTAGACTTATGAGCAAATCAAGAAAGAAAGATGATGAAATAATTTTTCTCTAGAGTACTACTATCTTTTTCTTTTCAACTCTCAAAAAGGTGTTGCTACTGACCGAGCCAGGTTTGCCAAAACCAACTAAATTAACTCAATGATCCCACAGTGATACCAATACTAACAACAAGATCAATCATATAACCACGAATTGAAAACTAACATAAGCTATGCAAAAGAGTGGATGATAGAACTTCCCATTAATATTCCATAACAGAAACTCACACCAAGGGATACATATCTAACGAGAGAGGGGACACGTCCATAATGCAAACCATACTACATAATAACTCCTCTATTCATGATATGACTCTACTAAAAAGGTAAAAAGATAGAAGATAGTGATATGATACCGCGGCACTCCCCCAAGCTTGGAACAAACCAAGGGGATGCCAAACCTGATGACGAATTACTCCTTTGGTGGTGGTGGTATCCTCTCATCTTCGTCCGTCTTCCAGGGTAAAGGCTTCCCATCAACAAAGGACATCGTGGTTTCCAACATCCTGAAACTTGCAGCAGCACTTATGCATTTAAATCTAGCCTCATACTCACAGTTTTGATTTTGAACGTCATAAAACTGTGCTTGCAGTTTGTTGGTTGTTTGGCGGAGTGAAAGGACTTCGTCTTTGAGTTCATCAGTCTCCTTTTGGTGATCAGCGATGAGTTCAGAACAAATCTTGTGGATGATGTCCACTTCGCGCTCCGCCATCTTCCTGTACCTAAAGACTTCTTGCTCCAGTGCTTCCATCCTGTCCTCCAGACTTCCTTCACCCTTAGGGCCTTGAACCTTCTTAATCCGGACCTCCCCACCTTCGAGCAACAACTCCTTGGGATGAATCTTCAATTCTCTCATGTATGGCTTGATGATATCCTCTAAAGAATCTCCCTTGGATGATCCAGAGGAAGACATTGTGGCTCCAAATCTGGGATTCTACCTGGCAGAAACAGATCGAAACAAAAACACGACAAAAACACGATATACGGACCTCGGGGGATCGGGGGTTATATATTACGAAGTTTCATATCAAAAGGAAGGTATTGGGAGAAAACGAGTCGGAGGCGGAGTCCTGGGTGGCCTTACCACCTGGTGGCGCGGCCAGGGGTGGGCCCGCGCCATGGGGTGGTGTGAGCCACCCCGGCTCCGGTTCCGTCCCTTTTTCGCTTCGTAGCTTTCCATATTGGCTAAAAACTGCAAAAATATAGTTGTATTGTATTTTCGCGGAACTTTTCTTACCAGAACTGTTACCTAGTTGGAAACAGACTCTGCAGGTCTCTGAATTTGGTATCTAGTAGATTCTTCCGGAGTCACCACTTGAATCATCAATATCATCTTCATACACTTATTACTTGAGTCATAAAACCTTTCTCTTCTTTATTACACCATTGTCTCCACTTCCTGGAAATTTCTTTCACACAAAACTTCACACAGTTCTTATTAGCAACATTAGTATCAGTGAAGTGATAAAACCTTTTGAGTCCAACTTCAACTGAAAACCATCAAAACAAAAGCTACTGTAGCAACTCCTTCCGAAAACCCAAAAAGAATTCAAAAAGGAAATCGAATAAAGAAGCAAATGCAAGAGTGGCAAAATCTGTCAAAACAGACCAGCATGTAAAGATCAATTTTTTCGAAAATCTTCTGTTGCTCAAATCAAAAAGTGCAAAACTAACGAAAGTTAAATAACAACCTAGGTCAGAAGCACAAAACATTACAGCTCAATCCGACGGACAGAGATATCTCACGAATTTTTACGGTGAAGCACAAAAATCTGTTTCGGGACAACAACTTCCCCAAATATTACTTCTCTCTCATTAGAGGTTGATCTTGACACAAAAACCAAACAAAACGGATAAGGAGCGGTTATTACCAAAGTAATAACTTCCAAGACTCAAAGAAACAAAAACAAACTAAAAGCAAAAACAAATTGGGTTCTCTCCCATAAAGCTCTTTCTTTATAGCCATTAAGATGGGCATGATAATTTTGAAGAAGCTCTCATAGGGATATGAATTGAAGTGAAAGAGAGCATTAAGAAGCAAAAACACACTCACATTTAAGTCTAACCCACTTCCTATGCAAGGGGATTTTGTAAACAAACAAGTTATAGAAACCAAAGACAACTTGCATAAGAAAGCAAAAGAAGTGCAACATAAAAACTTTCAGCATAAAACGAGGAAACTTGATATTATTGAGATAAATAAAAACACTTTTCCCTCTCTCATAGTAGCTTTCAGTATCATGCATAAACTTAACAATATAGTTATCGCAAGGACCATCATAGCAATGATCACTTATTCTAATAGAAAACATAGGAATACTAGCTCTCATAACACTACTTTGTGAAACAATAATAGAGGTATCCTTACAAAGGATAGGGTGTCCCTCTTTTTCATATATAGTAACATAGTCCTTCACATTTGCTACTATAGGTTCATCAACCATTTTTTTATTAGGTTCAACAGCTTTGTTCATACTTTCATTAACCATACTAGCTATCATAGAATGTTCCTTTACCTTAACTGGGAAATGCATTTTCTCAATATAAGGTTCAAGTAAAACATGATTACCAGTATAAACTTCAGTATTTCTTGCAAGAACACTCTTAGCAATATCTTTATAAGGTTCATGATACTTATTCCACTTATTTTTAGGCACTTCAATGTAGGAAGAAAAGGCCTTAAAATAAGAAGCAATAGCTTGAGAGTCTAGACCGTAAGCATTTTTAATATTTTGAAAGTCATCAGTTCCCATAAAAGATTCAATGCATTCATAATCATAATTTATACCTGACTTTCTACCTTTTTCATTCTCCCAAGCTTCATCATGGTCTTGAATACGATCTAGAAGGTCCCATTTATCATCTTCTTCCATGCGAGTGAATGATCCAGCATAAGAAGCATCCAATAAATCCTTGTCATGTAGAGGGAGCCTTGCATAAAAGTTGTTGATAATAATATTGTTGGGGAGGTCATGAATGGGACATTTGAGCATTAGTAACTTCAATCTCCCCCAAGCTTGAGATATACTCTCTCCATCAAGAGGCCAAAAGTTGTATATTTGATTCCGATCTTTATGAACCTCACTAGGAGGATAAAACTTTGAATAAAAGAGAGGCACTATTTCCTCCCATTCCAGAGCTTGACCATTCTTCAGCAGCTTATACCATTCCCCAGCTCTTCCTTTCAGTGATAATGAGAATAACTTATTCTTAACTTGATCTGTAGTAATACCTGCACACTTGAACAACCCGCATAATTCGTGTATAAAGAGTAAATGATCACCGGGATGGACAGTTCCATCCCCAACATAGTAGTTATCCATAACACGATCAATAATTCTTGTAGGTATTTTGAAAACATCTTTATCAGCAGGTGGTGGCTTATCTACTACCTTAGCAGTGGTAGTAGCATTACCAAATAAGAAACTCAGCGAATTATCCATAACGAAAATAAAGCAACTAGCAGAAGTAAACAATACTCACAGTAGAAGTTTCCTTTACCAGTTCCACTCTCCAATAGCACTTCACTCCCCGGCAACGGCGCCAGAAAATAGTCTTGATGACCCACAAGTATAGGGGGTGTATCGCAGTATTTTCGATAAGTAAGAGTGTCGAACCCAACGAGGAGCAGAAGGTGCTGGCTAGTGGTATGGATCAGGAATTCTCTGCAAATACTTAGCAAATGGATTTTTAGGGGTTTTCGATAAAGCAAGTAAACAAAGTACGAGTAAATAAAAGACAGTAGAAATAAATGCAGCAAGTGGCCCAATCCTTTATGCAGCAAAGGACAAGCCAGTTGTATTACTTAAGATGACCAAACGTTCTTGAGGACACATGGGAAGACTGTCAAGTGCTTTCGCTTCATATAGATGATTAATCTTCTTTAGCTTGTTAAGTGTTGTGTGGGTGAACTTGTGCTAATGTACCGCCCCATCCAAGACTAAATACATACTTGTGATTAAACCCCTTGCAAACATCCGTAAGTACAAGAAAGTAATTAAGGTAGAAACATAACCATAGCTTTAAACTCTAAGACCCTTACGTCCCTTGTGCAATGGTTTCCTAACGGGGGTTCAGGTTTCTGTCACTCCGGCAACCCCTACGATTAGTAGCCAAATACACAATGCATTCCCCTAGGCCCATATAGGTGAAGTGTCATGTAGTCGACGTTCACATGACACCACTAGAAGAAGTACACCACAACTTAAATAACAATCTAGTGAATCTTTCTCAACGCAACTCCACTACTCACAACAAGACTTCTCCCATGTCCTCAAGAACAAAACGAACTACTCACAAGACATCATATGGATCATGATCAGAGATGGAATAATGATGTATAACAATCTGAACATAAACAATAATTCAATGGTTCACTCAATAGCATCAATTACAAAGAGTAATCAACACCGGGAAAGTTTCCCCTATGAACTATGCAAGATTCAACGCAATTGTTACAGCAATATGAAGATGGTGATGAGGGTGCTGGTGGTGATGATGGTGGTGATGATGGTGACAATGATCCCGATGAAGTCCAGCTTGATGATGGTGTTGATGGCGACAATCTTCCCTCTCCGGGAAGGAATTCCCCCGGCAGAAATCTGTCTGCCGGAGAGATCTTTCTCTCTCGGTGTTTTTCCGCCCCGTAGAGGCGGCGGAATCTTTCTGTGGTCGCTTCCTGAGTCTTAGGGTTTCGTGGGGATGATATACGCTAGTGGGGAGAGGCTGGAGTGGGCCAGGGCGGCCACACCACTCCCAGGCGCGACATAGGCCTGCCCGCGCCATGGAGTGGTGTGGGCCCCCGTGGCCCACCTCCACTCCATCTTCTGGCATCCCGAGTCTTCTGGAAAAATAGAATTTTCCGCATATTTTTCCTTTTGATCTTCACGAATTTTGCCTCCAAACAGCACCTTTTCCACCAGAATCCTGACTGCAGCGGTCCATGCTCCAAAAGTCATCAACCATGCAAAAATAGATGAAATAACATAAGTATCACCTCTCAATATGAAAAATATCAATGAATAATAGTGAATTAAGACATACAATAGTGATGCAAAATGGACGTATCAGTTTCCACCATGATTAGGCATGGATTAGAATGGCGGCCCAGGCATTTCTATAACACACATACATAACTCCATGGACTTACAAGCTCCCCTTTCATTTCACACCGACGACATCCATAGGCAAAAGAGCATGGTATCAATTAGGTACAAAGTACAAGTGCAATGTTGAAAGCGTTCCCCATGACAGCATGGTTCTGCTAATCCCCAACATATAAGTGCAAGCATATACAACATAGATGACACAATGGTTCAAGTTTATTAGGGCAAGAAAACTAAAGTTTGCCATCAAGTTCGTGAGAGCTTTAATCACTAGTTTTCTCATAACAATTTTAATTCGGAAGGTAGATAAAAATATGAATGTACTTGGAATAGAAGATGCTAATAGGTAGGTATGGTGGACTCTTTGGAATAACTTGGTTTCATTTGGAGTTGGATCCATGAGTGGAAATCATACTTGATTATGGAGGCTAGCAAAAGACTGGGAGCGACCAACTAAGAGAGCAATAATGGCCATAATCATGCAAAGCGACAAAACATTATTAATTAAAGCATAAAGTGATATTACAAGTCGAAAATTAAAGGATCATAAAGGCTATGGTGACTTGGGATAGTCTTAACATGGTGTGAGCATGCGCCAAGTCAACTCAAATAAAGCATTAAAGGAGAATACCACAATACTATGCTTTAATATGCTAAAACAATGCATGATTCTTTCAAGGCGCATTAAGCAATCTCAATTGTTTATAACATGTCATGCTACAACAATAAATCACTAAGCATAAAGCCAAAACAATATCAAGCCTGACATGACAAAGCATAGGCCATAGTCAAAAACAAGCTCTCTTTACCACTTAAGCATGAACTTTCCTACCCTTTTCAAATCCAAACCAAACTATTTGAAAACTAATGTATGAAAGATGGGGTCCAACCAGTTTATTTAAGCAAACTAAGAAAACCAAGCAAATGAAAAACCAAAAACAAAAAATGAAGACGCTCAAAGAACAACACAACTGTGCATGAAACAATAAAAATGAAGTGTTTGGAAGAACCTGGGATTTTTATTGATGAAGAAGGGGATGCCTTGGGCATCCCCAAGCTTTGACAGTTGTACTTCTTGGATATTTCTTGGCTGACACGCGTGGCATCCCCAATCTTGAGCTTTAGTCCATTGTCAACACCCGGATATTTGATCCCAACTGCCTGTTATGTCAAACATCGCAATCCCAGTGTAACATCCCAAAATTTTAATCAAGGTTAATCAAGATCCAAATCACCCAATTTAGGGTTAACAAAAACTTTTTATTATTAAAAACAATTATGAATGCATGTGTGTTTGCATTAATATAGAATTGTTTGAAATTGCCATGTTTGTTTGTTCTAATGGTTGTAAAATGATTCAAAGATGAATGCCACATCATCTAGATCATTCAAAAATGAAATCCAAAGAAAAAGAAATCAAATAAGACTAAAAAGACCAAATGGTCACTTTGGCCATTTTAAGCTACTAGGCCACTTTAGGTGTTCCTAGAAGTAAATGCTTAACAGAAATAATTCTAACTCTTTTCACCCCTTGCTAGTACAAGTAAAGATCAACCAAGACCCACTTTACAATCTTACAAAAACATTTAACCACTAATTTTAAATGGCATTTGAAAATTGAATTCATTACATATGCATAGATCCCACTTTTTCAAAAACCACTCAAATGAGGTATGAGTGAATATCCCCTGGATGTCTTCACCTTCTTCTTCTTCTTCTTCTTCTTCTTCTTTTGCTGCAAGCTGAGCTTCTTGCTCCTGGATGGTCTTCTCGAGGTCGGCCACCTTCTCGTGAAGACGAGCGATGGTGTGATCCTTCTTCTCGCGTTGCCGGTGAAGTGACTAACGATCCTTGACAAGCAGTGAGAAAGTTTGGGCCTTCTGGGCGGCAATGGCAAGGTTGTGGTTGGCGTAGGCTCGAGCATTGTCCAATTCCTTTTGTCTATCATACAGTAGGAAGTCCAGGTTCTCCACTTGGCGCTTCAACTCTAGGTGACTTGGCATATCTAGTGGCATTCCCATATAATCACGCCTTGCATAGTGAGCAAAGCGAGCTCCCTGGATCAAGTTGACATTCTGCCTGCAAAGACGGGCGAGAGCTTCATGCATAGCCCTGGATAATCCATCTAGCTAGTTGTTCTCTCTCATGGTGAATTGAATCTTCTTGGAAAGAGGTGCCTCCATCTTGCCTCGAAGATCAGCAACTATCAGCCATTGTAAATATCCTCCTGGAAAATCCTTGAGTTGGGCTCCGAAGAATTCCGGATGCGGGCGCTCAAGGTACGCAAATAGTGCATCAAGATCCCTCTCAAAGATAAGTTGGCCTCTGTTGCCTAACTGGTAGAACTTGAAGTACTGAACTTCCATCTATAAGAATTTCGGATGAGGAAGTTAGTGAGGTGATCAAGTGTGTCAAATTTTTTATGGTAATGTAAGAGTTTTGGAGGAACATGACTTTTTTTGAAAGAATCTAAAGGATAAGAGTGGAAATAGGTTTTCATAAATACTCACTGCTTTTTGTTTTGAAACTAAGTTTTTGTTCGGACGTCCATTCTAACTAGGGTCTCCTATGGTTAGGATGGCTCTGATACCAACTTCTCAACACCCAGATTTTTAATCCCAGATGCCTGTTATGCCATACATCGCAATCCCAGGATTACCATTTTTGCGAGACATAATAGATTGGATATCATAGTACATCATCCATTACAAACCATTATAAGGACTTACACAAATAAATGATCTCATGATCCAGTCTCAATATAAACAAGTAGCAGAATAATAAGCGTAGCGGTAGGCTCCATCTTCAGTGTCACAAGCAACGCTGACGATGGGAGATGATCCTAGTTATCATAGTCGTCCTGTTGTCCTTCTTCCGGATAGTCCTCCTCATAGTTTGGCCACGGGAATAGCCAGGGACAAAGCCATGAGTACTCTTTAAGTACTCGCAAACTATCACTAACAAGTAAGGTAGTTCTAGTAGGAAAGCTAAGTTCTAAGTTTATTTGCAAAGTTAAGTTTGAAACCCAAGCTGAGTTCAGAAACAAAGAAAGATAAAATAAAGTTTTAAATCACCTAAGTGGGAACTTAGTTTTTCATAGTCACAACCCTGTTGTGGTCAAGTTATGTCACAATTCATTTCATAAGTCATTTTGAAAACATCTGAAGATGGAACAGTATGGCCACTCCAACTGTCCATGACCGCGGACGCGGCTATTCGAATAGTTTGACACTCTATAGAGGTGGTACACTTTCACCATAAAATTCGATACATCCGCCAGGGATAACCCTGAATCAGCATACTTAGTATGCGGATAATCAAACATAACCTTTCCTTTACACACTCTAGTATAAGCACCTCTCCTATGAGCTTGGCCTCCCAGCCATGGCCATCTGCCATCCTGGACACTGCATAGGTGGACAACATCAAGAGGTAGCCTCAGCTCAAACCTCTCCCGCGAGGGAACTAATACTAATGCATATAAACTTACGGCTAAGCCCTACCCAATTAGGCTATCATACCTGAATTGGGTAGGGCTTAGCTGGAAGTTTATATGCATTAGTATTAGTTCCCTAGCGGGAGAGGTTTGAGCTGAGGCTACCTCTTCATGTTGTCCACCTATGCAGTGCCTAGGATGGCAGATGGCCATGGTTGGGAGGCCAAGCTCATAGGAGAGGTTCTTATACTAGAGTGTGTAAAGGAAAGGTTATGTTTGAATATCCGCATACTAAGTATGATGATTCAGGGTTATCCCTCGCGGATGTATCGAATTTTGTGGTGAAAGTGTACCACCTCTGTAGAGTGTCAAAATATTCGAATAGCCGCGTCCGCGGTCATGGACAGTTGGAGTGGCCATACTATTCCATCGTCAGATGTTTTCAAAATGACTTATGAAATGAATTGTGACATGACTTGACCACAACAGGGTTGTGACTATGAAAAACTAAGTTCCCACTTAGGTGATTTAAAACTTTATTTTATCTTTCTTTGTTTCTGAACTCAGCTTGGGTTTCAAACTTAACTTTGCAAATAAACTTAGAACTTAGATTTCCTACTAGAATTACCTTACTTGTTAGTGATAGTTTGCAAGTACTTAAAGAGTACTCATGGCTTTGTCCCTGGCTATTCCCGTGGCCAAACTATGAGGAGGACTATCTGGAAGAAGGACAATAGGATGGCTATGAAAACTAGGATCATCTCCCATCGTCAGCATTGCCTGTGACACTGAAGATGGAGCCTACCGCTGCGCTTATTATTCTGCTACTTGTTTGTATTGAGACTGGATCATGAGATCCTTTATTTGTGTCAGACCTTATAATGGTTTGTAATGGATGATGTACTACGATATCCAATCTGTTATGTCTCGCAAAAATGGTAATCCTCGGATTGCGATGTATGGCATAACAGGCATCTGGGATTAAAAATCCGGGTGTTGAAAAGTTGGTATCAGAGCCATCCTGACCATAGGAGACCCTAGTTAGAATGGACGTCCGAACAAAAACTTAGTTTCAAAACAAAAAGCAGTGAGTATTTATGAAAACCTATTTCCACTCTTATCCTTGAGATTCTTTCAAAAAAAGTCATGTTCCTCCAAAACTCTTACATTACCATAAAAAATTTGACAAACTTGATCACCTCACTAACTTACTCATCCGAAATTCTTATAGATGGAAGTTCAGTACTGCAAGTTCTACCAGTTGGGCAACGGAGGCCAACTGATCTTTGAGAGGGATCTTGATGCACTATCTGCGTACCTTGAGAGCCCGCATCTAGAATTCTTCAGAGCCCAACTCAAGGATTTTCCAGGAGGAGATTTACAATGGCTGATAGTTGTTGATCTTCGAGGCAAGATGGAGACACCTCTTTCCAAGAAGATTCAATTCACCATGAGAGAGAACAACTGGCTAGATGGATTATCCAGGGCTATGCATGAAGCTCTCGCCTGTCTTTGCGGGCAGAATGTCAACTTGATCTAGGGAACTCGCTTTGCTCACTATGCAAGGCGTGATTATATGGGAATGCCACTAGATATGCCAAGTCACCTAGAGTTGAAGCGCCAAGTGGAGAACCTGGACTTCCTACTGTATGATAGACAAAAGGAATTGGACAATGCTCGAGCCTACGCCAACCACAACCTTGCCATTACCGCCCAGAAGGCCCAAACTTTCTCACTGCTTGTGAAGGATCGTCAGTCACTTCGCCGGCAACGCGAGAAGAAGGATCACACCATCGCTCGTCTTCGCAAGAAGGTGGCCGACCTCGAGAAGACCATCCAGGAGCAAGAAGCTCAGCTTGCAGCAAAAGAAGAAGAAGAAGAAGGTGAAGACATCCAGGGGGATATTCACTCATGCCATGGACTTCTACACCGACGATGATGACTCCGACTTCATTGATGATGAGTAGATGCACTAGAGCACTATCGTAGGAGTGAGAAGTATCGGTCCCATTGTATCTTAGCTTACATAATGGTTCTTAAAACCATCTGTTTTCCTTTCATGTTGTGGTGTGTGTTTGTATTGTGTGCTTTGATTGAATGAAAAGAAGTTAGTTTGCCAAACCTGAGTCAAACTCAAAGTTTTAGCTTTGAAAACAAAACCATAAACCTTAGAACTTTCCCTCTTACCCCATTATCTATCTCAATATTCAGATGACTCGTGGAAACCAAGGAGGGAGGAGCCCATCGCAGGACCCAATGCTGCAAATTTTGCAGATGCTAGTTTCGGACCATGAAGCTAGTAGAGCAGAGCGCCAAGCAAACCTAGCCACCCTACAACAGATTGCTTAGATGGCCCACAATAATCAGGGCCATGGAAATCAAGATCATCATGGATCCAAACTCAAAAACTTCCAGAATACCAATCCCCCTATCTTTAGCAAGTCTGAAGACCTGCTGGATGCTGATGATTGGTTACAGACCATGGAGAATAACTTAAGAAGTCGCAGGAGTGGATGCCAACGAGAAAGTTCTATTTGCCACCCACTATCTGGCAAGAGATGCAAGAGCCTGGTGGAACAGCACCCGCACGATGAACCACGATCAAGTGATGACGCGGGAAGCTTTCAAGGTCAAGTTCAGCCGCACCCATGTGCCGCAGGGTTTAGTCACCAGAATGAGAGATAAATTCAGACAACTAAAGCAAGGCAGAATGACTGTAGTGGAGTACCGTGACAAATTTTTGTCCCTCGCCGGGTATGCACCTGATGAGATCAACACTTAAGCTAAGAAGAAGGAGAGATTCCTGAACGGACTGCATGATGAGATGCAGACGGTGTTAGTCAACATCCGCTTTGATGATCTCGAAGAGCTAGTCGACTCTGCCATCCAGATGGAAGGGAAGATCAATCAAGCGAATGACAACCGCAAACATAGGATGATGCACCAAACTGGGTCCCACAATACCTAGAAGTATCGCCCCAACCCATCTGCAGGATATGCCCCGCGGAACAATAGACCCCCAATGTCTCGCCCAAGCTACCCCAACCGTAGCGGAGGAAATGTGAAGACCGGAGGAAACAACAACAACCACCCCGGCAACTCCCACAACTTCAACCATGCACCACCCAAGTCCAACAACAACAACAACAATACTGCCCCAAGGACTGGAAGCAATGTCGTGCCTATTGTAGCCAAAGACAAGTCCCAGATTACTTGTTTTGAGTGTGGAGTGAAGGGTCACTACTCCAATGAGTGTCCCAAGAAGATTTCCGCCACTGCCAATGTGAATGCCCCAGCTCAGCAGCAGCGCCGTGTTCAGCCCGAAAGAAGATTCGCCCTAGGGAACCCGCACAACCGCAATGGCCGTATCTTCCACATGAACGCCGAAGAAGCCCAAGAAGCGCCAGATGTTGTTCTGGGTATGTTTTCTGTTAACTCAGTATTAGAAAGAGTGTTGTTTGATTCTGGAGCATCGCACTCGTTTGTTACCGAAGAATTTGCATGCACTAGTAAGATTCACCCAACCAACTTGAAGCATGTTATGATAGTTCAAATACCCGGTTCAACCACCAAAGCTAGAAAAATTTGCAAGGCTGCGCCTATCAGAATACATGGAATAGATTTTTATGCCAATCTAATAGTACTTGGAACCAAAGGTTTGGAAGTAGTACTAGGAATGGATTGGATGTCGAAGCATAAAGGATTGATCGACTGTGGCAAGAAATACATCACCATGACCAGTAGCTCTTGAGTATCAGTAGATCATATATCTGAAACCTTGCCCCGCTAGTTAAAATGCAACAAGAGTCTAGCCCTACCAACCATAGACCAAGTCAGAGTAGTCTGTGAATACCCCGATGTATTCCCAAATGAATTGCTCGGTATGCCCCTAGATCCGGATATTGAGTTCATTATTGAACTAATTCCTGGAACCGGACCCATAGCTCAGAGACCCTATAGCATGAACCCATCAGAGTTAGTGGAACTGGAGAAGCAACTAGAGGCTATGCTGGAGAAAGGCTTGATTCAACCAAGCGCATCTCCATGGAGATCACCCATGTTGTTCGTCGACAAGAAAGATGGAGGCAACCGTTTGTGCACATATTATCAGAAGCTGAATGATGTCACCATCAAGAACAAGTACCCTATGCCCAAGATAGAGGATCTGTTTGATCAGTTGATTGGTGCTAGAGTGTTTTCTAAGATTGATCTTAGAACTAGTTATCACCAACTCAAGATTCGTGCAATGGATATTCCAAAGGCCGCCTTTACCACCAGATATGGATTGTATGAGTATACAATCATGTCTTTTGGATTAACCAATGCCCCCGCTTATTTCATGAATGTCATGAATAAGATCTTTATGAACTTTCTGGATAACTTTGTCGTTGTGTTTATCGACGATATTCTTATCTACTTCAAGTCAGAAGAAGACCATGAGCAACATCTGAGAATCATCCTTGAAACCCTTAGAGAGCATCAGTTGTATGCCAAGTTCAGGAAATGTGAGTTTTGGCTGAAAGAAGTAGGATTCCTCAGACATATTATGTTGGCCAGAGGAGTCGCTATTGATCCCGCCAAGATCAAAGATGTTGAAGAATGGGAAGCCCCAACCATTCAAACCCAAGTCCGTGCATTTCTCGGATTAGCGGGATATTACCGCAAGTTCATAGAAGGATTTTCAAGCATCGCAAGACCCATGACCCAATTGTTGAAGAAGGACAAGAAGTTTCAATGGATCGACAAATGTGAAGCAAGTTTCCAAGAGCTCAAGAAGAGATTGATTTCAGCCCCAATATTGATCATGCCAGATATCAAGAAGCCGTTTGACATGTATTGTGATGCATCCAAGATTGGTCTCGAATGTGTGTTGATGAAAGAAGGCAAAGTCATAGCATATCTATCCAAACAACTGAAGCAGCATGAGCAGAACTACCCCACCCATGATCTTGAATTAGCAGCTGTAGTTTTAGCCTTGAAGACATGGCGTCATTACCTTATGGGTAATCGCTGTGAGATTTATTCAGATCACAAGAGCTTGAAGTATATTTTCACTCAAAAGGAGCTGAATATGAGGCAAAGGAGATGGATAGAGTTAATCAAGGATTATGACCTTGACATTAACTATCACCTCGACAAAGACAATGTGGTAGCGGATGCTCTTAGCAGATTGCCGTGTAGGTTAAACACCATGATTAAAGAAGCCCAGCCAAGTTTGCATGAAGAGTTGGAGCAGTTTAGAACTGAGCTAGTTAGCAAAGGATTTTTAGCTAGCATTGAACTTCAACCCACTTTGATCGGTTAGATCAAGGAAGCCCAGAAGGGAAATGCAAGTATCGACGGAATCAAGCGTTGTATTGGTACATGAAAGGTACCCGAATTCACCAAAGACGAAGGATTTCTGTGGTACAAATGACGTATCTGTGTGCCAGCAGATTCGGAGCTGAAGCAAGTTATCATGCAAGAAGCTCATGATACTCTTTATTCTATCCACCCCGGAGGAACGAATATGTATCAAGATTTGAAGGAGCAATTTTGGTGGCACAAGATGAAGAGAGAAATCAGAAGCTACATCACCAAGTGTGATATATGTCAAAGAGTCAAAGCGGAACATCAGAGACCCGTAGGACTATTGCAACCATTGCAGATTCCAGAATGGAAATGGGATTCTGTCGGAATGGACTTTATCACCGGTTTGCCTACTTCTAGTAGGTGAAATGACTCAATTTGGGTCATCGTTGATAGACTGTCCAAGGTAGCCCATTTTATATTTTTCAAGACAACCTACCCGAGTTCGAAGCTAGAAGAGTTGTACATCGCTAGAATTGTCAGTTTGCATGGAACCCCCAAGACCATAGTGTCGGATCGAGGAACCCAATTTACCTCGAGAATTTTGGTAGAAAGTCCAAGAAGGATTAGGAACCAAGTTGAATTTCAGCACAGCTTATCACCCGCAGACCGATGGACAGACTGAAAGAGTCAACCAAATCTTAGAAGATATGTTGAGAGCTTGTGTGTTAGAGTATGGATCAAAATGGGAAGATTGCCTGCAATTCGCAGAATTCTTATACAACAACAGTTATCAAGCTAGTTTACAAATGGCCCCATTTGAATTTCTGTATGGAAGAAAGTGTGGTACCCCTTTGAATTGGTCGCAAGTAGGAGAGAGTCGGATTTTCGGACCCGACATCCTACGCGAAGCCAAAGAGAAGGTTCACAAAGTTCATGAGCACCTCAAGACCGCCCAATCCATACTGAAGACCGCCCAATCCAAGACCGATGGACAGACTTTGAATGTCGGAGATTTTGTATATCTCAAAGTTTCGCCGTTGAAGGGAACGCAACATTTTAGTCTGAAAGGAAGGTTAGCCCCCAGATATATCGGACCCTTCAAAATTCTGAATCATCGAGGAGAAGTATCGTATCAGCTAGAAATTCCAGAAGGAATGCCAGCCATCCATAATGTGTTCCATATCTCGTTACTTTGCAAGTGCTTGGAAGTGCCGGAGAAGACCGCAGTTTTCAAGAACATTGATCACCGAGCCATTGATATCAACTAGGATCTGAAGTATCGTGAAGTGCCCATCCGTATATTGGAAGAAGCCTTCAGAACCACTAGGACCCGGAGTATAAAATTTCTCAAGATCCAATGGAGCAACCACACTGAAGAAGAAGCTACTTGGGAGCGAGAAGATTACATTAGGACTGAGTTTCCAGATCTCCTTAGTTCCTAGTTTTTTCTTAAATATCGGGACGAGATTTTGTTTAAGGGGGAAGGTTTGTAACATCCCAAAACTTTAAACAAGGTTAATCAAGATCCAAATAACCCAATTTAGGGTTAACAAAAACTTTTTATTATTAAAAACAATTATGACTGCATGTTTGTTTGCATTAATATAGAATTGTTTGAAATTGCCATGTTTGTTTGTTCTAATGGTTGTAAAATGATTCAAAGATGAATGCCACATCATCTAGATCATTCAAAAATAAAATCCAAAGAAAGAGAAATCAAATAAGACTAAAAAGACCAAATGGTCACTTTGGCCATTTTAAGCTACTAGGCCACTTTAGGTGTTCCTAGAAGTAAATGCTTAACAAAAATAATTCTAACTCTTTTCACCCCTTGCTAGTACAAGTAAAGATCTACCAAGACCCACTTTAGAATCTTACAAAAACATTTAACTACTAATTTTAAATGGCATTTGAAAATTGAATTCATTACATATGCATAGATCCCACGTTTTCAAAAACCACTCAAATGAGTTCTCCTTCACAATCCCAAGCAACCACAGATGATCAAGTTTATGACTAACACACCCACCAAAAATCTTTTCAAAATTCAAATAAAACTTTCTTGCAGCCATTTGACCGAACACCTTGTAGACACAGAATGAACTCTAGCCTAATTCTACTGTTTTAAGCAGTGATCCTTCAATGCATTGTCCTCTTTACTCTCCTCTGTCCCCTCTGATCCAACCCAGCCCAGACCAACATCCCCCTTCGCCGTGGAGTACAGTGGTGCGCCGCCCGAATATGGTCGTCGCCGACTGACCATGGCCGACGCACCAGAGACCACGCCGCACCTACCTAGCATGTCTCCTAGCTCTGCCGCACCCTACTACGACCCCCTGTCCACCCCATGGATGCACCCGAGCACTGGACCACCTCAGAGCAGCCGCACACCGAGCCTCTACGCCGTGTCCAGAGCGCGCCAATGCGCCACGCCCGACAAGGCAGCACATGCCGCCCCTCGACCACAGCCCGCGCGAGCCGCTCCGCCTTGACCCTAGCACACTCCCAGACATGCCCATTTCCCACCATGCGACCAGCACCCGCTGTGAGCCACGTCGAACACCGCCGCTCCCTCTCAGAGCGCCAGCCACACCCGACCAAATGCCACCGCCCCAATCCGCGCCATTACGTCGTAGATGACCGCCAGGAGGCAGAGCATCGTCTGCCTACCTCGCCCATGCTATTAGCACCTGTACCATCGTCACCGACGAGCTCACCGTCGCACCTCACGGTCCCCTCGTCGAGCTATAAAAGGAGACCTCCCTAACCCCATTTCTCCACACTCCAACACTCACCACCTTCCACTGATCCCCTCACACCATCCCCGGAGCCGCTCGAGCCCTCAGTCGCCAGAATTGTGCTGGAGCTCGCCGCAACAGAGGAGAAAGGGAGCCATCGACTGCGACCACCCCAAGAGCCGCCTTGACCATGCCTGAGTCCGCCGTCGTCCACCAGTTCGATCGCCCCCATCGCCACGTTAGCTGGAGCCCTAGTAAGCCCCCAATCGAACCCCACTGAGCCGCTAGGGTTAGTTCTCGCCAGCGACCAGTTCGTCGTCGACGATGAACTCTGTCTGCTAGATTAGAATTTGATCAAATGGTCTAGATTAGCAGATACCGCTTCGAGTTAGATGTCTCGCTCACGTGTGGACCCCCCTGTCAGTTGCCCTCTATGACGCGAAGTGGCACTGGGCCGGCCCATTTAGTTTCCCGCCTTAGCCCGCAAATTCAAATATAGGTTTTTCTAATTAGACTTAAACTCAGTTATGTCCACTTGTTTAAAAATCAATTCAGAGAGTTATACTAAACCAAAATGAATGATTAAAATTTTTTTAGAAAGATAATTAAAATATTTATCCAAGCCCGTTGGATTTAAATCAATTTGTGTTATAGATCACATATAGTAAAAATAAAACAGAGACTTTTCTACATTCAAACATTTTTCAAAAATCAACCATAATAGCTTTTGAGTTAATTCCAACTCTCAAAAATCACATTTGATAATACCTATATGAATATGTAATAATATTTAGGTTTGCATGCAGTGAATTTGGACTAGTACCAAAATAATGCTATATAGGCATTTCTAGTCACTTTAAATCATTTAAATAATAAACTTAAACTTATTGAAATATGATCCAACATTTAAATCATATTCCCATGTATTAGAATATGTGGTGATGACATGTGTCCACATGATCCCATATTTTAATTGGAGATTATTAAATCCTAATTAATTTCAATGAGTAGAAATTACTTTTCTCAAATAAAATAAATGAAACTAGTTCATTAAATCTTGTAATGATTGTGATGATATTAGATCATCAAGTGTGTGCCTTGTGCTAAATAGACTAGTTAAGTATTGTTTGGTGATTGTGTATCCCGTATGTATTTATAGACGATAGTACCGACCAAGTCTACGAGGAGGAGTTCTACCCCAAAGAAGACGAGGGGAATTTCAACCACTGCACCAATCAAGGCAAGCTATTATTGGCAAGCTAATACTTGCAATCCATCACTAGATACAAAATAACCTAAGCAAGATGCATTAGGCATGCTTTGGTTATACTCCTTGAATTATAACCATCCCAAGTTTTACTTACAAGTTTTACTTTTGCTTTATCAAAGTTTCTTTACTCCTAGTAATGCTTTGTGAAATTTTAGAAAGTAGTTTAGATAGCATAAAGAGTATAAAACTTGGCCTATACTTGATGTTATTCTATGGCATGAGATTGAGATTAGCATCCCACCTTAGTGAACACTCTTAACTTGTGGTTAGAGCTAAACCAAAAACTTGATCACTCTAGATGGGAATACTTGGTGAAAATGCTTATGAAAATCCTGGAATTATGAGCCATTCTATTGAGATGTTTTGACATGTGTTGAGAAACACAAATGGTTTATGATGATGAAAATGTTGAGGCATGAGCCATACCCCTTTATAAAAATTGATGGTTGGGTTCGGATGCGATACCATTCCAAATTTACCGTATAACCACAATACCTGAATTGGGTAGGGCTTAGCCGGAAGTTTATATGCATTAGTATTAGTTCCCTCGCGGGAGAGGTTTGAGCTGAGGCTACTTCTTGATGTTGTCCACCTATGCAGTGCCCAGGATGGCAGATGGCCATGGCTGGGAGGCCAAGCTCATAGGAGAGGTGCTTATACTAGTGACATGGGTATACCCTACAGGTACTCGAGCTTGGTGTATACGGGCTGAATATGGCGGAAGCCCACGATGTTGCCAATGCCCAAATGGAGAACTCGAGTAACCTACGGACTCTCGATTGCTTCAGGAACAAGAAGAAGCTAAAGATAGAAAGTTTAAGGGAAAACCCTAACCTGTAACCGACTCGACCTCCTACCTGAGACCTAGCATATCTATATAAAGGGTAGGAGGAGGCGGCGAGGAGGACACCACGCAACCCTAGTTTCCACAACCCTTGCCAGATTGCATCTGCGCACCATTGTAATCTTTGATTCCTCTATTAATTCCACGAGCAGACAAGCAGGAGTAGGGAACTTTATGAGGCCTGAACCTGGGTAAATCTTCGAGTCCCTTGTGTTCTTGTTTGCTATCCGATTGATGCTTCCAGCGCTCCCTCCTTCTCCGAAACCCAAGTCTATAACAATGGGCATTGATGAGTTAAACCCTCGTCAATTGGCGCCGTCTGTGGGAATTGGGAGTGCTGATGTTGCGGCTTCTTCGGCCCCATCAACTGCGATCTACAACTCCGCAACAACGGAGATTCGCCAGCTCTTCGGCGTGTTCGACTTCACCGTCCACTCGCCAGCCACTCGCCCGACTTTCGAGTCCGTGGGCGATGGAATCAGCCTGGCAATCGAAAGCTTCCGCTTCCAAGTTGGTCAGATGGGCACGCTTCGCATGCCTGACCAGCCGACAATACCATTGATTGCTCTAGCATCGTGGTTCCTTCCGCCAATCGGCACCCTCAGTGAGCTCAATGCCTCGACAACAGTCGAGAACACGGCCAGCGACAGCAGTCACGACTCCGATCTGGGCGATGTGGCAACCGAGGATGGAGCCTACGGCTCCGGATCTAAAAGTTGCAGGAGCAGCAGCTTCCCCAACCACTTCATGTGCACCGTCATCAACGCGGGCGAGTCCTCTGCCAATCGTGACAACACGAGCAACAGTGGCAATGGAACCGACCCACCAAACAGTGGCATACCTAATGGCGGACCACCCAATGGTGGACCACCAAACGGTGGCCCCACTAACGGCGCCCCTGTCAACAACGGAGGGGCAGTCGAACCTCCAACTATGATAAACGAGCAAACTAGTGAACGCGTTGTGATTAGGCTCAACGACCTTGAGTGGGCCTGCTGCCGAGAAGCCCTATGAGGCCCCCTTCTGCCTTTTGGCTCCCCGCAAGAACTGTTGATGGGCTACCATTGGCTCCTGAAAGAGGAGTACAAACGCAAACTGCAAACAATCGCACAACTCGAGGCGCGTAAAAAGGTGGCAGACGAGTCGAGCCTCCGACGAGCTGGGCTCTCCTCCCACGGAGGATCCTCCTCCAGGTGCAACGAGTACATCGCTAACAAGAGGCGATCTCGACTGGCCCACCTCACTGAACACGAGCGTGTAGAAGCTGCAAAGGTCCTCGACTTCGGCTCCATGACGGTGGATACGCATGGCAACGTGGTCCCAATACCGCCGCAAGCTACGATAACGGCAGCCACCATGTACCTCTTCAACAACCAGCCGCCAGCTGGAGACCCTCGAGCTGCCATGCACCGATCTACGATCACAGGCTTGGGGTTAATCGAGGCCGCCCTCGACCAAGAGCCAACACCAAAGCCGAAGAAAGGCAAGGCTCTGGCAAAACGCTACTCCTCGCCCTCATCTAGCGATGACAATCACAATCTGTCTCGACACCGCCGCTCCTGGCGACACGACCACGACTACGACACGCGCGATGACCTCACGCAAGGCAAGATCGACAAGTCAAAGGCATGACGTGCCCGATCGACTAATTCTGAAGATGAAGATGTGGAGATCTGTGGTGCTAGATGCTTCAGCAGGGCCATCAGGAAAAAGCGAATGCCCAAGGGGTTTAAGCTCCCATCAGAGAACCCGAAGTTTGACGGTCTGTAGGACCCGAAATTCTGGTTAGAGGAACACATCTCCTTCGTCAGGCTCCACGGTGGAAATCGAAGCACGGCTATGCAATGCCTGCAGCTACAGCTATAGGGCACCGCCCGGGCATGGCTCAACAACCTCCCACGCGGATCCATTCGTAGTTGGGAAGAGCTGGTCTATAGCTTTGTGCGCAACTTCAAGGGCACCTACAAAAGGCCCGCGTCAATCGAAGAGCTGAGGTGCTGCCAGCAAAGGTCGGGCGAATCACTACGCTTGTACATCCAGAGTTGGTCCGTCATCAAGAAATCCGCAGAAAATATCTTGGAAGACCGCGCAATCGACGCATTCAACGGCGGCGTTCGCCGCATAGAGCTCGGGGAGGAGCTGGGCCACTCGAAGCCCAAAACCATTGACCACCTGATGGAAATTGCGAATCGGTGGGCTGATGGAGAAGATTCGGTGAAGAATCGCGTTCACTCCGACGAGGAAGTAGAACTCGAGCGTAGACGCGACCGCCGAAGCAAACTTCGAATGCGCATTTACAATGACCGCGATGACGTCAACATGGTCGCAGCCAGCTACGCTGACAGACGCGACGACAACCGCAACAGCGGCTACCGTAGCGGTGGATACCATGACTCCGGGAAAACCACGCATGTACGGCAGCGTCGCACTCGCGATGAGGCGCCCGCCGCATCCATTGAAGACAAGCTGTCCGGGCCATACACCGTGCACTTCTACATCGACAAGCATGACGGCAAAAAGAAATCCAGCCACCTCCTCAAAGACTACCGCAAGTTCCTCAAACTTCATGAGGCTCTGGCTCGGATGAATCGCGACGCAGTCGACAGGGGCTCGGAGCCACCCTAGGCGCTGTGGCACACGGAGCTCCTCCACCAGCACCCAGACCGCCGCCAAATACAGCTGCGCCTGACCTTCATCACGGAGGCGAGCCGTACCCACAGGCCATGGGCACCATGATGATCCAAAAGGGTCGCCCCTCCAACCGAGTGCAAAAGGCCATCACTCGCCAAGTCAATCTGGCGACAAACTCGCCACCATCCACCACTGAGTACCTCAGTGGAAGCGATTCCTGCATCACCTTCGACAAGCACGACCATCCGCGCCAAGTACCTCATCCAGGCCACTATCTACTCATACCCGAGGCGCAAATTGGAGGTTTCGACATGAGCCGCGTCTTCATGGACGGCGGAAGCGGTATCAACCTTATGTTTGCGAGTACCTTGCGAGCAATGAGGATCCCTCTGACCTGCCTAGAGGCCTCGGACACAACATTCCATGACATCGTCCCAGGCAAGGGCATATATCCCCTTGGCAAAATCAACCTCGACGTCATCTTTGGCACGCCAAAAAACTTTCGACGTGAACGCATCAACTTTGAAGTCGTCGACTGGCCCTCACAGTACCACTGCATCCTCGGACGTGTCGCGTTCGCTAGGTTCATGGCAGTGCCGTACTACGCCTATCTGCAGATGAAAATGCCAGGCCCTAATGGCGTCATTACAATCAACGGGAGCTTCAAGAGGTCCGACAGTTGCGACAGGGAGTTCAACAGAATTTCCTAGTCCTTCGGCATGCAGGAAGAACTCGTGAGACTAAAGGAGTCGACAGACAACAGTCTGCCTCCCCTGAGCCTGCCAAGTTCACCCGACCTATCCTTCGACTCATCGATGCACACAAAGAAAGTACAGGTCCACCCATCGGATCCCGCCAAGACGGCCCTCATTGCCAACAACTTGAGTCCCGCATAGGAACTCGTGCTCGTCGAATTCCTCCATGAACACTGAGAAATCTTCGCCTGGTGTCCAGTGGACATGCCAGGAGTTCCCAGGGAATTCACCGAGCACGCACTCAAGGTCAACCCAGACGCAAGGCTAGTCAAACAAACAATTCGGCGCCTGTCTGAACCAAGAGCAAAGGCAGTCGAAATGGAGATCAATAGACTCCTCGACACCAAATTCATACGCGAGATCAAGGAAAGCACTTGGCTCGCCAACACGGTGCTAGTACCAAAAAAGGACATAGATATCCCGCGGATGTGCGTGGACTTCACCTCTCTGAATAAGCACTGCCCAAAAGACCACTTCCCGCTACCACGAATCGACCAGATCATCGACTCCACCACGGGATGTGAGCGCCTCTGCTTCCTCGACACCTAGTCAGGCTACAATCAGATTCGAATGAAGGAGGAGGATCAAGAGAAAACGACGTTTACAACGCCCTTCGGTGTGTTCTGCTACAAGACAATGCCCTTCGGGCTAAAAAACACAGGAGCCACCTACCAGCGGTGCATGCAGGCTTGCCTCAAGAACAAACTTGGTCGCAACATCCAAGTCTATGTCGACGACATCGTAATCAAGACCAAAGAGGAAGCTTCACTAATCGATGATTTACGCGAAACCTTCGCCAACCTCGACCGCTACCGGATTAAGCTCAATCTGGACAAGTGCGCCTTCGGCGTACCATCTGGGCAATTACTCGGGTATCTCATCTCTGCGAGAGGAATCCAGGTGAACCCAAAGAAAATAAAAGCCATACTGGCCATGGAGAAGCCGAAGAACATAAGAGGTGTCCAGCAGCTGGCGGGGAGAATCGCGGTGCTCAGTCGATTCATCAGTCGAATGGGCGAAAAGGCACCGCCCTTCTACCAACTTCTTCGCAAAGCTGACAAGTTCGAGTGGACCAATGAGGCACAGGAAGCATTCGGAGACCTCAAGCGCCTACTGTCCACCTCGCCAGTACTGGTGACCCCACGCGAAACGGAACCACTGCTGCTATACTTCTCCGCCACCAACCAGGTGGTCATCATAGTGCTCGTAGTAGAACGAGCCAAGGAAAACAAAGTCCACGGGGTACAACGCCCAGTCTACTACCTCAACGATATACTCACACCAACAAAGCAGCGGTACCCGCACTACTAGAAGCTAGCGTACGGCGTCTTCATGATAGCCCGGCGACTGTGCCAATACTTCCAGGAACACCTAATTGTGGTAGTCAACGAAGCCCGGCTTGGGCATATCTTCAACAATCTCGATGCCATCGGACGAGTCGCGCTTTGGGGAATCGAACTGTCTCCACGAGACATCACATATGAAAAACACGACGCAATCAAGTCGCAAGTCCTCCCTTACTTCCTCGTGCACTGGATGGAGAACCAGCTCCCTGAAAAACCAGATATGTCCTACCTTTGGACAATGCACTTCGACGGATCCAAGCGAAAGGACAGAGCTGGCGCAGGTGTCATACTGACATCGCCCCAGGAAGACAAGCTGAAGTATATTCTACGAATGCAGTTCACCGCCTCCAACAATGAAGCCGAATATGAGGCCCTGCTACATGGGATGAGGATAGCAAAAGCCTGTGGCGCTAAGAGACTCATAATATACGGCGACTCCAAGCTAGTCATCAACCAGACAATGCACGAGTGCGACGCACTGAAAGATAATATGATCGCCTACCGCGACCTCTACGACACACTCGAAGGGGACTTCGACGGTTGCGAGCTGCGACATATAGGCCGCGAAAGCAATGAAGAGGCGGACGCACTCGCCAACATTGGCTCTACCTGCACCCCCATACCACCTGGGGTATTTCTCGAACGCATATGCGAACGCTCCATCAAGCCAAAGGCCGCAGAGAAGAAAACAAGCTCAACAATGGACTTGGGCGCTGCGCCGCCCAATGAGCCAATGGCACTTGACGACTTGGATCTTGACATAGGACTCGAAGGACCAATGAGCGTCATGATGATCGAGCCATCCTGGACTCAACCGTACATCACGTACCTTCTCAGGAAAAGGCTACTGGACGACCCGACTGATGCGTGGCACATTGCGCGGCGATCCAAGGCATTCGCTGTTATCAACGGCGAACTGTACAAGCGCAACATCACAGGAGTACTCCAACGCCAATGGAAGGGTTGTTCTCCTTGACATCCATGAGGGGACTTGCGGGCACCACGCTGGCAGTCGAGCCATCGTCGCCAAAGCTCTACGAGATGGATTCTACTAGCCTACGACCATGCGTGACGCCAAGGACATCGTCCAAAAATGCAACGCTTGCCAGCGATTCACGGACAAGCCACACGCACCTGGTGTGGAGCTCTGGCCAGTTCCATTGGCCTAGCCCTTCGCGCAAAGGGGACTCGACATGGTCGGCAAGCTCCCAAAGTCCTCACGAGGAGGCTATGTCTACCTCCTGGTCGCAGTCGACAAATTCACCAAGTGGATAGAGGCCATGCCAGTGACTAATCAGTCAGGATACAGCGTAGTCAAGTTCTTCGAGTCCATCGTCTATCGCTTCAGAGTACCACACAGCATCATCACGGACAATGGGACGAACTTCACATCCAAGGAGTTCCAAGAATTTTGCGAGAATCTGGGAATCAACGTCAGCTATGCCTCCGTAGCACATCCACAGACCAACGGCCAGGTCGAAAAAACCAACGGGCTCGTCTGCGGCGGCATCAAGAAGGGACTCCTCAGGCCACTCGAACAGGCCACGGGCTGCTGGCCAAATGAGCTGCAATCGGTACTCCAAATAGAGCCATAGGGTACACCCCGTTCTTCATGGTGCACGGGGCTAAAGCGGTGCTACCCGCAGAGATACGATACAAAGCACCACAAGTGGTCGCTTACAGGGAGCAGGAGTCAACTCTTGCACTCGAAGACTCCATCGACCTCCTTGACGAGGCACGATAAATCGCCGCGGAAAGATCAACGATCTACCAGTAGAACCTAGGCAACTACCACAACAGAAAGCTACGCCCCAGGTCCTTCATCGAAGGTGACCTGGTCCTGCCACTGAAACATCAAGGGCATCTCAAGCTCGAGTCCCCCTGGGAGGGACCATGCGTGATTACAGAAGTAATCCCAGGTGGCGCCTATCGCCTTAAAGATTTCGAGACAGGAGTCGCATACTCCAACCCCTGGAACATCACGCAGCTGCGGCGCTTCTACCCTTAGTCATCTTTTATTTTATACATTGCAAATAAGGCTACTCAGCCAAGGCTACTTAGCCACACATTGTACCCCATACTATCCTACGAATAAATAAAGGTAAGTGCCCCAAAACTCTGTGTTCCTTTTATTTTTGCAAAATATCCACTCGGGCGCTGTGCCACCCTATACACATCTGTTCTACGAACTAACACGATATCATGAGTAGCTGACACACCAATCGAAACCCTTGACAAACACCAACCCAATTGCAATGCACCTGACAGGTTGGCAAGGTGCTAAGATAAACACAAGTCAGGCTAACGAAAAGGAATCACATAGTACAACGCACTCGCAAAACATACACGCTAACAAGCTCTTTATATACATCAATGTTATTCAATTATACACATCATATATATATGAACTTTACAACACTGGTGCAACTATGTGCAGGATACAAACTAAACTACTGTTGCAACAAAGGAACGTTGGTCTGCTCCTTGAAGAAATCGACAATTTCCTCCGTTGGGCGATCCACCACCTGGTAGTGAGGAACCATGTTCCAAGTCGAACCTATTGGCGGCGCTAGTGGTCCGGCCGCAATTGCTGCCACATCTACATCAAGCCTATGCAGTCGCACTAGCGACCTAGCAGCCTTGGCACCAGCCACTAACTGTTGCCGTACACACTCGCAGACTGCACTCAAGTCTTGGAATTTGGCAAGAAGGGCCAGCAGGCTCGACGGAACAACGTCCAGCGGGAACATCGTCTGGTTAATATTCTTCAAACACGATTACGACTTCTTCATGAAGTGAAGCACTCGCGACGCACGATCCTGCAGGGTCGCAAGTGTGATCACACGATCATGATCGACCCAGAAGTATCCACTCGCCTGAAGCTGCTCTTGGGTCAGATCATTCATGCGAATGGAAATCATGTCCCTCTCATCCCGCGGATGGCGTGCACTGACAACTATACCAAGAAAAGGCAAAAGTATGAAGACAATGCACTATCGCAGGTGACTATAAGAGAAAGATAAGGAAGAAGAAAGCTAACACTTGAATTGGTCGCCCAACTGCGTCACCTCCCCTAGCAGATATTCCTTCAAAAATGGGATGTCGCCAGAAGATGACGACGCCGGCTGACTGCGGAACAAAACCAACATCAATAAAATGCAACTCCAAAGAAGAACCAAAAGGAAGACTCGTATACTTACCAATCAAACTTGTCAAAATCGAAGGTTTGATCCCCCGAATCTAACGATGACTCCTTCGGTAGCCGCATCTTCTTGCGAGAAGATGGCGCCACGGCGCTCACACGAATGGCAGGTATCGGCGACTCTACACCAATAGCCGCGCCTTCCGGAGTCGAAGGAGATGATGCATCCGAATCCTCGATGCGCGAATGTTGCGAGTGTTCGGACTACTCGACTCGGGGGCTTCCTCCTCCCCCTCAGATGGGACGGTCGACTCCGACTCGTCCTCTTCCAAGTCTTCACAAGGGATAACCCCCTCAGGAAGAGGGGGCATACAGGGTGACACCCTCCAATCCTAGATATAGGAAACAAGTTAGTCAAGAAAAGAGAAGCATTCGACAAACAAAGCTACTTCATAACACAACCATACCTCTGGAGGAGGATTAGCAGCGTCGAATGAAGGTACGACTGGTTCACTGGGAAGCACATCCTTGGCGGTGTACTTGGTAACCAGTCGCACCATTTTATCTACTTCACTCGTGGAAATGCCATTGGCAGATATGCGAGTGACATCATCCGTGCCAGCCCATTGGAACATAGGGTGGACTCTGGCCTGTAGGGGCTGGATGCGACGGCGCAGCCATGTATGAATGAGGGTGCAACCTCCCTCTTCTTTTCCCATGTGACTCTCGAGGTTGTAGACGCGCTCGTACAGCACATCTGTCTCCATGAACTCGCCGGGCTTCACTATGTTCTTCCAGGAGCACCTCTTCTTGCACGACGTCGCGGGATTGAAGGGTGCGAGTCTGAAGTGGTCTCCGTCGGCCTTCTGGTCGCGGATGTAGAACCACTTGTCCCTCCACCCTTGGACGGACGCCATGAGTTGGATGTCGAAGTACGTGACAGAAGAGTCGACATGGATACCGCGGCCGCCTACGTCATAGACTACGGAGCCAAACGCCGACTGGCGCTTCAGCTTGAAGAGACGTTTGAAGAGACCGAAGTGTGGCTCGATTCCGAGCCAGCACTCGCAAAGAGTAATGTAGCAAGCTACATGGAGGATGGAGTTAGGGGACAGCTGGTGCAGCTGGAGCCCATAGAAGCAAAGAAGGCGCCTGAAGAAAGGATGCAGGGGCAGCGAGAGACCGCGAATGATGAACGCTAGGAACATCACCCGAAAACCGACAGGAGGAGAAGGGAATACCTCACCACTAGGGACACGCACGTTAGCGACTGCGGCAGATAGAACTCCGTCTTGGCGCAGAAGACGGAGCTCAGAAGACTTGATAATGGACGTGCACCACGCGCCATTGGTGACACGAGTGCCTGCGCCCTTCTTATTCCCGACGACAGTGGCGCTGATGCCCGCAGCGGCGGAGCTGCCCTTCTTCTTGGTAGCAACAGTGGCGGCGGCGGATTCAGCCGCAGCACCTCCATTCTTCTTCCCCATCCTGCGGTGGCGATGCGACCGAAGGAAGTAACTAGGGAATACGCGGAGCTGGTCCAGTGCCACGAGAAAGATGAACTCTAGGAAGTAGAGGAGAAGCAACAATGGCGACGGAGGCAAAGGCAGAGAAAAGAGCAGATGGGAAAATTACCGTCGCATCACTGCTACTTAACCCCCTGGAAGATGTAATCCAACGGCCAGCAAAAATCCTATCAAACATGTGGCGTTCATCGTGATCGACACGTGGAGGACCCGAAGCGCGAACCATCCCCCACTACTCCCATTACGCCTGGAAATCGAGGAGGCATAGTTAAAACAAAGATTACACACGCCCGGTCAAGTCAGGGTCATAAAATGGGACCCACCACTCGTCACGTCCCGTCAAAACCACTCATGCAGGCAAATGAGATCATCACATCGTCAGCACTGGTGTCATCAAAATTGAGTAGCAGAAGATTTCGACTACTTAAGTCCTTGCTCGAGTCTTCGACTCCACCAAGCACTCGGGGGCTACTCCCATAGGGAGCGCTGTCGCGCACCCTACGTTTTTTTCTTTTTATCTCTTCTATAGGAACATGGACATTCAAAGCATACCTAATCATTCGAATCCGTGATTCGACTATGGACATGGGTTATTCCCATAGGGAGCGCTGGAAATATATTCGACTAAAACAAGCAAACAAAAGACGACAGCAGTCGCAAAAGTTCTTTAGTCCCTGCCTAAGTCTTTGACTCAACCAGGCACTCGGGGGTTACTCCCATAGGGAGCGCTGGTCCCACACCCTATGAAATTTGTGTACATCATAATGTGTGTCGATAACATCCACAGTCGAAGCTTATGGCGACACTGCCTAATGATTTTTCCCTACAAAGAGACTGTGTCTCCTAGGTCACCTGAATCATCTCCGCGATGATAAAATTTGGATGCCGCGCTTGCAGCGTGAAGATAAGACTTGAATAAGGCCTGGCAATGCATTCCCTGTGCACTACCAGAGATATATAAGTGCCAACAGGTATGATGAACATGCCTTGACGGACGTGTCCAGTGCTCACACCTATATACTAGAATTCGACTCCTGTAAGACCTCCACGGCTTGAGCCGAATTACACCAGCACTTTTCCGAATTTGAGTCCGAGGACTCGAGTTCGAGTAGATTGCGTTGTTTTACTCCAAGGTAGTTAACTGATACCGATACATCGGTTAAATCAGGCACGCACATCAACAATCCCTATTGAAAGGGCATCTATGCCCCCATGTGTGGTTTTGGTAATTAATGACAATCCCTATGGACTAATGTGCAAATTGAGTTTCACTTGTAGGTTTGTCCATTGACATCGCTTGGACCATGTGTTGGTTTCAAGGATGAAAAAGAAGAAGCATCGTCCAAGGGCTTTGTGCCTATTGGAATCAAGTAGAAGAAGGAGATCAAGTATGTCTTGAAGAAGAAGAAGAAGATGGAGTTCCTCATGGCTGTGCAAGCTCACGGTGCGCCATCTTGAGAAGATATCATGCTTGGACCTTGCCATCCTCGGCGTTCATGGAGTGATGAAGACAAGGTCAAAGAAGAGGTTTGCCCATGGATTATGGGGGAGCCATTCGCAAGTCTTCATCAAGCAAGAGAAAGCACGAGCAATCAAGAAAGGTGTTCCATCTTGAAGGTGACAAGATCGTCTTCATCAAGCTCAAGTGGGATGCTCAAGGCAAAGGTATGATCTTGATAGGATTTCTATTTTACCGGTCTCGTGTAGTGTTGGGAGACCGGGTTTAGGATAGATAGCCATACTATCAAGAGGGGCTCTCGAGTGGGTGACTCGTTCGTATCTTTCGAAGAGAGCTCAAACCTTTGCATTCATAGCATCATCTTTCTTGGTTGTTGTTTAGTTCTTGTCCATGTGAGGTTCTAGAGCTTGTGGTTATCTTCATAACAAGCTCTAGTTCATCAAAAACGGATTTCCCTTGCATCTCTTAGTGTGTTTTAATCTTGCGGGTTTTCCGGCTCCACACCTTGGGAGGTATCTCACATATATATTCATGGTATTTTCTCCCTTGGCGATACCCAATATTTCGACTTTCCAACAAAATTGGTTTCATCTCGTTTGGAGTTCGGATGCAAAAGTTGTGGCAGTTCTGGTTCTGAAGTTTTTGCCTGACCGGTAGTTCCGGTGGGCCACCGGTAGTACCGGCCAGACGCCAGAAGTACCGCTCGGGCAGAAATGCCGCCGGTAGTACCGGTGTTAATTCCGGCCCAACTTCCGGCAACCCAAATTTTGGTTCAGTACCCTCTCTGCCTGGTTAGCGCTATTTGACGGAACTTGGATCGGATTTTCAGGCGGTAGTACCGCTAGGATATTCTTGCTACCGGTAGTTCCGGTGAAGCAGCGGTAGTTCCGGCCAAGCTCGCGTTTTTGATCTTTGCCTCGCTGTTTTCTGACCGTTGGCTGGGTGCCACCGGTAGTACTGGCCACCCACCGGTACTACCGGCCGTGCGCGATTATGTGGGTAATGGGCAGATCATGGAGCCCTTTAAAAGGATCTCCCCTTTCCCCTCTGCCCTAAACTTGCTCTTTCTTGGTTCTTGCTCTCTCTCTCTCCTCCATTGTTGACCTTGAAGAGCTTGCCCTCTCCCCTTTCCCCTCCTATGATTATTGCATCTTTTTGAGGGATTTGAGAGAGGAGATCTAGATCTACAAGCCCCACCAAGCAAAATCCCTTCTTTGTGAAGGAATCCTTGGGATCTAGATCTTGGAGAGTTTTGTGTTCTCCTCTTGTGCTCTTCCTCCCTTATTCCCCCAATAGATTTTGTAGCTTTGGTGGAATTTGAGAGAGAAGGACTTGCCTCTTTCATTTGGTGCATAGGTTTGAGTTCTCCTCGAAGATTCGGCGAGTTCAAGCCCTTGGGCTTGTTTCTCTTGGGTTCTTGGAACCCTAGACGGTTGTGTGGTTGGATTGTTGACCTTTTGTGGTCTTGTTGCCTTTTGTGGCTTTGTAGCCTTTGTGGCATTGTTCTTGGGGCTCCAATTGAGTTGTGGAGGTTCCCCAAGCTTGTAGGCCTTTTGTGGCATTGTGGAGCCTTTGTGGCGTTTCTTGGGAGCCCTCCAATTGGGTTGTGGAGATTGCCCCAAGCCTTGTACGGGTTCGGTGACCGCCCTCAAGTGTCCCATAGTGGAACGTGAGTAGGCCTTTGTGGCGAGCTCACGGGAGAATAGGGTGAGATTTTTGTGGCGTCGGTGAGTTGTGTGGCTTCGCATCCTTGGTGAGGCCTTGTGTGGCGTTGGGTGAGCATCGAGCCACCACACCTCGAGGTGAGCCATTGTGGCGTTCAAAGTTCTTTGCGCCCCCGCACCTCTCCAACGGAGACGTAGCTTCTTTGGAAGTGAACTTCGGGAAACAAATCATCGTCTCCGCGTCCATCGGTTATCTCTCAACCGAGCCCTTTACTTATGCAACTTACATTGTGATAGCCTTCGTGCTTGAAGTACTATATCTTGCTATCTCCTTGTTGCTTGTCTTGCTTAGCATAGGTTGTTGGTGCACTTAGTGAAACTAGTGGATATATGTTTTGGCTTGATAAATTAAACGTTAAGTTTTATTCCGCATTTATTAGAGCCTAAACCGTAATTATTTTAAAAACGCCTATTCACCCCCCCCTCTAGGTGACGTCCATTTCCCTTTCACCTATGACACAAACAGAGCAGTCAAAAAATACTCACTCATGCACTTGAAAGACTTCATAAAGTTCCCAGTCGAATCTGCGATTCCACTAGACACTCATGGGTATACCCTACAGGTACTGGAGCTTGGTGTATACGGGCTAAATATGGCGGAAGCCCACGGCGTTTCCAAGGCCCAAATGGAGAACTCGAGTAACCTACGGACTCTCGATTGCTTGCGGAACAAGAAGAAGCTAAAGATAGAAACTTTAAAGGGAAAACCCTAACCTGTAACCGACTCAACCTGCTACCTGAGACCTAGCCTATCTATATAAAGGCTAGGAGGAGGCAGCGAGGAGGACACCACGCAACCCTAGTTTCCACAACCCTCGCCAGATTGCATCTGCGCACCATTGTAATCTTCGGTTCCTCTATTAATTCCACGAGCAGACAAGCAGGAGTGGGGACCTTTATGAGGCCTGAACCTGGGTAAATCTTCGAGTCCCCTGTGTGCTTGTTTGCTAGCCGATTGATACTTCCAGCGCTCTGATGTCTATGCACTTCTATTCTTGTAGACAGTTGTTGGGCCTCCAAGTGCAGAGGTTTGTAGAACATCAGTAAGTTTTCCCTTAAGTGGATCACCCAAGGTTTATCGAACTCAGGGAGGAAGTGGTCAAAGGTATCTCCTCTCAAGCAACCCTGCAATCAAGATACAAGAAGTCTCTTGTGTCCCCAACACACCCAATACACTTGTCAGGTGTATAGGTGCACTAGTTCGGCAAAGAGATAGTGAAATACAAGTGAAATGGATATAAGACAATGGTGCCAGAAAATAGCTTGCTGGCGTGTGGTTGACGTGGGAAAAGACTAAAGGCAAACTGAAATAAAGATGGAAGCAAGCAAACATGTAACAGATCTAGTAGCAAACGGTGTTTCAATGCTTAGAAACAAGCCCTAGGGATCATACTTTCACTAGTGAACACTCTCATATAAATATGTTATCTTCATGATACTACTCTGAACTACTCTCCGGTTGGACACTCTAATCCATGGTAGGGCTATAACAGCACACCTCAAAGTAAGTGTTTCCCATCTAGATAACCCCACACTGTCACCTTGAGCACTAGATGGTTCCAACAAACGCCACAATTTCAAAAAAGACATCCAACTCCAAATATAACTCATAACAAGTATTTGTAATCTCTAGCCTAAGTGCCACCATGGTGTGCACGCTGTCACTTTCACACACATGGGGAGAGCAGAGATCTATTAAAGCACTTGAGTAGCAAGGTAGATCTACTTGATTACAAAGCTCATGATCACAATATGATCATGCATAGAGAGAGAGAGAGATGAACACATAGCTACCGGTAGAACCCTTAGACTCGAGAGAGAACTACTCCCTCCTCATCATGGGAATCATCAACGATGATGGAGATGGTGGTGGAGATCGATGGAGATGGCTCCGGGGGCACTTCCCTGTCCCAGGAGGGTGCCGGAACAGAGACTTTCTGTCCCCCGAATCTCCCCTTCGGTGGCGGCGGCATTGCGGAACTTTTCGTGGCTAGAGGCTTGATGATTTAGGGTTTATGCATCGGGAGGCTTCTTATAGGTGAAGAGGCAAGGTCGGTGGAGGCAGAGGGGCCCACACCACCTGGTGGCACGGCCAGGGCTAGCCCGCGCCACCATATGGTGTGGCCAGGCCTTGGCCCTCCTTTGTCTCGTCTTCTGGCTCCGTGTCCCCCTGGGTAAAATATTGACTTTGGCTTTTGTCCCGTCCAATTCCGAGAATATTCATTTTCTGACTTTCCTGGAACCAAAAATAGCAGAAAATAGGCAACTGGCACCGTGGCATCTTATTAATAGGTTAGTCCAAGAAATCATATGAAAAGTACTCCAAGGTGTGGACAAAAGATAAGAAAGCAGATAAAACCAATCATGGAACATCAAAAATTATTGATACATTTGCAATGTATCACGCTCCCTCCTTCTCCAAAACCCAAGTCCATAACAATGGGCATTGATGAGTTAAACCCTCGTCAACTAGAGTGTGTAAAGGAAAGGTTAGGTTTGATTATCCGCATACTAAGTATGATGATTCAGGGTTATCCCTGACGGATGTATCGAATTTTGTGGTGAAAGTGTACCACCTCTGCAGAGTGTCAAACTATTCGAATAGCCGCGTCCACGGTTCGATAGTTGGAGTGGCCATACTATTCCGTCGTCAGATGTTTTCAAAATGACTTATGAAATGAATTGTGACATGACTTGACCACAACAGGGTTGTGACTATGAAAAACTAAGTTCCCACTTAGGTGATTTAAAACTTTATTTTATCCTTGTTTGTTTCTGAACTCAGCTAAAATAATGTTCTAAATCACTTAGGTGGGAACTTAGTTTTCATAGTCACAACCCTGTTGTGGCCAAGTCAAAATCATATTTCATTTCACAAGTCATTTTGAAAACATCTGACGACGGAACAGTATGGCCACTCCAACTGTCCATGACCGCGGACGCGACTATTCGAATAGTTTGACACTCTGCAAAGGTGGTACACTTTCACCACAAAATTCGATACATCCATCAGGGATAACCCTGAATCATCATACTTAGTATGCGGATAATCAATCATAACCTTCCCTTTACACACTCTAGTATAAGCACCTCTCCTATGAGCTTGGCCTCCCAGCCATGGCCATCTGCCATCCTAGGCACTACATAGGTGGACATCATCAAGAGGTAGCCTCAACTCAAACCTCCTCCACGAGGGAACCCATACTAATGCATATAAACTTCTGGCTAAGCCTTATCCAATTCAGGTATTGTGTTTGTATGGTAAAATTGGAATGGTATTGCATACGAACCCAACCATCAGTTTTTATAAAGGGCTAAGGCTCATGCCTCAACATTTTCACCATCAAATCCATTTGTGTTCTCAACACATGTCAAAATATTTCAATAGAATGAGTCATCATTCCAAGGTTTTCATAATCATTTTCACCAAGTATTCCCATCTAAAGTGATCAAGTTTTATGCTTAGCACTAGCCACTAAGTTAAGAGTGTTCACTAATGAGGGATGCTAAACTCAATCTCATGCCATAGAATGACATATAGTATAGGCCTAGTTTTATACTCTTTATGCTATCTATACTATCTTTCCAAAACCTCACAAAGCATTAACTAAAAGTAAAGAACTTTGGTAAAGCAAAAAAGTAAAGCTTGCAAGTAAAACTTGGGATGGGTATAACTCAAAAGGTATAACCAAGCATGCCTAATGCAATTGCTTAAGTTATCAAAAGGGGGAAAGTGTTAACTTTCTTAGTTCTAGCCTGCTAATAATAGCTTTCCTTGATTGGTCTAGTGATTGAAGTTTTATTCGTCTTCTTCGGGGTAGAACTCCTCCTCCTCGTATCCTTGGTCGGCACTATCGTCTATAAAGGAATACGGGGTACACAATCACCAAAAAATACTTAACTAAGTCTATTTAGCACACTAAGGCAGATACTTGATGATCTAGCATCATCACAATCATCACATGCATTAAAGCACTAGTTTCAATTATTTTATTTGAGAAAAGTAATTTCTACTCATTGAAATTAATTAAGATTTAATATTCTCCAATTAAAATATGGGATCATGTGGACACATGTCATCACCACATATTCTAATACATGGGAATGCGATTTAAAGGGTTGGTCACATTTTATAAAGTTTAAGATTACTATGTAAATGATTTAAAGTAACTAGAAATGCCTATAAAGCATTATTTTGGTACTAGTCCAAAGTCACTGCATGTGAACCTAAATATTATTACATATTCAGATATGTATTGTCAAATGTGATTTTTGAAAGTTGGAATCAACTCAAAAGATATTATGGTTGATTTTTGAAAAATGTTTGAAGTTACAAAAGTCTCTATTTTGTTTTTTCTATAGATTATCTCTAACTCCAAATGATTTAAATCCAACAGGCTTGGATCGATATTTTAATTATCTTTCTAAAAAAATTGAATCATGCCATTTGGTTAAGTGAAACTCTCTGAATTAAATTTTGAATAAGTGGACATAATATGATTTCAACTAAATTGGAAAATCACTTATTTGAATTTTTGGGCTAGCGCGGGAAAGCTAATGGGCCGGCCTAGTGGCACTCCGCGGCGTAGCAGGCTGCTAACAGCGCGGACCCACTGGTCAGTGAAACTAACTAAGCGAAATGGTATGGGCAAATCTGAGCCGTGCGATCAACTTCTAATCTAACGGCCGAGAGTCATCATCGATGACGAACAGCTCCGGCGAGGAACTAGACCTAGCACGGCGGTGGGGGTCTAGTGGGGCTCCAACTAGGCTCGGCGATGGGGGCAAACGGTGTGGTAGACAAAGGCGAAGCGAGGCGCAGTCATGGCGAGGCTTGGGGTGGTCGCAATCGACGACGCCCTTCTCCTCCAGCAGCGGCGGACTCCGGTGCAATCCCGGCACGATGTTGCTCGCCTTGCTCCGGGAAGGGGTGTGGGAGTCTCAGTGGTGAGTGGGGAGTCGAGTGGTGTGAGGAGGCTGGGGTGGCCTCCTTTTATAGCTCGACGAGGGGAACGAGCGGTGTGGGCTGGCATCTCCGGCGAGGCAGGCACAAAGAGCTAAGGGCATGGCTGGGGTAGGTGGACAGTGCGGTGTCTCCTGATGGTCGTTGCTAGATTAAAGGAGAGGCATGGGGCGGCTGGGTTCGGTCAGGCACGTGCGACACTTTGGACGGAGGCAGAGGTGTTTGCGGTGGCATGCGGCTGGTGCGGGTCACGTGGCGGCGAACGGGGGTGTCTGCCGGGGTGCTGCTATCATGGAGGGTCTATGCATGCGAGGGGAGATCAAGGCGCGGCGCGTGCGAGCTGGTCGGGCGCGGCGCACTGGCGCGCTCTGGACACAGCGCAGAGAGGCGGTGCGCGGCAGTGCTAGTGTGGTCCAGGGCTGGGCTTCTACCGTGGGGTGGATAGGGGTGGTGGTAGGAGCTCGCGTGTCTGGTGCGCATCTTTGGCGAGGCTAGCGTGGCTCCTGGCGTGCTGCCCACTGTCAGCCAGCGATGACCAAGAACGGGCGGCGCTCCATTGTGCCAGCAGCGAAGGGGGGAGCTGGTCTGGGGCTGGGTTAGGCTTAGAGGGGACATGGGGTTAAATTGGAGACTAAATGGTCGATGCTCACTGTACCAAACAGTGTGGCTAGTCTAATGTTTATTCTGTGCCTGCCAAGTGTTTGATGAAATGGCCGCATGAAAATTATTTTTGAATTTTTGATTCAAACTTTTTGGGTGAACTGGCCTTAAGCTTGAGAGATTAGGTTTGCTTGGATAGGTCAAGGTGAATTCATTTGATGTGTGTTTGAAAAAGTGTGATCTTAACACATACACTTGATTCAATTTTCAAATGTACATTAAATGGCTTTGCTAGATGTTTTTGTAAGTTTGTAAAGTGGGACTTGAGACATCTTTACTTGGTCTAGCAACAGGGGGGAGATATAAATATTTTTGTTAGAAATCTTCTCCTAGGAACACCTAAAGTGACCTAGTGGTTTAAAATGGTCAAAATGACCATTTGCTTTATTTATTCTTATTTGATTTCTTTCTCTTTGGATTTTCGTTTTAAATGGTCTAGATGATGTGGCATTCACCTTTAAACCATTTCACAACATTTAGAACAATCAAGCATGTCCTAAACACTCAATCCTACACTAATGCAAACACACATGCCTTGATATGCTTTCTTCTTAATAAAAGTTTTTGTTAACCCTAAATTGGGTGATTAGGAACATGATAACCTTGATTAAAGATTTGGGGTGTTACAATCCTTCCCTCCTTAAACAAAATCTCGTCCCGAGATTTAAGAAAAACTAGGAACTAAAGAGATCTGGAAACTCAGTCCTAATGTAATCTTCTCGCTCCCAGGTAGCTTCTTCTTCGGTATGGTTGCTCCATTGGATCTTGAGAAACTTGATACTCCAGGTTCTGGTGGTTCCGAAGGCTTCTTCCAAAATACGAATGGGCACTTCACGATACGTCAGATCCTTGTTGATATCAATGGCTCGGTGATCAATGTTCTTGAAAACTTTGGTCTTCTCTGGAACTTCTAGGCATTTGCGAAGCAACGAGATATGGAACACATTATGGATGGCTGACGTCTCCTCTGGCAGTTCTAGTTGATAAGATACTTCTCCTCGGTGATTCAGAATCTTGAAGGGTCCAATATATCTGGGGGCTAACTTTCCTTTCAGCTGAAAACGTTGCATTCCTTTCAACGACTAAACCTTGAGATACAGAAAATCTCTCACATTGAAAGTCAGGTCTCTACATCTCATGTCAGCATAACTCTTCTGTCTGGATTGGGCGGTCTTGAGGTGTTCACGGAATTTGTGAACCTTCTCTTCGGCTTCTCGTAGGATGTCAGGTCCGAAAATCTGACTCTCTCCTACTTGCGACCAATTTAAAGGGGTACGACACTTTCTTCCATATAAGAACTCAAATGGGGCCATTTGCAAACTGGCTTGATAACTGTTGTTGTATGAGAATTCTGCGAAAGGCAGACAATCTTCCCATTTTGATCCATACTCTAACACACAATCTCTGAACATATCTTTCAGGATTTGGTTGACTCTTTTAGTCTGTCCATCGGTCTGCGGGTGATAAGCTGTGCTAAAATTCAACTTGGTTCCTAATCCTTCTTCGACTTTCTGTCAAAATCTTGAGGTAAATTGGGTTCCTCGATCCGACACTATGGCCTTGGGGGTTCCATGCAAACTAACTATTCTAGCAATGTACAGCTCTGCTAGCTTCAAACTCTGGTAGGTTGTCTTGACAGGTATAAAATGGGCTACCTTAGACAGTCTATCAACTATGACCCAGGTTGAGTCATTTCCCCTACTAGAAGTAGGCAAACCGGTGATAAAGTCCATTCCAACGGAATCCCATTTCCATTCTGGAATCTGCAATGGTTGCAACAGTCCTGCGGGTCTCTGATGTTCCGCTTTGACTCTTTGATAGATATCACACTTGGCTATGTAGCTTCTGATTTCTCTCTTCATCTTGTGCCACCAAAATTTGTCCTTCAAATCTTGATACATCTTCGTTCCTCCGGGGTGGATAGAATAAAGAGTATCATGAGCTTCTTGCATGTAAACTTGCTTCAGCTCTAAATCTGCTGGCACACAGATACGTCCTTTGTACCACAAAACTCCTTCATCTTCGGTGAATCCAGGTACCTTTCTTGTACCAATACGACGCTTGATTCCATCGATACTTGCATTTCCCTTCTGGGATGCCTTGATTTGACTAATCAAAGTGGGTTGAAGTTTAATGCTAGCTAAAAATCCTTTGCTAACTAGCTTAGTTCTAAACTGCTCCAAGTCCTCATACAAACTTGGCCGGGCTTCTTTGATCATGGTGTTTAATCTACACAGCAATCTGTTAAGAGCATCCGCTACCACATTGGATTTGTCGGGGTGATAGTGAATGTCAAGGTCATAATCCTTGATTAACTCTATCCATCTCCTTTGCCTCATATTCAGCTCCTTCTGGGTGAAAATATACTTCAGGCTCTTATGATCTGAATAAATCTCATAGCTATTACCCATCAGGTAATGACGCCATGTCTTCAAAGCTAAAACTATAGCTGCTAGTTCAAGATCATGGGTAGGGTAGTTCTGCTCGTGTTGCTTCAGTTGTCGGGACAAATATGCGATGACTTTGCCTTCTTGCATCAACACACATCCGAGACCAATCTTGGATGCATCACAATACACATCAAAATGCTTCTTGATATCTGGCATAACCAGAATTGGGGCTGAAATCAATCTCTTCTTGAGTTCTTGGAAACTTGCTTCACATTTGTCGGCCCATTAAAACTTCTTATCTTTCTTCAACAATTGGGTCATCAGTCTTGCGATGCTCGAAAATCCTTCTACGAACTTGCGGTTATATCCCGCTAATCCGAGAAATGCATGGACTTGAGTTTGAGTGGTTGGGGCTTCCCATTCTTCAACATCTTTGATCTTGGCGGGATCAACAACGACTCCTCCTGCCGACACAATATGTCCGAGGAATCCTAATTCTTTCAGCCAAAACTCACATTTGTTGAACTTGGCATACAACTGATGCTCTCTAAGGGTTTCAAGGATGGTTTTCAGATGTTCCTCATGGTCTTCTTCTGACTTGGAATAGATAAGAATATCGTTGATAAAAACAACGACAAACTTATCCAGAAAGTTCATAAAAATCTTATTCATGAGATTCATGAAATAAGTGGGGGCATTGGTTAATCCAAAAGACATGACCATATACTCATACAATCGATATCTGGTGGTAAAGGCGGTCTTTGGAATACCCGTTGCACGAATCTTGAGTTGATGATAACCAGTTCTAAGATCAATCTTAGAGAACACTCTGGCACCAGTCAACTGATCAAACAGATCCTCTATCTTGGGCAGTGGGTACTTGTTCTTGATGGTGACATCATTCAGTTTCCGGTAATCTGTGCACAAACGGTTACCTCCATCTTTCTTGTCCACAAACAGAACAGGTGATCTCCATGGCGATGCGCTTGGTTGAATTAGACCTTTCTCCAGCATATCATCTAGTTGCTTCTTCAGCTCCACTAGTTTAGATGGGTTCATGCTATAAGGTCCCTGAGCTATGGGTCTAGTTTCAGGAATTAGTTCAATAATGAACTCGATATCCCGATCTGGGGGCATACCGGGCAATTCATCTGGGAATATGTCGGGGTATTCATAGACTACTCTGACTTGGTCTGTGGTGGGTAGGGCTAGACTCTTGTTGCATTTGAATTTACGGGGCAAGGTCTCCAATACATGCTCTACTGATACTCCAGAGCTACTGGTCATGGTTATGGCTTTATTTGCACAGTTGATCAATCCTTTATGTTTCGACATCCAATCCATTCCTAGTACTACTTCCAAACCTTTGGTTTCAAGTACTATTAGATTGGCATAAAAATCTATCCCATGGATTCTGATAGGTACAGCCTTGCAAATTTTTCTAGCTTTGGTGGTTGAACTAGGTATTTGAACTATCATAACATGCTTCAATTTTGTTGGTTGAATCTTACTAGTGCATGCAAATTCTTCTGTAACAAACGAGTGCGATGCTCCAGAATCAAACAACACTCTTTCTAATACCGATTTAATAGAAAACAAACCCAGCACGACGTCTGGCGCTTCCGGGGCTTCTTCAGCATTCATGTGGAACAGACGGCCGTTGCGGTTGAGAGAGTTCCCTGGGGCAAATCTTCTTCCAGACTGAACACGGCGTTGCTACTGAGCTGGGGCATTCACATTGGTGGTGGCTGCAAGCTTCTTGGGACACTCGTTGGAGTAGTGACCCTTGACTCCACATTCAAAGCAAGTAATCTAGGACTTGTCTTTTGCTGCAATAGGCGCGGCATTGCTTCTAGTCCTTGGAGCAGTATTGTTGTTGTTTTTGTTGTTGGACTTTGGTGGTGCACGGTTAAAGTTGTTGGAGTTGCCGGGGTTGTTGTTGTGGTTTTCTCCGGACTTCACGTTTCCTCCGCTACGATTGGGGTAGCTTGGACGAGACATCAGGGGTCGGTTGTTTCTTGGGGCATATCCTACAGATGGGTTAGGGCGATACTTCTGGGTATTGTGGGACCCAGTCTGGTGCATCATTCTACACTTGCGGTTGTCATTGGCTTGGTTTATCTTTCCTTCCATCTGGATTGCAGAGTCGACTAACTCTTCTAGGTCTTCAAAATAGATGTTGACTAACACAGTCTGCATCTCATCATGCAATCCATTCAGGAACCTTTCTTTCTTCTTGGCTTGAGTGTTGATCTCACCAGGGGCATATCTAGCGAGAGACAAAAATTTGTCACGGTATTCAACTACTGTCATCTTGCCTTGCTTCAGTTCTCTGAACTCATCTCTCATTCTGGTGACTAATCCTTGGGGCACATGGGTGCGGCTGAACTTGATCTTGAAAGCTTCCCACATCATCACTTGACCGTGGTTCATGGTACGAGTGTTATTCCACTAGGCTCTTGCATCTCCTGCCAGATAGTGGGTGGAAAACAATACCTTCTCGTTGGCGTTAACTCCTGCGACTTCCAGATTATTCTCCATGGTTTGCGACCAATCATCAGCATCTAAGGGGTCCTTAGATTTATTGAAGATAGGGGGATTGGTATTCTGAAAATTCTTAAGCTTGGATCCATGATGATCCTGATTTCCTTTGCCTTGATTATTGTGGGCCATCTGAGCTATCTGTTGCAGGGTGGCTAGGTTGGCTTGTCGCTCTGCTGTACTAGCTTCACAATCTGAAACTAGCATCTGCAGAATCTGCAGCATCGGGTCCTGCGATGAGCTGCTTCCTCTAGGGTTTCCACGAGTCATCTGAAGATTGAGGTAGATAAAGGGGTAAGAGGGAAAGTTCTAAGGTTCATGGTTTTGTTTTAAAAGCTAAAACTTTGAGTTTGAACTCAGGTTTTGCAACTAACTTCTTCTCATTCATTCATTCATTCAATCAATCACACAATACAACACACACCACAACACAAAAGGCAAACTGATGGTTTTAAGAACAATTCTGTGAACTAAGATAAAGTGGGACCAATACAACTCCATCCTACGGTAGTGATCAAGTGCATCTAGTCATCATCAATGAAGTCGGAGTCATCATCATCAGCATAGAAATCCATGGCATCATCCTCCAGGTAGTCATTATCATCATTGAGGTATGAGTGAATATCTCCCTGGATGTCTTCACCTTCTTCCTCTTCTTCTTTTGCTGCAAGCTAGACTTCTTGCTCCTGGATGGTCTTCTGGAGGTCGGCCACATTCTTGCGAAGATGAGTGATGGTGCGATCCTTCTTCTCGCGTTGACGACAAAGTGATTGGTGATCCTTGACTAGCATGGCGAAAGTCTAGTCCTTCTTGGCGGCAATGGCAAGGTTGTGGTTGGTGTAGGCTTGAGCATTGTCCAATTCCTTCTGTCTATCATATAGCAGGAAGTCAAGATTCTCCACTTGGTGCTTCATCTCCAGGTGACTTGGCATCTCCAATGACATTCCCATAGATTCACGCCTTGCGTAGTGAGCAAAGCAAGTTCCCTAGATCAAGTTGATGTTTTTCCCACACAGACGGGCAAGAGCTTCATGTATAGCCCTGGCTAATCCATCTAGCCAATTGTTCTCTCTCACGGTGAATTGAATCTTCTCAAAAAGGGGTGCCTCAATCTTGCCTCGAAGATCTGCAACTATCAGCCATTGTAGATCTCCTCCTGGAAAATCCTTGAGTTGAGCTCCGAAGAATTCCGGATGCAGGCGCTCAAGATACTCTGACAGTGCATCAAGATCCCTCTCAAAGATCAGTTGGCCTCTGTTGCCCAACTGGTAGAACTTGCAATACTGAACTTCCATCTATAAGAATTTAGGGTGAGTAAGTTAGTGAGGTGATCAAGGGTGTCAAATTTTATGTAGTAATGTAAGAATTTTTGAGGAACATGAGTTTTTTTGAAAGAATCAAGGATAAGAGTGGGAATATGTTTTCATAAATACTTACTTATTTGGTTTTGAAACTAAGCTTTTGTTCGGACGTCCATTCTAACTAGGGTCTCCTATGGTCAGGATGGCTCTGATACCAACTTGTCAACACCCGGATTTTTAATCCCAGATGCCTGTTATGCCATACATCGCAATCCCAGGATTACCATTTTTGCGAGACATAACAGATTGGATATCACAGTACATCATCCATTACAAACCATAATAATGTCTTACGCAAAGAAAGGATCTCATGATCTAGTCTTAATACAAACAAGCAGCATAAATATAAGCGTAGCCGTGGGCTCCATCTTCAGGGTCACAGGCAATGCTGACGATGGGAGATGATCCTAGTTGTCGTAGCCGTCCTGCTGTCCATCTTCCTGATAGACCTCCTCATAGTCTGACCACGAGAATATCCAGGGACAAAGCCATGAGTACTCTTTAAGTACTCGCAAACTATCACTAACAAGTAAGGTAGTTCTAGGAGGAATGCTAAGCTCTAAGTTTATTTGCGAAAGCGAAAATTTAACCTAAGCTGAGTTCAGAAGTAAAGAAAGCTAAAATAATGTTCTAAATCACCTAGGTGGGAACTTAGTTTTCATAGTCACAACCCTGTTGTGGCCAAGTCAAAATCATAGTTCATTTCACAAGTCATTTTGAAAACATCTGATGATGGAACATTATGGCCACTCCAACTGTCCATGACCGTGGACGCGGCTATTCGAATAGTTTGACACTCTCTAGAGGTTGTACACTTTCACCACAAAATTCGATACATCCGTCAGGGATAACCCTGAATCATCATACTTAGTATGCGGATAATCAATCATAACCTTTCCTTTACACACTCTAGTATAAGCACCTCTCCTATGAGCTTGGCCTCCCAGCCATGGCCATCTACCATCCTGGGCACTGCGTAGGTGGACATCATCAAGAGGTAGCCTCAGCTCAAACCTCCTCCGCGAGGGAACCCATACTAATGCATATAAACTTCCGGCTAAGCCTTACCCAATTCAGGTATTGTGGTTGTACGGTAAAATTGGAACGGTATCGCATCCGAACCCAACCATCAGTTTTATAAAGGGCTAAGGCTCATGCCTCAACATTTTCACCATCAAATCCATTTGTGTTCTCAACACATGTCAAAATATTTCAATAGAATGACTCATCATTCGAAGGTTTTCATAATCATTTTCACCAAGTATTCCCATCTAAAGTGATCAAGTTTTATGCTTACCACTAGCCACTAAGTTAAGAGTGTTCACTAATGAGGGATGCTAAACTCAATCTCATGTGATAGAATGACATCTATTATAGCCCTAGTTTTATACTCTTTATGCTATCTATACTATCTTTCCAAAACCTCACAAAGCATTAACCAAAAGTAAAGAACTTTGGTAAAGCAAAAAGTAATGCTTGCAAGTAAAACTTGGGATGGGTATAACTCAAAGGTATAACCCAGCATGCCTAATGCAATTTCTTAAGTTATCAAAAGGGGGCAAGTGTTAACTTTCTTAGTTCTAGCTTTCTAATAATAGCTTGCCATGATTGGTGCAGTGATTGAAGTTTTCTTCGTCTTCTTCGGGGTAGAACTCCTCCTCCTCGTATCCTTGGTCGGCACTATCGTCTATAAAGGAACACAGGGTACACAATCACCAAACAATACTTATGTCTGTTTAGCACACTAAGGCACATACTTGATTATCTAGCATCATCACAATCATCACATGCATTAAAGCAGTAGTTTCAATTATTTTATTTGAGAAAAGTAATTTCTACTCATTGAAATTAATTAAGATTTAATATTCTCCAATTAAAATATGGGATCATGTGGACACATGTCATCACCACATATTCTAATACATGGGAATGTGATTTAAAGGGTTGGTCACATTTTATAAAGTTTAAAATTAATATGTAAATAATTTAAAGTGACTAGAAATGCCTATATAGCATTATTTTGGTACTAGTCCAAAGTCACTGCATGCAAACCTAAATATTATTACATATTCAGATAGGTATTGTCAAATGTGATTTTTGAGAGTTGGAATCAACTCAAAAGCTATTATGGTTGATTTGTGAAAAATATTTGAAGTTGCAAAAGTCTCTGTTTTGTTATTTTTACTATAGATTATCTCTAACTCCAAATGATTTAAATCCAATGGGCTTGGATAGATATTTTAATTATCTTTCTAAGAAAATTTGAATCATGCCATTTGGTTAAGTGAAACTCTCTGAATTGAATTTTGAATAATTGGACAGAATATGATTTCAACTAAATTGGAAAATCACTTATTTGAATTTGGGCCAGCGCGGGAAAGCTAACGGGCCAGCCCAGTGGCACTCCGCGGCACAGCAGAATGCTGATAGCGCGGACCCACTGGTCAGCGAAACTAACTAATGAAAACGGTATGGGTGAATCTGAGTCGTGCGATCAACTTCTAATCTAACGACCGAGAGTCATCGCCGACGACGAACAGGTCCGGCGAGGAACTAGACCTAGCATGGCGGTGGGGGTCTGGCGGGGCTCACCTGGGCTCCAGCTAGGCTCGACGACAGAGGCAAACGGCGTGGTAGAGAACGGGAAAGCGAGGCAAGGTCACGACGAGGCTTGGGGTGGTCGCAATCGACGGTGCCCTTCTCCTCCAGCAGTGGCGGACTCTGGTGCAATCCTGACACGGTGGTGCTTGCCTTGCTCCAGGAAGGGGCGTGGGAGTCTCAGTGGTGAGTGGGGAGTCGAGTGGTGTGAGAAATGTCGAGTGGTGTGAGAAATGGAGCCTGGGGTGGCCTGCTTTTATAGCTCGACGAGGGGACCGAGCAGTGTGGGCTGGCGTCTCCGGCGAGTGCAGCATAGAGAGCTAAGGGCATGGCTGGGGTAGGTGGACGGTGCAGTGTGGGGCGGCTGGGTTTGGTCGGGCGCGTCCGGCGCTCTAGACAGAGGCAGAGGTGTTTGCGGCAGCGTGCAGCTGCTGCGGGTCGCGCGGCGGCGAATGGGGGTGTCTGCCGGGGTGTTGCTATCATGGCGGGTCTGTGCATGCAATGGGAGGTCAAGGAGCGGCGCGTGCGAGCTGGTCGGGTGCGGTGCACTAGCACGCTCTGGATACGGCGCAGAGAGGCGGTGCACGGCGGTGCTAGTGTGGTCCAGGGCTAGGCTTCTACCGTGGGGTGGATAGGGGTGGCGGTAGGAGCTCGCATGTCTGGTGTGCATCTTTGGCAAGGCTAGCGTGGCTCCTGGCGTGCTGCCCACTGTCAGCCGGCGACGACCAAGAACGGACGGAGCTCCACTATGCCATTGATGAAGGGGGTAGCTGGTATGGGGCTGGGTTAGGCTTAGAGGGGACAGTGGGTTAAATTGGAGACCAAATGGTGGATGCTCACTGTACCAAACAGTGCAGCTAGTCTAATGTTTATTCTATGCCTGCCAAGTGTTTGATTAAATGGTCGCATGAAATTTTCTTTTGAATGTTTGATTCAAACTTTTTGGGTGAACTTTCCTTAAGCTTGAGAGACTAGGTTTGCTTGGATAGGTCAAGGTGAATTCATTTGATGTGTTTTTGAAAAAGTGTGATCTTAACACATACACTTGATCCAATTTTCAAATGTCCATTAAATGGCTTTGCTAGATGTTTTTGTAAGTTTGTAAAATGGGCCTTGAGACATCTTTACTTGGTCTAGCAAGGGGGGGAAGATAGAAATGTTTCTGTTAGAAATCTTCTCCTAGGAACACCTAAAGTGGCCTAGTGGTTTAATATGGTCAAATGACCATTTGCTTTATTTATTCTTATTTCATTTGTTTCTCTTTGGATTTTCTTTGCAAATGGTCTAGATGATGTGGCATTCACCTTTAAACCATTTCACAACATTTAGAACAATCAAGCATGGCCTAAACACTCAATTCTACACTAATGCAAACACACATGCCTTGATATGCTTTCTTCTTAATAAAAGTTTTTGTTAACCCTAAATTGGATGATTAGGAACTTGATAACCTTGATTAAAGATTTGGGGTGTTACATCCATCCTTCATCTCATTACATCATTCTCTCCATACACCTGAAATTCTTCCTTCATACAAAACTTCACACAATCTTTATTAGCAACATTAGTGCACTCAAGATAATAAGTCTTTGGGTTTAGTTTCAACACCAGTAAAACTTCCATTAAAACACAAGATACTGTAGCACTTCCCTTGAAAAGCTCAGTTCCCCAAAGATAACCCAAAAAGGAACCAACAAGAAGCAAATGCAAGTAATGGCAGATATCTGTCAAAACAGACCAGCAGGTAAAAACCATTTTTTCTAAGACCTTCGGTTGCGCAAATCGAAAAGTGTTGAACTAACAACAGTTATATAACAACCTGTGTCAGAAGCACAAAAATTCACGCCTCAAGAGAACTTACAGAGATTTTACATGAATTTTTACAGTGAAGCACAAAAATCTGTTTCGGGACAGCAACTTTCCCAAGCATTACTTCTCTCTCATTAGAGATTACTCTTGGCACAAAAAACAAATAAAAAGGATTAGGAGCAGTCATTACAGAGGTAATAACTTCAGAGACTCATCTAAAACTTTTGGGTTATCTCCCAATAAGTATTTTTCTTTAACGCCTTTAAGTTAGGCATGATAGTTTGAGAAAATTCCCGCATAAGAAATATGAATTGAAGTAAAAGAGAGCATCAAGAAGAAAATTCAAAACACATTTAAGTCTAACCCACTTCCTATGCATAGGAGTCTTGTATGCAAATAAATTCACAAAGAACAAAGTGACAGGCATAGGAAGATAAAACAAGAGTAACTTCAAAACTTTCAGCACATAGAGAGGTGTTTCAGTACCATGAAAACTTTTACAACCATATTTTCCTCTCTCATAATAATTTTCAGTATCCTCATGAATAAACTCAACAATATAACTATCACATAAAGCATGCTTTTCATGATCTACAAACACAAAAATTTTATCAAGCTCAAAAATAGTGGGATTAAAAACTTCAAACCCACTTTTAACAATTTTATAACAAGATGACTGATCAATCTCATTTCCAAAAGTAGCACAATTAATATTATCAACCAATATAGGACCATAATCTAGAGCTTTATTATAAACATTTTCAAAAGAATCCACAGGAACATAACATTCATCCTCTTTTGGTAAGCATGGGAGACAATCAAATGATGTAAGGGGTAAAGAGTTACTCTCATTAGAAGATAGGAATGGATAGATCCATTCTTCCTCCTCTTGATCATCACTCTCCTCCTATTTTTCATCCAATGAGCTTCCAGTTTCAGCAATTTCTTCTTCCATATGCTCCTGCAAGGCATTAGTCTCTTCTGATGGTGGAGAGCATCTATTAAGATATTCAATAATATAGCCATTTTCTTCCTTGTAATTACCAAAGCAAAATTTAAGTATATCATAAACCTCATATTTATAAGGTGCATCATCAGTATTTTAAAGCAAATAAGCTAGTTCGAATGCACCCCTTGCAAGCAATACATTCTTCAATTTGTTCCACATCATAAAAGTCATAATTTCCCTTAACATAAGAAGATGTGGTAACATCATCATTATACTCACATTGAAAAGGGAGGTGTTTATACCTCTTACAGCAACAAGATCTATCAAACCAATAAGTAACATTATAAGTAGAGCACACGTTTCTAGCAATGGTACACAATTTATCAATTTGTTCCCATAAGAGTTTCTCTTTTTGTGACAAGCGGTGTTCCTCATAATATTTTTGTTGTTCCATAAACCCATCTTGCCAATAAGATCTAGTTTCAAAGAAACCCACCATTGATAGAAAGCATGATAAAGCAAGACAATAACAAACCAATGAAAATAACAACTATAGTAGGAACTAATTTTTTGTATTTTTTATAAAAAGAACAAGCAAACAAAGCAGAAATAAACTAAGCAAAAAAAGGAAAGAGATTGGTTATGAGGGACTCCCCTTGTGAAGATGTCCTTGACTCCCTGGCAACAGTGCCAGAAAAAGTTGCTTGATGGCCCAAAATATATCGAGCTTGTTGGGGTACCCCAAGAGGAAGGTATGATGAGCACAGCAGCAAGTTTTCCCTCAGTTACGAAACCAAGGTTATCGAACCAGTAGGAGCAAGGAAACACCTCCAAGGTCTTGTTTCCAACTTGGAATCCTGCACAACACAACCACAGAACTTTGCCCCCAACTTACACTGAGGTTGTCAATCTCACCGGTATTGCTGAAAACAAAGGATTAAACATATTGTGTGGAAGAAATTAAAAGCTTGCAGAAAGTAAAAAGGAAACAATAAACAGTTGTAGATTGATGGTAAAAGAAAGGACTGGGGTCCATAGTTCACTAGTGGTGGTTCTCCTTAAGATAGTTGACATGTTGGGTGAACAAATTACAGCGGGGCAATTGACAAACATCGAGAAAGCATACATGCATATACTAATCATCTTGATTCCTATGAGATTTGATTAGGCATTACATAATTATACATAGACCGTAATCCAACTGCATATATGACAAATAATCCACCTTCAGGTTATCAATCCGACCCCCCTACAGTATTAAGTTGCAAGCAACAGATAATTGCATTACGCATTGTGTGTAAAGTAAACAATACGATTGTTCTATGAACAAAGGATTGCTATTTTCTCCCAACTAGCAATATCACATCTAGTACCTCAGAGATTTCTGTCACTTCCCCAGATTACTAGAGGCACGAACCCACTATCGAGCATAAATACTCCCTCTTGGAGTTGCTAGCATCTACTCAGCCAAGATATCTACTAACAATGGAGAGCATGCAAGATCACAAATAACAAAGACATGATAGAATCAATAATCAATCTGAAATAGCATCTCAATATCCATTGGATCCCCGCAAACACAACATGTATGATTACAAATAGATGATCTTGATCATGAACGGAGCTCACAAGATCTAAACATGGTAGCACAAAGGAGAAGAACCAACCATCTAGCTACTACATGGAACCGTAGTCCAAGGATGAACTACTCACGCATCACACCGGAGGCTTGCATGGTGATGAAGAAGGCCTCCAGGGTGAATTCTCCCCTCTGGCAGGGTGCCGGGAAGAGCTTTAGATCCCTCCCGATCTAGGGATGGAGATGACGGTGGCTACCGACTCTTTCGTGGAATTTTGATCAGGTACTTAGGGTTTCTGTACCGGAGGCATCTTATAGGTGAAAGGGGAGGCCGAGGGGGTGCCCTAGGCGGCCACACCACCCCCTGGCGCGGGCCAGGTCTGGCCGCACGGCCAGGTGGTGTGGGCGGCCGCTGGACCCTCTCCGTCTCGTATTCTGGCTCCGTGCCCCCCTCGGTGAAATATTGACTTTAGCTTTTGTCCCGTCCAATTCCGAGAATATTCATTTTCTGACTTTCCTAGAACCAAAAACAGCAGAAAACATGAAGTTGGCACTGTGGCATCTTGTTAATAGGTTAGTCTAAGAAAGTGTATAAAAAGTACTCCAAAGTGCGGACAAAACATAAGAAAGTAGATATAAACAAAGCATGGAACATCAAAAATTATAGATACGTTTGGAACGTATCAGGAACACAGAGCTAGAAGACAAGACAGAGAGGGGCCAGGGGCCGGACACACCACTTGACCGCGCGGCCAGGCCTGGCCTGCACCAAGGGGTGGTGCGACCACCTCGGGCACCCCCTCGGCCTCTCCTTTTACCTATAAGAAGCCTCCGATACAGAAACCCTAAGTACACGATCAAAATTCCATGAAAGAGTCTATAGCAGCCACCATCTCCATCCCTAGATCGGGATGGGAGAGATCACCCTACCGGAGGGGAGAGATCACCCTGGAGGCCTTCTTCATCACCATGCCTGCCTCCGGTATGATGCGTGAGTAGTTCATCCCTGGACTACGGGTCCATGTAGTAGCTAGATGGTTGGTCTTCTTCTTTGTGCTACCATGTTTAGATCTTGTGAGCTCTGTTCATGATCAAGATCATCTATTTATAATCTTATATGTTGTGTTTGTGGGGATCCGATGGATACTGAGATGCTATTTCAGATTGATTATTGATTCTATCATGTCTTTGTTATTTGTGATCTTGCATGATCTCCGTTGTTAGTAGCTATCTTGGCCGAGTAGACGCTAGCAACTCCAACAGGGAGTATTTATGCCCGATAGTGGGTTCGTGCCTCTAGTAATCGGGGAAGTGACAGGAATCTCTAAGGTACTAGATGTGTTGTTTCTATTAGGGAGAAAACAACAATCCTTTGTTCCTAGAACAATCATATTGTTTACTTTACACACTTTGCTTAATGCAATTATCTGTTGCTTGCAACTTAATACTAGAGGGGGTTCGAATGATAACCTAAAGGTGGATTATTCGTCATAGATGCAGTTGGATTACGGTCTATGTATAATGTTGTAATGCCCAATCAAATCTCATAGGAGTCAAGATGATTAGTATATGCATGTATGATTTCTCGGTGTCTGTCAATTGCCCCGCTGTAATTTGTTCACCCAACATGTCATCTATCTTAAGGAGAATCACCTCTAGTGAACTATGGATCCTAGTCCTTTCTTTTACCATCAAACTACAATCTATTTATTGTTTTCTGTTTACTTTCTACAAGCAATTACTATTTTCCACACAATACTTTTAATCCTTTGTTTTCAGCAAAATTGGTGAGGTTGACAACCTCACTGTAAGTTGGGGGCAAAGTTATGTGGTTGTGTTGTGCAGGATTCCAAGTTGGAAACAACACCTTGGGGGTGTTTCCTTGCTCCTACTGGTTCGATAACCTTGGTTTCATAACTAAGGGAAAACTTGTTGTTGTGCTCATCATACCTTCCTCTTGGGGTTCCCCAACGAGCTCGATATATTTTGAGCCATCAAGCTATTTTTCTGGCACCGCTGCCGGGGAGTCAAGGACATCTTCACAAGGGGAGTCCCTCATAACCAATCTCTTTGCTTTGTTTTATTTGTTTTGCTTAGTTTATTTCTGCTTTGTTTGCTTGTTCTTTTTATCAAAAATATAAAAAACTTAGTTCCTACTATAGTTGTTATTTTCGTTGGTCTGTTATTGTCTTGCTTTATCATGCTTGCTATCGATGGTTGGTTTCTTTGAAACTGAATCAAATTGGCAAGGTGGGTTCATGGAAGAACAAAAATATTATTATAAGGAACACCGCTTGTCACAAAAAGGGAAACACTTATGGGAACAAATTGATAAATTGTATACCATTGCTAGAAATATGTGATCTAATTATAATGTTACTTATTGCTTTGATAACTCTTGTTGTTGTAAGAGGTATAAACACCTCCCTTTTCAATGTGAGTATAATGATGATGTTACCATATCTTCTTATGTTACGGGAAATTATGACTTTTATGATGTGGAACAAATTGAAGAATTTATTGCTTGGAAGGGTGCATTCGAACTAGCTTATTTGCTTGAAAATACTGATGATTCACCTTATAAATATGAGGTTTATGATATACTTAAATTTTGCTTTGATAAATACAAGCAAGAAAATGGCTATATTCTTGAATATCTTAATATATGCTCTCCACCAGTGGAAGAGACTAATGCCTTGCAGGAGCATATGGAAGAAGAAATTGCTGAAACTGGAAGCTCATTGGATGAAAAATAGGAGGAGAGTGATGATCAAGAGGAGGAAGAATGGATCTATCCATTCCTATCTTCTAATGAAAGTAACTCTTTACCCCTTACAATATTTGATTGTCCCCCATGCTTACTAAAGGAGGATGAATGTTATGTTCCTAAGGATTCTTTTGAAAATGTTTATAAAAAAGATCTAGATGATGGTCCTATATTGGTTGATAATATTAATTGTACTACTATTGAAAATGAGATTGATCAGTCATCTTGTAATAAAATTGTTAAAAGTGGGTTTGAAGGTTTTAATCCCACTATTTTTGAGCTTGGTAAAATTTATGTGTTTGTATATCATGAAAAGCATGCTTTATGTGATATTTATATTTTTGAGTTTATTCATGAGGCTACTAAAAATTAGTATGAGAGAGGAAAATATGGTTGTAAAAGTTTTCATGGTACTGAAAAACCTCTCTATTTGCTTAAAGTTTTGAAGTTACTCTCGTTTTATCTTCCTATGCATGTCGCTTTGTTCTTTGTGAATTTATTTGCGTACAAGATTCCTATGAATAGGAAGTGGGTTTGACTTAAATGTGTTTTGAATTTTCTCCATGATGCTCTCTTTTATTTCAATTCATATTTCTTATGTGAGCATGATCGAAATTATCATGCATGGCTCAAAGGCGTTAAAGAAAAGCACTTATTGGGAGATAACCTGTCGTGGAAATTGCCACGGCAGTCGCTGCTATTGGCAGCGATTGATTGTAACATGAGGAAGAGTTGGCGGCCATCTGCGGTGCGAGATGGGGGCGGATGCACATGGGTTTACCCAGGTTCGTCCCCTCGGAGGGTAATGACCTACTCCTGCTAGATTAGATTATTGGAGAGCGAGTTACAGGGGTGGAGAGCTCGGCGTCTAAGCAGCGAGTCGCTTGAGGGGGTGTATGATGGAATGTGAGTCCTTAGGATACCCTAGGGTGGTTTATATAAGAGTCACCTCGCTAGGGTTTACAAGTTACAACCGAGCCAGATATGGACTCGGAGGCTTTTTGACCTAATCCGACTAGGCTTCAGATATGCTTCTGGGCCTTTAGCTTCCAGTCGTCAGGCTTCTCCTTCAGTCGTAGTCCAGTTGTCATCCTTCAGGCACACTCATAGGCCCTTCGGCCCAATCAGAACGTCCTGCTGGGCATACCCCTTTTGGCATATCCCCATCAGTAGGCCCCGAGGCCATCGTTGATTCAGGCGCAGGTGTCCCTTTGGCGATCGAAGTAGGCGAGCCCAATTTGGACGCCCAGTCGAGTCGGCGATGGACTCCCTTAAAACCAAGGAGAATTTCCCCAGGCTTCCACTCGCCACCCCGACGAATGTTACTACTGTCAAGTCGCCGCTTCGGCAAGTGGAGACGACTAGCGGGTAGCGAGTGGAATGGAGGAGTTGGACCATCAGTTCTAGTCAAACTATCCGTTGGAATTTCCAACGGTAACTTCAGTGCAATTACCGTGAGTAACGGCTACCCCGATTTCGGCAGGTGGCGTTCCCATATAAGGGGAGTGATGATTCAGTTCTGCAAATCCTTCCCCGCATTCTTCATTCTCCCATATCCATTCTTCCTGTCTTCAATCTTCCTGCCTTCAACCTTCCGATTCGTCCTTTCCGCACCGTGCGATTCCACGTCCTACCTGATGGCGCCTCCCAAAGGCTCATGGGGAAAATCCAAATGCTACACACCCCAACTCAAGTCCTTCGAGGATGCCGGAGTCCTCCGCAAGGGGAACTGCGGGTTCCCCCCTCCTCCGAGACCGAGCCGAAGCCACGAGCCGGCGAATTCATCTGCTTCCCCAGCCATATAGAGAGGGGTCTAGAATTCCCCACCTCGCTCTTCTTCTGGCGCTTCTGCGCGTATTACGCGATCAAACCGTTGGATCTCGGCCCGCACAGCATCGAGCAGCTGGCGATCTTCGTCACCTTCTGCGAGTGCTATCTCGGCTGTAGACCGTATTTTCCGCTGTGGTTGGATTGCGCGAGGCGTCCGGTGGCTTGATATTGGCTGCAGGAAGCGTCACGTTCCAATTGAAGACAAAGGCTAATTTTATCGAGCTCCTTCTGCAGAAGAAGGCCGCCAGCGAGTGGAAGAAGAGTTGGTTCTATGTAAAAGAATCCACTCCCTCCGGTGAGGTGGCACTTCCCGAGTTCATCGCTGAGAGGAGCGAGCCTTGCCGGTTGGCACCAAAGAATCTTCCTGAAGACCAGAGGATGGCCGTCGCGGAAATGATGGACCAGATCCAGAAGCTGAAGGACCAGGGGTTGACTTCGATCAACCTTTACAACTGCTAGCTCGGGCGGCGCCTGGTTCCGCTAGCGGCTCGGTTGCATTGGATGTATGAATACAGCGGGAAGCACGACCCCTCCCGAACCAGCAAGGAATCATGGGAGGCCGAGGACTACAAGGCCGCCTGAAAAAGATCACCGATGCGGAGTTCACTAGCGTGTCGGTCGGGCTCGCCCCGTACACTCCTGTGAAGAATGAAGCCCCTGCAGTAAGTTTTCTCCCGAGTCGCTATTTCCGCACCTCAATTTCCAGTCGCTGCCTTTGGTGTTTACTCGTGGTGGTTCTCAGTTGTTTCAGGTGTTGGAGGGCTGGCTTCCTCCGCTCGATGAAGAGGTTACCTAGGAGCTCGAGGAGGACTCCGAGGGACACTCTTCCGACAGCGATGGGGAGGAGGAGGAGGTTCCTCCCCCAGTGCCTGTGGCTCGCAAGACCTGCATGCAGAAACAACGCGAGTTTGAGGCAAGTCGCAGCCTGGATGAACACGACGGAGGTGACGAGGTCGTGTAGGAGCATACATCCCAGCGTACTGCTACACCATCGAAGCCCCTACGCAAGCCCAAGTCACTAGCGAAGAAGCCACTGTCGCCATCCAAGTCGGTGGTGGTGTTTGAGTCAGATGACGACTCTGACGACGAAGACACCCCCGAAGTCTCGTGCGAAGCCCCAAAGAACGCGATCCCGACAAAGGGGTTGGAGGGCGAGGACACCGAGGCAGCGGTAGAGGTTCCCCTGGCGGTGATTGCACCAATGGTTTCGGGGGTTCCAAGCTAGGAAGCGGCTAGGCAATGATGTATAAGTCACCGCAGCCGTCGAGGGCGGCCGCGTCGTCGGAGCCAGAGATTCCGGCGACTGCGGCTTCGTCGTCAAGGAAGCCCGCGGTGTCGTGGGCTTCAGACGTCTTTGAGAGGGGGCTCACTCGCAAGCTGGGTCCAGAATTGGACAAGCCTGCCCACATCAGCACCGGGCTCCGCGTTCTCCCGGTCGCTAAGTGAATATTGGTTCTTCATTCCGAGTTGCCTCTTGTTTTTGTATTGTCGTTATATTGACTATGGGAATTCGGGCAGATCTGGAGCCAAGAAGATTGGCCGTCCTTCGGTGGCAAAGATTCTGTCGGCCGCCACCACGGGAGAGGGCGACCTCCCCAAGAAGAGAAAATCCGCCGGAGATGTGGCAACTCCGGAAGGCGCGAAGAAGCAGAAGGGGGTGCTGACGACGCCACAGCCATGGACGGTGCCGCGAAGCCCGATGTTGCGGCAGTCGTCGAAAAAGTGGTGGCGGCGCGATTGGAGCCAGTCTAGTGGGGACAGCGAAGGGTTGGAGACTACATATCCTAGGAGCTGTCTAGTGGGGACAGCGAAGGTGCATTTTCCAGGGTTCAGCTTGATGTTGTACCTCCGCAGGTTTGCGAAGGTTTCGGCCAGGTCGTCGAGCAGGTCGTCCTGGCGGGTGGATTTTACCACCACGTCGTTGATGTAGACGTGAATGTTGCGGCCAATTTGGCTCGCTAGGCACTCCTACATGCATCTCTAGTATGTGGCGCCGGCTTTCTTGAGGCCGAACGTCATGGCCGTGTAGTAGAAGGCGCCGAATGGCGTGATGAACACCGTCTTCTCCTCATCCTCGACCGCTATCTTGATCTGGTTATAACCAGAGTAAGCGTCGAGGAAGCACAGCTCCGATCCTGCGGTCGAGTCGATGATCTGATCGATGCGCTGTAGGACGAACTCCTCCTTCGGGTAGGCGCTGTTGAGGTTGGTGTAGTCGATACACATTCTCCTTGTGTTGTTCTTTTTTTGAACCATGACTGGGTTTGCCAGCCACTTGGATTATTTGATTGTCCGAATGAAGCCTGTGGCTAGCAGGTGTTGTACTTCTTCGGCGATTGCTCGACGGCGCTCTTCATTGAAGGGTCGTAGCGACTGTTTTACTGGTCGCACTTTGGGTTCGGCGTTGAGTTTGTGCTCAGCGAGTTCCCTCGGGACACCTGGCATGTCAGATGGCTTCCATGCAAAGATGTTGCGGTTCTCACGGAGGAACCCGATGAGCACGCTTTCCTATGTGGGGCTCATGTGCGTCCCGATGGTGACCGTCTGGCTGGAGTCCCCTGGGACGAGCTCGACGGTGCGGGTGTGCGTGGTCGCCTCGAACATGGAGTTCGTGGCGGTTGGTTTTTTCAGGATGGTGGGGTCGTCCTTGTTGATGTTGCCCACGTATTTCGCGAGCTCCTCCGCGTGGTCGGTCTCCGCAGCGATGATAGCGTCGGCGAGCTCGGCTCCTTTGTCCTCGCATTCCACAGCCATGTCAGGGTCGCCGTGGATGGTGATGATGCTTCTTGGCCCTAGGAGCTTCATCATGTTGTACGCGTAGTGGGGGTCACCATGAATTTGGCAAACATCTGGCGTCCCAGCACACAGTGGTAGGGGTTGCCTAAGTTCACCAGCTCGAACTCGATTCGCTCCGTGCGGTAGTTCGCCGGTGTGCCGAAGGTGACGGGTAGCGTCACTTTTCCGATTGGGTATGCCTTCCGACCGGGGACAATACCGTGGAAGGTTGTTAGGGTCGACTGGATTGCAGACTCCGGGAGCTGTAACCTCTTGAACGTGTCCAGGTACATGATGTTTATGGAGCTCCCGCCGTCCATCAATGTCTTGGGTAGCCAGTAATCGGCCACTTTGGGCCTGACTACAAGGGCGACTCGCCCTGGGTACTCGATTCTGGGGGCATGGTCCTGGTGACTCCAAGTGATATTTTGCTCGGACCAGTTGAGGAAGCGTGGGATGTCAACATGTGTCACCGCATTGACGGCGACTGCGCAGGCGAGCACCTTCCTCTCGCGCTTGGTGTCGAGTCCGGTGAAGGTATGTAGCGAGCCGACGGTGGTGTCGAAGCCGCCGGCGTTCCCGTTGTCCCGGGGTGAGTTGTTGTTGGGGTCCTCCCTTGCTCGCCTCGCCTTCTCAATCTCTTTGAGAAAGTGGCAATCAGCGGTCATGTAGGTGGTGGGTTTTCCCTCCCTGCTATGGTAGATGCAGGGCTGATTGAGCAGGGCATCGGTGTCGAATTTCAGCCTCGCTGTATTGTTGGAGCGGTAGTTTCCGCTATCGCGGTAATTTCCTCCGTCTCGGCGATAACTCTTGGGGTCACGCTGGCCGTAGCTGGAGTTGGCGACGAAGTCGACTCGCCCGTCCGTGCGGCGCTTGCCGGTGATGCGGGTGTTGTTGTAGCGCATATCGCGTAGGCGCCCGCTATCGTGGATGTTGGTTCAGCATCTTCCTCCTGACTCGTCGTCGGAGTCTTGGTTGGGGTCCTCCTCCACGTAGCTCTTGGCGATCTCGAGGAGGTCGGGGATGTTGTCGAGCGTCTGGTAGACCCTCTTGATCTTAGCGACCAGGGGTTCGTACCGGCACGCGTTCTTGAAGCAATGTATTTCCGTATTTGGGTGGATGTTGGAGGCATTGATCCATAGTTCTTGCCATCTTTGAATCCAGCAGCGAGTCGACTCGCGTTGTCCCTGGATGCATCACTCCAGGTCTTCTATGGTGGTGGCACGGGTGTAGGAGCCCTCGAAGTGCCTAATGAAGGCGTCCCGCATTTCTTCCTAGGAATCGATGCTATCAGCGGGGATGGTGTTGATCCATTGTCGAGTCGCACCCTCCATCATCAGGGGGAGGTAGCGAGCGGCGAGCAGGTCGGTGTGGCCTATGATTCCCATTGCCATGAGGTATGTGTCCAGCCAGACAGCGGGATCGTACGTCGGGTCGTTCTTTTCGATCTCCTTGGGAGCCTTGAAGTTGGCGGGGTATTTTTCCCCGCGAATCATGGGCCCAAAGCATTGTGGCCCGACTCGACTGAGCGAGCCTCTTGGTTTCGGGTTGTCGCAGTTGGTGAGGGTATGCCTCAGGTCGTTGGGCTGGCGTGCTCGCCATGCCTGGTTGTTGATGATGTTCGTTCAGGCATGAATGGGATGCCTGTTGGCGACGACCATGTTATTCGCCAGTCGTGGCTCGTTGGTGGACAGCGCGGGGTTTGCGGCCCATGGTTGGTTCGCCAGGGGCTGTGGTGGTGGGCAAGTCAATGCATTGGTGACGGTGGGGTGGCCGCTTGATGTCGCCCTGCTTGCTGAGGAGCGGGAGTACATCCACCCCCGCAGGTCGACTCCCGCAGCTTGTTGCTCGACGGCCCTAATGAGTAGGGCCTTGGCATACTGGATCTGTAGCGCTCCGTCGCCTTGGACGTCGAGGTTGGCGACGACGTTGTCCATCGGGGTGGAGTATAGTGGCAGTCCGTTGGCATCGCGGGCTTGAGGCGAGATGATGATCCGTGGTTGGTCCGGCGGGGGCATGCGGCCGATGGGTGGTGGAGGGGCTCCGGTCGCCGGTGCACCGAGTGGTGGTCTCGCGGGGTTGCTTCCGCCTGGCGGCGCGTTCTCGCAGTATTCGCGCTCGGCGGCGCGTGCGGGGTCGCTTTCGTCTTTGAAGTTCAGGACATGGCCCTGGATGTTGGAGTTCAGGCGGGTCCTGATGCAACGCTGGTGAGAGAGCGATAGCTGCCGCACCGTTTCCGTTCGAGGCGGTATTTCTCACGCTCGGCGAGTTCGTTGCGTTGCGCCTCCGCGAGCTGCAGGCGGGCTTCCTCCACCTCTGTGGTCGTCGTAGTCAGCGGGATCGGCGTGGTGAACGGATCTGGCAGGGCGGCCATGCTGCCCGCCATGTAGATCACGTTGAAGCGATTGGATCTGGCACGGAAGTCTTCGGGTGATTCCGAGACAGAGTCCAGAGTCGAAGATCCCGAGGATGGAGGGGTCCTCGAAATCCTCCGGGTTGGAGACTTGCGTGATGGAGTCCTCTCGTGATGCGGTGGTGATAGATCCGTCGACCGAGGCAGGGGTCATGGAGTCGGCGTCATCGTTTAGGGCCTCGTTGTTGGTGGCGGCGTTGGTCTCGGCCGCGTCGCTGGCGGCCGAGTCGTACTCGGTGACGAGGCTCCTGATGGAGCGGACCTGCTCCTCCGAGAGCAGATCGCGGTGCGGCGGCGATCCGCCGACGATCACCGTTGCAGCTGGGTCGACCGCGCCGGTGAAGCCGACGAAGAGTTTGATGGAGCCGACCGGCATCACCGCGCCGTGAGTGGCCGGGCGTGATGCCGGGATGTAGCTGCTGGGCAGGATCTGTAAGATCCCGCCGATGGCGATCATGCGACCGGTGGCGAGCGGCCGATCGATCAGCGAGTAGGGTCTCGCCGCAGAACTCAGGCAAGTCCCGCTATGCCCCACAGTGGGTGCCACTGTCATGGAAATGGCCACGGCAGTCGCTGCTACTGGCAGCGATTGATTGTAACGTGAGGAAGAGTTGGCGGCCATCTACGGTGCGAGATGGGGGCGGATGCACATGGGTTTACCTAGGCTTGGCCCCCCGGAGGGTAAAGACCTACTCCTGCTAGATTAGATTATTGGAGAGCGAGTTACAGGGGTGGCGAGCTCGGCGTCTAAGAAGCGAGTCGCTTGAGGGGGTGTATGATGGAACGTGAGTCCTTAGAATACCCTAGGGAGGTTTATATAGGAGTCACCTCGCTAGGGTTTACAAGTTACAACCGAGCCAGATATGGACTCGGAGGCTTTTTGACCTAATCCGACTGGGCTTCAGATATGCTTCTAGGCCTTCAGCTTCCAGTCGCCAGGCTTCTCCTTCAGTCGTAGTCCAGTCGCCGTCCTTCAGGCACACTCACAGGCCCTTTGGCCCAATCGGAACGTCCTGATGGGCATACCCCTTTTGGCATATCCCCACCATAACCCAAATTTTGTTAGGAGTCTTTTGTTGAGTCTTGGAAGTTATTGCCTCAGTACTAACCTCTCCTTCTCATTTTTGTCTGGTTTTTGTACCAAGAGTAACCTCTAATGAGAGAGAAGTAAGATTTGGGAAAGTTGCTGTCCTGAAACAGATTTTTGTGCTTCCCTGTAAAAATTCATGAAAAGTATCTGTACGTTGGTTTGAGCTGTAATGTTTTGTGCTTCTGCCCCAAGTTGTTATCCAACTTTCATTAGTTCAACACTTTTCTATTTGAGCAACAGAAGGTCTTCGAAAAAAATTGTTTCTACCTGCTGGTCTGTTTTGACAGATTTCTGCCATTATTTGCATTTGCTTCTTATTGATTCCTTTTTGGGTTATTTTTGGAAAATTGAGATTTTTGAGGGAAGTGCTACAGTAGCTTGTGTTTTAATGGAAGTTTTACTTGTGTTGGAACTGAACCGAAAGTCTTATTATCTTGAGTACACTAATGTTGCTAATGAATATTGTGTGAAGTTTTGTATGAAGGAAAAGTTTCAGGTGTAAGGGAAGAATGATGTAATGAGATGAAGAATGGACAAAAACTCAAGCTTGGGGATGCCACCCCGTGTCACCCAAGAAATATTCAAAAAGTACACGCGTCAAAGCTTGGGGATTCCCAAGGCATCCCCTTCTTCATCAATAAAAATCTCAGGTTTCTTTCAAACACGTTATTTTTATTGTTTCATGCACAGTTGTGCTGTTCTTGGAGCGTCTTCGTTTTTCTTTTTGGTTTTTGTTTGCTTGGTTTGCTTAGTTTTCTTGAATAAATTGGTTGGACCCCCTCATTCATGCATTAGTTTTCAAATAAAGTTGATTTGGATTAGAAAAGAGTAGGAAAGTTCATGCTTAAGTGGTAAAAAGGAGCTTGTTTTTGACTGTGTCTTATGCTTTGTCATGTCATGCTTGATATTGTTTTGGCTTTATGCTTAGTGATTATTGTTGTAGCATGACATGTTATAAACAATTGATATTACTTAATGTGCCTTGAAAGAATCATGCGTTTTTTAGCATATTAAAGCACAGTATTGTGGTATTCTCCTTTGATGCTTTATTTGGGTTGACTTGGCGCATGCTCACACCATGTTAAGACTATCCCAAGTCACCATCGCCTCTATGATCCTTTAGTTTTCAGCTTGTAATATCACTTTATGCTTTAATTAATAATTTTTTGTCGCTTTGCATGATTATGGCCATTATTGCTCTCTTAGTTGGTCACTCCCAGTCTTTTACTAGCCTCCATAATCAAGTATGAGTTCCACTCATGCATACAATTCCAAATAAAACCAAGTTATTCCAAAGAGTCCACCATACCTACCTATTAGCATTTTCTATTCCGTATATTCATGTTTTTATCTACCTTCCGAATTAAACTTGTTATGTGAAAATTAGTGATTAAAGCTCTCACAAACTTGATGGCACACTTTACGTTTCTTGTCCCTAATAAACTTGAACCGTTGTGTCATCTATGTTGTATATACTTGCACTTATACGTTGGAAATTAGCAGAACCATGTTGTCATGGGGAACGCTTTCAACATTACACTTGTACATTGTACCCAGTTGATATCATGCTCTTTTGTTTATGGATGTCGTCGGTGTGAAATGAAAGGGGAGCTTGTAATTCCATGGAGTTATGTATGTGTGTTAGAGAAACGCCTGGGCCACTAGTCTAATCCATGCCTAATCATGGTGGAAACCTGCAGCGTAACCATAATGAACAATCTATGAAGCATTCTTCTTATAAAAAAGAGATAGAGATTTAGAAAAAGATAAAAAAAGAGACGAGAAAAGAGGAAAGAGAGAAAAAAGCACCATTTTCCCATGGTAAATAAAAAGATTGCTGAGATTCTTATTGTCTGCTTGCCTTGTCATTTTGATATGGGAATTCTTCCGTATCATCAGGCAAGGGGTACCCCATTGGCGGTTCTCTATGATACACATGTACTTACTATGATAAGAACTTACCGGTAACTAAACTTGAGTAGCATGAGGAGCGGCCCTCGTATTCAAGGGACATGAGATTGCCAACTTATACTTTGTCAATCATATACTCCATAGTTTGTTCACTTTAACCTTAATCACTTCAAGATCCTTATAGGGGCAATGAGAGCTGAAAGCTAATAAGTACCATAATTTTTGGAAGCTCTTTATGAGACTTGAATCCCCGATTCCTTCTATGAAGGCCTTTCTTTTACTTTTATGTTGAGTCTCCATCTTCTCTCTTTATGCACCTATTGAGAGAGCATAGTGGCCATTATGAGAGAGCATCTTCTCATACGCTGCACTTTCCCACGACCCACCAAAAGTTTATGGAGAAATTTGGCTAGATACACAGTGGTGCAATCAACTGGCTTATACTGTACTAAGTGGGTCCCATCTTTAGGATTGGTTTTTGCCAGCCAGTCTAGTAAATTTCTAGTAGATTCAGAAAAATAAGTCTAGTAAATACATTTCTTAGCCACGTTAGGAACAGCTCACATTGTGCTTGCTCATAGTAGTAGTACTCCCTCCCATCCATATTTACTCGTCGCTGAATTGAACGTATCTAGCAATGAATCGGAGGGAGTAGTAGTAGTAGTAGTAGTAGTAGTAGTAGTAGTAGTAGTAGTAGTAGTAGTCACATTGAATAAACGTAGGGCTTGACGCATAAACATCACAAACAGTCACCAAAAGATCGAACGACAAACTTAAATATAACTTTGGGCTTCTTTGGATAATAGGAATTTAACTCGGTCACAGGTACAAAACAATGGATTACAAAATAGAGGAAATAGCTTTCTTTGGATCATAGAATTTCAAAACACAGGATAACAAGGTCGGAGGTACAAAAAGAGGAAATCTGCTAGCTTAAAGTCATTTCAATGAAACACAGTAAACGCGGAGGAAATTTGCCTCAATCCTACGCGAATGAGTTAAAAAAGTGGATGTTGAAATTCCTATGGGATTGGGGTGTAGAAATGCAATCTATATGAATTTTGGAGGTATGATTCCTTTCATCCAATGGGATTCCTTATGAAAAAGTACTATGGGTCAAATTCCTCCAAAATTCCTTTGAAAATTCTTCGATCCAAATTGGCACTTAAACAAGATGTGCGTACTCACGACAAACGAACACCTTCCGGCAGGAGGTGATGCGGTCATAGATTTTGATCTTGAACCCGTCTGCGGAGACCTTGAACATAAGACAGTCACCCTCCTTGAACCCATGGAAAGCAACAAAGGTAACCCACTCTTTGTCTAGGACGATCTAGTCTTTGTTGCGGTTGGCATGGACAACCCACTCACATTCCTCGCATGCTTGGACCACCACTAGTTGTGGGTAGGGGAGTCCCTTCAAGTAAGGCTTGAAGTAAGTTGGGATGATAAGCATATCAAGTCATGTTGGACTAACTGGATGTAGAAGCGCCTAGGACGATGCGTCGTGGCATGGTGTCCAACCGACCTAGGGCGTCTTCTCGATTTGGCAGAACTAGCGACCGACCTGGCAGCACTTGCCCTTGCCAAGGCCTCCACTCTCCTGCCTGGTAGCTTCAACTCCCTTGGTATGATGGGGAGAGCATCTTCATAGCCACCTGGAGCTGCAACAGTCCGGTCAAGAATGTAGTCTAAGTCCGGTATTACAACTGGGTCGTCCTACATGAAAATTACCATTGCGATAGTCCTTTGGAATTACCAAAACACCGCAATGCATTGTATAAATTGACTAAAGATCACAATGAGTCATTGCACCATCAAAATTACCTAAACAATACAAGGTATCAGGTAAATTAAATTGCCTACACAGCACAACGCATCATCAGAATGACCTAACCCGATGGGTCCTCAAAATTATCTGAACAGCTACTAGAAGGCATAACATTTAATTAGATTGATTAAACAGCACAATGCATATCCCTCGCAAAAAAACAGCACAATGCATAATCTGAATGGCTAAAACAGCACAATGCATTATCTAGATAGACAAAATAGTATATATGCAGTGCATCATCAAAAATACCAAAACAGCAAAAGGTATTATGTAATTAAATTTAATAGACAGTGTCTACACAATCAAAATTACCTAAACTGATGGGTCATTGAAATAATCTGAACAGATAGAAGGCATATCATTTAATCCTAAACAGCAGAATGCAGACCAAAATGGACAAAACAACACAGTGAGGAGACATGACACAATGCATCATACAAAAAAATACCAAAACAGCATGAAATGGATCATATGGACACCTAGAGGGGGTTGAATAGGTGCTACTTCAAATTTTAATGCTTTTTCAATTTTAGGCTTAGCACAAAGGGTGAATTCTCTCGATAAACTATTAGGCGGAATTTCCCTATATGCAAACCTATCTACTAGCGAGTAAAGAGCGAGTGGAAGAGGAACGGGTAAACCGTAGTGAAGCACACGGAGACACGGGATTTGTTTGACCGCAGTTCCTTCCTTGTTAAGGGAAGTACGTCTGCGTTGGAGGGGTGGGTGGTATTAAGACCACCACGCCACAATAGGCCTCACCCTGTTCTCCGATGGATCCCGCCACCAAAGGCCCGATCCACCTTTGAACTATAGGGACCCTTCGAGGCGGGTACCGGCGCCTTTACACAACTAGTGGGGCACAACTCCACAATCAACTTGGAGGCTCCCGAAATGACAACAAGCTGCCACAAGAACAATGTTATCAAATACAACGAACAATATCTAGATATTGACAAGAATACTAGATCACGGATTTCTCCAAATGAATGGAGAGGAGTTGATGCGCTTGATTCGTGATGACGATGATGATCCTCTCCTTCTTCAATTCCCCCAAAGATCCAAGCCTTCAGGTGGTTGAAGTGGGAGATCGAGAATGGAGCTCTTGCACAACGTCTGGACAATTTCGAATGAATCAAGAAGTCTGAACGTTGGGGCAGAAGGGGTACTTATACCCCCTTCCAAAACCAGCCGTTGGAGACATTGAGGGGGGCGGATTATCCGGCCCAAGTGAGGGCCGGATTATCCGGCCTGGGGAAAACTCCTCCCCAGACTCGGAATATCCGGCAGATAGTTCGCCCCCTATCAGAGAGTCGCGTAGAGCTTGCACTTGATCATCTTCTAGGGGGCGAAATATCCGGCCCCATGTGAAGGCCGGATTATCCGGCCTGGGGAGGAAAAACCGCCCAAGTTCGGATTTTCTGGGAGAAAATCCGACCGGACTCCGAGCGACGCGCCTTGGCATGCTTTGCTCAAAATATGGGGGCCGGATTATCCGGCCCATGCGACAGCCGGATTATCCGGCCTGGGGAAGAAAAACCGCCCCAATTCAGATTTTCCGGGAGAAAATCTGACCAGACTCCGAGCGACGCGCCTTGGCTTCCTTTGAGCAATGAGGTAGGACGGATTATCCGGCCCTTGGTGGGGCAGATAATCCGGCCCCCCTCAAAGCTTCCTGCACAATTAGTGCACATGAATAATCTCCACAGTATTGTTATCTAACACGCAAAACACAGGAAAACATGAAATGTTCTTTCAATCTCCCCCTTTTTGGTGTTAGATGACAATACTAGGATTTGCAGGAAAGGATCACAAGACAACCAGCAATAAACATGGAAGAGACTCCCCCTCAATGTGTGCATATTAGAAATTTTCATTTGAATACAAATGCACACAAATAGGTGAATCTATTCCATAGACATATGAGCAATAAAATCATGCCACCGAGGTAGAAGAGAGGCATCCTTGAAATGGTCTCAATAATCAACGTGATAACCAATATAAGCGCCTTCCTTGATAAAGATTTCCAGCATAATAGGATATGAATAGATGAATCCATAAGCATAATCCATGGGATAAATCCAGACAACCACTGACATAGAGTCTCAAATAAACCACAAATCACAAATTTAAAGTTCAACGCTAAATGGGCATAAGCGAGAAAACGACGAGCAGAAAAATGCAAGTGCTTATGCCCGACGCATGCAAATCCTCGAAGATCCTAATAGAACTACTTCTCCCCCTTTGGCATCGAGACACCAAAAAGGAAGAAGAGCGATGCTAGCGCCCCAAGGGATCACTCGTAGTCCTCATCTTCAAGCTCCTCGGTGTCACCATCCTCATCATCAGCAGCGGCCGCAGAGGGGAACAAGTGACGCTCCAGCTCTCCATAGTTCATCCCAGAAGAAGATTTCCACCGAGCATATGGTGTGGGAGGTGTAGGAGTCGGGGGGTCACCAGAAGCACGGGAAACATGGTGAAGGATGAGCTGCTGGGAGTGAGCCAACTCATGGCGCTGCTTGTATGCCTCGTACTGACCCTTGCGCGTGTCCACTCCCATGCAAAGAATGTGCCGCTGGAACCAGTTCAGCTGCTTGATCTCACGGGCAACGGGAGGCACTGGGGGCCTGCAAGCATCCCCCATGAGACCATCAGGAGCAGAGGAGGGGTGAGAGGTCTTCCGAACCTTGGTGTAGATCTTCTTGGCCTTATGCACAGAATCAATGTTGAACTCTTCATAAGGAAGCAGGTGCCTTATGAGCATCATAATGTAGGGTGCATAGGGGATGGACAGACAGTTGAACATAGCATTAGTCAATTCATGGTAGATGAAGTCCATGACATCCAGCCTGTACCGCACAGACTCGTCCTCGCACGAGGCAACCTCATGAGAAAATTGAAGGAGCTAGACAAGGTGGCCACGGATGCTGTCATTGTTGCCCCCATTCGAAGTGATGGAGTCACGGAAGAGTCCCACTAAGGCAGCATAGATAGGAGCAAGACCAGCCAGAGTGCCCACAATGCCATTGTCCACTGTGCAAGGAGAGAGAGCTGCATCTTTGTTGGGCTTCAGCTGGGTGATGATGCGGTGGCCACTGGCTCTATCCCTGCTGCGGAAAGAGTATCCAAGAACCTCAGCAAACACATGGAAATCAGCAGACATAGGCCTGTCATGAGTCATCCACTTCATAGTGCGACGCTCACCTCCACAAATAACCAAAGTGGAAAAGAACTGCTTCACCACCTCAGAGTCATAAGAGCACTGGAGAGACATGAGATGGTGCAGCCCCATCCTCTCAGCCACATACATGGCATCCACAAGGTGTGCCTTCTCCAAAGCCTCGGTAAGAACCAGCGGGTGCATCGGCCTAATGTTCAGCCTGGCATACACATCTTCATAGATACCTTTATGTTCAGCACACCAAAAACGAGCATCCCCCAGCTCATCATCACGAGGCAACTCAGCAAACAAATCACGGTGACGGATGGAGGAATAGGTGACTGCATCCAAAGCCTTGTAGTTGATCTTGGGCTCCTTTCCCTTCCTTGTGGACACTCCCTTCCTAGTTCTCTTTGCTTGTTTAGCCATTCGCTTCTCTTCGTTCTTTCTCCTCCTCAACTCAACCTCGTCCACTAAGTTACCATGTCCGTCGCCCTGGAAGTATTTACCGCGAGGGCGGCGCGTGTAGGTCTTGGGAACACTAGAACCACCTGTGAGGAGAACAAGAGTGATAGCATGGGGATAAGCATACACACAAGTCCAGGAGAGAGCATGGAAAAAATAGTCAACAGTTCATAAGACAAATCTACTCAATGCATACTCCATGGTGAAACTGAACCAGAGTTTAATCTGTCAGGCCGGATTATCCGGCCTGGCTAGGGGCAGATAATCCGGCCCTGGCAGAAAATTTCGATTTCACCTAGATTGAATGCAAAAAAGTAGATCGGGCCTAGAAACTGCAAGACTACGATTTCTATGCGAAATAACATCCTTCTAGACAACGTTCCACCAAACAAGTAACACATCTAGCCAAAGATGGGGAGAGAGGGAGTTACCCTCACTCATTGGAGGAAGAACACGGAGGAGAAGGTACCCGGAGGCACGGAGAAGAAGATCCAGGGAAGCCTGGAAAATCCGGTGACTAGAGAGGCTCCGGGGAGGGTGGGGGACGGCAGGCGGCGGCTGAGGAGGGGGAGAGGGTTGGGGGAGAAGTGCTGCTCGTTATGAGCCCTTCCCCCCGATCCCTGCCCCTTTAAGACGAAATCCGCCAGGGCTAGATTATCCAGCCTACACTTGGGCTAGATTATCCGGCCTCCACTCTGAATTTCTGTTGAACACAGATTCAGGCCCGCGTGTCCCCAAAAAACACCCCCACAAGGTGTACAAGGGACTTGTGTGCAAGAATAGATGGCTTAGGGGTAGGAAAAGGCTTAGGATTAAGAGAACCAAACTGAGATGATACTAGACACTCAAAATTGCAAGATCCAAATCAAATAAGAGCCAAGATTGAGTGTGATTCCCATAAGAACAAGAGAGAGCAAAAAACAACCAAAAAGATCCAAAACAAAACAATTCTCCTCAAGGGAGAGGGCGGTGGCCGAAGCCACCTTGTTGGAGTGTATGGTGTGACACCGTGAAGATATATCTTGGGTTCACGACCAATACTCATCAATAAGCTCACATATCACACAATGATATTAAGAGAAATGATTTATCTTGCTTTTGGCATTATGGGGGGATGGTTAGCCCAATGAATTAGGACCACACTCCCCCTATATCCATGCCCACACCTAGACCAAATGGGACTGAGATGTATGAGTGAGTGCATGGGTAATCAAGACAAACTCCTGGAATCAATGATATTTAGCTCATTCCTCAAGTAGCAGAATCTTGCTTCATCAAGTGGCTTCGTAAAGATGTCCTCAAGTTGGTTCTTCGTGCTCACAAAAGATAGATCAATATCGCCTCGAGCAACATGGTCTCGAATAAAATGATTCCGAATCTCAATACGCTTTGTCCTTGTGTGCTGTACCGGATTGTACGCAATTTTGATTGCACTTTCATTATCACATAAAAGAGGCACTTTGTCACAATTGACACCGTATTCCTTTAAAGTTTGCCTCATCCACAATAACTGAGTGCAAGCGCTGGCAGCAGCAACATATTCAGCTTTGACGGTGGAGAGAGATATACAATTTTGCTTTTTAGATGACCAACACACAAGAGATATTCCCAAGAATTGACAAGCTCCAGAAGTGGATTTCTGATCATCCTTATCACTAGCCCAATCTGAATTAGTATAACCACATAGAGAGAAATTGGAGCCCTTGGGATACTAGAGACCAAAGTTAGGGGAATTAACCAAATATCAAAAGATCCTCTTGACCGCCACTAAGTGGCTTTCTTTAGGAGCTACTTGATACCTTGCACACACCCCCACACCCCCACACTCAACACAACATCGGGTCTAGATGCGCAGAGGTAAAGAAGAGAGCCGATCATGGACCGGTATACCTTTTGGTCAACATCTTTACCATGTGGGTTAAGTTCAAGATGACATTTTGTTTGAATCGGAGTGGCGACACCAATAAGATCCGTCATCTTGAATCTCTTGAGCATGTCTTGGATGTACTTTGCTTGATTGATGAAGGTTCCTTCTCTAAGTTGCTTGATCTCGAACCCAAGAAAGAACCGTAATTCCCCCATCATAGACATCTCAAACCTGTCAGTCATAAGCTTTGAAAATTCATCATTAAAAGATTTATTAGTAGAACCAAAGATGATATCGTCTTCATATAGTTGGCATACACAGAGCTCCCCCTTAACCTTCTTAGTAAAAAGAGTGGGATCGATTTGCCCAACTTCGAAGCCACGGTCTAGCAAAAGCTCTTTAAGGTGCTCATACCACGCACGTGGGGCTTGTTTAAGGCCATAGAGTGCCTTATCGAGTTTGTAGACATGGTTCGGGAAGTTAGGATCCTCAAAGCCCGGAGGTTGCTTTACATATACCAACTCATGTAGAGGACCATTAAGGAAAGCACTCTTGATGTCCATTTGCTGCAATTTAAAATTGTTATGGGCATCATAAGCAACGAGGATACGTATGGACTCAAGGCGAGCCACTGGAGCATAGGTCTCTCTGAAGTCAATGCCCTCAACTTGAGAGTAGCCTTGTGCTACAAGTCTTGCCTTGTTCCTCACAACAATGCCATTCTCATCTTGCTTGTTTTTAAATATCCATTTGGTGTCGATAACACTATGGCAATCTTTGGGTTTCTCCACGAGTTTCCAGACCTTGTTGCGCTCGAAATTATTCAATTCTTCATGCATAGCAACAACCCAGTCCGGATCTTCAAGAGCTTCAAACACCTTCTTGGGTTCCACCATTGAGATGTGAGCCTGATGCTCACCAAAACTGGCCAATTCCCTTCTTGTAGAAACCCTTCGTCGAAGATCACCAACAACCTTGTTGAGGGTTTGACCCCTTAACTCAAGGTTCCGATCAGCCCGAGCCTTGCGACGAATTTCAATAAGTTTGTTGTCTCTTGGTGGAGGAGTTTCATCACTTGAATCTTCATTGGAATCATTTGCTCGACCTTGATCTGAATCTGGGAGAACAGTAGTAGGTGGTGATGAAGTGTGCCCTTGAGATGAATCAGCAGCCAGAACAGGAGACTTCTGAACAACAGGTGAGTCAGGGCCGAATAATCCAGCCGATGGAGTGGCCGGATAATCCGGCCTGGGAGTATTTGTAGCAGCTTCATCAGGCTGCTTGGGGCTTGCTGGAACTGGCGAGGGGCCGGATAATCTGGGGTTGGCCAGAAAATCCGGCCTGGAGCTTGCATCGATATCTTCAGCACCAGGAGCAATATGGTCATCAGGAGCAAGGTGGTCGGATAATCCGGTGTCCACCGGATAATCCGGCATGTAGCTTTTTGGAACATCTTGACCTTCAGCAGTTGATGGAGATGGTGTAGAAGTTGCTCCCGTGGTTGGAACACGTTGCGAATGTGTAGATGAGGGCTCTACATGAGTAGAGCATTGTCCTTCCCGATCCGCCACAAGGGGTTCCTCAATGGGGCGGAAAAATCCCACGCCCATTCTTCTTATGGAATCTTGGGGTATTTCAACATCTGCATCACAAACACCAACTTGCTCTACACGGGAACCGTCATTTTCCTCGAATACCACACTACAAGATTCTACAACAGTTCTAGAGAGCTTATTGTAGACTCTATAAGTGTGGGATTCGGCACCATAGCCAACAAAAATACCTTCTAGAGCCTTAGATTCAAACTTAGATAAACGAACTCCCTTGATGAGAAAGAAACACTTACACCCGAATACCTGAAAGTATGAGATGTTTGGCTTGTTACCGGTAAGTATTTCATACGGAGTCTTGTCCAAGATCTTACGGAGGTATAACCGGTTGGATGAGTGACAAGCGGTAGAGATTGCTTCAGCCCACAAGTTATATGGAGACTTGAATTCAGCTAGCATTGATCTTGCCATATCCATTAGAGTCTGATTCTTCCTCTCGGCTACACCATTTTGTTGAGGGGTGTACGCAGCGGAATATTGATGTCTTATCCCCTCTTCACTTAGGAACTCATTAGGTGTAGTTCTTGAACTCAGAGCCATTATCACTTCTTATAGCCAATATAGGGACGTTGTGTTGACGTTGAACCTCGTTGGCGAAGTCGATGACAGTTTGTTGAGTTTCACTCTTCAACTTGAAGAAATAAACCCAAGTGTATCTTGAGTAATCATCAACAATCACAAGACAATACTTCTTCCCACCGAGGCTTGCATGAGATGGAGGTCCGAAGAGGTCCACATGAAGGAGCTCTAAGATCCTTTTTGACGAGATAATAGTCTTCCTTCGATGAGGTGAGTCCTGCATTTTCCCTTCAACACATGCCCTGCAAACACGATCTTTGGCAAAGGAGACATTTTCTTTTAGTCCAAGGATGTGGCCACCCTTGTGGAGACTTTGCAAAGTTCTCATATTGACGTGGGCTAGTCGGCGATGCCATAGCCAACCCGCGTCAGCCTTTCCAAAAAGACACATCGGGCCTGGAGTGGTTTTCCCCGAAAAGTCCACCACGTATAGGTCATTTTCGACATATCCCACGAAAGCGACTTTTAGAGACTTGCTCCACAAGAGTACCACCAAATCAGCATCAATATAAACTGCAAAGCCCATCTTACCAAGGGCGCAAACTGAAAGTAAGTTGTACCCGAGGGTCTCAACAAGCATGACGTCCACGAGAGAGATATCGTGAGCCACCACATCTTTTCCGAGACCCAATACCTCAGATTTTGACTTGTCACCATAGGAGACGGTTATATGATCATGATTTAGCCGCATCTCCGTGATGATCTCCTTGCTTCCGCTCATATGACTCGTGCAACCGCTATCGAGTACCCATTTAGAACCACCGGAAGCATAGCCCTGCAAGAAAGTTACTTCTTGGTTTTAGGTACCCATTTTTCAATGGGTCCTCTCATGTTAGTGACAAGGGTCTTGGGGACCCAAATAGACCAAGGAATGTAACAATCACAAGGGCCTACATAACTAGCATAAACATCACCATAATAATCGCAACATAATTCAAAGTTAGGATTGTTAGCCCCTGCAAAACCATTATAATTAGTCTTGTCATTGGTAATGTTACTTGTCTTTGATTGAGCAGTCTTGCTCTTCTTCTTGTTGTTGTTGTTTTTCTTGCTCTTTGTCTTGGGAATGTAACCAAGACCTTCTTTTCTATTGTTTGTCCTTTTCTTGCTCAGTATCTCATCAATAACCTCTTTACCTTTGTGTTGAGAACCTCTTGCAAGATCTTCTTTTCCATAAGATGATGTGGAGGTACTTGGCACATCATACCGTTTCAATTGAGTTTGGAGCTGGTCATGAGGCTCATTTAAAGTAGAATGATCACTCTTCAATGCCTTGTGATCACTTTCAAGATTATCAAACTTCTCCAAAAGTCTAGCATGAATAGCCCCAAATTCAATCTTTTCTTTCTTTAGTTTCTTTACCTTGGCAAGTGCATGGTCACGTTCTTTGATGAGCTGAGCCACAACTTCTTCATGTGACTCCTCAATGGATTTGAGTCTCTCTTCCAAAGATACTCGAGCTTCCTCTTCTTCTTCCAAGGCATTCTTCAAATAAGCTATCTCTAAGGCATCTTCTCTTTCAATTCTGCCCTTTTCTTCAAGAAGATCTTCGGCTTGTGCAAGTTGACTCATAAGAGCATGAAAATGGCGTTTGTGCTCACCTTGCAGGTTAGTGAAAAAGGTGCCCAAAGCAATAACTTCTTCTTTCATTTTAAGACTGTCATGATCATCCATATCCAAAATTATGTTAGTCTTAGGAAATGAAGAGCTAGAACTTGATACCTCTGACCCTCTTTCCATTAGGCAAGTAGCGTTGTTGTTGATGACGTTCTCGTTTGGCGAGTCAAAGAGAGATGATGGAGTCGATGTGGTGGCTATAGCAGCCACCTCGCGAGAACTGTCTTCATCCTCTTCATCTTCACTTGCAGAGGAGTATTCTTCTTGTGCCACTAAGACGATCTTGGGTTTCTTCTTGTACGGGCCATTCTTCTTAATAAATGGCTTCTTCTTAGGTGCTTTGGATTTTTCTTTAAGAATGAGCCTGCCACCATTGTCTTCTCTATTTTGATACGGACACTCAGCTACAAAGTGCATCCTATATCCACAGTTGTAGCAAGTTCTCAGTTTTGGGACACTTTCTCTTCTTCCACTTGACTCGTTCTTGCGCTCGAGTTCCGACTTGTCCTTGGCAGGATCCTTCCAAAAGTTCCTTGCATAAAACGCCATGTACTCACCATGAGCATGTTTGACTTCATCGGGGCAGTCCATGGAGGCCCCATCAAACGCTCTTTCATCCTCCTCTTGTTCAACAACATTGGCTTTTAGAGCAACATTGACACCCTTTTGCATTCCAATGGCCCGAGCACGGGCATCTTCAGCATTCTTTGCCGCCACTTTGAATGACGCCATTTCTTGCATGACCTCATTGGATGTCATTTGATGGTAGTTATGTCTATCTTGCAGGCTCTTCAAGTCCGTTGGCTCAAAAGGCATTAAGGCACTCACATATTTCCTTTTTATACACGCATCATCAATATGAGTGGCTCCATGCTTTCTAAATGTTGTTGCGATGCCCTTGAGTCTTCTATACATGTATTCATGGTTTTCACCATCCAACATGTAGAATCCCTCAGCTTCATTACTAAGGGCATCATACCTATTCCTTCTCATGCTTTCATTCCCAACAAAGAGATCAGTAAGGGCATCCCAAGCTTCTTTACCTGTGTTGAGATGTTCAATGTGCGGCATGTCCTTGGGACCCACACCGAGCTGTATCATATGGAGAGCAGTGGCATTCAATTGGTTGTCCACGACTTCTCTTCTTGTCAGGTTGGTTTGATCTCCAATATGAAGATCTTCTTCAATAATCCTCCAAAGTTCAATAGAGGAGCTGCAAACATGAGACTTCATTAAGAATTACCATTGATTGAAAGAGGATGCAGTGAGCTTGGGTGGATCACCCCTATTGTTTATATGAGGATGAGGGATAGGTGGGTCGGGGGAATATACGTGACGGACCTCACTATATTCCTCATTACCACTTCCCTTCTTGGAGGTGGAACCATTAAGTTTTTCACCCTCTGCATCATCATCCTTGGATCCGGTGTTAGCCTTTTCCTTAGATGATGGTGTAGCTGCCTCAAAGGAGGATGGAGATGGGGCTATGGATGATGTGAGGCGAGCAATCATTTGATTCATCTCCTCCATCTTGGCCTCAAAGGATTTCAACAAGGTTGTTTCCAACGTCTTGAGGTCATCCATTGTGACCTTATCCACAGCCTCATTCCCATCACCCTTGGTACCCATACTACTCTTAGGAGGTTAAGCCTGAATTAAGAGTCGAGGCTTTGATACCAATTGAAATGGATCATATGGACACCTAGAGGGGGGGTGAATAGGTGTTACTTCAAATTTTAATGCTTTTTCAATTTTAGGCTTAGCACAAAGGGTAAATTCTCTAGATAAACTATTAGGTAGAATTTCCCTATATGCAAATCTATCTACTAGCGAGTAAAGAGCGAGTGGAAGAGGAACGGGTAAACCGTAGTGAAGCATGCGGAGACACGGGATTTGTTTGATCGTAGTTCCTTCCTTGTTAAGGGAAGTACGTCTGCGTTGGAGGGGTGGGCGGTACTAAGACCACCACGCCACAATAGGCCTCACCCTGTTCTCCAATGGATCCCGCCACCAAAGGCCTGATCCACCTTTCCACTATAGGGACCCTTTGAGGCGGGTACCGGTGTTGGGGATATACTTTCCGGGTATCCTCACAGTTCCTCACTAACCAGGGTGGCCCACTTCGGGTTAGAGCTTTGCTTCACGGGCGGCCCAGTCAGGGAGAGAAGACGGAGTCCAATCCGACTACGGGAAGGCCTAGAAGACTTACCGACTTAGGCCCATAATGTTACTTGTAGTTCAAGATGTACTTTGTAACCGACTCTTAGTCGTAGCCGGATAGATCTCTATTGTAAACCCTAGGCCGGATATCTATATAAGCCGTCCTAGGGAGAGCCTTTAGTGCAACAAATTTATACCCTCAATAGTCTACAATCTCAACTCGCACAGGCGAACCCTTGTAATCCATATTCCGGCTCTGCCGTATTACTGGATTGCTAGCAGGAGTAGGATCCGTCCAAAGCCGGCGGATTCGAACCTGGGTAAACTTGTGTGCTCACCGTCTCGGAACACCGTACATCTCACACCTCTCTCTTCCGCACGCCTCGAGGACCCCCTCATGGCGTACTTGTCCTCAATCCGACAACAGTTGGCACCCACCGTGGGGCTAGTGAGCTTCGGATCTGCGTTCCGAGCAGAATCTGCAAGAATCGGAATTGGCAAGACTATCGCTGTCGGTTGCATCCTCTATGCCAGCGACGTCCCTCTCATTGTTCTCGACGAAACCTGGATTCCGGCTAGGGAGGCCGAGACTGCCTACACAATCATGTCTTTTGGCAAGATCGGTGTTTACATCGGTTTCGCTGAACCTGCCCCACCCACCCCAGCGGTGATGATAGAGGCAGAAGAATCTTCTGGGTCCCCTTTGTCCGCGGAGGTGGCAGAGTTCCGGATCTCAGAAAACCCTAATCCCACCTAGCCCGCACCAGTTGGAGAGATAATGGAGAAATCCAATCCTGAAGAAGACCTAGCGGTCCAAGTCGAATCTGGAGTGGATCTCCCTGGAGAAGCCGGATCCCAGATCAACCCACCCGTGGAAGTCGAAATTCAGGAGGAACATATCAATGACACTGATTCCAGCTTTGATGAAGCCGGGACAGACAGGCCCTTCCTGAGGTACACACTGCGACGTATGATACTGCAAGGCGAAAGCGCGGATGCAATTCCTGAGACCATCAAAAGTTTCGACATGGCTGATCGCGAAAGCCGTAGGTACCTCAGGAAGCCCGCGTCGCACTTTGTCGGATACGTGGGATCCGGATCCGGCTCTGCCGATGCTGGAGAAAACACCGACTCTGTGCTGGAGGCAATTGGAACAAACACCGACTTACCCGCATCCTCGGATGAATCGATGACGTCAGTAGATTTCCGAAAGTTCTCCGTGGAATATGAAGAGGAGTATAACTCCAAAGCTGCAGAAGAAGGAGAAGCCATGGCTGAAGGATCCCAGGAACACTCTGCCAAAGCGCAGGATGACATGGACGTCGGAGATAATCCCGAAGTCCAGATGTCCGAAAGTACCGATCAGAGCTTGACTCTGGGAAACGGACCCAAAGCCGTCTTTGCTACCGGCGCTACCAAGAGGGCAAAGAAGAAGAACAAGAAGAACAAGACCTCGGCAAAAGACCCTCTGGCAGAAGAGGTGATTGCCGAGGAATACGAAGAAGACTCGGATGGAGCACTTATCCCAGACGAGCCAAAAAAAGAAGAATCGGTGGATGGACACGTGAACTCATCGATGTTGCATTACCACACCTATTCCTACAGCTGCAGAACTTACTGTTGAAGAGCTGGACGAAAGGGCCCAAGCCCTAGAAGCGCATCGTCAACAACTCTTGGATGAACCCAAAAACATCGAGGAGGAGAAGAAACACATGGCAACTAAGGGTTACATGTCTCGGTTGCATCAGAAGACACGGAAACGTTACACACGTGACGGTCAATTTCTGGAAGTAAACAAAGTCCTCTTCGAAGGAGATCCAGGGATGCCTCGTCTCGACAGCAAAGGAGATCTGGTGTATCCAACACCGGTATAGAACACTGTCACAGCTCGAGATATCCTGTCAAATAACCCAGGCCCAGAACAGGTTCGATTGGGCATCAAGCTACTCACCAAGGGTCTGGAGCAACAAAAGGCTGTGAAATCCGGAAGTGGAAAACTGGTCTCCAAATCCGGCCAATGTCACACGGACTCAGCCTGGAATGATATAAGGCCCCATCGCGTCCCGGAGCAGTATCATCGCCCCGAACGCCGGGAAGACAATTACTCAAGAACTGGATCGTCAGGACAGCATCACAGAACTGCGCGTGACTAGAGCAACATCGCCCCAGCGGCCAAAAAAGAGGCCATTACTGCACTGAATCTGAGAAACCCTCCCCGACGAGAGTCTAACGATCGAAGGGGAGAAGATAAAGAGAAACGTCGGGAGGAGGATCGGCAAAACATGCCACCTCCTAGACATGCAAGCCGTCCGGCTGACCCTCACCATGGTGGGAGCAACGGACGAAGGAACGACGGAAACCATGCTGGCACGAGCTGGCAGGGAGCTCGCCGTAGTTAAGACCCTCCCAGGAACCGGAATAATGACGCTCCGGATGGAGGCCGGCGATCAGCCGGAAACAATTCAGCTGCCCCCACCCTCTCCACCAAGCAATCATCACAATGGCTCCCAAGGGGGACAAGGAGGACGACGTGGCGGAGGAGGTGATGGCAGAAGCCGAAGTCTGGCTCCAAGGCACCGCAGCCACAGTCGACATTCGGGACGATCTCTATCCCCGAACGACGCAAGGCACAGGATCAACTCCAACATAGAGGCACGGCGCTATGAAAACGATGATATCTACGTGGGCCCAAAATGCTTCGGACCACGCATTAGAGCTACAAGATTCCCGGAAGGATTTGCCATCTCAAGACATATCCAAGCCTACGACGGCATTGCTCGGCCAGATACCTGGCTACAGGATTTTTTCCAAGATTGCTACATCGCTAAAGGCGGAAACAGCCTGGTGGCAACCTGATATCTCCCACTTATGTTGCGGAAGACGACATGATCATGGCTCAATGAACTTCCGGAGAACACCATCCATAACTGGTATGACATGCAAAGTGCGTTCTTTCGGAATTTCGAAGGCACATATCAGAGGCCCTGTACGGTCGGAGACCTACAGCGTTGCACCCAGAAAGCCGAAGAAACATGCCGGGATTACCTCGGACGATGGATCAACACCAAGAACTCCTGTGAAGGAGTAAACGATCAAACCGTGATTGAAGCTTTCATCGCAGGACTCCCAATTGGTCTACTACGTCACCGCTTGAAGTGTGACAAGGTCACTGACTTGGGAGAGATGATAGAAACAGCGAGCAAGTATGCAGATGCTGATGACGATGCAGAGGGATTACTCAATGCCCTAGCTGTGCCTCAATCGGCAAAACAACCAAAGCAACAAGCTCAGAAGTGCAAAAATACCTCGGAAGAGAAACCCAACGCGGAAACAGCGGTGGTTACTGCTACTTTTGCGTCTGGAGGACGAGGAGGACGCGGTGGAGGTCGCGGGCGTGGTCGTGGGACATCAAGGTTCCAAGGTAGAGGAGACCAGCAACCAGGCAAAACCTACTCTTGGGCTGACATTGCCAATAACCCATGTGTGCATCACCTAGACGCCAATGGGGGCTCGTCCCACACTAACGCTGAGTGTCGTTTCAATGACGACATCAAAAGAGATGACACCGCGGGCTACAAAGCTAAGCAGAAGAAGGGAAAGAAAAATCCCGAAAAAGACAAAGAGACCAAGGAAGATTCCGACATGGAGGAAGCTAATGCTTCAAATCCCAAGCCGGAAGGGAAGAAAACTTTTCCCACCAAGAAGGACACTTACGTCACTTTCCTCGGATCTCAACCAGCAATGGTCAAGAAAGCAGTTCTACACGAGCTCAACGCAACAGTTCCGGCTGTCCCCCAATACTTGGACTGGTCGGAAGTGGCAATCACATTTGACCGCGCTGATCATCCGCCTAAGTTGCACATGCGAGGAAAATACGCCTTCATCGTCAACCCACTTATTGACGGTTATGGTTTCTCCAAGACCCTCATGGACGGTGGTAGCAGCATCAATATTCTCTATGTCGAAACGCTACGCCAGATGAAGATCCCAGAAACCCAGCTGAACCATAGCTCTGTGATCTTTCACGGAGTTGTCCTAGGAAGACAAGCTAATTCCCTGGGAGAGATTACTTTGGATGTCACCTTTGGAACTCCAAAGAATTATCGGACGGAGGCACTTTCCTTCGAAGTGGTCTGTTCAAGAGCGCGTACCACGCTATATTCGAGCATCCGGCTTACTAGGCTTTTATGACTCGACCGTGTTATATTTACAATATGATGAAAATTCCAGGTCCCAACGGCGTAATCACTATCAGGGGAGACCCGAAGAAAGCGCGAGAGTGCGAAGATAGAAATGCTGCCTTTGCTGAAGCCGTGCTGCACGCCCAGGAGTACCAGGAGATCAAGAAGACAATAGATCCGTCCGAGATGCCCGCAATGAAGATGGAGGTGACAAAGCCAAATCCGGAGTTCAAGGCATCAGAAGAGACGAAGAAGACGCCATTGAAGGATGATGACCCCTCCAAGGTGACCCAGATAGGCGTAGGCCTAGGTAGCGCATAGGAAAGCGCGCTCGTCAAGTTCCTCCAAGCAAATCAAGATATCTTCGCATGGTAGCCATCTGACATGACTGGAGTACCTAGGGAACTTGCCGAGCACTCTTTAAATGTAAACCCGAACGCTGAACCCGTCAAACGGTCCCTACGATGTTTTGGCGATGAAAAGCATAAGGCAATAACTAAGGAACTAGCACGGCTCGAGTTAGCCGGATTCATAGAAGAGGTCATCCACACTGAGTGGTCGGCCAATCCTGTAATGGTCCCTAAAAAGGACACCACTGTTTAAGGATGTGTGTTGATTATACTGCCTTGAACAAGGCTTGTCCAAAAGATCCGTTCGCTCTGCCTAGAATTGATCAAGTTATCGATTATACGGCACGCTCGGAACTCCTCTGTTTTCTCGACGCATATTCCGGTTAGCACCAAATCCGGATGAAGGAATCTGACAAAGTCTAAACTTCATCCAGAACCCCTTTCGTAACCTTCTGTTTTGTTACGATGCCCTTTGGGCTGAAGAATGCAGGAGCTATGTACCAGCGCACGATGCAGCGTTGCCTCCACGACCAACTCGGACGCAACGTACATGCATATGTGGATGATATTGCGGTGATGTCCACAAAGAAGGAAACGCTGATTTCCGACTTGGAGGAAACATTCGCCAATCTACGAAAATACAACATCATGCTTAACCCGAAGAAATGCTTCTTTGGAATACCAGCCGGAAAATTGTTGGGTTTCATCGTGTCTCAAAGAGGCATAGAGGTGAACCGAGACAAAATCAAGGCTATACTCAATATTTCCAGGCCAACTCGCCTGAAGGACATACAAAGATTAACTAGTTGCATCGTTGCGGTCAGTCGATTTGTAGCCGGCTTGGTGAAAGAGCCGCACCATTATACAAACTCCTGAAAAAGACCAAGGATTTTGTTTGGACTGATGAAGCTGAAGCTGCACTACAAGACTTGAAGAAAGTACTCTCATTTGCTCCTATCCTTGCAGCGCCGGAACCTCAGGAACCGATGTTGCTCTATATTGCTGCGACGAATAAGGTTGTTAGTATCGTCATGGTGGTGGAGTGACCAGAGGACAATCAGGAACACCTGGTGTAGCGTCCGACTTACTTTGTCAGCGAGGTCCTGACAGAATCAAAATAGCGGTATCTACACTATCAAAAGTTGGCTTACGGTGTTTTTCTAGCATCTCGTAAGTTACGACACTACTTTCAGGAGCATCCAATTACCGTGGTGAGCACAGCTCAAATGAGAGATATAATCAACAACAGTGACACCATAGGACGCGTCGCCAAATGGGGCATAGAGATTTTAGCTTTCGATATTGAGTACAAACCCCGTATAGCAATCAAATCCCAAATCCTTGCTGACTTTGTCGCTGATTGGACAGAGACGAAGGAAAATATGACCGTCCCTGAGTCGGAATATTGGACCCTCTACTTTGATGGGTCTAAGGCTCGCGGGGGCTCGGGGGCTGGCGTGGTGCTCAAATCACCCTAAGGAGATAAACTTCTATACGTATTGCAGATCCACTTCATAGTGACAAACAATATTGCCGAGTATGAAGCACTGCTGCATGGAATCCGGATTGCTAAGGATATTGGCATCCGACGTTTGATGTGTTACGGAGATTCGGATCTTGTTGCCCAACAAGTGTCGGATATTTGTAATGCAAATAAACACATGGCAGCATATAAAGCTGTCGTGGATGATCTATCTAAATCGTTCGAAGGGTTTGAGGTTCAACACATCCCTCGAGCAGAAAACGAGGAAGCGAATGCACTATCTCGGATAGGCTCTGCACGGAAAGAGGTCCCGGATGGCGCTTTTTTAGAGCACCTCAAAGTTTCCTCAATAAAGGGAGTAGATGAGGAATATCCGACCAAATCCGACTCACCTCTAATAGCAGTTCTGGCTGTAATTCCCAGCTGGACTCAACCCTACCTAGATTATCTAGTAGATGGAAAATTGCCCGAAGACGAGGTTCTGAGCGAGCAGATTATCCGACGAGCAAAAGCCTATTCTTTTTTTAAAGGTGAGCTCCATAGACGGAGTGTTTCTGGGGGTTTTCAGCGCTATGTATCTCCAGAAGAAGGAGTGGAAATCTTAAGAGAAATCCACGAAGGCCAGTGTGGTCACCACGCTGCAGCCAAATCTTTAGTGGCAAAAGCTTTTAGACACGAATTTTTCTGGCTTACAGCTCAGGCAGATGCCGAACGATTAGTCAAGACGTGCAAAGGCTGCCAAAAGTACGCCAAGCAAGCTCATGTTCCGGCTGATCAGCTGCGAACAATACCTATAACATGGCCCTTTGCGGTCTGGGGGCTTGATATGCTAGGACCATTTAAAAGAGCTCCAAGTGTGATGGTGGATAAATTCACAAAATGGATTGAGGTTAAACCTATCACTAGTTGTGATGGAGCAACAGCCAAAAGATTTGTCGAGGATGTTATAATCCGGCATGGTTATCCACATAGCATTATTATGGACAATGGGAGTAACTTCTCTATGGGAGAATTGGCTGAATTCTACAACGAGCAAAATATCCAGCTTGACATTGCGCCAGTCGCACATCCACAGGCTAACGGACAAGTCGAAAGAGCAAATGGTTTAATCCTACAAGGCCTCAAACCGAGACTCGGAGCACCGCTATGACGTGCTGCGGGGGCTTGGGCGGAGGAATTACCCTCTATGATATGGAGTTTACGAACAATCCCAAATAGGTCAACCGGATACACACCTTTCTTCTTGGTCTATGGCATAGAAGCAGTTCTTCCTAGTGATTTGATTCACACTTCTCCTAGAGTGGCCGCGTATATTGAAGAGGATGCCGAGATTTCTCGACAAAACGATCTCGACTTAGTCGAAGAAACTCGCGTCGTTGCTGAAATGAGATCTACAGCCTATCAGCAGAAGTTACGCAAGTATCATAGCTAGAGAGTCTGAAATAGATCTTTCAATAAATGTGATTTGGTTCTCCGGCTTGTGCAACAAAGAAAGCAGAAACTTTCCCCAGTATGGGAAGGGCCCTTTTTAGTTAGTCGAGTATTACACAATGGTTCGTATTACTTAACTGACATAAGGCCAGTCAAAGAAAGACCTGCTACTAAGAAAACAAAGAGAGCTGGAGGCAGCACAAATCCGGATGAATTAGACAGACCTTGGAATATTGCTCAGCTACGTCCCTTTTATTCTTAGTTTATCCTTCTTTGTAATCATATATATGTACATGCTCCGAGAGAAATAAAAGTTTTGGTTGCCTCAAGTTTTTCTGAGAAGTTTTTACAATCTTATTTCTGAATGATCATGTCATAGTCGAAAATCCAAGAATGCTTGAAAGTACTTTATGCTCATGTTCGTTCTGGTTTAGATTTCCGATTCTAAAAACTGCTACCCTCGGGTATAACTCTAAAGTTTCTAGTCTTTGCTTTGGTTATTTGTCTGATTGCTAGATGCGGGCATTTTCCAAGTAGTGAATTGTTGGTACTGGAAGCCGGCTTTGTTTCTGAGTTAAAACTGGTTTAGCAATTGAGCTCCGTTGCTCGGCAAAGTTTCCGGCAGAAGGTTTAGCCGGCTCACGAAAGGGACGAGGCGGAAAGCCATATAAACGATAAGTACAGACGAAAAAATACAAGTGCTTATGTAAACATTTCAGGCACGCAAAATTTTTAAAAAAAGCTGAAAGTGCTGAATAGATCAAAAGCTTAGCACTAGCAAAATTATAGTAATTCATATTTACAGACGCATCATGTTTTTTTTCAGATAATACAAATGTTTCTGGCAATCTATGATGCAGGAGGAGATGAAGGAGCTGCTGGCTCGCTGGATACGTCGCCTTGATATCGTTCCGAGATGTCCACATCCGAGGAGGTGCTTTCATCGTCGGAAACTTCTGTTGTTTCTTCTGGAGGAGGATGCGGAGTATCCACGCGGTTGAAGAATGGAGTATCGTAGCTGGTCAAGTCAGCTACATGACACCCATATCCAGCACAGGAGTCCATAATGGCCTTGATGTCCTGCTCCTGGCCATCTTCATCCACTTTAGAGTACCCTCTGATCACTTGCCATATCTCCATGCTTCCATGGTGGCTCATGACTATGGTGAGAGCGTTCTGCGCCGCGCTTCACGCGTAGGACATGTTCCAATCCTGGACGAGCTGCGGCATTGTAACTACCTCGGTGAATTACGCTCTTAGTTAATGCCTGGATGAACGAGAGTGGTTAAAATAGTACGGTGGGGCCCAGGGCCACTCACGGTAGACCTTTCGGCCGTCCTAACCACTTTCAGACAACAGGACAAGAACGAGCGGCGTAATCGGCAGGCGAAGGGATCAACTACATAGACAAATGAGTATGTATGCAAGCCACATACATCAGTCCTCAGAGCCATTCCATCTAAAAGAAATAGAAATATAGCAACGCCATACGGCAAGATCCAAATGTCCTAGATAGATATAATAATTTGGGATAGCTCCTCATACATCACACATCAGAGTATCAGGCGGAAGCGGAAAACAAGATCCGAGTACGGATAAGAAGCAAATTGGCATAAGATGCCCCATAAATAAACACATCCCGCCCACAGATCTCACGGATCCCCGTTCCCGGAATCTCTACACCGAATGATCGTTGCCAACATCATCTGTCTCTTCGACCCAGTATCCATCTTGCGGGTACACCTGTTCATATGAACCAAACAATTTATCGTGTGAGACCCTAGGGGTACTCAGCAAGTCTTTATGCCACTAAAGGGGACACAACCTGGGGTGACGCAAGTGCAGCAAAAGATAATACCTAACAATTCTACAGATACTCGCTAACCTTCCGCCTAACCAATGATAGACGGAAGTCCGTGAATTAAGAACAACAGTTATAACAGTATAATTAACAGATCCATCCTCCTCCTCGCTTACCAACGAGGAAGCGGACGAACAACCCCCATCATCCGTTGGCAGTTTTATTAACCATTCCATGAGTATTGCACTATTTACTAGTCCAGTACTTAGTCAATTTACAAGCGGTACTTTAGTTATACTTGTCTATGATCGAGAAACTGTGCTCCAAGTCGTCCATAACCGCGGACACGGCTTTCAGAAAGATTTACCCTGCAGGGGTGCACGAATAGCAACACACACTCGATCAACCTCGGAAAAACCAAATCAAAACCCAACGAGGCATTCACGACAAAGCAATTACAGGATTCAGAAATATTTCAGGGGGCCACCCCATTAAGCTACCCGCAACGAAGTTGGCCGGCTCCGAGACAGACCCAAGGTTTGTGTGGACGGCGGTAAACGACTGGGAACCCGAAAATGTGACTGGGCTTGTCGATACAGCGAAAACGTGTCACGGTCCAAAACAGTACAGGTGCTCCTCGCACAATCTTAAATAAAGCAGTAACATGGCATAAGTACCGAATAGTAATAAAGCCCCAAACTAACTGTGGCCCCAAGAAATAAGAATGGATCAAGCTCTGGCTCAGGGGGGTCCATAAGGCCTCCCGGATGTGGATAGTGCGAATAGTCAAGGAACAGGAATCAAGTACTCGGGGTCCTACGGGACACAAGTGAGCAGGAAAAACCAAATAGCAGATATTGCTCACCGGTGCCTCTTTCATTAGTTATCCCATTACTACTCAGGTTATGTTGTTTAGGTACCTCATTATCCATCAGACACTCACATACCCTACTCATGCTTTTCTACGACTCGCCTGGCTCAAACAACTCCTGTAGTAATGGCTCATGGGACCGGAACAAGCTTAGTGTGGTTTAAAAGTAAAGGCTATGCAGTACTTGGGATTCAATTTAATGCAATCGCGACTCAATGATGCAAGAATAAGACAGAGGCGATAGGTACTGTATGTATGCAAGCATGTGGTAGTGCTTGCCTGGCAGCTCAGTTGAAGCGAGAGATGGATCTAGGTAATACTCCTGTGATTCCTGGTAATTCTCCTGCTGGGCTTCTATTCGAAGAAGAACCAAACAAACAAGGGCCAACATAAATAAAGTGCGCAAGCATATGAATTGAAATGCAACAAGCAACCAAGCATGCCATGATGAATGATGCACAATTACATGGCATTAAAGTAGCATGGCAAAGGTGAGGTGTGGATACAAGAAATAAAACATTTTATTATTCATTTGACCAAGTTTTATTGTCATAAACATTTCAGATTTTAAATGACAACATGATGCATGCTTCAATTCAGAACAAGGACTGCATAAATAGAACGGGCTCGTCGCGTTGATCGATTTAGACATATTATTTGTCAAATTTGGAGTTATAAACAAAAGTTATTAATTAAATAAGGAAAAGGGCATTTTATTGTAATTTTAATCATCTCGAAATTTAAAGTGTTCAAAATATATTTTGAAGGTCATATTTGAAATCCTCACATTTTTCTGATTCCAAAACATATATTACATGTATTATTTGGATTTGTATCTTAAAAATTATTTGAATCTGAAAAGAATTTGAATTTAAATCAGTTTGAAAAGATTTGAATTTAAAACAGACTCGGGGCAAAACTTTTTACACCGCAGGCAAACTCAGACACAGGCACTGACGGGTGGGGCTTCGCTGACTAGGCCACACACGCGTGAAAACACGTTTTGCACGCGGGTCTGGCTTACCCACAGTGGCTGACAGGCGGGCCAGCGGCGGAAGGGGCCACGTGCCAGTGGGAAAGGCCCCAGCGGCTGACTGGTGGGGCACCAGCTGGACCGCGGGTTGCGGCCAGGAAAGCTGGGGGGTTTTTCTGCTAAACTGCGGGCGTGGCTGACTGGTGGGGCTGAGAGGAGCGTGGTTGAGGAAAATAAAAAGTTGGGGGGCTTTTTAGAAAATGATAACGGGCCCGGTACTGTTTATCGTCTTCGCGCGTCTGACACGAGTCTGGCGCACGGCGTGGGGCGGGGGATCGATCCGGGGACGCGGGGGAGCGCGCTGAGGGTGCGAGCCGGTGCGGTAGGGCTAGGGGAGCTGACTGGGAGGTGGGCGCGGGCTAGATAGGGCTTGCGTGGCGCGGGAGAGCGGCAGATGCTGGCGAGCTCTGGTGCGCGGAGGCTGCTCGACGATACGCACGGCGAGGCTAGACCACCACGAAGAAGAGGAGGTTGTCCAGGAGAGGGAGGGGCTCACCGCGGTTTGCCTGGCGGTGTTGGATCGGTCGGGGAGGCTCTGGAGCGGCGAGGACGCAGACGCACCGGCGGGCTAGGGTTTCGGAGAGCGGCGAGGCGCGGGGTTGCTGGGGAGCTTCTCCGTCCACGTCAGCGGGCACGGGGCGTCGCAGGGGGGCGTGCTCGATCTCCTCCGCCACTTCACGGTCGCGCTGCTCGGCTGGTTCGTCAGGGCGGGTTGGTACCTGGCGGCGAACGGCGGCAGGTGGTGGACGTTGGGGAGGAAGAAGGAGGAGAGGAGGGCATCTCGGGGTGGATCTGGGCGAGCCCTGAGAGGCGTGCGGGGGGAGAAAAAGGAGGGAGAGAAGGAGGAGGGCACGGCAGAGAAAAGGGGCTAGGGCTTTGCCCTTTTTCTCCCTCGAGCACGTGCTCAGCCGGCTGGGCTTGTCCAGGGGATGGGCAGCGCGGGGAGGGGGCTGCAGGTGGGACTCTGGCCGGAGAGAGGGACAGGCAGGTGGGGTAGCTCGGCTAGGTGGAGAAAGAAAGAGAGGGTAGGGGTAGCTCGGCTAGGCTTAGACATGGCTAGGCTAGGGTGGCTGGGTGTGGGCCAGGGAGAGGTGGTCAGGTGGTGCCCAGCAGGTTAGAGAGAGAGGGAGAGATAGTGGAATAGGTTAGGGTTTAGGAGAGAATTAGAGAGAGAGAGAGAAAAAGCTAGGTTAGGTTTATTTAGATATTTAGATTTTAATTTTTTTTGATTATGAGACCAAAACAAGAAGATCCAAGGGGCTTGAGCTTGCATGATCTAATGTGGAAGAGAGACAAGAAAGAAAGAAAGAAAGAGGAAGAAAAGAATTAGGTGGAAAAGATCACACATGGCTCATGCATGTAGATAAATAAAAAAATAAAATAAAAGAATGTGGTAAGATCATCCCAAGTGGAACATGGTGAGTGCTAGAATTGACATGAGGTGGAGGGGAAAAAGAATTCCAAGAAAAGAAAAAGAAAAGAATTGTGGAATGGGCCTCATGTGGTTCATGCATGAGAGAAAAATAAAATAAAATAAATAGATATAGATGAGGATTTGGAATGGTGGAAGGAAAAGAGATGACCCATGAAGTAAAGATCCCCTTAAAATAAAGGAAAAACAAAAGGAGCAAAAAGGTGGTGGAGAAATGGGCATGGCCCATGCAAAAATAATAATGCCATGATTTATTATGTGAAAACAATAATAATATGATGGCATTAATCTTATGCATTTCCAAGAAGTGGTAAATAAGCCAAGCAAAGAATTTGGAAGATTGATCCACCCCAAACCACATGAGCTAGGATATAATGTCAAAAGAAAAAGAATTACAAGCTCATAGTTAATGGGATGGTGGGATTATAAAGTGGTGAGGGAGAAAGGTGGTGTAATGGAAACAAAAGATATGCCCCCAATTCAACTTGGGCATTGACAATATACCAATAGCCAAATACAATATCAAGAGGCAAATACAATTAATAATGCATGTGAGAGAAGAGCCAAAAGAAAAGGGTTTTATATGATGCTCAAATGCAAGGTGGCATGATGACATGAGCATGATATAATTATGATGCAACAATAATATATATAAGGTAGCCAATATCTTACTAGGACAAGTAGCATTACAATTGTTAGACAATTGGGATGCTACAGGCATCTCCTTTGCCTTGTCCCGCACCTGAAAATCCGATATGCTATGCATGTCCGGAATCTTGAGGGTTTCGCCAATATCCTCAAGGGATTGGCAGAAGTCATGAAGCAGGTCACCGACTTGGGTAAGCCGGTGGGTGCGAGGCTCAGCAGAGGTGGAGTCCGTCAAGTTCAGAGGACCTGTAAACAAAGACAGTTAAATAAACTCCGACATCGAAATACATCGAAGAAAATAGACAAGTCAGACAGATGGAACGTACCGAAAATGACATCGTCAATTTTGGTCTTCTCTTCCCAAAGACTCTGGAGTTCATCCCGGAGCGCCTCGGAAATATCCCTCTCTCTGCAAAACTCACTATTGAGGTCCGAGATTTTTTGATCCCGAGCAGCAATCATGCGATCACGCTCATCAGTAGCCATGGAGGACTCAAGGATTTGAGCAATGCTCTTTTCATGATCTGCCTTGAGCTGGTCCAGCTCTTGGCGAAGCTCCTTGTTCTCCACCACCAAAGTATTGAGGTTCTCAGCCTCTTCAATCATGGCACAGGATTGTTTCACCAGTGCTATAAGTCAAAAAAGAACGACAGTTCAGCAAAAAATTCGACTATGAAAACATGAAAGACAAGGTTTGAGTCTCGGAATGTTTACCTTTGGCCTCATCCTTGGAAAGTTTTAGCTCAGAATTTTTAAGTCGGAGAGATTTGATCTCTCTCCGCTTATCGCAAACATTCTTCAACCAATCATGGTTATAGGAGTATACTTTCTATAAGTCAGAATACCCAAAGTTAGAAAGCTACTAAAGACTCGGGCTAATATTTTTGCTAATATCAGCACGAGCCTTGGGGGCTACACTAGTTCGTTCTTTGGCATCCTAAGGAAGCATAAACCCGGATTATTTATCCTACTTCATGCTTGGGGGCTAGAGGATATGATATGAAATAAAGGAAAAACAGGAGTTAGAATTCTGACTTACATATTGTCCGCGAGTAAGTTTATCCAAACTCGCATTTACTTCAACAGCGACCTTCTCGGCGAGAGTCGGAGGGGTCACTGGAGCCGTTGGAAGCTCACCGGCCCTTATCCTCTCGTCGCGAAGACGCACTTGTTCGAGAAGGTCAGAGTGCTTGATGTCCTCTGCTTCTTGCGCTTCTTCTTCGGCAGACAAGTTTCTTTTCTCCAGGCATTTGATACGTCCATTTTGCATCACTATTCTATGTCTTAATTCACTATTATTCATTGATATATTTTGTATTGAGAGGTGATACTTATGTTATTTCATCTATTTTTGCATGGTTGATGACTTTTGGAGCATGGACCGCTGCAGTCAGGATTCTGATGGAAAAGGTGCTGTTTGGAGGCAAAATTCGCGAAGATCAGAAAATCCAGGAAAATATACGGAAAATCCTATTTTTCCAGAAGACTCAGGATGCCAGAAGATGGAGTGGAGGTGGGCCACAGGGGGGCCACACCACCCCATGGCGCGGGCAGGCCTAGGCCGCGCCAGGGAGTGGTGTGGCCACCCTGGCCCACTCCAGCCTCTCCCCTCTGGCGTATATCAACCTCCCGAAACCCTAAGACTCGGAGAGCAACCACAGAAAGATTCCGCCGCCTCTTCGGGGCGGAAAACACCGAGAGAGAAAGATCTCTCTGGCAGACAGATTTCTGCCGGGGGAATTCCTTCCCAGAGAGGGAAGATCGTCGCCATCAACACCACCATCAAGATGGACTTCATCGGGATCACCATCATCATCACCACCACCATCATCACCATCAGCACCCTCATCACCATCTCCATATTGTTGTAACAATTGGTTGAATCTTGCTATAGTTCATAGGGTAAACTTTCCCGGTGTTGATTACTCTTTGTAGTTGATGCTATTGAGTGAACCATTGAATTATTGTTTATGTTCAGATTGTTATACATCATTATTCCATCTCTGATCATGATCCATATGATGTCTTGTGAGTAGTTCGTTTTGTTCTTGAGGACATGGGAGAAGTCTTGTTGTTAGTAGTGGACTTGCGTTGAGAAAGATTCAATAGATTGTTATTTAAGTTGTGGTGTACTTCTTCTAGTGGGGTCATGTGAACGTCGACTACATGACACTTCACCTATATGGGCCTAGGGGAATGCATTGTGTATTTGGCTACTAATCATAGTGGTTGCCGGAGTGACAGAAACCTGAACCCCCGTTAGGAAACCATTACACAAGGGACGTAAGGGTCTTAGAGTTTAAAGCTGTGGTTAGGTTTCTACCTTAATTACTTTCTTGTACTTACGGATGTTTGCAAGGGGGTTTAATCACAAGTATGTATTTAGTCTTGGATGGGGCGGTACATTAGCACAGGTTCACCCACACAACACTTAGCAAGCTAGAGAAGATTAATCGACTATATGAAGCGAAAGCACTTGACAGTCTTCCCATGTGTCCTCGAGAACGTTTGGTCATCTATAGAAATACAACCGGCTTGTCCTTTGCTGCATAAAGGATTGGGCCACTTGCTGCATTCATTCTTACTGTCTTTTATTTACTCGTACTTTGTTTACTTGCTTTATCGAAACCCCCTAAAAATCCGTTTGTTAAGTAATTGCAGAGAATTCCTGATCCATACCACTAGCCAACACCTTCTGCTCCTCGTTGGGTTCGACACTCTTACTTATCGAAAATACTGCGATACACCTCCTATACTTGTGGGTCATCAAGACTATTTTCTGGCGCCGTTGCCGGGGAGTGAAGCGCTATTGGAGAGTGGAACTGGTAAAGGAAGCTTCTACTGTGAGTATTGTTTACTTCTGCTAGTTGCTTTATTTTCGTTATGGATAATTCGCTGAGTTTCTTATTTGGTAATGCTACTACCACTGCTAAGGTAGTATATAAGCCACCACCTGTTGAGAAAGATGTTTTCAAAATACCTACAAGAATTATTGATCGTGTTATGGATAACTACTATGTTGGGGATGGAACTGTCCATCCCGGTGATCATTTACTCTTTATACACGAGTTATGCGGGTTGTTCAAGTGTGCAGGTATTACTACAGATCAAGTTAAGAAGAAGTTATTCTCATTATCACTGAAAGGAAGAGCTGAGGAATGGTATAAGCTGCTGAAGAATGGTCAAGCTCTGGAATGGGAGGAAATAGTGCCTCTCTTTTATTCAAAGTTTTATCCTCCTAGTGAGATTCATAAAGACCGGAATCAAATATACAACTTTTGGCCTCTTGATGGAGAGAGTACAGCTCAAGCTTGGGGGAGATTGAAGTTACTAATGCTCAAATGTCCCATTCATGAGCTCCCCAACAATATTATTATCAATAACTTTTATGCAAGGCTCCCTCTACCTGATAAAGATTTATTGGATGCTTCTTGTGCTGGATCATTCACTCGTATGGAAGAAGAAGCAAAATGGGGCCTTCTGGATCGTATTCAAGACAATGCTGAAGCCTGGGAGAATGACAAAGGTAGAAAGTCAGGTATAAAATATGATTATGAATGCATTGAATCTTTTATGAAGACTGATGACTTTCAAAAAATTAGTAATCTTTATGGTCTTGATTTGCAAGTTATTACAAATTGCTTTAGAACTTTTGCTTCCTATATCGAAATTCCAAAAAGGGGATGGAACAAGTACCATGCACCTTACAAAGATATTGTTGACTATGCTCCTATTGGAAGTGCTGAGTATTGCATTATTGATCCCATCTTACCCGAACCTTATATCGAGAAGATTCCCTTTCCCGAAAAGGTATAGGACCATCCCATGATAACTAATGTAATCACCAAAAGTGAAAAAAGAACTGTAAAACCTGATGAACAAATAGACATTGAACCCGTGGTGGCAATTGTGAAAGACCTTGTCACTAAAAGCATAGAAGATGGGCACATAGTCTTTTGTGAGGATGCTTCTAATATTGTTTCACATCCCAATAGATCTAAAAAGGCTAGTGTTCCTATGATTTCTATTAGAATTGGTGATCAGTCCTTGCGAGTTGGAGGAGATTGATGTGGTTATTCACCTTGCTAATAGAGAGACCATCTCTCCAATTGGTATTGTGCGAGACGTGGAAGTTCTTTGTGGTAAGATTAAGTACCCTGCTGATTTTCTAGTACTTGGTTCAGCTGCTAGTAAAACTTATCCTATCATTTTTGGTAGACCCTTCTTGAGTACTTGTGGAGCTATTATTGATTGCAAGAGGGAGAAAATCTTGACTAAGTTTGATGGGGAATCCTATGAGTTTAATTTTTCGAAATTTGCTAAAGAACCTTGCAAAGAGGAAACCCATAATGAGGATTTTAGGGTTGAACAACTTGCTTCTATTTCTCTTGCTCCTAACAATGCTTTGCAGTAATTTATGGAAGAACATGAAAGTGAAATCTTCATGGAAGAAAGGAATGAGATTGACATGATTCTCCGTGATCAACCTATGATGCTTAAGCATGACTTGCATGTAGAAGACTTGGGTACCACGATGTCACCTAAAAAGGATCCGGTTTTCGATCTAAAACCTCTTCCTGATGATCTTAAATATGCTTTTATTGATGATAAAAAGATATATCCTGTTATTATTAGCGCTAAACTTTCAGGGGAGGAAGAAGAAAGATTATTGGAAGTTTTGAAGAAACACCAAGGAGCTATGGGCTATAGTCTGGATGATTTGAAAGGGATTTCACCTACTATATGTCAGCATTCTATCAACATAGAACCAGATGCGAAGCTAGTAGTGGAGCACCAACGACGTATAAATCCTAAGATGAAGGAAGTGGTAACGAATGAGGTATTGAAACTCCTGGATGCTGGTATTATTTACCCTATTGTTGATAGTGAGTGGGTTAGTCCTGTTCATTGTGTTCCTAAAAAGGGAGGTATTACCGTTGTCCCTAATGATAACGATGAGCTTATTCCTCAAAGAATAGTAGTAGGCTATAGGATGTGCATCGATTTTAGGAAAGTCAATAAAGTCACTAAGAAAGATCACTACCCGCTTCCTTTTATTGATCAAATGTTGGAAAGGTTGTCTAAAAAGACCCATTTTTGTTTTCTTGATGGTTATTATGGTTTCTCTCAAATTGCTGTTAAACAACAAGATCAAGAAAAAACTACTTTTACTTGCCCTTATGGAACTTATGCTTATAGCTGTATGCCTTTTGGTTTATGTAATGCTCCTGCTACTTTCCAAAGATGCATGTCTGCTATCTTTCATGGCTTTTGTGAGGAAATTGTAGAAGTGTTCATGGATGACTTTTCTGACTACGGAACTTCTTTTGATAATTGTCTGCATAACCTTGATAAAGTTTTGTAGAGATGTGAAGAAACTAATCTTGTTCTTAATTGGGAGAAATGCCACTTCATGGTTAATGAAGGGATTGTTCTTGGGCATAAAGTTTCTGAAAGAGGCATAGAAGTTGATAGAGCTAAGGTTGAGGCAATTGAGAAGATGCCATGCCCGAGAGACATCAAAGGTATTAGTAGTATCCTTGGTCATGCTGGTTTCTATAGAAGGTTTATTAAAGACTTTTCTAGGATATCAAAACCCCTTACCAATCTTCTTCAAAAAGATGTACCCTTCATTTTTGATGATGATTGTAAGGAAGCTTTTGAAACTCTTAAGAAGGTTTTAACTACAGCCCCTATTTTTCAACCACCTGATTGGAGTCTACCCTTTGAAATAATGTGTGATGCTAGTGATTTTGCTGTAGGTGCCGTCCTTGGGCAACGTATTGATAAAAAGCTAAACGTTATCCATTATGCTAGTAAGACTTTAGACGCTGCTCAAAGGAATTATGCTACTACCGAAAAGGAATTTCTAGCTGTTGTTTTTGCTTGTGATAAGTTTAGGCCCTATATTGTGGACTCAAAAGTAACCATTCATACTAATCATGCTGCTATTAAATATCTTATGACGAAGAAGGACGCTAAGCCTAGGCTTATTAGATGGGTACTGCTTTTACAAGAGTTTGATCTACACATAGTGGATAGGAAGGGTGCTGAAAATCCTGTAGCTGATAATTTATCTCGTTTGGAAAACATCTCTTTTGATCATATGCTTGTTAATGATTGTTTCCCAAATGAACAGTTAGCCGTAGTAGGGGTGAACTCTCGAGGAAGCCCTTGGTATGCTGATTATGCTAACTTTATTGTCTCCAAGTATTTGCCTCCAACTTTTACAGCTCAGCAAAGAAGGAAGTTCTTCTACGATTTGAGGCATTATTTTTGGGATGACCCACACTTATACAAAGAAGGAGTTGATGGTATTATGCGAAGATGTGTTCCAGAATATGAGAAAAAAGAGATATTGCATAAATGTCATGGGAGCGCCTATGGAGGACATCATGCGGGAGATAGAACCGCACAAAAGGTATTACAATCAGGTTTCTATTGGCCTACCCTTTTTAAGGATGCAAGAAAATTTGTTTTATCTTGTGATGAATGTCAGCGTGTTGGTAATATTTCTAGACGCAATGAAATTCCTATGAACTACTCTCTAGTTATTGAACCTTTTGATTGTTGGGGATTCGACTTTATGGGTCCTTTCCCTCCTTCGAAGGGTTACACTCACATTCTTGTTGCCGTTGATTATGTTACTAAGTGGGTAGAAGCCATTCCTACGAAAAGTGCTGACGGGGAGACCTCTCTAAAAATGCTTAAGCATGTTATCTTTCCTAGGTTTGGAGTGCCTAGGTATCTCATGACTGATGGGGGTTCTCATTTCATTCATGGCGGTTTTAGGAAGACCCTCGCTAAGTATAATGTTAATCATAGAATTGCTTCAGCTCATCACCCCCAAACTAGCGGGAAAGTAGAGTTATCAAATAGAGAAATTAAATCTATCTTGCAAAAGACTGTTAATAGGTCTAGAAAAAACTGGGCTAAGAAGTTGAATGATGCTTTATGGGCTTATAGAACTGCTTATAAGAATCCTATGGGAATGTCTCCTTATAAAATGGTTTATGGAAAAGCTTGCCACTTACCTTTAGAATTAGAACACAGAGCTTACTGGGCAGTGAAAGAACTAAATAGAGATTGCAAGCTAGCTGGTGAGAAAAGGCTTTTTGACTTAAGTTCTTTAGATGAATGGAGAAGTGAAGCCTATGAGAATGCTAGGCTCTTTAAAGAAAAAGTTAAAAGATGGCATGACAAGCGAATACTCAAGAGAGAATTCCATGTTGGTGAGAAAGTTCTATTGTATAGGTCTCGTCTCGGATTTTTTGCAGGTAAGCTACTATCAAAATGGGAAGGACCTTTCATCATTGAAGAAGTATACCGTTCAGGAGCAATAAAAATTTCTTCTCTAAAAGATAATACTACACAAGTAGTGAATGGACAGCGACTCAAACACTATATTGCTGGAGATTCTTACAATGAAGATGTTGATGCCTTTCAAGTTATAACTCCTGAGAAATTCATTGAGTACCAAATTCAGAGACCTGCAGAGTCTGTTTTCAAATAGTTAACAGTTCTGGTAAGAAAAGTACCACGAAAATACAATCCAACTATATTTTTGCAGTTTTCAGTCGATAAGGAAAGCTAAGAAGCGAAAAAGGGACGGAACCGGAGCCAGGGTGGCCCACACCACCCCATGGCGCGGGCCCACCCCTGGTCGCGTCACCAGGTGGTGAGGCCACCCAGGACTCCGCCTCCGACTCGTTTTCTCCCAGTACCTTCCTTTTGAAATGAAACTTCGTAATATATAACCCCCCGGATCCCCCGAGGTTCGTATATTATGTTTCCGTCGTGTTTTTGTTTCGATCTATTTCTGCTAGGTAGAATCCCATATTTGGAGCCACAATGTCTTCCTCTGGATCATCGAAAGGAGATTCTTTAGAGGATATCATCAACCCATACATGAGAGAATTGAAGATTCATCCCAAGGAGTTGTTGCTCGAAGGTGGGGAGGTCCGTATTAAGGAGGGTCAAGGCCCTAAAGGTGAAGGAAGTCTGGAGGACAAGATGGAAGCACTGGAGCATGAAGATGGCGGAGCGCGAAGTGGATATCATCCATAAGATTTGCTCTGAACTCATCACCGAGCACCAAAAGGAGACTGCTGAACTCAAAGACGAAGTACTCTCACTCGGCAAACAACCAACGAACTACAAGCACAGTTCTATGACGTTCAAAATCAAAACTGTGAGTATGAGGTTAGGTTTAAACGCATAAGTGCTGCTGCAAGTTTCAGGATGTTGGAAACCACGATGTCCTTTGTTGATGGGAAGCCTTTACCCTGGAAGACGGACGAAGATGAGAAGATACCACCACCACCAAAGGAGTAATTCGTCATCAATTGGCATCCCCTTGGTTTGTTCCAAGCTTGGGGGAGTGTCGCGGTATCATATCACTATCTTCTATCTTTTTACCTTATTAGTAGAGTCATATCATGAATAGAGGAGTTATTTTGTAGTATGGTTTGCATTATGGAAGTGTCCCCTCTCTCGTTAGATTTGTATCCCTTGGTGTGAGTTGCCGTTATGGAATATTAATGAGAAGTTCTATCATTCACTCTTTTGCATAGCTTATGTTAGTTTTCAATTCGTGGTTATATGATTGATCTTGTTGTTAGTATTGGTAGCACTTTGGGATCATTGAGTTAATTTAGTTGGTTTTCGCAAACCTGGCTCGGTCAGTAGCAACACCTTTTTGAGAGTTGAAAAGAAAAAGATAGAAGTACTCTAAAGAAAAATAATTTCATCATCTTTCTTTCTTGAATTGCTCATAAGTCTAGTATTCTCTAGTTAAGATCTTTTGTGCTTCCAAGGAAGAATGCATGTTTGTTTTTATCATTTGTATGTTTGGTTGTTTCCTTCAACTCTTGTACTTGCTACCCAGCCTTGCTAGCCAGAAACCTGTACTGAGAGGGTATTCTTCTCGTGCATCCACCACCTTTAAATCAAAACCTTTGCCATTTGTGTCCACAATACCTACCTAGTAGCATTATTGCTATTCCAAGTAAATTATTGTTTTGTCTACCTCCCAAATTAAACTTGTTATGTGAAAATTAGTGATTAAAGCTCTCACGAACTTGATGGCACACTTTATTTTCCGCACTTAATAAACCTGAACCATTGTGAACTCTCAATGAAAGTTATATGCTTGCAAATTATAGGCTGGGGATTAGCAGAACCATGTTGTCACGGGAAACGCTTTCAACACTTGTAAATATATACCCAGTTGATACCTTGCTCTTTTGTTTGCGGATGTCGTCGGTTTGAAATAAAAGGGGAGCTTCTAAGTCCATGAAGTTATGTATGTGTGTTAGAGAAACGCCTGGGCCGCTGGTCTAATCCATGCTGACATGGTGGAAACCTGCAGCGTAACCATAATGATATCTATGAAGCATTCTTCTTATAAAAAAAAGAGAGAGATAGCTATTGAGAAAAAGAAAAGGAAAAAAAGAGAGATACTATGAAAAGAGGAAAGAGAGAAAAAAAGCACCATTTTCCCATGGTAAATAAGAAGATTGCTGAGATACTGATTGTCTGCTTGCCTTGTCATTTTGATATGGGGATTCTTCCATATCATCGGGCAAGGGGTACCCCGTTGGCGGTTCTCAATGATACGCACATACTTACGATGACAAGAACTTACCGGTAACTAAAGTTGAGTAGCATGAGGAGCGGCCCTCGTACTCAAGGGACTTGGGATCTTCAGTTTATAGTCTGTCAAGCATATAACTCAGATTGGACCTCACTTTCACCTTAATCACCTAAAGATGCCTATGATAGGGGCAATGAGAGCTGAAAGCTAGTAAGTATCATAATTTTTGGGAGCTCTTTATGAGACTTGCAAACCCTGCTTCCTCCTTTCAAGGGCCTTTCTTTTACTTTATAGTTGAGTCAGTAAACCTATTCCCTTCTATCTCAGCAAGTATTTTGAGTTGATATGATGAACAAGGCGACACTAATGAAGAACCAGCCACATACACCGAAGAAGCACAGACAATCGATGATGAAGGGGGCACCGATAGGGGTTTCACTGCATACACTCTGAAATTTGGCACATTGGGAATGAGAGTCCAACCTGCAGACAAAAAGGATGTGTCCGCTGCCGCACGAGCATTCGTTTCCAACGCACGTGGCGCTGGAGGCTTGGACAAACGCTCGGCGGGCGACGAGGGTTTCAGCGCGATTGGCCGAAACCCTAAGGGCGACGGACGCCTCACCTTGGGCACGACCCTCACACACGTGAAAGGCGAAGTACGCTTCAGAGAGAGTGCTAACGTTGTCGGAATCGAACAAGCCACCTGTAGCTCCGAAGCAGAGCTTGATGAGGACCCTAGCTCAACCACAGACAAAGGTTTTGGCATTAGTTTCATCGAGGCAACATCTGGGTTAACGACTGAGAGTCGTGAGGTGAGTGCGGGAATGTGATAGCGAGAGAGAGAATTGTGGGGGAGGAGTTATTACAGAGCAGGAGTCGGTAACCCTCTATCCTCTTTAGTAGTACCGTACTACAAAAAAACTATATTTCACATATCATCACTTTTTGACGAACTAGTTCATTTCTTTGAACCGACTAAAATAGTGGGTACCCTTTAGCTTTCAAACTTCCATCTGGTACCTGTTTTGCTAGTAGTAAGTACAATACAATACTTTGTATTACCCTCCATCCCAAAATATAAGGCGCCTGAGGATTAGTCAAAAGTCAACATTTTTTAAGTTTGACCATGATTATACACAAAAAATATAAAATTTATAATACTAAATTAATATCAATAGATTCACCATAAAGTATATTTTCTTAATATGTCCATTCGATATTGTAGATGTAGATATTTTTTTTCTTAATATTTGGTCAAAGTTAGTAAGGTTTTACTTTTGACCAGTCCTTAGACACCTTATATTTTTGGACGGAGGAAGTAGTATAAAACTTTTTTTAGATAGAGGAAATTGCACGATCCACCATCTTACATCGTACTTTTGCACAAAGCACTTGGTGAACGTCATTTTTGCACATTTTAATAGTTTTTTAGGGTAATATGCACAAATTTGGCCAGTTAGTCCTGTAATGACCGATTTAACCTGATTAGTAGCAAGACTGGCAAGTGGTCCCCGAATTCCATTGCTCCCATTCACACACAAAGATTTGAATGATGCTAAAAACTGGATACTAACGATATTTATCACCCGCGATACTTTTTGGATGCAAGTAGCTGGTATGTAAGAGACTTATTTCATACAAAACGTCAATGTTTATACAAAGGTACCAACATAACAGTCCATCGCACATTGAATTTGTGAAGGCTTTATTTGGTCATAATAAACTTGTTTTTGAACATAACTTGTTTGTACATAAGATTTGACGTTTCATTCACATATCCAAATATCCATCAAAGAGTTTCTTTTAAAGTGTAGGACTAACGATATATGTCTGTTTATTACACGTCACACAAAAAACACCCCGATTGATCATAAACTTTAAGCAGATTATTATTTTCCCAAGATTTATTTCCCTGAGAGCAAGCATGGTGAATATGCCTCAGAATGCCATAAGCCTAGTTTCTAGACAAAGTTTATACATGTTTCACTTACGATTATGAACATTTTGAGTTCTCAAAGTTTCCTAGTGAACTTCACATTCTTAAACTAATTTAAGCTGATTTATCAATGTTAGATAAAATTTGAACTATGAGTAAGTAGTAGATTGCTCTTAAAGTTATACAAGTATCTTTTGAAGGTACCCACACCCAGACTGTCAATATATCGGAAACCAATGAATTTGTTGGATTCAACTTCTTGCTAAGCATTTGCATGTACAAAATTTGTCTTTTATTTGAAAATAATAAAAAAATTGCCCGATGACCTCTGACTTGTCCTACTTGCTGTGAAAAATGATTATTATCAAGATAGTTCGCATATAAAAAACAATGTAATTGAAAATATGTCCTGCCATGTATGACATATCCTTAGGCTTCAGGCCGAAAGACAAGCTAAATGGCCTTATATATATGTACAACATACTTTATGGTAATGTTCCCATATTTGGTAGATGAGTGCATCTTGGCATGGTGAACAATAATGCTACGAGTACTGGGAGTTTCCAAAATTTAGGAATAAAAAATCATTTTCAAATTTGAACTACAAGTAAACATGATAGAATGCTCTTAAAATTAACAAACAACCTTTGAGTCTTTATGGTACCAAGGCGGTCAATACTTCAAAAACCAATGAGAGTTCTGTAGGATTAAAATTCTTGCTACGAATATGCATGTTGACAATTTGATCCTCACTAGCTATGAACAAAAATAATGAAAACCTAAAAATGAAGCCTTCTTCATGGCATCCTCTTGCGTGTACTACTATTTGCACTGAAAAATAATTAATAACCGTGAGTCATCATAAATTACAAAAAAATAGTTACACAATATATATGGCCCATGGTGTATGAACACTCTTGGGTTTCAAGCCGAACAACAAAGGTAAAAACCATGTGCACATCGTATTGTATTGTAATGTTCCCATATTTGGTGAGATGTGTGCATCTTGGCAAGGTGAAAAATGGTGGCAACCACAGGTTCCACATTATAGGAACAAATGAAACTGAAAGCGACGAGATTTTTTCTGTAAGCAAGTATGAAGAAAAATGGCTCAGAGTACCACAACAACCACCCTAGTTTTCAGACAAAGCGTGCACCTTGATACACTTATGATTAATTACCAAGTTTTATGAGTTCCCAAGCTTCCCATCCAACTGTTGTCCTTGCTTAATTTTAGGGTGCATCGTGCTAAATGTATGGATATCGATGTAATTTTACCTTTTTTAGGTCCTTGATGTAAAATGTACTTCCACCGTCCGTGTAAAATTCGAACCTAGAAGAAAGTGGTAAAATTTAAACCGAACATTCTTGGAGTTTCAAGCCGAACATTCTTGGAGTTTCAAGCCGAACATCCTTGGAGTTTCAAGCCGAACGACCAAGGTCATGGCCATATCAACATCACACTTTATGTTGATGATGATCCCATATCCAAGAATTTGCTTGCCACCAAATTTGGCCATATATTTTTAAAATAAATGAATAGGAAGTTGAGGTATGAAGAGTATGGCTTGATCAGGTGCTCTCTCGAGAATGAGCCGAACCCGACTGTTTTATTTCTTTGCTTAATTTTGGGGTAGTTCATGCTAAATGTAAGGATCTTGATGTAATTTCCCCCTTTTAAGGTCCTTGATGTAAATTATACTCCCACTGTCCGTGTAAAATTCGAACCTAAGAGAAAGTTGTAAAATTTTAAACATATTTAAGATTATTAGTTGTCGATGAGTATGAACATTCTTGGGTTTCAAGATGAATGACCAAGGTCATGGCCATATCTACATCATACTTTATGTTGATGATTCGTCATCTCATATCCAAGAATTTGCATGCCACCAAATTCGGCCATATTTTGAAAACAAACAAAGAGGAAGTAGTATGAAGATTATGGCTTGATCAGCTTCTCTCACGAGAAGGAGCAAAACATGACTATTTCCCTGCTTAATTTTAGGGTGCTTCGTGCTAAATGTATGGACCTCGTTGTAATTTTACCTTTTTTAAACATACTTAAGATTATTTGTTGTTGATTGGTATGAACATTCTTGGATTTGAAGACGAACGACCAAGTTCATGGCCATATCTACATCATACATTATGATGATGATGATCACATATCCTAGAATTTTCATGCCGCCAAATTTGGCCATATTTTCAAAACAAACCAAGAGGAAGTAGTATGAAGAGTATGGCTCGATTAGCTTCTCTCTCGAGAAGGATCCAAACATGATTGTTTTCCTTGCTTAGTTTTAGAGTGCTTTGTGCTAAAAGTATGGATCTCGATGTAATTTTACCCCTTTTTAGATCCTTGTAAAATGTACTCCCACCGTCCATGTAAAATTTGAAGATAAAAGCAAGTGGTAAAATTTAAATATATTTAGGCTTAGTTGTGTGAATGAGTATGAATAATCATGGATTTGAAGCCGAACCACCAAGGTCATGGCCATATCCATCTACATCATACTTTATATCAATGATTAATGATCCCATATCCAAGAATTTGCATGCCGCCAAATTGGGCCATATTTTGAAAACAAACAAAGAGGAAGTAGTATGAAGAGTATGGCTCGACCAGCTGCTCTCTCTCGAGAAGGAGCCAAACCCGACTATTTTCCCTGCTTAATTTTAGGGTGCTTCATGCTAAAAGTATGGACCTCGATGTAATTTTACCTTTTTTAAACGCATTTAAGATTATTAGTTGTCGATGAGTATGAACATTCTTGGATTTCAAGACGAATGACCAAGGTCATGGCCAATCTACATCATACTTTATACTGATGATGATCACATATCCAAGAATTCCATGCCGCCAAACTTGGCCATTTTTTGAAAACAAACAAAGAGGAAGTAGTCTAAAGAGTATGGCTCGATCAACTTCTCTCTCAAGAAGGAGCCAAACATGACTATTTTCCCTGCTTAATTTTAGGGTGCTTTCATGCTAAAAGTATGAACCTCGATGTAATTTTACCCCTTTTTAGGTCCTTGCTGTAAATTGTACTCCCATCGTCCTTGTATAATTCGAAGATAAAAGCAAGTGGTAAAATTTAGCTATTTTTTAAATAATACATTTTTAATAATTTCCACGAATAATACATGAACTAAAAGATTTGCAATTCTAGCGTGGTGTCGGCAGTTGAATAGCCGACCAGTTCTTATCAGCTTTTGAATAACCGACTAGTCCCTGTATGCTTTTGAAAAGCTGAGTAGTCCCTATCTGCTTTTGAAAAGCCGACAAGTTATAGGGCAATGTGAAGAATAGGGGGACTAGTCAGGTTTTCAAAAGCAGACAAGGACTAGTCAGCTTTTCAAAAACAGACAGGGCCTAGTCGGCTATTCAAAAGCCGATAAGGACTGGTCGGCTTTTCATGAGCCGACACCATGCTAGAATTGTAAATCTTTCAATTCGTGTATTATTCATGAAAATTATTTAAAAAATGTATTATTTAAAAAAATCAGCTAAAATTCAAACCTATATTAGCTTAGTTGTGAATGAGTATGAACAATCTTGGATTTCAAGCTGAACGACCAAGGTCATGGCCATATCTACATCATACTTTATATCGATGATTCATGATCCCATATCTAAGAATTTGCATGCCGTCAAATTGGGCCATATTTGGAAAACAAACGAAGAGGGAGTAGTATGAAGAGTATGGCTCGATTAGCTTTTCTCTCAAGAAGGAGCAAAACCTGACTTTTCCCTATTTAATTTTAGGGTGCTTCATGCTAAATGTATAGACCTCAATGTAATTTTACCTTTTTTAGCTCCTGGATGTAAAATGTACCTCCACCATCCGTACGTGTAAAATTTGTACCTAATTGCAAGTGGTAAAATTTAAACGTATTTAAGCTTATTAGTTGCCAATGACTATGAACATTCTTGCATTTCAAGCCGAATGACCAGGGTCAGGGACATATCTACATCATACTTTACGCTAATGATTCATGATCCCATATCGAAGAATTTGCATGCCGCCAAATTTGGCCATATATTTCAAAAACAAATGAAGAGAAAGTAGTATGAAGAGTACGGCTTGATCAGCTGCTCTCTCGAGAAGGAGCCGCACCCAACTATTTCCATTTCTTAATTTTAGGGGATTCGTGCTAAATGTAAGGACCTTTATATAATTATTTTCATTTTTAGGTCCTTGATGTAAATTGTACTCCCACCGTCCGTGGTGGTCCCATATTTGGGCGTAAAATGAGTGTGAATCATGGCATGGTAACAATGTTGCCACTCAGAGTTTCCAACCATTAGATAAATCTAGCACGATAACATGACTATATACATTCTAATCTAGATAAATCTGAGAACATTATATGGATCAGAGGGAGTAGTATATATGCATTCAAAACAAATTGTGTTTGCTCTCTCCTTCAGTGCGGCATCACCATCCCCCCACACAAAGCAAATTTGAGGACATTTCGAACTTTTTTTCTTCGGCACGGTGTGATTTGCTGTCCGTAGCTACCTACCAGAAAAAACAGTAGCGCCTCAAACTAGGGGCCAGCGTTGCAGGCTGGAGCGTTAGTTTTGCCCTAATATACCGGGTCGAGGTAGTCGATCTGACAATCGGTGAAGAACCGCCTTACGCCCCTCATCGTCTTCCTCTGCCGCTCCGGCCGCTTGTGCACCATCGTAGCCCCTCTCCACCCTTGCAGAACGGTATAAACCGCCAACCCATCCCGACTAATCTTCCGTGGTACTCTTCCCCAGAACGACATCTGGAGCGATGAAGCGTAAGATACCTGAGCGCTACATCCAGGCAATCGGATTTGGAAACCTCCACTACGGACCGTTGAGTAACATCATCGGTCGTGCCGATCTTCTGAGCACCGCTCGCCTAGGTCACGGCATGGTTGGCATGCATCGAGGGATTCCGGAAGATCCTGGTCTCGTTTGGTTTGCCCTGCCTACTTCACTCTGACCCATAAACATGGCCACTAGACCGTGATGACCAGGTAAAAATCAGTTTTGCATGACTTTTGTAGGACTTGAATCCTTAGATTCTTTCCTATGGATTGAATTTGGATCAAAGGAATCATGGTACGCAAATTCTTTTGAACTGCAACCCCCCACCCATGCTTAAATCCCGTAGGAATTGGAACATCTACTTGAGTCTCAACTCTCATCATGCCAATCACGTAAGTAATTTTTCCTACGTTTTATAATCGCCGGTTTTTCACTGGCAAACCTGTGAAATTCCTGTGGTCTCAATCCTACGATCGAAAGAGGCCCAAGACTTTTGCTTCAGTGCCCCTCCCCCTCTCCTCCAAACATACTAATCTAAAAACACAAGAACGACCAGGATTGTTGATACCTGTAACAGAAGGTGTATTGGCCAATCAAGGCGAGCGTTATATTTTAAGTTTCATGTGTTTTACAAACACAAGATTTCTGTAAAAAGTTGGCTCTTAGGTTTACATGAATACAAAAACATAGCATTACTTTAAAACATGGTAAAATCAAAGTCAAACCTCACAGGAGAGTATATTTATGATGTTATCGTGTCTCTTGGGACCTCATTTTTGTTCTTTGCGCGCATGGGAATTTGAAAATGAGGTCGAAGTTGGATATGAATAATTGCATATCAGTTTTGGAGGATTCTAACCCATAGGATTTTGGAAGATATCAAATTCCTATGGAGTCACTTCTTAGTTCCTATGCCCTCCATTCCATAAGAATCTAAACACGAGTTCCAACCTCATTCTATTTCTCCTTTGAGAAGTCCAATGCGCTTACAATATATTCCTGCAAAACTCTTGTGTTTATTTCCAATTCACCATCCAAAGACACATGTTACAAAATTCTTGCGTTTTTAATTCCTAATATAAATTTGCTGTACCTACCATGTCAATCCTGTGTTTTTCCTATTCCTACGTTTTTTAAAAACCATTGATCGAAAGAGGCCCCTAATCTTGTTAATCAATCATAGGAAAATTGCATCGTTTTTTCCTCTGGTCCATTCCTCTGAACAGTGCCAGCATAGGAAACTTAACTATTCCTACACTTTTTCTTTAATGCAAACAAGACCTTATTCCTTGGTGTGTTTGTCTGCATGCATTCATGATTTATTCAACACATTTCTGCATCTTTTAGATAATAGTTTTTCCGCAAACGTAGCTAGCACTACCCCCTTTGTCAAACACCTTGCATGCCCCTAGATATGAAGAAAATCTGTTGCAGGGCATCGACGCGTTGCTGATGCCACTAGAGAATCCAACAGCAGAAGCATTTGTACCAGTTGATGATGATATACCCAGAACATGGGATGATGAAGGATTTGAAAACAAGGATCACTAGGTTGGTGCCAACGGAGAATGGATTGCGATTGCAAAGCACACGGGGCGCTGGTACCTCCAAAATGTCTACAGTATGGCATGTATCGAGCTGCCACGTGTATAATGTGTTGATATTTATCCATCGGGTAACCAGTGTTTCCCCGGCCCCCCTTGCACTTACCTCTACAAGCACGCGTATATCGAGCTACTAAAGATACAAATAGCAAAGAAATTGTAAAGATTTGACAACCAATGGCACTACAGCGCGATGGTGGTGTTTGACAAATTCATTGCTACCATAGATTTTCCTTGTGACAGGGACTAGATTATCCTGCGAAACGATTATATTGCACTAGTAACATATGTCGATGCCATTGCCAAGTGTCTAATCAGTGGTTCTATTGATTAGATATACGCTCTGACAGAACCGCGAGGATATGTTCTTGTCTGGGAACCAAACAAGTGGAGTGAGACCCATTATTTAAAAGTAAAATTTATAAATTACTTACAACTGCATTGTTTGTGATACTTTTGCTAACTGAAATACACACAGGTATACTTGAAGGCCCGTGTGTCATACAGGCTCCAGTAATTGAAGAGCCGGCAAACGTCCAAGCCGGTGACGATGTCGAGGCTGAAGATATTGCATTACGCAGCTAGTACTTGGCAGAGCTTGGCTAGAATATCCTGTGGATTCACACCAGGGATGCACGAACCAGCAGCCACGGTAATCCTCTATCATACATGGGTAGAGAACTGCTCACTTATCCCTCACTCCGCTACCAGTTTTCCAGAGGGCCCTTAATTTGGATGATCCTGTAGCACCGGACTGGTTCAAAAGGGATAATCTTGAAGGGAGGTCAGTGTTTGTGGGAATCAACCATCCATTCATCCTCGATCCCCCTAGAAACTCCGAACCTAGTGATGCCAATGTTGACGAAGCTCTGCCAGTGTTCAGAGGAGACTGTGTGTTTGCTACACATGTGCGCTGCCAACATCACCCACAGCCAGTTTTGGATTGGATCTGCATGCACGTCAATGGGGGAGCTGTCATAGGTTCATCACTTAACTACACTGGAGCAGAACATAGACAGCAAATGTTTGAGGTACCAATGTGGTTCGTGCCGACCCTGCCTCATTAGAACCATGTAAAGTTTGACCAAAATACCGAAAAGCTGATTATGAGCACTCGCAACATCATTTATGTAGCTAGTACTTGTCACCATGTAATATATAGTACTATGTACGTAGTACTTTCATACTGTATTGTAGTATCAGTACTTGCAACATCATTTCCACTATTTCTTGTACTAGGCATCATGTACGTAATAATATACTTTCATAGTATGTGTTTGATGTTTCCCTATTCAAGCACTCAAGCTGCCGTGCCCAATTTTCTCGGCAATTAATTTTTGCATGACAATTAGTAGTATTGTATTGGTGGCAAGGTTTTCTTTGTCCACAACATTCGTGTAACCTCGCCGCATTTATTCCCTCACCAGCCCCCGCCCCAGCCCTAGCCCCAGCCCTCTCTCACACAACACTCCTTAATCACCATTGCGCTTCCCTCCATTGACGACCACCACCGCCGCAACTTACTCGTCTTAGGCAGGTCGGCTGCGGGCGAAGGGCCATGCAACCTCATCTATAGAGTCGTCACATCCCTCAGACATCGTGGTGGTAGTGCGGTATGTACATAATCCCCGGAACCCTTGATCTTGATGATGAGATGCAGTCAAGATTTTATTAGCGCTTGGTTAACATTGGGTTGGTGTTGAGTATACTTCTCACCTAGTGCATTTAACCTGTATGTATACTACATTTCAGTTTTACACATCCAAGCTAGTTCCGGGGCTAGATCTACGGTGAACTGTAATAATAAGTTCAAATTTTGTATTAATTGATCCACGGTTGATGATGATTTGAGAGGCCACTCGGTATGTTTTGCTTTAGATTTGTCTCAGGGGCGGAGGTCCCTTTAATTTGGGCATGTTAGGGCGGCTGCTGCCCTACCCTTATTTTTGCCAAAATTTTGAGTATATGTATGCATCTCTAGCATCAGCAGCAGATAGAGCTCATCATGTTTGTCCGTTCGGCTGTTCCTAGGTGTTCGGTATCTGTACTGCTCAATTAAGAACTGCACTAATGTGATGCCTAGACCTTGGAAGTAGTACTAATATAACATGCGTTCATGCTAGCTAGAGTTAAGACTTTAATTTGTGTACTTTGATAAGAAAATTGCCCCACTTTACTTTCTTAGCTAATCTTGTATTGTACTCTATCAGCTAATACTGTACTATTTCACAATTATTGACAGCTGGTAGAGACATTATCTGTCGACGGGATTTTTTTTGCAATGTTCGGGCAAGAAGATCTTGGATAGACTCATCATCGAAGAAGACAAGAGAGCCATGTGCAGTCTGGATAGAGGGGCTAGCCAGGAACACCCACGTGGAGAACACCTATGATGAGTTCTGCAAGATGCTGTTAATACCGGGAGGGTTAGACGTGCGGAGCATACCCAGCTCCTTTTTGCCAACGTTTGGCGGTGAGTATCCAGAGGCTATCAAGCTGAAGATATGCAAAGCCTGCAGCTGGGACGTCGAGCCGAAGAAGCAAGGTGGCAAGGTAATCCTTGAAGAAGGATGCCTAGATTTTGTCAAAGCACGTGACTTGAAGGTAGGATACTTGCTGGTATTCAAGAAGCTTGCCACCACTTCCTTTAAGGTGATAGTATTCGATCATGATAACTGTGAGAAGGTGATTAGATGTGCAGGCTATCACCCATCATTTGATGGACAATTTACTATATCGTACGTGTATTAATGTAGTGACTGTTCACTTCTAATTATAACTATTCTGTAAAGAGGTGCTTGAACACCTTCCGTTATCATGCATCCTGTTGGAACACCGTGGTACTTAATCATGCTAGGGTCCAATGTGGAGGTATTTATTGTACTATGTTTGCAGCAAAACTGCAAAACAAACATCTAGTGTACTACTGCTGGTATTGTACTACCTCCTATTCCAAAGTATTAGGGCTGGACATAAAACTCGAAACTTGACGAGTTTAATGATTAATCATTTGCTCGGCTCATTCAAAATTGACTCGTTTCCTTAACGATCCGAGCTGAGCTGTAGTTTTTGCTCGATATCCTTAACGAGCTAAACAATCGAGTTAACGATGTTCGTGAGCTACTTGTTAAGCTTGGTAACAACCAAGGTAAGGCCCACTTATGTTGCTACATGTCTAATCTGGCAGCCCATCTAAGGCAAACATCTAGCCCATTGAGTAAGACTGATCAATTTAGGAGCGAGAGCGACCGACCAAAAACCTTACCCTAGACTCTCCTGATCGATTCAGAATATTTCTCATGTGTATCGTCAACTTGTCATCTCCCACTACATACCCCATCTCCATCTTCTCGATCTGGATCTATTGACCGTGGCACTGACCGAACCCTGCTGGCTGTCGTTTTTAATTATCGGTGTGCCTCTATCTGAGGCTAATACATTTTCATAACGAGCAGCTCATGAGCGCTCGTTAACATCTAATGAACCGAGTTGAGCTTTACTTTTTGCTCGTTATCCTTAACGAGTTTAATGATCTGAGCCTTAACGAGCCGAGCCTTAACGGGTCGAGTTGCTCGATAGTCCATCCCTACACAGTATAATCCTTTTTAGCAAACTAAACAAACATCATTTGGTCAAACATGACAGCAGTAGTAACTCTAGTCAGCGTACACGGCAGTGTACTGGCCTAGCTGTAATGGCCCAGGTTGTGACATGGTTAATTTAGGGCATGGCAGCGTGTCGGCCTAGCTATAAAATGCGCCAGGATTTCAGATGGTTAATTTAGTGCACTTTAGCGTGCAAGCCAAGATAATCGGCATCCTGGATGTAGCTCCAGAGGCCTTGCGAAAAAACTCGTTCAAAGAGCCATCCCATCTTCCCCATCTCGGCTATTTTTATCCCCACTCGCCAACGCCGCCTGGCCCCGCATTTGGGATCATCTCCAGTGCATGCTTCGCACATTTTCCTCGCCATCTCGCCCGCTACATCGGATCTTGCAGGCCGTGCGTCACCCCTCTCCAAAAGTCCCCCGATAGTGATACTCTGGTCCGACCTCTTCCCCCAATCCATCTCGATGTTGCAATCGACGCACAACCCAGTACACGTCGTCTGGAGCAAGGTCGGCGACGATGTTTTCAATGAAATCTCTATGCGTATGGACACTACCAGTGCTGTCCGGCTGGCCGCATGCTCCAAGGAGCTATACCGCCAAGTCGCGGGCAGAAAAGGTAGCAGACGCCCCAACGACCACTGCGGGACATTCGTCCCCGACAACGATGTCTACGACCACATAATTTGGTGCTTTCACGACCAGCAAGTCTGCATGGAGCCTGCATGCGAGTTCATCACCTCGTCGGTAGAGCTAACACCTATGGTAGAGCTCATCTACCACCTCAGAGTTGCCCACTCAAGGACTGCGCCCATAATGCCCTATAGCCACAAACACTGGGAGCCGTCTAAGCCAGTGCCCACAGGGGGCTCGCGGAGAGCGGATATCATCAGCATCGGGAAAGAGGGCACCGTGTTCGTCGCCCAAATTGATGGCCACGCCACAGACATCATCATATCCCCCGGGTTCATCAGTTCAGGGCGTGCAAATCGCCGATGTACAAGGTGAAGCTTTGGTCGCTGTCTCTATGGCATGAGCTCCATGCGGTCAAAATGATGGCGACATCTGAGCTGATGAGTAGGCCATCATTGGTCGAGGTCGCCCTGGAAAGGCTCAGGTCGTACCTGTCATAGCCGCGGTGTTACCTGGAAGCTTCTGAACCGTTTGTCGGAATTCCCTGTGGATTAGGAGTATTACATCAACAAGTTTCAAAAGTGAGATAAAACATCTAAATATTCTTTGTGGTGATCCCAATGTTAAGATATGTAACATCGTACTAATTAATTACTACTTTATGTTGGTGACAGATTCAATTTGTATGGGGAGAGGTGGAATAAGTTTGCGGCAATATATACCTATTTCCAATGTATGTTGCTGACATAGTAGGACCACAGGCGATAGTGTGATAAGGAAAGGGTAATAGGCAGGAAAGAAAGTGCTACCCAACCAGCACTTGACACGCTGTTGCGTTATGCCAACTATTTTGTATGGAGGTCTTAACTTGCTACTGCTAATCTATTTTGTAGTATACATATGTACTGGTACTTGTTCAGATCGAGTGCTGAATACGGACTCTCTTTCCTTATGAGTCATGGCCTTGCTACAACTATTGAATTTCAATATCTGCATTGCTGAATGTCTTTTGGCCATTGTCTGTACTGCTGAATCGGTCACTTTGAAATGCTGCTGAATCTGTCAAGTGGTGTTGAATATGAACTGGGAATCTGTAGATATTTTTTCTATCTTATTTTGTACTGCTCAAGCTTCAAATGCTACTCAATCTGTCAAGTGTTATGTTGTTACTATTACTAAGGTATTTTCTAGAACTAATATTGATGTACTGGTACTTGTTTAGATCAAGTGCAGTAGATGGTCTTGCTTTCCTTTTTAAACTTGGCTTTGTCACAATCTAGATGAGGCTTGGGCATTTTGGGATGCATATATATGGGGGTCACACTGGTATTAATGTGAAGAGGAGGTATGCACACAAATCATACTTGATCTTCAGTTATGCTTGCTCTAATGATCGAGTGTGTTTGGAGAAAAGGGCAAATTGATCGTGCGACAAGGTTTTTAGAGTTGAAACTTGAACGGGTTCTCTCTGTACTACTATTGAGTTTCAGTGTCTGTATAGCTGAAACAGTCACTTTGGAATGCTTCAGAATCGGTCAAGTGCTGCTGAATATGAACTAGGAATTTGTCGATATTTTTTTGTCTTATTCTGTACTACTAGATCTTTCAAATGCTACTGAATTTGTAAAAATGTTATGTCGATGCTGCTGGGCTACTTGCACTAGAGCTTTTGCATGTGTGTCATCGGAACCATTGTATGTGTTTTGGACAGAAATGAGAGGGTACCAAGTGAAGTCATTAGATACCAGTCCAGTTTTGGCGCACGTGGTCTTTGTCCCTTATTCTTTAGATATTTTTACACGTATATATGTCAAAAGAATTATCGTTTCTTTTTCCCTCCGGTAGTGAGGTCTGTGTTCGGAATCTGGCCGAGCCACATCATAATGCAAATTTTACTAAAGGGGAGGTAAAATCTAGCCCATTCGACCCCTGTTTAGCCCAGAACAATTTAATTCGGCCTTGTAGGGGTCAGGGGACTTGCTGACGACAACCCATTTAAATATTTATCAAGGAGCCCATGGAGAATAGCGCATGGAGTATAGCCCATTGAATATAGTAGATGTAGAATAACCCAAAATGTTTAATTCGACGTTTTTAGAATTGCCCTTTAAAACAAAAACAAAAAACCCGTCTACCCATGTTTTTAAGAAACTACTCCATTATCTAGCATTTAATAAATTGAGATGCCAGGATCGCTTTCCTTTTATTTTAATAAGAGGGATAACATGGACACATAAAATCTTTTTAAGAAGGCTAATATATAAGTTATAGGTACTATAAAGCTTTTTAATGAGAATGTTCATCTATGTTGTTTGTCATTGTGGCAACGCACATGGCTTATATGTGTTTTGAATTCTTGAGTTCAATTCTCTATGCTTGACATAAAGTTATCTTGGGTTTACATTTTTTCTTCTAGCAATATTCTTTCATGGAGAGGCTGACATCTTGGACCCACCAGCCTTCGGCATCCCTCGAGTTTAATGGTCGGGTTTGAAAAAAAGTTAAATACTTGTACAGAGAGGCTGGCATCGGGAACCCACCTGCCAGAACATACAAGGATGCATCTAGGACCCACAAGCCAGAACATACCAGAGAGGCTGACATGGGGGCCTCAGCAGCAAGACCAACACGGCTGCCACATCGAACAACGTTGCCAAGGTCAAAACAGCGGACACGCGACCGAAAAAAAGTCCATCATACACAGGTTTGATTTATAGAGAGACCGGCATGTGGGACCCAGTAGCACGGCCTTATACAGGTTCTGCCTCGAGCGACATTGCCAAGTTCTAAACAGGGAGGCGCGAGCGAAAAAAAGTCCAGCATGCACACGTTTCTTCTAATGAGAGGCTCACATGGGGGACCCAGCAGCCTGGAAAAACAACAAAAAATCCATCATACACACGTTTCTTCTAATGAGTGGATGACATGTGGGGCCCTACATTATGATTAAACGGTAGATGAAGCGAGCAATGCTATCAAGTTCGAAACATGGAGGCGCGACCAAGGGAAAAAGTTCTACCATACACATGTTTCTTCTAATGAGAAGATGAGATGTGGGGTCTAGGAGTTTGATTAAACGGTAGATGCATCGAGCAACATATCAAGTTTGGAACAGGGTAGCGCGAGCGAAGAAACAAATTCCATCATACACACAATTCTTATAATGTGAGGCTGACATGGAGGACCCAGCAGCGTGACTAGACGGCAGATAGATCGAGCAACATTATTGAGTTGAAATCATGGAGGCAATAGCCAAGGAAAATACAAGGTTGTATCGGGACCCACCAGACGAACATACAAGGCTGCATCAGGGACCCACAAGCCAGAACATGCTAGAGAGGCTGACATAAGGGCCCTAGCAATAAGACCATACACGGCTGCCACGGTGAAAACGGTGGACGTGGCTGAAAAAAAATCCATCACACACACGTTACACTTATAGAGAAGCTGACATGTCGGACCCAGCAGGCCCAAGCATAGCTCATGAAATTAGCCTATCGTCCCCAAGCATAGCCCAATACCTTATAATTCGGCCTTTTCGTGGTCTTGTGGCCACCGACCATAACCCATTCAATTTAGGAGTGAGCCCATGGAATATAAGCCATGACGAATAGGCCATCCGCCCCGAGTTAGCCCAGAATATATTTAATTCGGCCTTTCTGAGCATTTTTTGTACTTTGAGGCTGACATCTGGGACCCGAAAAATAGTCCAACATACACACGTTTCTTTCAAATAGAGGCTGTCAGCTGGGACCCATCATAGACACGTTTCCTACACAGAGGTGGTTGACATCTAGGACCTAGCAAAGTTGCCAAGGTCAAAACAACGGACATGGCTAAAAAAGTACATCATATGGACGTTTCATTTATAGAGAGGATGATATGTGGGACCCAGCAGCGCTACCTTATACAGATGTTGCATCGAGCAACATAGCCAGTTTGAAATAGGGAGGCGCGAGCGAGAAAAAAGTTCAGCATGTACATGTTTCTTTTAATGAGAGCTTGAAATGGGGGACCCAACAGCGTGAGCAAACTGCAGATTCGTCGAGCAACGCTATCTAGTTCGGAACATGGTAACGCTAGAGAAGAAAAAATTCCACCGTACCCACGATTCTTCTAATGTGAGGCTGGCATAAGGGACCCACCAGCCTGAATAAACGGCTGATGCAGCGAGCAAAGCTATCAAGTTCGGAACACCAAGGCGCGATAGAGGGTAAAAAATCCATCATACACACGTTTCTTCTAATGAGAGGATGACAGTGGGGTCCAGGAGTTTGATTAAACGGTAGATACATCGAGCAGCGCTATCAAGTTCGGAACAGGATAGCGCGAGCAAAGAAAAAAAATTCCATCATACACATGATTCTTATAATGTGAGGCTGACATGGAGGACCCAACAACGTGACTAGACGGTAGATGCATTGAACAACGCTATCAAGTTCGGAAAAGGGTAGTGCGAGCGAAAGGGGAAAATCCATTATACACACGTTTCTTCTAATGAGAGGATGACATGTGGGGCTCAGGAGGTTGGTTAAACGGTAGATGCGTCGAGCAGCGCTATCAACTCGGAACAGGGTAGCGCCAGCGAAGGAAAAAATTCCATCATACACACGTTTCTTCTAATGAGAGGATGACATGTGGGTCCCTGGAGGTTGATTAGACGGTAGATGCATCAAGCAGCGCTATCAACTTCGGAACAGGGTAGTGCGAGCGAAGGAAAAAAATTCATCATACACACGATCCTTCTAATGAGAGGCTGACATGTGGGACCTAGCAGCCTGACTAAACGGCAGATGCCTCGAGCAATGTTATCGAGTTCAAATTAGAAAGGCGCGATCGAAAAGTATGGTCCGCTAGAGGCACTAACGTCCGGGACCCACACGCCTCAAAAGACTTCGGCGAGTTAACATCGCGTGAGGAAACGAAGAAATCTTGCTTCTGCCACGCGCTGGCCGAGCTTCCTCCACGTTTTTAGCAGATTTGTCATAGTAGAGGGCCGCGAAACCGGAAAAAAAAGTTTTCCATTAGCCACGGCCGAGCCGAGAATTTCGTCACGGAAGTTGCGCCTTCTACGACGACCGTCGGGCTAATTCATTGTGGAAGGAAACTTTTATTGTAGTGAATGCTTCAAGATGTACTTGAGAACAGCTGTTGCTGATGAACCAAAGTAATGTGTGTCTTGGTTACCTATGGCTGAATTTTGGTACAACATTGCTCACCATGTTTCTCTGGGCTGCTCTCCATTTAAGGCTCTCTATGGCAAGAAAACTAATCTGGGCCAATTCTCCATAGCAAAACAGCCTTCACATCCTGAATTGCAGACTTGGCTGCAGGCACGGCAAAACTGTCTCAGTTTCTAAGGCGGCACCTCCTCCGTGCCCAAGCAAAGATGAAAGCTGATGCTGACAAACACAGATCGATGCGGGAATTCATAGTGGGTGATTCGGTTTTCCTGAAGCTACAGCCATATGCTCAGTCCTCTGTGGTCAATAGACCACTTCCCAAGCTGTCAATGAAGTTCTTTGGTCCATTCAAGATTCTGGAGCACACTGGTTCAGCGGCATACAAATTACAGTTACCAGCAGGAAGTTTGGTCCACCCTATTTTTCATGTCTCTCAGCTGAAGACTCATGTGGCAGATCACACGCCAGTGTTTTTGACGTTACTTGATCATGTGTCGTTTGACACCATGGACCTTGTTCCTGAGGAAATCCTGGAGTGCCGGCTAGTGAAAAAAAGGGAACACTGCTCTCCTTCAGGTACGCATCCGTTGGTCCAGTTTGTCGACGTCATCATCAACCTGGGAAGATTATGATGCTGTCAGACATCAATTTCCAAATGCACCAGCTTGGGGACAAGCTAGAACTCTAGGGGGCGATACTGTCACAGCCGCTACTCTGAAGATGCGTGCTGTTGTTCCAGGGAAAAGGAAGCTGGAGGAGGGAAATGAAAGGGGTCACTCAGCTTAGGTGGTCTACAAGTGTATGTGGGTCGTGGGCCGTGGGCCGAAGGGGTGTCGTGGTGCACTGTTATAAGCACAGGGGTTGTATCGTTCTAGACATTGATAAATAAAAAAGAGAAAAGTCATTGTCCTCGTCTCCCCTTTCGTACTCCCTACTCCTTGCTCTGTTCTTCACAGATCCCCGAGTCCCTGCCCCAAATCCGGCAGCCTAGCTCTGGCAAGGGTATTACATTCTTCTACTCCGACACGGCGAACAACTTCTACATCGATCATTTACGGAAAATTTTCTTTGCTCCTCAATCCGTCTCTGGCACGCATGGCTCATGATGGTCCCTGTTTTCGCACGTCCGGTATTGGCAACACCGATGCGCGCCTTCGTCCCCAATACGCCCTCGAGTCTGGCAAGCTCCGCATTGCGGATCGAGCTACTTCGATCCAAACTACGTCTACCTCAACTACTACGGAAAATTCTCCAGGCTCAACAACGACATCGACCACAACACAACACCATCATTGACTTCATCAACCGTGACAACTTCCCCAACGGCACCATCGACCACAACTATAGCGCCCTCACTCCCGGATACATCGACATCGGCAACAAGGGCTACCACCTCACCTTCAGCTTATTCTCCAGTCAAACCGTCTGCGTCACTACCGATCCGACTGCGAGGGGGTGTTAGAGTATATTACGGCTACACATATTTGGTAGTTCAATATTGTAATCCAATTCTATCTCTATTAGGCTTCTTGCCCCCCAAGTCTTCTAGTACTATATAAATAGCCTAAGGGCTCACGATGTAACCATCTCTTGCAATATCAATACAATCTATACTTTCACAATCTATCAACCTTCACCTTCAGCCTTTAGGTTCTGAATCCCCTCCTGTGCGGCACGCCACCCAGTGCATCAGTTGGTGGCATACAGGTGGAAACGACCCTTATCCAGTCAGTTGAGATCTTTCTACCCAAAACTGTAGTTTTTCTCCGGCGTTTGGATCTACCTTTCTGCTGATCTCTCTTCAGTTTCCTCTGTTGTCCGATATTCTGAGACACTCGAACAAAGATCCTCATGAAGTTTCACGAGAACTGCTTGATCTAGGACGAACACACGGACGTTGCTGCAGGTGTCGAACGTAGGGTCCAATGCGGGCAGACCTTTCACTACTTCAACGCAACAAGAAAACACAGATTCCCATCGAAAGACAAAACAAGACAAAAAATACTTACCATGCTCAGTCCACAACACGAGCCACAGTCCTACCACAAGTCAACCAGAAAACAGCACATTGCCACGCCACACAGCATTTGGAAATCCTGGAGCGCCGGCTCGTGAAAAAAGGGAACGTTGCTCTCCTTCAGGTACGCATTCGTTGGTCCAGTTTGCCGGCGTCATCATCAACCTGGGAAGATTATGATACTGTCAGACATCGGTTTCCAAATCCACCAGCTTGGGGACAAGCTGGAACTCCAGGGGGCGATATTGTCACAACCGCTACTCTAAAGATGCGTGTTGCTGTTCCAGGGAAAAGGAAGCTGAAGAAGGAGGGCAATGAAAGGGGTCACTTGTCTTAGGTGGGCTACAAGTGTATGTGGGTCGTGGGCCGTGGGCCGAAGGGGTGTCGTGGTGCACTGTTATAAGCATAGGGGTTGTATCATTCCAGACATTGGGAAATAAAAAAGAGAAAAGTCGTTGTCCTTGTTTCCCCTTTCGTACTCCCTACTCCTTGCTCTGTTCTTCTCAGATCCCTGAGTCCCTGCCCCAAATCCGGCAGCCTAGCTCCGGCAAGGGTATTACATTCGTCTACTCCGACATGACGAACAACTTCTCCACCGATCGTTTACGGAAAATTTTCTTTGCTCCTCAATCCGTCTCTAGCACGCATGGCTCATGATGGTCCCTATTTTCGCACGTCCGGTATTGGCAACACCGATGCGCGCGTTCGTCCCCAATACGCCCCCGAGTCTGGCAAGCTCCGCATTGCGGATCGAGCTACTTTGATCCAAACTATGTCTACCTCAACTACTACAGCGAATTCTCGAGGCTCAACAACGACATCGACCACAACACAACAAAATCATTGACTTCATCAACCGTGACAACTTCCCCAACGGCACCATCAACCACAACTATAGTGCCCTCACTCCCGGCTACATCGACATCGGCAACAAGGGCTACCACCTCACCTTCAGCTTATTCTCCAGTCAAACCGTCCGCGTCACTACCGATTCGACTACGGGGGTGTTAGAGTATATTACGGCTACACATATTTGGTAGTTCAATATTGTAATCCAATTCTATCTCTATTAGGCTTCTTGTCCCCCATGTCTTCTAGTACTATATAAACAGCCTAAGGGCCCACGATGTAATCATCTCTAGCAATATCAATACAATCTATACTTTCGCAATCTATCAACCTTCATCTTCAGCCTTCAGGTTCTGAATCTCCTCCTGTGCGGCACGCCACCCAGTGCATCAGTTGGTGGCATACAGGTGGAAACAACCCTTATCCAGTCAGTTGAGATCTTTCGTCTCAAAGCCGTAGTTTTTCTCCGGTGTCTAGATCTACCTTTCTGCTAATCTCTCTTCAGCTTCCTCTGTTGTCCGATATTCCGAGACACTCGAACAAAGCTCCTCATGAAGTTTCATGGGAACCGCTTGATCTAGGACGAACACACGGACGTTGCTGTAGGTGTCGAACGTAGAATCCAATGCGGGCAGACCTTTCACTACTTCAACGCAACAAGAAAACACAGATTCCCAGCGAAAGACAAAACAAGACAAAAAGATACTTACCATCCTCATGCCACAACACGAGTCACAGTCCTACCGCAAGTCAACCAGAAAATAGCACATTGCCACGCCACACAACATTTGGAAATCCTGGAGCACCGGCTGGTGAAAAAAGGGAACGCTGCTCTCCATCAGGTACGCATCCGTTGGTCCAGTTTGCCGGCGTCATCATCAACCTCGGAAGATTATGATACTGTCAGACATCGGTTTCCAAATGCACCATCTTGGGGACAAGCTGGAACTCCAGGGGGGCGATATTGTCACAGCCGCTACTGTGAAGATGCGTGCTGCTATTCCAGGGAAAAGGAAGTTGAAGAAGGAGGGAAATGAAAGGGGTCACTCGGCTTAGGTGGGCTACAAGTGTATGTGCGCTGTGGGCCGTGGGCCGAAGGGGTGTTGTGGTGCACTGTTATAAGCACAGGGGTTGTATCGTTCCAGACATTGAGAAATAAAAAAGAGAAAAGTCGTTGTCCTCGTCTCCCCTTTCGTACTCCCTACTCCTTGCTCTGTTCTTCTCAGATCCTCGAGTCCCTGCCCCAAATCCGGCAGCCTAGCTCCGGCAAGGGTATTACATTCGTCTACTCCGACACGGCGAACAACTTCTATACCGATCGTTTACGAAAAAATTTCTTTGCTCCTCAATCTGTCTCTGGCACGCATGGCTCATGATGGTCCCTATTTTCGCACGTCCGGTATTGGCAACACCGATGCGTGCTTTCGTCCCCAATACACCCCCGAGTCTGGCAAGCTCGGCATTGCAGATCGAGTTACTTCGATCCAAACTACGTCTACCTCAACTACTACGGCGAATTCTCCAGGCTCAACAACGACATCGAGCAAAACACAACAACATCATTGACTTCATCAACCGTGACAACTTCCCCAATGGCACCATTGACCACAACTATAGCGCCCTCACTCTCGGCTACATCGACATCGGCAACAAGGGCTACCACCTCACCTTCAGCTTATTCTCCAGTCAAACCGTCCGCGTCACCACCGATCCGACTGCGGGGGGGGGGGGGGGGGGGGGGGGGGGGGGGTTAGAGTATATTACGGCTAGACATACTTGGTAGTTCAATATTATAATCCAATTCTATCTCTATTAGGCTTCTTGCCCCCCAAGTCTTCTAGTACTATATAAACAGCCCAAGGGCTCACGATGTAATCATCAATATCAATACAATCTATACTTTCGCAATCTATCAACCTTCATCTTCAGCCTTCAGGTTCTGAATCTCCTCCTGTGCGGCACGCCACCCAGTGCATGAGTTGGTGGCATACAGATGGAAACGACCCTTATCCAGTCAGCTGAGATCTTTCGTCTCAAAGCAGTAGTTTTTCTCCGGCGTCTGGATCTATCTTTCTGCCGATCTCTCTTCAGCTTCCTCTGTTGTCCGATATTCCGGGACACTCAAACAAAGCTCCTCATGAAGTTTCACGGGAACCGCTTGATCTAGGACGAACACACGGACGTTGCTGCAGGTGTCGAACGTAGGGTCCAATGCGGACAGACCTTTCACTACTTCAACGCAATAAGAAAACACAGATTCCCAGCGAAAGACAAAACAAGACAAAAAGATACTTACCATCCTCAGGCCACAACACAAGTCACAGTCCTACCGCAACCAGAAAACAGCACATTGCCACGCCACACAGCACGATACATAGAACACCCAGAGGCAGACAGCGCGGCGGAGCGTGCATACACATCTAGTAGTACATCAATCTTACACATAGAGAAAAATCTGGAGCCATTGCATGTCAAAAAAAAAGACTAGAACAGAGATTTGGTCCACTCTGTATCAGTTTTCGGAACTTTTGCAAGCCTAAAACACCAGGAAGTTACTACTCCTGCACTAAAGAGCTAAGCTTCAGAAATGAGGCATGGGGAATGGCCAATGTCAAATGGGTTCTGATCTCTTGAAGCCTTCAAGCAAACAATTATTCTTGCATCAGGAAGTCAGTACTCCTGCAGTTGAAGGCCACCCTCAGACATATACATGTGTGTCGTGGATTTTAATAACGTTATACCACCGGAATGGTCGCCGATTTCCAAGTTACAATGTTTGGATTTATCTAGCAGTGACAAATTAGTGCTTCATAGTCCTGCGCATCCAAGAAGTTTCACTTGCCAAAATCAAAACAATTAATGTCTGCTCAAATGAAGCTTACCAGCGGCAACTGATTATGTCAAGCTGGACTGACCCTGACTAAAAATTTGCAGTGCAAATTTGGTCCATCACAGCATATAGTGGATGATTTCACTCCACCTGTCCAGCAAGGCAGCAACATAATAGTGTTTTTCTGTATCCAGAAGAGTCACAATCACTTTAGTCTCAAGCATATCTGTGCAAGATCCCCATAGCAAACAACTGAACGTGTCTCCTTGCAGAACATTACATAGTACCAGAAACGTTAGGTGATTTAGCTCTTGGGGTAATCAAAAACTATTCCATTTGCCACAAGTTTGGCTCGTGCATGGCCAAAGAATTTTCTAATAATAGCCAGGGAAAAATCAATGACTGTCCCAAGCCCCTTCCCGGTAATCAACTTTCCGTCAATCACAACTTTTGATCGGTCAATAACTTGGCAAGTGAGCTGATTAATTATGGCAGCATGAGCCGTTGCCTTTTTATCCTGAGTAACAATTCCAATTTCAATATAATTCCATTTGCAGGAAACAGGACGTATTAAGATGCAGTAAGTTTTTTAGTCTGAAACATCACCTGAAGTAAACCTTGCCTCTGCAAGATCAGTGGAGAATAACCGATCCCGCCATACATCCTGTCTGCTTGCTTTTGTTCCCCGAGTAGCTTCTGTAGAATTTTGGACTTGTGCAACCGCTCAGCTCCAGCAGGTCCGCCCTAGACAGTTTCAAGAGACTAGTTTAGGAGCACATTATACATCATTCAACAAATCTCAGACATTTGATTTAGGTGTCTGAACGGCGGAGATCGCTGGGATATGACACTCTCGCTCTTTTTATATTAGTGGTGATGAACATATCACAAGGAAATTACTGAACAACGAAAAGTGAAACATATCAAAAGAGAGTATTCACGCTATGCACACACTTGCATGCCGCAAACTCTAGCTGGGTTGGCATGCAATGCTACACCTCAACGCATAACTGGGAAATGTGAGAAGAGGAAGATGGAGATACGACTTCATGCTTGCAGGACACACAGCATTTACCATGATTACAAACATGGCGCACATGTAAGTTTAATTCTTGTTTGAAACTTGTTTCGTTGGTTCCTTTGATATTCTACTAGCTTGTTATATCACAATTTGGTGCACAGGTGAACTCCTATGCAACGAAGTGGACTAAGGTTGTTCATGATATGTTAGGCATGCACTTCGGAATTTTCATATCAGTAACACACAAGCGTGATATAAAACTTCAGAATTTTGTCCATCAGCCATGAATAAACTAGATGCCCAATATCTTGCAGGAAAACAGTGGTATTTTGAGTTGACATCGGCTTTTATGATTACCAAATAAAAATGTGAAATGCAGAACAGCTTACAGGCAGAATTATTAGATCATATTTTGAGTCAGAAGCACCCAGAATGCATTGATCAGCAACAATCTCCATCAACTGAGATCCAACAATACTTGTAGATTTTTCAACTGATGCCAACACCACATTAATGTTTGCCCGTCTTAAAATATCCGCCAACATTATAATCTCCATCTCCTCTAACCCATTTGCAATCGGAATGAGAACCTGTATCAGAAGTCAAAGCACCAGAAATTAAATACCACAGGAAACCTTCCAACGGAACAATATATGTACTTTATTCAATGATAATGCAAGCAAGGAGGAATCCATAGATAGATCAACTATATAGCATGTTTAAGCATATGCAACCAGATTGAACTATATAAAATCAGGCATGCACCTTTATATAAGCAATGACACAATTAACAAACAAAATCAAGTTTGCATTACTGCTGTCCAATCCCATTTTTTAATTGAAATTCTTTAGTCGTCCATCTTTCAACCAAATAGCGTTGCACTTTGTTAATTTTATACTCATGTGAGCGGAGTTCTATTCATTGAGGCATAAAATCCTATGTAAATGGTGGCACATAGGTAATACTGCACAGCTCATAGTTCAACATGAACTTACCTGAGGGTTGTGATCAAAGGACCACTCAACTTTGTTGACTTCTGTACTTCTCTCAAGATCAGCATCAATTTGTGCCATCTATGAGAAATATACAATAATTGCACAGTGATCAGCATAGCATATATTGTGCAAAAAGTAGGTCTCCTGTGCTAAGCTAGTGTAAAAAACCTTTGCTAGCCAACTGAAAGATAAATACCATTGGTAGAAGACAAAGTTCAGAATGATTTTAGTTAGCAGGTTACATTATTCATAACACTTTAACAACATATGAGCAAAAATATGTAAGTTTTTTCATTACGAACCAATGTACACTCCATATCTTCAGCTGCATGAGGCCCGAATAATTGCTTGACAAATGATAAAGCAAACTGAAATGCTGTCCCTGGACCACGACTAGTCGTGAGCTCTCCTGAAACCTGAACATTTGATTCAACAGCTCGAAATGTTGGGAGATCTCCTATGAAGGACGGATGACACGTGACCTTGCCATGAATACACAACAAAAATTTATGTTAACTAAAAAAGCAGACACTGATCAACACAAAATAGTCATATAATAAAACGGCCACCTTCTTTCCCCTGTGAAGACCCCATGGCATGAGAACAACAGCTGGTGCAGCACATATAGCACCATACAACCTTTTCTCCTCAGCCTGTCTAACCGTGATCCTCTGAAGGATCTCGTTGTCTCTCAACCGCACAGAACCAGGCATTCCTCCCTGAACACATCATTTCAAGAACTGAAGACGAGATTATGGATACTGCCAGTTTGTATACACCACAAGTCGAAGAAACTTAAAGAACAACCAAGGTTCAACAGTTGCCATCAGCATGTAAAGTGAGAAAATACTAAAAACAATACGTCTAAGTGTTGCTACTCTCTTGTGAAGCCATTGGAAATCAATCACATCTTTGGTCATGCTAGTCTCCTACAAATTTGGAGCAAACACAACACTAGGGTCTTTTGCAGCACACCCACGATCCCATCTACTCCCTCCTTCTCAGTTTATTAGTCTTAATAGAAATGGCACTGTGATTTAGGTGATTACCAATCTCTAGGATTGGTGGGAGCGTTTTAGGAGGCCAGCTATTAGTTGCATGCAATAGTGGGTATTAATTAGTGCTAGATATGAGCCTAACTCTTGAGATTTTTCTATTTTTTAGTAAGCCTAATAAACTGAGAAGGAGAGAGTATCATCCTTGCTTGAATAAAAGTCAGCAAACTGGGCGCTGCTGGGGAAAAAGGTACCTAATAATGTCCAGGACCTGGAGAGCAGGCTTTTGTTTCTCGGTTTTGGGAGTTTTGTCTAACTCTGTTAGTTTTTATTTTATTTTGAACCGGAAGGTAATCTCTCTCTTGGTTAATGAAATGAGGAAAACCTGCCTCTTTTTTGAAAAATGAAGTTGCAGTGCTAAAGACGAGTGCTTAAAAATATTTGAATGACGGGAGTGTATATGTTTCAGTCGAGTGTATATGTTTCAGTCGAGTGAGAATTAATTAAGTCTCTGTCGAGTTTACAAGTTTGTCCATACATGCCTAAATAAATATTAACAGTGATGTATTAATTTGTTTACATAGTGGAAATAAATGTACTGCTTATTTCCAGAATTTGGAAATGTAAATTTGTGCATGGCTTTTTACCGGATCGATGGGTCTCGGTGTCTGACTGAGACTTAAAAGATTCTTAGTGAACTAAAGGTTAGCAAAACCATTGACTGTATCTCAATGAAAGAAATGCTAGCGATAATTCTACTCCGGTATCAGTATGAGAAGAGAGGCGAGTTACCGGAAGAGCCACAAGGTCGAACACCTGGTCGGTGCAGGCGGCAATGGGCTTGTCTGCGACGATGTGTGTGCCACACGACGCCTCCACCTCGAGTTCGTCCTCCACGGATGCTAGCGTCACATCGGCGCCGGCTCGCCGTAGGACGCCGGCCAGGATGACCGCCTCCATCTCCTCCGTGCCCATGGCGATAGGCACGAGAACCTTCACAGTACAAACCGCAGAAATTTCAGGTCCCTGACACTGTTGAAGAGAGAGGTGATGAGAGGAGGCTGGACCACAAGACCTTCTTCGTGGTAGAGGGCGCTGATGAGACGGCCGTTGCGGCGGCGGAGAGACAGGGGGTGGCCCGCGCCACGGAGCCGAATGGCCGTGGCCGCGAGTAAGGAGCGCAGCGGGCCGGTAGATATGACGGCGGCCGAAGCGCCATGGCAGGAAGTGAGACCGGGGACAAGAGAAATTTAGACGCGGAGAACATTGGAGCTTGGAGATGGAGTGTAGCTGCGAGAGCAGCGACGGCTGGAACAATGGATAATTCCTTATAACCAGTAAAAATAAATGAATGGTACCTAGACTTGTCACGCTAGCTCGCAAAGTTCAATGTACTCTGAAAATACAATCGGTCACTGAATACACCTTCCATGTTTTGTACGGTCACAGCTGTCCGTATCGCCACGGTACACCCGAGCGTGGCACCCCTCCCGGTCCCACCTGGCAGAAATTATGTGTCTTGCCTCACACTAATAGAAAATAGGCCTTTGGTTCGGGCCACTAGTCCCGATCGTGGCTGGGGCCGGGACTAATGGTCCGAACTAGACGGCCCGAGGAGGCCGAGGCACTTTGTCTCGGTCCGTAAGGAACCATTAGTTCCGGTTTGAGATATAAACCAGGACAAATGGGTCTGGGCCGACGCGCGTGTTCCTGGCAGAACCTTTAGTTCCGGTTTGTATCTCAAACCGAGACTAATGACCTGACCCTATATATATGCACCCAGCCCTCCACTCTCTCCTGTTTTTTTCCTATGTGAGAGGTGGGTATAACTTTGTGCTAATTTTTTTTTTCATATGCACTAGAGGTGTTCGGTGAAATGCTGTTAGAGCGATGCCACTTGAGTTCACACAAGACAAAATATGATATGAGGTGCCAGAGCGACACTTAAGGTTTCTCCTCTTTGTTTTAAAGTGTCCTAAAAGGTTAGCAACTATTTTCTCGTTTTGACCACGCGGTACTAATTTAAGCATCGTGATTGTGTTTGATATATATGCATGGTTGTATGATGCAGATGAGCCACCCATGGATGTACGGTGACCGACGCTCTGACGCTTACAGAGAAGGCGTGCGTTCTTTTCGCCTTGTGGCCGAGGCGAACAAGCGGCGGGATGGTTTTATGTGTTGTCCATGTGTTGAATGTCGGAATGAGCAGGCTCACACTTCCTCAAGAGTCATTCAGAGCCACCTGCTTCGGTCCAGTTTCATATCCGGCTATAATGTTTGGACCAAGCACGGAGAAAGAGGGGTTATGATGGAAGACGACGATGAAGAAGAGAACGATGATGACAACTACCGATCTATGTTCCCTGAATATGATGATACCGCAGTTGAAGATAATGAAGAAGAAGGGGGTGAAGAACGGGAACCAGATGAGCCCGTTGATGATTTTGGTCGGGTCATTAGTGATGCAAGGCGAGACTACAACACAGAAAAGGAGAGGTTGCAGTTCGAGCAGATGTTACAGGACCACAACACATTGCTGTATCCAACTTGTGAAGATGGCCAGAAGAAGCTGGGTAGCACACTGGAATTGTTGAAGTGGAAGGCAGAGACCGATATGACTGACTCGGGATTTGAAAAGTTGCTGATAATAATGAAGAAGCTGCTTCCAAAAAATAACCAATTGCCCTCTAGTACGTACGAAGCAAAGAAACTTGTCTGCCCTCTAGGGTTAGACGTGCAGAAGATACATGCATGCCCTAATGACTGCATCCTCTACCGCGGTGAGAAGTACGAGAATATGGATAAATGCCCGGTATGCACTGCATTGCGGTATAAGATTAGAAAAGATGACCCTGGTGATGTTGAGGGCGAGCCACCCAGGAAGAGGGTTCCTGCCAAGGTGATGTGGTATGCTTCTATAATACCACGGTTGAAACGTTTGTTCAGAAATAAAGAGCATGCCAAGTTGTTGCGATGGCACATGGAAGGCCGTAAGAAAGATGGGATGTTGAGGCTCCCTGCTGATGGTCGGCAGTGGAGAAAAATCGAGAGAGACTTCCCGGACTTTGCTGGTGACGCAAGGAACTTATGGTTTGGTCTAAGTACCGATGGCATGAATCCTTTTGGGGAGCAAAACTGCAGTCACAGCACCTGGCCCGTGACTCTATGTATCTACAACCTTCCTCATTGGTTGTGCATGAAGCGGAAGTTCATTATGATGCCAGTGCTCATCCAAGGCCCGAAGCAACCCGACAACGACATTGATGTGTACCTAAGGTCATTAGTTGATGAACTTCTACAGTTGTGGGCCAAACCAGGTGTATGTGTGTGGGATAAGCACAAACATCAGGAATTTGACCTACAAGCGTTGATGTTCGTAACCATCAATGATTGGTCTGCTCTTAGTAACATTTCAGGACAGACGAATAAAGGATACAATGCATGCACGCACTGTTTAGATGAGGCTGAAAGTATATATCTGGATAAATGTAGAAAGAATGTGTACCCGTACAATCGTCGTTTTCTTCCGCCCAGTCATCCCTTAAAGAAGAAAGGCAAGCATTTTAATGGCAAGGCAGAAACCCAAACGAAGCATGTCCCCCGTCGTGGTGCTGATGTATTTGGTATGGTCAAGGATTTGGATGTAATCTTTGGAAAGGGTCCTAGAGGACAACCTGTACCGAAAGACCCCATTACCGGACACGCACCCATGTGGAAGAAGAAATCTATATTTTGGGAGCTACCCTATTGGAAAGTGCATGAGGTCCGCTCTGCAATCGACGTGATGCACCTGACGAAGAATCTTTGCGTGAATATTCTAGGCTTACTAGGCTTGTATGGGAAGTCAAAAGATACCCCGGCAGCACGGGAGGACCAACAACATCATAAAGGACGAGACGGCAAGCATCCAGGGCAGTTTCAAGGGCTTGCCAGCTACGCTCTTACCAAAGAAGAGAAGGAAATCTTTTTTGAAGTCCTTTTCAGTATCAAGGTCCCGTCTGGCTTCTCATCGAATATAAAGGGAATCGTAGAAAAAATTTCAAAACCTAAAGTCTCATGACTGCCATGTGCTTATGACGCAATTGCTTCCGGTTGCATTGAGGGGAATTCTACCAGAAAATATTCGACTAGCCATTGTGAAGGTATGTGCATTCCTCAATGCAATTTCTCAGAAGGTAATCGATCGAGAAAGTCTATCAGGGTTACAGATTGATGTGGTCCAATGTCTGGTCAGCTTCGAGTTGTTGTTCCCGCCATCCTTCTTCAATATTATGACGCACCTCCTAGTTCACCTAGTCGAAGAGATTAGAATTCTCGGTCCTCTGTTTCTACACAATATGTTCCCCTTCAAGAGGTTCATGGGAGTCTTAAAGAAATATGTTCATAATCGTGCTAGGCCAGAAGGAAGCATCTCCAAGGGCTATGGAACAGAGGAGGTCATTGAGTTTTGTGTTGACTTTCTTCCTGACCTTAAGCCGATTGGTGTTCCTGAATCTCGGTATGAGGGGAGGATGACTGGAAAAGGCACACTAGGAAGGAAATCAATGGTATGTAGGGACGGGCATTCTTTCACTCAAGCACACTACACAGTTCTACACAATTCCACCGTGGTGGCTCCGTATATCGAGAAACACAAGAATATTCTACGCTCCGAAAACCCGGGGAAGCCTGAAACCTTGATTAAAGGGGAACACGAGAAGAATTGTGGCAATTGGTTGCAGACACATCGCATGAATAACACCACTGTTGGAGATGAGTTGTACTCGTTGGCCAGGTTACCATCTTCGACTATATGTACTTTCCAAGGGTACTAGATAAATGGGAATACATTTTACACAATCGCCTAAGATAAAAAGAGCACCAACCAAAAAAGTGGTGTCCGCTTTGATGCAACAGATGACAATGGGAAGAAGGACACATATTATGGGTACATAGAGGAGATATGGGAACTTGACTATGGACCTACTTTTAAGGTCCCTTTGTTTCGGTGCAAATGGGTCAAGCTGACAGGAGGTGGGGTACATGTAGACCAAAAGTACGGCATGACAACAGTGGATCTCAACAATCTTGCGTACATGGATGAACCATTCGTCCTAGCCAACGATGTGGCTCAGGTTTTCTATGTGAAGGACATGTCTACCAAAACCGAGAAAAAGGAAAGATAAGCAAAAGAGTACAGAATACGATGAGCCAAAGCGCCACATAGTTCTTTCAGGGAAAAGAAACATCGTGGGAGTGGATGACAAGACAAACATGTCAGAAGATTACAATAAGTTTCATGAAATTCCGCCCTTCAAAGTGAAAACTGACCCAAGCATCCTGTTAAATGATGAAGATTCTCCATGGCTATGGGGCAGAAGAAAACCACAACACTAGATGTTGGTGATGTGTAATAATGTATTAAACCTTTTATTTGAGACATAAATCTATGTAATGTATTAAACCTTTTATTTGAGACATACATCTATGTAATGTATTAAACCACAACCCTTTCATGTAATACATCTTCCTCAATCAAACTAGACGTTGACGACCGGGTTCTGAGCCACGGGAGGTGATCACCCAAAGATAAGGAACCATCACAAGAGAAGGAAGCCACAAACACTAAGGATACATAGCGCAACTGAAAATTAAGATACATAGCACAACTAAAAATTAAGAAACATGCCTAATGTTGGAGTGATTCAGTCATGCTCCTGCCTAGCCCTGTAATACGCGCCACTGTAGTCGTCGTAGTCGTCGGCGCCGTCGTCGATGTCGTCGTCGGGGTCGCCGTAGTCGAACCTTGAAGGTTGGGCACGCGTGGGCTGGATTTGAGGGTACCGCGGGCGGGGGTTATTGCCGGTCGTGTTGTAGGCCATGACACTCTGGAGAGTCCGGCTGCGCCACCACAGCCGACGGCAGGCCTCGTTGAAGTTCGAAGGAGGTGGGCCGTCCTCCTCATGCCTGGCGAGCGCCCTCTCATGTCGATTGATGAAGAAGGCTTCCCAAGTCGGGAAATAGTCGGGATGCCAGTTGGGATTCCTCCGCTGCTCTGGCGTGAGCTCGAGGTAGTAGTGGTTCGTGATGGCCATCCGGCGCTCCACACCTAGAGGGACAGGAGGGACCGGCACGCCTCCGGCGCTCAGCATCCAGCCGGTGGGGACGCGGTAGCCCGGTGGGCAGGGGTAGTTCGAGGCGCAAAGCGCCTCTGCCTCCCAGGTGGTTAGAGATACGCTAGAAGCCACGTGAAGAGAATGATGAGTCTAGATGTGATATGTAAATGGAGGCCAAGCGTACATATATATACTGAAAAAATGGCGGGAAGACAGAGGTGGGAACCGGTGGAAAGCGCGGGAACGCAGTGGCGCGGGAAACTTTCATCCCGGGTGGGGGCTCAAACCGGGACAAAAGATGGGGGGCCTTATCTGGGGGAGGCTTATCTGGGAGGGCCTTATCTAGGGGGTGGCTAACCTTTAGTACCGGTTGGTGGGTGCAACCGGGACTAAAGGTGGTTTTTGTGTCATCTAACAAAACTGTCGGTGGGATAAGGACGCGTGGGTAACCTTTAGTACCGGCTAGTGGGTGCAACCGGCACTAAAGCTGTCGGCATGATAAGGACGCGTGGGTGGACGCACTGCTCGATGAGATAAAGCATGTAGCGCACGGCGCCCTATCGGAGGAAGAAGACAAAGTAGAAGCGGCGCCGTGCCTATAAAAGGAGCATCGATACGCCATGGCAAGCAACTCAACAAGACAACATGGATGGAGAGTTTCATTCCCATGGATGGAGGAAAGGGTTGGGAAATCTCCCGTGGCAGAACTTCTCGAAGATGCCCTTGGTGCACACGCCCTATGGCATCTTCGGAAGTTCTGTCTCGGAAAATATTTTCCTGCTAGCCGGTGAAAGACTCCATCTCCACCTCCCTAGGGTTAGAGGTATGGTGGAAGCCATGGGATAGAGTGGAGAGAGGCGACAGATATGAGTGGAGAGAGGCGGCATATTGATCCACCAGTGTCATTGCATATGTATTCTTTTCACAAACCACATCTAGAGTCATTGCATGTGTGTTATTTTAACAAACCACATATGGATCCACCAATGTGATTGCATGCGTGTTCTTTTTACTAACCGCAGCTAGAGTCAGTGCATGTCTATTCTTTTCACAAACCACATATGGATCCACCAGTGCCATTGCATGTGTGTTCTTTTCACAAACCCTAAACCCTAAAGGGGCTACCCTCGTACGGAGAAAGCTATAGGGGTAGACGATCCGGGGCCCTCGGTCTAGGGTTTCGCCGGAGGAAGACCACCGGAGCGTCGGAATCACATGAAAATGGCAAAATGGTTAATAGTTTGACTAGTTAGAATAATTATTTTATAAAACAGAAAATGGATTTGAATCTCTTATTCAAATTCAAGCATTTTTTATGTTAAAAATTTAGTGAGATTCAAAAATATGCAAAAATAATACTTAATGCATTTTTAAATTGGAAATGGCAAAATGGTTATTAGTTTCACTAGTTAGAATAATTATTTTATAAAACAGAAAATAGATTTGGATTACTTATTCAAATTCAAAAACATTTCATGTTAAAAATTTAGTGAGATTCAAAAATATGCAAAATATAATAGTTAATGCATTTTTAAATTGGAAATGGCAAAATGGTTATTAGTTTCACTAGTTAGAATAATTATTTTATAAAACAGAAAATAGATTTGGATTACTTATTCAAATTCAAAAACATTTCATGTTAAAAATTTAGTGAGATTCAAAAATATGCAAAATATAATAGTTAATGCATTTTTAAATTGGAAATGGCAAAATGGTTATTAGTTTCACTAGTTAGAATAATTATTTTATAGAACAGAAAATAGATTTGGATTACTTATTCAAATTCAAAAACTTTTCATGTTGAAATTTTTCTCAAATTCATAAGTATGCAAAAACTGTATAATTCAAATGTTTAAAAAATCTAATAGTTACAAACTGTAATATCTGAAAAAACAGGCACCAACTTAGGCCCAGCGCGCGTAAATTTGGGCATTTAGTCCCGGCCCAGAACACCATCCGGGACTAAAGGCTCTGCAGGCAAAAAGACATCCAAAGCTTTTAGTCCCGGTGCGTGGCTGGAACCGAGACTAAAGACCCTCCTTTAGTCCCGGTTCCAGCCACGCACCGGGACTAAAGGGTGGGGGTATTTAAGGCGCCGCCTTCTTCTCCGGTCGAATCCATCGACCGGAGCGAGGAGTAGCACTACGCCGCCAGGCTGCCGAAATACCTCACCGCCCGTCCGCGTACCCCGCGCGCCGTGTTGCCGCACCGCGCCGCCGCCTCTCGAGACCCCGCGCCGCCGTGAATCCTCGCCGCCTCCCCCCACCGCGCGCTCTACCTCCTCTCCGTCCCTGGCCCCAGCGAGCCCCGCGCGCTGCCTCCTCTCTCTTGTATTTTTTGTATATTAATTAATTAAGAATTATTACTAGTAATAGATAGAATTATTACTAGTATTTCTAGTGTAGTTTTTTGTATTACTAGTATCTTTTCTGTAAAAGATAGATAGAATTATTACTTGTATTACTAGTATTACTAGTATGTTTTTTTAATAGATAGATAGAATTATTACTAGTATTTTTTGTATCTTTTTTATATTTCTAGTGTATGTTTTTTATTAATTTCTAGTATAGTATATATTAATTTCTAGTATAGTATATATTTCTAGTATAGTATATATTAATTTCTAGTGTATGTTTTTTTATTTTTTGTATCTTTTTTTATTGTAATATTTATTACTAGTATATAAATATAGTATATATATGTTTGTGTATATATATTTAGTACTAGTAATAATATATATAGTAGTATATTATATAGTATGTAGTATTATAGTGTCGATTGAGACAGAAAAGCATTAGTGCTAAATAAAGATAAGCTAAAGAAATAACTACCCTAAGTCCGGTAGTGCTCGCGGGCCCCCGGACTTAGGGTTAGGGTGGTGGTGCTCGCGGGTCACCGGACTTAGGGTTAGGGTGGTAGTGCTCGCGGGCCCCAGACTTAGGGTTAATGTGGTAGTGCTCGCGGGCCCCCGGACTTAGGGTTAGGGTGGTGGTGCTCGCGGGCCCCCAGACTAAGGGTTAGGGTGGTGGTGCTCGTGGGCCACCGGACTTAGGGTTAGGGTGGTAGTGCTCGCGGGCCCCCGGACTTAGGGTTAATGTGGTAGTGCTCGCAGGCCCCGGGACTTAGGGTTAGGGTGGTGGTGCTCGCGGGCCACCGGACTTAGGGTTAGGGTGGTAGTGCTCGCGGGCCCACCGGACTTAGGGTGGTGGTGCTCGCGGGCCCCCAGACTTAGGGTTAGGGTGGTGGTGCTCGCGGGCCCACCGGACTTAGGGTTAGGGTGGTAGTGCTCGCGGGCCCACCAGACTTAGGGTTAGGGTGGTGGTGCTCGCGGGCCCCCGGGCTTAGGGTTAGGGTGGTGGTGCTCGCGGGCCCACCAGACTTAGGTTAGGGTGGTGGTGCTCGCGGGCCACCGGACTTAGGGTTAGGGTGGTAGTGCTCGCGGGCCCACCGGACTTAGGGTTAGGGTGGTGGTGCTCGTGGGCCCCCGGACTTAGGTTTAATGTGGTAGTGCTCGTGGGCCCCCAGACTTAGAGTTAGGGTGGTGGTGCTCGCGGGTCACCGGACTTAGGGTTAGGGTGGTAGTGCTCGCGGGCCACCGGACTTAGGGCTAGAGTGGTGGTGCTCGCGGGCCCCCGAAGATAGGGTTAGGGTGGTGGTGCTCGCGGGCCCCCGGACTTAGGGTTAGGGTTAGGGCATCACTAGAATTTGCTATTGTTTAGTATTATTGTAGAAAATTGCGTGTTCATATTATTGTTTAGTATTATTTTATGCAGTAATATTGAATGAAAAATGTTATTGTGTGCATTTCGTAGAAAACTATGGATCCAATCCAGAGAGACCTAGCACAGGAAGAAATTCTCGAGGATATGATCAACGACACCCCCCATGTTGATCCATCCAAATCTCCGTCGATTTATCTGAACCCCTCCGGTGAGGGAGAGGAGGTCGACCGAAATGATCAAGGAGAAGCCGACGGCTCCGGTGGTGGAGAAGCCGATGGCTCCGGTGGTGGAGAAGCCGACGGCGAGGTATATATATGAAGTCTGGTGATCAGTAGATGCATTAACTGAGTTGTATATATATATATAAATTGACGAATGTTTCTTCTCTTAGGCCTCCACATCGAGCAAAAAATATTCCAAACGAGGCCCGGCCAAAAAGTTGGACGCATCTATGCGTTATACAATTACGCGGGTATCACCACGGGGTGAACCGTTGTAACCCGAAAAGGCTAAAATTGTATTTAAACAACAATGCGGAGTTATGGTTAGGGATCGCATCCCGATCACCGTTCGAGAGTGGAATAAGACCAAAGGGGAGAAAGAGGGTGAGTATGTCGCCGACAGGTGCAAAGAGGGTCTTTGGAATGACCTCATGACACATTTCACCCTGCCAGAATGTGAGGATGATGCCGACACAGCTGCATTGAGGAAGAAAGTCAAGCAGTGGACTCTTACGAAGATGGCCAAACTATTCAAGAACTGGAAGAAAGCATTATGGCAAAAGTATCAGAAGACGAAGAAGACTCCTAAATTTGAATGCTATCTAAGGAAGCAGCAGGCTAACTGGGATGCATTTGTGAAGTACAAGGAGTCACAACCTGCTATGGAAATGTCGGAAAAAACAAGAAAAATGCTGCGATGAAGAAATATCACCATCATCTATGGCTAGGGGCTACGCGGCTGCCATGCCAAAGTGGGATGCTAAAGAGAATGAGCTGCTTGCTAAAGGGATCACTCCAGACACAATACGCGAAGAATGGGATCTGAGGGCAAGGAATTGGTTCCTTGGGCATGGGAGTGAGTATGACGAAAGTACAGGGGACCTTATTTGCAGTGATGGGATTAGGATACCCCGGGATACATGGCAGAAAGTGGTGAAGGGGATTAAAGCAGGGACAACAAAGTTCCGTCCCGATAGAGAGAAAGACTTGCTGACAAAGGTCCTCGGGAATGACGAACGCGGAGGACGTGTACGAGGCCTTGGCCCTAGTTATACGTGGGAGATGGGGTTTGCCAAAGACAGAGATACTTATAGGAGCCGAGAGAGAGCAAAGAGGCGACGGCAGGAGGAGGAAGGAGACAGGTTCACCGAGTTGCTAGGAACACTTCGAATGCATCAGCAACAGATTGACAAACTTCGAGGAGCAGCGTGCCTGCAAGATCCTGTACTCGATATTACCGCCGTCCCATCTCAGCGGAGAAGCAGCGTGGCTGAATCGGAGGTCCCTTCTGATGATGCACGTATGGTAGATGGCGGCCCCGGCTACCCCGTGGATGGAATCAAGGAGCAGGCATCTTGTGAGCTCCATCAGAAGGTGAAGAACCTATCCATCAAGGTGGCGGTCGGATGTGCTTTACCTTGTCCACCTGGCGCACGCTGGCATGGCCGTGAGATTCCAGCTAGCTATGCTAAAGTTGCTGTGGATGAAATCGCAATGGGGTGGGACTCAATGGAGCTTGACATCCCTGGACCTGAAGGTGAGAGGACACTCGGAGAAGTACTGGGTGGTATCATTCTATGGGACAAGAACAACATCAAGCTTCCAGGCTGGACGCCAAAGCCAACACTGCCTCCGGGTGGTCGCATGTCACCTTCACCTCCATCACCTCCAAGAAGCCCAACCCATGACTACGACCACCACAGCCCGAGTCCATCTCGATCTCCGCCGTAGCCTCCGATTAGTACTAAACGATGCAGCCAGATGACTATCGACGCACACTTCAGAAGGAAGTGAAGAAGAGCAAATCAAGTAGAAGTGCAAGCAGGAGCAAATCATCAGGTCAAAGTGCAACCGGGAAAAGAAAGGACGCCCCCCAGCTCGCGGAACAGGCCAAAAAATCGACCCCACCCCTCAAGGTGGTATCCCATGACATTCCCCAGCAGAATATGGAAGAAGCTGCGAAGCTTGCGGCCTCTATGAATGTGACTGTTGAGGAATTTCTAGGTTCCCAGGACGACAAGTTACCCAAGGCTCAGGTAGTCCCTACATATGTCCCAGGGAAGCCTTTGGTCAGCTTTGAGCAGTTCCAAAAACTACCAACACAATGGCGGAGTTTACATAAATGGTACTTGAAAGCCGTAAAGCAGGAGAGAATAATGATCGTGGCGAAAGTCCCACATGACTACTACTTCCGAGAAGAAGAGGTCCATGTTGAGTTTCCAGAACTCTTCCAGTTATACATTTTCGACGCCCTCGACAAAAGTCTCATGAGTTGCTATTGTCTTTAAGTTGTTGAATTCATTGTCTATATATAAGTTGTTCATTTTTCAGTTGTTCAGTTCATTTCATGTAATTATCCTAATTATATCCTTTTGTACTCTATTATTATGCAGAATGAAGATCATGAAATGTAAAAGAAGGTCAATCTTTAGTGTTGGGTTCATTGACCCAGATAAAATACATGTACAGACGCTAACGACAAAACCCGAGGACACGCAGGAAAACCTTCTAAGGTTTCTAACGGAGCAAAATTTCTATGACCACATAATGTTTCCTTACAATTTCGCGTGAGGGTCTTACTCTATTGTACATATTCTCTTTTGCTTACTCGATGTTAAGTGTAATTGATGAGTTACTGATGTATATATAAACGTGTACAGTTTCCACTAATTCTCATGGATATTCAACTTGATAAGGGAAGAGTTGAAGTCATGGACCCATTAAAGAGACCCCTAGAAATGTTTAGGGACATGCAGGACATGCTCCAGAGGTAATTTTCGCGCTACATCAGTCTCTTTCGTTGATTTTCTGAGATATCACGTAATAAATAACTTATTCATTTTCTTTACCGGGTAGGGTTTGGAACCAGTTCAAGAGTGCGGTTATGGGTGACTTTAGTGAGAAGCTGACGTTTAAGCCGGTCTCGGTAAGTAGTACGCGTATCTCTTTACTTCTAGTTTCAATACAATTATGATGCTGGATTATTATTTTGATTAAATTCTATTCTCGTAAAGTGCGCGAGGCAGCCACCGAAGACGAATCTATGTGGATTCTACGTTTGCGAGTTCATTCGCACGTTTACCAGTGAGCTGAATGATTATAGAGTCGATGTAAGCAATACATTCATAACATTATTTTTATTACCGTCACTTTTTGTTATCATGATTGATATTCATATTGATCTCCTTTTCTTATATAGTTCGAGAAAATGTGGGATCAGCTCCTACTAGAGCAACGCGTAGTAGCAATTGCTGAAGAGCTGGCAGGATTCTTGATGAACGAGATGATAGATGACGCCGGAGAATTTAGTGTGAATAGGCGCCGATGATCCCCGACCGTGTAATTGAATAGACAGGCTCTAGTCCCGATAATTGTGATCTCCATGTGTAACTATCATGTATATATTTGTATGCTCGATCTTAAGAGAAGTTATCTTATGTATGCATGAACATGTACGGTATGTGGTAGCGTAAAAAACTATTTTGAAATGAAAAAAGGATACAAATTGAATTCTCTGCCGCGGCAGAGAAAGTGCCTAAAATTCTGTCGCGGCAGAGAACCATTTGTCCCAGTTCGTAATAGGAACCGGGACTAATGGGGGGCACCCAGCGCCCGCAGAGACAACCACGTGGATGCCCATTGGTCCCGACTGGTAAGAGGGCCGGGACTAGTGGGTGGGCCTTTAGTCCCGCCCCTCCAGTCCCGGTTACCAGGACCGGGACTAAAGCCCCTTACGGGCCGGGACTGGAGGCCCGTTTTCCACTAGTGTCAGTTCTCTGGCGCAATTTTACGAAAACCCCTCTTGGAAGACGTTGGATACCCGGATTTACCCCTCCTCCAAGTGAAACACCACCACGTCGATCACGTCATTCTCGCCGCAACAAAGTGAGAGGGAGGAAATAAATGAAAGGTATCAGAGAGGGGATTGGGGTGGTTCTCGTCGGCGTGCGGGACGGTAGGGTTGAAGGTGGCGCATCTGAGGCGTCGGAGAGGCGGCGATGTCGCCTCGTCGCCGTAAAGAAGGTGCCCCAAGCCCACACGGACCAAATGATTTCGGCGGAAATTCTTGATATTTTCATGCGCTTAGGGTTTGCAACACTATTGTGAAGTTGTCTCCTTCAATTTTATCGGATGTTTTCTTCGTAGAACAGAGGATTGGGCGTTGGTTTTGGGGAGGGTTTAGTGATCTGAATCTTATATACAATTTCTGACAGAAAGGTTGCAAATTTATGTATTTATTCTTTCACATGATATCGAAGTAGCTATTTCTTTGTTCAAATAAATCATGGTGGCTATTTTGTGGGAAGTGGCAACACAAGAAACTATGTTAGTGGTTATTCCATTTGGTATGATCAGGTTGACAGTGTGACAGATGATTGAAAATCTTGTAGAAGATATTGGGTATGAGATGTGTCGTAGAATTAAAGTGCATTACTGTGTGTCTCATCTCACAATTAGCTGTAAAGGACTCAGAGATCTCTGAAGTGAGTCAGACACCCAAGCAATGCTTGAATTTGTTGCCAGTGGGCATCATTTTCTGAAACTGTATCTAGACCATGATGACAGTTTGATTGCCAGAGATTTGGAAGCATCAAGAAACGGAGATTTTGATGTGCTATCAAGCCAACATTCACAATGTGTTGAAGGAGAAGCCTCTGTGATATTACAAGCCATAGCTCCATTACAACCTATTGTTGAAATGCGGAACATTGGGGATTAAGAACTGGTGGCATTAAGCGCAAGATAGATGATCGAAACATCGACATGATTTTTATTATGTTACTTGGTAATATTTGTATGGGCATCATATCCTAACATAAAGATGATACTTCACATCTTACTTATACTCCACTAGAAAGGAATAAACTTCAAGCAATATAGTATTAAGAATTAACATAATATAGCCTTAGATACTTTGACATAATGGTGAACAACAAATATCCTACCGCTTGGACATATTACAATAGAACAATTTGTCTATGAATGCCACTTGAAATTCTCAGCTGTCAACTAAGAAATTATAGCACGTGCATTCTTTTTATCCCTACTGAGGTAACCATGAAATTGGTGAAAACTATAATTGATCATGAATTATGTCACAATTCACTACTACTGCCCAGTTACTCCATATAATACACACCATCCCCCTCTCGCGCGCTCGCATACATGTTCGATCAGAACGAGAAATAAATAACGGAGTAACAATATGCATCTACTCATACATCAAGAACATAATAACATATCATATCTAATAGATCATCCAATAAAATAAAGATCCACCATATAGAAATTACATAATATGCACCATAATCATGTTGGGAAGCTCATATGGCATCTAAATATCATAGCATAAGAGAGAAATAGAACAAGCTACTGCCACAAACCCATAGTCCAGAGGTGGTGTTGGTGTTGGTGATGTCGGAGAGGTTGGAGAAGCGACCAGTGGCGACATCATTTCCCCCGCCAATCTTCGCTAGAACAACCTCTATTTTGTGGTTTCGTGTTTCTCCACCACCCCTTTTCGAGAACGCTTAGGGGGTCTATATATAGGCGTTTTTAGGTCAATATGATCAATTTAAGATGAAGACGGATGGCATCGGAGGTCCGAGGACCAAATGAGCATGGGTGGCATGGCCAGGCCTGGGCCCCGTGCCACCTGTGCTCAAATGGGCCTCGTGGCCTCCCTCGTTGACTTCTTGTGCTTCAGAAGGTTCTCATGATAAAATATTAACGCTCGAAAAATCTCAGGTCAAATTGAGTTCGGGAAGATTTCTAAAACGTCAAAATACGCAAAACATGGATTTTCAGAGTTATAACCAAAATAAGGAGGATCGATGAAAAATTCCCATAAATCAATGCAAAGCATGATTATAAGATCTTAATATGTTGTAATATGCATCAATAAACTACAAAGTTCGTGCATGAATTTTGCATGCATCAGTGCACTACTACGACGAGGACTCGGACGATAAGGAGGAGGGTGGCGGCGATAGCATGAGCGTCGTCGTGAAGCAGAAGGGCGTGACCACCCTCCCACCAGATTATGACGAGGACACTACATACGCATGCGTCGTCGAGCTATGGAAGAAGGATGAGGACAACAAATATACCAGGACCGGGATGGATGGCATATTCTAGCTCACTGCGACGGTGGCAGCGCACGAGGCGAAGCTTCCACTACCACCGCCGCTGCCACCGCGGGGCCACGTGGACTGGGCAGGGGGTTCCACCGCCATTCGTGCCACTGGCGTGGCCGTAGCAGTGCCCATGGCTGCCGCTGCCGTACATCAACATGTTGATGGACGACAACGAGTAGCTGCCTCCGTTACCGCCAGAGGCATTGGCAGCGCACATAGCTAGGATTTCGCTCATTTATTTTTATTTTTCCTATATAAATTATGTTTTAAATTAATTAAAATGGGTAAGGACAAAAATATTTCTAGGCAGATTGTTTGGGTCTGATGCTGGATGCACTACCCTACATGAACAGTGACCCGTTTTCTATCTACAATCCAATCTAAACGAACAAAAAATCCCGCCCGCACATTTCCCAGGCCTGAGCTCGGCCCGGCTATCGCGTCTAAAAATTTGTCCTAGGCCCGACCCGAACTGCGCAAAAACCATCGGGTCGTTGGGCCGGGCCTTCCCTAATTTCATGTTTTTCTTGGCCCGAGCCCGCCCATGCTACCACCGGGCCTTAAATCTGCCGCCCAAGCCGAGCGAGAGCCAGAAAGGCTCGGCCCATCGGGATTTTTTCGAGTCGGGCTGATCGGGTTGGGTTTCCCATGCCCAGCTATACTGTATAGCAATCCGGCATCAAGATTATCCCTGAATGTTTAAACCTATCAATTCTCTCATAAATTTATTTCTTTTTGTTGTTGGGCAAGAAGCTCAAACAATCCGGTCAACACTTTTTGATGGAGACCAAAAGCAACTGGGCTACTAAGAAGCCGGATTCAGCTCAATCCCATTTTCAAGATCTAGATCAATGTTTGGTATGGCTTGGTCCAAGCCCACATCCATAGTAGATAGACTTGAGAAGGAAAGTATGCCACCTACTGCCTACTGATATGATTGATTATGACAATTATGCGGCGCTGAAAAGCATGAAATTTCTATCTCAGTATACCTGTTCTCCCATTCTCCTTGTTCTCCTTGCTTGTCGTACTAATGGGTCTTTTTATACCCATTCTCCTTGTTCTCCTTGCTTGTCATACTAATGGGCCTATCCTATCTGTTTATCTTTCTTTTTCGCGGGACGGCACGCTGCGTGGAAATCTAAAAAAAGGTTGACCTTCTTAAAGGTATGTCCCGCGTGTCGTTAACGCGTCAAGTAGCGTCTTCTCCTTCACGCGGTCCTCCTAGTGAGCCTTTGTATGCTTACCAAGTGTCAAAACAAGAAAAAAGTGAGATTAGCATGAGAGAGGGAGATACATGAGGGCGAGAGTACAAAATTTTCTTTTTATCTATCGAACTCGATATTCAAAATGAAATATTTTGAGAACCGCTTGTCTAAATTATGAATCGTTTTCACTTTTGAGCTCCTCGTGCCGAGATATTTAAAATTAGATCCCATGTTGATAAGTTTTGAACAACTTTTCTTTGTACTTTTAAAACCGTTGCGTTTGTACTTTAGATTACTTCAGTTATATATATGTTATGTTGTACTTTAGGTTTTTAGTGTACTTTGTACTTGGCTTAGTACACACGTGTACTTCCACGTACTTTGATAGCGAGTACACTTGTACTTGTATGTACTTTGGCTCTTAGTACAGTAGTACTTTCATTTAATTGGCTCAGTTATACTTTGTGTATTTCGGCTGTGAGTAAACTTGTACTTTAATGTACTTCGACTTTTAGTACAATTATTGTTCCGCGTATTTAGACTCTTAGTATATTTATACTTTCACGTATTTTGACTTTGTGTATAGTTGTACTTCCATTGTACTTTGTTTGTCAATATCACCGTACTTTCATGTACTTTAGATCTCCATATACTTATACTTTTGTGTACTTTGACTCTTAGTACAATTGTTGTTTCACATACTTTGACTCTTAGTATATTTTTACTTTCACATACTTCAACTCTGAGTAGAGTTGTACTATCGTGTATTTCAATTTTGAGTGCAGTTGTACTTCCGCTTTACTTTGTCTATGAGAAAATTGTACTTTGGATCTGCATGTACGTGTACTTCTATATACATTGCCTCTTAGTATACATGTACTTCTATACTTTGATGCGCCGTAGGTGTCTTGATTCGAGGCGAAGCCGAGCCGTAGCATGTGTTACGACAAACTGGAGGGAACGACAAACGACCACTACGATCAATGTACCGCCTTCAAGATATTTATAAAAATTTGATACTGAAAGGACATTTATTGTCTTAATCAGTTTTGGTGTTCATTAACAATTTGGGGACACTTTTTACCGTGTGCTAATTATATCAGGTTGATCTACTGAAAAGAGAAAAGTCCACGTTAGCAGGAATTTTCCCTGGCTGAAACAAAAGCCTGATGAAAAGTTCAGACTAGAATCTCCGGAGTGTACCGGAGTTTCGGCCCAAACCTCCGGTGTGGATCAATGTTGTAGCCCGTGGTCATTCTAAATAGGGGTCCGGAGACAAGCCGGAGATTGGCAGGAATCTCCAGTGTGGAGTCACAGACCGGAGTCCCCGGTGTGCAAACTCCAGAGTCTCCGGGGTTCTTAGGTTCGGAGTTTCGGCCAAGTATCCAAAGAAACTATCAAGACCAGGTCGAGGATAGTCTGACTGGGGGTCTGGAGATGGTCCGGAGCTGGATCGGAGTCTCCGGTGTGAGCTGCTTGCAGACCGGAAATCTTCGGTCTCCAGACTAGAGTTTTCGGTGTGCAAATTCCCCAACGGGCAGAAAACAGTCTAGAGCAGTGGGCCTATAAATAGGGGACCTCATCCCCTACCTCAGGCTGCTCATTTTCAGAAAGGAAGAACACCCATTTGAGAGCCACCAAATCAACAAGATCTCCCTCTCCAACCACCCAAAGTCTCTGATCTTTGGAGAATCGAAGGAGGAGGCCTTGATCTACAGCTTCACCAAGAGAGATCTTCATTTCCCCCTCATTCAATTGAGGGCCCCTTGCTCTAGGGTTTGATTGGAAACCCTAGGCATTGATTTGGTTCTTACAAGCTTGTCTTTGATTGTTGTGACAGCTTGCTTGGACTCGGGAGCCTCCAATTCAGTTGTGGATGTGTGCCTTAAACTTATTGTAAAGGTCCCGATTTCCATCTTGAAGGTTACCGATATATCAGAAGAGTGAATCGATCCCCTTGGGGTGAGGTTCATCGGAGAACAAGGGAGGCCTTTCGTGGCGTTGGTGGTTTGAAATCACCCCCTCTCCAAACATAGACGTACTTCCCCTCAAAAGGAAGGAACTGTGGGAAATAATCCTTATGTCTCCGTGTGCTTCATTTCGATTACTTCTATCCTTTACCGCACCTTACTTATATCTTTCTCTTGCTTAGTTGGTTTTGCTAGTGTGACATATAGGTAAATTCACCTTAGTTGCATATCTAGAGAATTTATCTTTTATGTCAAACCCTAAATTGAAAAGGAGTAAAATTTGAAGTAGCACCTATTCACCCCCCTCTAGGTTCCCATATGATCCTTTCAATTTGTATCAGAGCCTCGGCTCTTTATTGGGGCTTAACCTCCTAAGAGAATATGGGTAACCCGGAGGAAGATGGAGGGTGTGAGGCTGGTACCTCGGTGACCATGGGGGATCTCAAGAATTTGGAAACAAGCTTGAGCTCCTCCTTGGGAAACGAAATCCAACAGTTGCGTCAACTAGTTGAGCAACTTTTTAAGGAGAAGGTAGACTCACCACCTACCTCTCAAGAGGAACCTCCTCTGATTCTAAAGGTGATCTCTTCAGCTAAACCAACGGTTATAGTTTTGGGGGATGAAGATAATACCACTAACTCCTCTCTTTAAGGGGAAGAGCACCATTCGGTTCCCGATTGGTACTTTCCCGACCCTCTGTGCCCTCATCCTCATATAAATAATAGAGGTGACCCACCTATGCTAGCTCACATTGTTTTGCTCAATGGAAAGTTTTGATGAAATCTCATGTGCGCAGCTCTTGCATTGATTTGTGGAATATTATTGAAGAAGGACTCAAAATTGAGGATCCGACCAACTTTACAAGAAGAGAAGTGGCCAATAGTTAACTCAATGCCACCGCTTAGCACATGATTCAACTTGGTGTGAGGCCAAAAGATTTCCCTCACATTGAGCACCTCAACACCGCCAATGAAGCTTGGGATGATCTCATTGACATGTTTGTTGGAAATGAGAACATGAGAAGAAATCGATATGATGCCTTGAGAAATGAAGCTGTAGGCTTCTATATGAAGGGTGGTGAGGACCATGAAGACATGTATTGAAGACTCAAATCCACTGCCACCGCCTTTAGAAATATTGGCACCTCATAGGTGGATGATGCATGGATAAAAAGGAAATATGTGAGTGTGCTCATGCCCTTTGATCCCACTGACTTGAAGATCCTCCAAGGAATACACAACTACCATCTCATGACCTCCAATGAAGTTATGCAAGAGATGTCTGCCTTCAAGGTTGCTGCCAAGAATGCCAAAGATGCCCGTGCTCGTGCCCTTGGAATGAGAAATGGTGTTAATCTTGCCTTAAAGGCCAAGGTTGTGGAGTATGAGGAATATGAAGGAAGTGATGACGCCCTTGCTATGAGCCACCCTGAAGATGTCAAGGTTTCTCATGGTGAATACATGGCCTTCTATGCAAGCTTTTTTTGGAAAGATCCTGCCAAGGCCAAGATGGAGATGCAACGAAGAAGCAACCAAAATGGTAGAAAAGAAAATGGTTCAAGGTTGAGAACTTGCTTCAACTGTGGTGACCGCTACAATTTTGTTGCCGAATATCCATATGATAAGAGAGAAGATCATGGTGGTGTACTTATATTAAAGAAAAAATCGAAGGCCCGTTTTAAGAATCCTTTCATCAAGAAGAATACCACCAACAAGAAGTCAGCTGACATTGTATTGATAACACATGAAGAGTTCTCATCCGATGATGAAGATGAGGAAGAAGGAGAAGAAACATCAAATGGTGTGGCAGCCATTGCCACTACCTCTACACCCACCTTCTCACTCTTCGACTCGCCAAATGAGAATATCTCCAACAAGAACGTCACTTGCCTTATGGCAAGAGCATCGGAGGTATGGTCATCTCCTCTCTCCACCTCTATGATCAATGATGATATAACTCTTGAGGTGAAGGAGTAATTAGTTGCTTTCGATATTTATATGACTAACTTGAAAGGGGAGCACAAGAAGCATTTTGTGAATCTCTTGAATCAACTCTCTCACACACAAGAGCTTATTGATGAGAGATGCAAACTTGGGAGAGAGCAGATTCTTGAGATGGATGCTCTAACTAATGCTCTAGAAGAGGAGCAAGATACTAGGGAGTATCTCGAAGAAAAACTTGAAGGCCTCGATGAGGCAAACGATCAAATTGTTGCTAAACTCATTAAGGGACATGATCATGCCATTGCTAAGTATAAAAAGGCTAAAAAGGATAAGATTGAGTTTGGTGTTGTTCATGAAAAACTTGCCGAGGACTTTGAGAAGCTTAACAAGGCTCATAAGGCCTTGGAAAGTGAACTTTTAACTCTCATAAAGTCTAGTGAACAACTTCAAACTCAATTAACTAATGTTGCTTCACCTAGTAATTTCATTCCCTCTAGTAGTACAAACATCTTTGAGGAAAATGCTAGGTTTAAGGGGGAGCTTGCAAAGGCCACCTTCCCCAAAGGAAACAAGTCTCTTGATGTCCTCTTGAGTAAGCAAAGTTCAAATAATGAGAAAAGAGGCATTGGCTATGTGTCCAAGGCCAAGAAGAAGAACAACAAGAAGAAGACCAAGCCCGCACAAGCAAACGACAAGACAATTATGGGTAGTAATACCACTAGTGGCAAAACTATTTCACAAGATGACTTTACGGGAATTTCTAACCCTCACTATGTCTTAATGCATGATTATTTATGGTGATGTTTATGCCGATAATGACGAAGATAAGTCCAAATCATGATCAAATAACCGTCACTTATGTCGATAAAACAAGATCTTAGGTAATGGGTCTTGGAAAAGTTGTGTTTGCACACGATACTACTCTCATGGATGTCATACTTATTGAGACCCTTGGGTATAATTTATTTCAGTCTGTGCTCTTGGAAAGATGGGATTTTCCGTCTTTATTGATAATGATATTGTGGTTCTCTTGTGGAGCAAGACTCTAAAGGTCACTTTCATTGAGTACGTAAAAAATGACTTGTATGTGGTGGATTTCTCGGGGAAAACCACTACAAGTTCGATGTGCTTATTCGGAAAGGCCGATGTGGATTTTCTATGGCATCGCCGTCTAGCCCATGTCAATATGAGAACTTTGCAAAGTCTCCACAAGGGTGGCCATATTGTTGGACTAAAAGAAAATGTCTGTTTTGCCAAAGATTATGTGTCCAGGGATCGTGTTGAAGGAAAAATGCATAACTCTCCCCACAAACCCAATAACATTGTAAATTCCAAGAGGATCTTGGAGCTTCTTCACGTGGATCTCTTTGGTCCTCCATCTCATGCAAGTATTGGTGGAAAGAAATATTTCTTGGTGATTGTTTATGACTCAAGATATACATGGGTTTATTCCTTCAAGTTGAAGAGTGAGACCCAACAAAACTTCATCGACTTCGTCAATATGGTTCAACGTCAATACAATGTCTATGTGTTGGTGATAAGAAGCGACAACGGCACCGAGTTCAAGAACTACACCTTGAATGGATTTCTTAGTGATGAGGGGATAAAAGGTCAATATTCCGCTGCATATACCCCTCAACAAAATGGTGTAGCTGAGAGGAAGAACCAGACATTAATGGATATCACAAGGTCCTGACGGAGTTTAAGTCTCCATACAACTTTTGGGCTGAGGAAATCTCCACCACATGCCATGCATCAAACCGGCTCTACCTCCGCAAAAAGTTGATCAAGACTCCATATGAGTTACTTATCGGTAACAAGACGAACGTATCATACTTCTGGGTGTTTGGTTGTAAGTCTTTCTACCTCATAAAAGGTGTTCGTTTGTCCAAGTTTGATTCCAAAGCTTTAGAGGGTATTTTTTGGCTATGGTCTCGATTCCCACACTTATAGAATCTATCATAAACTCTCTGGAATTGTCATAGAGTCTTGCAGTGTGGTTTTTGAAGAATATGATGGCCCCTAAGCAGGGCATGTTGATGTTTGTGATGTAGATGATGAAATACCTCAAGATGCCATAAGAAGAATGGGTGCGGGATTCATCCGCTCCATTGAGGCACCCCTTGTGGCAGATTGAGAAGAACTATGGTCTACTCAAGTGGAGCCCTCATATTCACAGCATCAACAAGCTCCTATTGATAAAGCCAATGATGACGCAAGCCAAAGACAAGTTGAGAACCCTCACCATGTTGATCAGGATGGAAGCTCCAGGTCGGACTATATGGCCTCTCCCTTGACCGGATTTTCCAGCCCTGCGTAGTCAATTGCTCAAGGTAGATTCACTGAGTCATCTGCAAGATCATCTCGATGTCTCTCAAGAAGTATGCCTGATCAAGACCAAGATCAATCTATGCCTCATAATGATGAGAATGAACCCAATGATGATCAAGGTCAAGTTGGAGGTCAAGATGAGGACCAAAATGATGAAGAGATCCCCACAAGAAACAACAAGGAGATCGAAAATCATCGCAAAGCTATAGTGGATATGTTGGAAAGAAGAGACCACACTCTTGAGAACGTTCTTGGTGATCTAAGGAGTGGAATGTCCACTCGAGCTTAATTGAAGCATTTTGGTGAGCATCAAGCTCATATATCCATGGTGGACCCCAAGAAAGTATGGGAAGCTCTTGAAGATTCAGATTGGTTAGAAGCAATGCATAATGAGCTCAACAACTTAGAGAGTAAAAAAGTTTGGAAGTTAGTAGAAAGTCCCAAGGAGTGCTGCAATGTTATTGGCACTAAATGGATATTCAAGAACAAGCAAGATGAAGATGGAATTGTTGTGAGGAACAAGGCAAGATTGGTAACTCAAGGGTTCTCTCAAATTGAAGGCATTGTTTATGGAGAGACCTATGCTCCCATAGCTTGCCTTGAGTCCATTCATATTCTTCTTGCATATGCTGCACATCATAACTTTAACTTGCAACAAATGGATGTGGAAAGTGCTTTTCTAAATGGTCTATTGCAAGAGTTGGTTTATGTGAAGCAACCCCCGGGGCTCGAGGATCCCAACCTTCCAAACCAAGTCTATAAGTTTGATAAGGCGCTCTATGGGCTTAAACAAGCTCCACACACGTGGTATGAGCACCTTAGAGAGTTATTGTTAGATCATGGGTTTGAAGTTGGGAAAATTGATCCTACTCTTTTCACTAAGAAAGTCAACGGGGAGCTTTTTGTTTGCCAAATATATGTTAATGATATTATCTTTGGCTCGTCTAACAAAGGTTTTAATGATGAATTCTCAAAGCTTGTGACTGATAGGCTTAGGATATCTATGATGGGAGAGTTGAGGTTGTTCCTTGGCTTTGAAATCAAGCAAGTAAGAGGAGGTAGTTTCTTCAATCAAGCCAAGTATACTCAAGACATCCTCAAGAGGTTCAACATGAAAGAACTAAATGGATCTCCTACTCCCATGGCAACCAAGACTCATCTTAAACAAAATCCAAATGGTAAAGATGTGGATCAAAAGGTATACCGGTCCATGATTGGTTCTTTGCTTTACCTTTGTGCATCTAGACCCGACATAGTGTTAAGTGTAAGTGTGTGTGCAAGATATCAAGCGACTCCTAAAGAAAGCCACTTTGAAAGGGCATTTATGCCCCATGTGTGGTTTTGGTAATTGATCACAATCTCTATGGACTAATGTGTAAATTGAGTTTCACTTGTAGGTTTGTCCTTTGGCATCGCTTGGACCATGTGTTGGTTTCAAGGTTGAAAAAAAGAAGCAATGCCCAAGGGCTTTGTGCCTATTGGAATCAAGTAGAAGAAGAAGAAGATCAAGAGTGTCTTGAAGAAGAAGATGGATTTCATCATGGCTATCTTCAAGACATCATCAAGAAATGAAGGGCAAGCTCAAGATGCACCATTTCTAGAAGATCTCATGCTTTAAGCTTGCCATCCTCGTTGATCATGGAGTGATGAAGACAAGCTCAAAGAAGAGGTTTCCCCATGGAGTATGGGGGAGCATTTCACAAGTCTTCATCAAGAAAGAGCAAGCAAGAGCAATCAAGAAAGGTGATCCATCTTGAGAAGGACAAGAAGGTCTACATCAAGCTCAAGTGGAATGCTCAAGGCAAAGGTATGATATTGATAGGTTCTCTATTTTACCGGTCTCTTGTAGTGTTGGGAGACCGGGTTTAGGATAGATAGTCGTACTATCAAGAGGGGCTCTCAATTGGGTGACTCGTTCGTATATTTCAGATAAATCTCAAACCTTTGCATACATAGGATCATCTTTCTTTGTTGTTTTTGGATCTTGTCCATGTGAGGATATAGAGCTTGTGGTTATCTTCATAACAAGCTCTAGTTCATCAAAAACGGATTTCCCTTGCATATCTTATTGCGTTTTTGATCTTGTGGTTTGTTCGGATCCACACCTTGGGAGATATCTCACATATATATTCATGGTATTTTCTCCCTGGATTTTACACGTCGTTATGTTTCCAACAAAATTGGTTTTGTCTCGTTTGGAGTTCGGATGCAAAAGTTATTGTAGTTTTGGTTTGTGAAGTTTCCCTAACCGGAAGTTCTGGCTCTCCACCGGTAGTACCGCTAGGGCATGTTTGCCACTGGTAGTTCCGGTGGAAGTTCCGACCTTTGTTCCGATGCCCATGGGATGCGTTTAGTAAGGTCTCTGTTCTAGAGTGCGCTATCTGACGGAACTCTAGTCAGATTTTCTAGCAGTAGTACCGCTAGCATTTTTTCTGCCCGTAGTACCGGTGTAAATTCCAACCCAATTTCCGGTCACCCTGGTTTCGGTTCAGTACCTTCTCTGTTTGGTCTCGCTGTATTTGTTGGAACTTCGACCGGAATTTCAGGCAGTAGTTCTGGCTAGGAATTTTTCCTCTTTCACCCTGCTGTTTTGGACCGTTAGCTGGGTGCCACCGGTAGTACCGACCATCCACCGGTACTATCGTCTAGGGTCATAAAATCCCAAACGGTCAGATCTAGGAGCCCTTTAAAAGGGGCTCCTCTTCCCCTTTGTGTGTACTAGTTCTTTGGTATGTTTTCACTCTCTCTCTCCTCCATTGTTGACCTTGAAGGGCTTGCCCTCTCCCCTTCCCCCTCCTATGATTCTTGGATCTTTCTGAGAGATTTGGGAGAGGAGATCTAGATCTACAACCCCCACCAAACCTAATCCCTTCTTTTTGAAGGAATCCTTGGGATCTAGATCTTGGAGAGTTTTGTGTTCTTCCTCTCTTATTCCCCAAGTGCTTTTGTAGCTTTGGTGGAATTTGAGAGTGAATGACTTGCCTCTTGCATTTGGTGCATAGGTTTGAGTTATCCTTAGAGAGTCGGCAATTTCAAGCTCTTGGGCTTGTTTCTCTTGGGTTCTTGAAACCCTAGACGGTTGTGTGGAGTTGTGGTGTGTTCTTGAGGCCTCCAATTGAGTTATGGAGATTCCTCAAGCTTGTGGCCTATTGTGGCTTTGTGGAGCCTTTGTGGCATTTCTTGGGAGCCCTCCAATTGAGTTGTGGAGATTGCCCTAGCCTTGTATGGGTTCGGTGACCGCCCTCAAGTGTCCCATAGTGGAACATGAGTAGGCCTTTGCGGCGAGCTCGCAAGAGAATAGGGTGAGCCTTTTGTGGTGTAGGTGAGTTGTGTAACTTCACATCTTGGGGTGAGGCCTTGTGTGGTGTTGGGTGAGCATCGAGCCACCACACCTCGAGGTGAGCCATTTGTGGTGTTCGAAGTACATTGCGCCACCACACCTCTCCAATGGAGATGTAGCTTCTTGGAAGTGAACTTCGGGAAACAAATCATCGTCTCCACGTCTATCGGCTATCTCCCAACCGATCCCTTTACTTATGCAATTTACATTGTGATAGCCATCATGCTTGAAGTATTATATCTTGCTATCACCTTGTTGCTTGTCTTGCTTAACGTAGGTTATTGGTGCACTTAGTTGAACCTAGTTGATATAGGTTTTGGCTTGATAAATTAAATGTTAAGTTTTATTCCGCATTTAGTAGAGCCTAAACCGTAATAATTTTAAAACGCCTATTCACCCCCTCTAGGCGACGTCCATTTCCCTTTCACACTTGATGGCGGTCAAAAGAATCTTTTGATATTTGGTTCATACCCCAAACTATGGTGTGTGGTATCCTAGGGGCTCAACATTCTCTCTTTGTGGGTACACAGATTCAGATTGGGCTGGTGACAAGGATGATAGGAAATCAACCTCTGAGCTTGCCAATTTCTTGGTAGGTCCCTGGTGTGTTGGTCCTCCAGGAAGCAAAAATGTATATCTCTCTCCACCGCCGAAGCTGAATATGTGGTAGCCGCTAGTGCATGCACTCAATTTCTATGGATGAGGCAAACTTTAAAGGAATATGGTTTCTATTATGACAAAGTGCCTCTTTTATGTGACAATGAATGTGCTATCAAGATTGCCTACAACCCGGTGGATCATCCAAGGATGAAGCATACTGAGATTCGTCATCATTTCATTAGAGATCATGTTGCCCGGGGAGATACTGAGCTATCTTATGTGTCAACCAAAGACCAACTTGCCGATATATTCATGAAGCCACTTGATGAAGCAAGGTTTTGCTATTTGAGGAATGAGCTAAATATAGTAGATTCAAGGAGTTTGACTTGATCATCTTGCATACTCACCTATAACTTGATCATTGTGTGGTTTAGATGCAGGCATGGAAATAGGGGGAATGCAATCCTAATCTACTGGGTTATCTTTGTTGGGTTCGCAACATAGAAAACAAAAATGTCCTATGGTGGGAACTACTAAGCACCAAGATCTATCTACCTAGATACAAGCAACGGGTGGATATACATCCATACAGAACATACCCTTGAAGACCGAAAAAGTGTAACGAGATTGGACTCGTGGATGATGTAGTTGATCGCTTGCCGATCTCAAGATCGAGAGGAAGTCCTAGCACCACAAATCAACAGCACATCCATGATCGCACACACGTCCGGTCCACCGAACAACCTCTGCCTCCTCGCTCTAGCGATGCAATGGAAGCAACAAGTTCTTCTAGACGAAAAGCCACTAACACATGTATCTCATTAATCCGAGACCATGGGGGAATAATTCTAGAGGAGGAGAGAGATCCTTCACGAGGAGGTGTACTTTGTGAGGAGGAGAGGGGGGCCTTTTATAGGGAGAGGAGGCGGCAGCCCTCTCACATGGTCGTCGACCATGGTGGTTCCCCCACCTCTTCCTTCATTCATGTGGGTGGAGCTCCCACTCACATAAACATGCCTCCACTCAAAAGTCCACTCACATGCATTAAATTTCCACCAAATTTAATGCAACTCTCATTTAATAAAACTATTTTATTTTTTTATTCAGAATTTTTTTAATTACTTTAATTAAAAAACATTCACATAAAACCCCCTGCAATATTTCAATATCACATGCATAACCAATTTCAGCAATTTCACCCGAAACAATTCTGGTGTCCATTGAAATAATTATAGCGCTTTGCAATCCTTTTCTCTGGAACACTTTTGCTCCAAATGGTATCAACATCTCTTAAGTGTGTCACCCTACTATTCACGAATAATGCAGACATGATCGAGATCCTTTTCTGATCAATAATCAGTAGTGGGACCTGTAGATCCATACTGACTCCCACACATTCAACGATGACTTCTATGATCGTGAGAACTAAATCCCTTTGTCTCGCGATATATTACATGTCCCAGTTTCGATCATCGGTATCTCAATACCTAGTTTGATCTCATTAGCGACATACACTATTTTCTCGTTCCCGTGATATAACATTCTAGTGATCACACCACTTGCTTGCAAGCTATCTCAATGTGACATCACCGAGAGGGCCGAGAGTATATCTATCCATAATCATGATGGAAAAATCCCACTCTTGATCCATGAGCCTCTACATAACACCTTCGGAGTATCTGAACCCACCTTTATAGTCACCCTGTTATGGTGGACATTTGATGTTATGAAGTTACTCTTCTAGTGTTAGTGATTGACATGATCTCATGGTCTAAGGACTAGGATTACTTCATTATGATGTTATAGAAATTTAAACACAATGACTTTGATCGTATTGCTATAGTTCGGATGAATGTTCATCACATCATTCAACCAATGTTGTGACCATGTTATTAACAACATCCAATGTCCATGATCAGGAAACCTTGATCATCTTGTTAATCAATGAGCTAGTTTATAAGAGAGGCATAACTAGGAACCCTCTATTTGTTTATTAAACACACATGTATTAATGTTTCCAATCAATACAATTATAGCCTGCAAAATAAACATCTATCATATACTTGGAATACGATAATAACAACGTTATTATTGCCTCTCAGGGCATATTCCCTTCAGTCTCCCACTTGCACTAAAGAGAATAATGTAGTTTACATAGTGATAAATATAACACCCATGGAGTTCTGGTGTTGATCATGTTTTTCCCTAGGGAGAACTTTAGTCAACGGATCCACTACTTTCAGATCCGTATGTACTTTACAAATCTTTATATCTCCATCCTTGACATGCTCACCGATAGAGTGAAACCGGCGCTTAATATGCTTGGAATTCTTGTGAGACCTTGGTTCCTTGGCGTTGGCTATGGCTCCATTGTTGTCACAATAGATCACCATTCGGTCCAACGCACTAGGAACCACACCTAGTTCAGTTATGAACTCTTTCATCCAAACCGCTTCCTACGCCGCTTCTGAAGTAGCAACATATTCCACCTCCGTTGTTGACCCCACCACCACAGGTTGTTTGGAGCTCCTCCAACTAATTGTTGCTCCGTTCATGAGAAATATGTATCCGGATTGAGACTTAGAGTCGTACGGATTGGTGTCAAAGCTAGCATTGACATAACACTTAGCGACCAGCTCTTCTTCACCTCCGTATACAAGAAACATTTCCATCCTCTTAAGTACTTAAGGATATTATTGACCGCTATCTAGTGTTTCGAACCTGGATCAGATTGGTACCTACTAGTCATACTAATAGCATGTGCCACATCCGGTCTTGTACATAGCATGGCGTACATTATAGAGCCTATGGTTTAAGTATAGGGGATATTATCCATTATCTCTCTTTCTTAAGCCATAGCCGGACTTCGAGTCTTACTCAATGTCTTGCCTTGCAACATAGGTAAGAATCCCTTCTTACTTCCGTCCATTTTAAACTTCTTTAAAATCTTATCAAGGTATGTACTTTGTGATAACCCAATTAGGCATCTTGATTTATCTCTATAGATCTTAATGCCTAATATGCATGATGCTTCACTAAGGTCCTTCATCGAAAATTTGCTGTTTAGATAACTTTTAACACTGTTTAAAAGATCTATATCATTTCCAATCAATAATATGTCATCCACATATAATATTAGAAATGGCACATTGCTCCCACTCACTTTCTTGCAAATACAAGCCTCTCCATAAGTTTGGACAAATCCAAACTCTTTGATCACCTCATCAAAGCGGAGATTCCAACTCCGGGATGCTTGCTTTAGTCCATAGATGGATCGCTGAAGCTTACATACCTTGTCACCATCCTTAGGATTGACAAAACCCTTTGGTTGTATCATATACAACTCTTCTTCAATATTACCATTGAGGAACGCAGTTTTGACATCCATCTGCCATATTTCATAATCGAAATATGCAGCAAGTGCTAACATAATCGTAATCGACTTTAGCATCGCTAAGGGAGAGAATGTCTCATCGTAGTCAACTCCTTGAATTTGTTGAAACCCCTTTGCCACAAGTCGAGCTTTATAAATGGTCACATTACCATCGGCACCAGTTTTCTTCTTGAAAATCCATTTATTCTCAACGGCCTTTCGGTCGTGAGGTAAGTCCATCAAGGTCCAAACTTGGTTTTTGTACATGGATCCCATCTCGGATTTCATGGATTCTAGCCATTTGTTGGAATCCAGGCTCATCATCGCTTCTTCATACGTCGCATGGTCATCAATTCCATCTACCATGAATTTCATGACATGATTTCCGTACAGTTCAGGAGCTACATGTGTCCTGCTTGGCCTGCGAGGTTCGGTAGTGTCCTCTTTCGGAGTTTCATGATCTTTATCATTAGTTCCTTCTTCATTCGGTGAAGTCAAATCTGGAACAATTTTCGGTGTTGCGCCACTTGCCGTTTCATGAAGAGAAGGTTCAATAACCTCTTTGAGTTCTACCTTCCGACTACTCACACCTTTCGCGAGAAACTCTTTCTCTAGAAAGGATCCATTCTTGGCAACGAAAACCTTGCCCTCGGATCTATGATAGAAGTAAAATTGTTTCTTTAGGGTATCCTTTGAAGACGCATTTTTTCGCTTTGGGTTCGAGTTTATAAGGTTGAAGTTTATTCACATAAACATCGCATCCCCAAACTTTAAAAAATGACATCTTAGGTTTGTTTCCAAACCACAATTCGAATGGTGTCTTTTCAACGGATTTAGATGGTGCCCGATTTAAAGTGAATGTAGCGGTTTTCAGTGCATAACCCCAAAATGATAGTGGCAAGTCAGTCAGAGACGTCATAGATCGAACCATATCCAATAAAGTATGATTACGACGCTCCATCACACCATTACGTTGTGGTGTTCCGGCAGGCGTGAGTTGTGAAACTATTCCACACTCTCTAATGTGTGCGCTAAACTCGTAACTTAGATACTCACCTCCACACTCGGACCGTAGAAATTTAATCTTTCTATTACGATGATTTTCCACTTCACTCTAAAATTCCTTAAACTTTTCAAAGGTTTCAGACTTGTGTTTCATCAAATGGATATATCCATATCTACTCAAACCATCCGTGATAGTAACAAAATAGTGATATCCACCTTGCGTTCTCACACTCATTGGACCACATACATCAGTATGTATGATTTCCAACAAATCTGTCGCCTGCTCCATTGTACCGGAAATCGGGGTTCTAGGCATCTTGCCCATAAGGCATGGCTCACATGTATCCAATGATTGAAAATCAAGTGATTCCAAAAGTCCATCAGAATGGATCTTCTTCATGCATTTAACTCCAGTATGACCTAGACGACAGCGCCACATATATGCAGATATATCATTATCAAGTTTAATTCTTTTAGCATCAACATTATGAATATGTGTATCACTACTATCGAGATTTAACAGAAATAAACCATTCATCACAGGTGTATGACTATAAAAGAGATTATCCATATAAATCGAACAACCATTGTTTTCAGATTTAAACAAATAACCACTCCGCAATAAACACGATCCTGATACAATGTTCATGCTTAGTGCAGACACCAAATAACAATTATTTAGATTTATAACTAATCCCGATGGCATATGGAGAGGCAGTGTTCCGACGGCGATCACATCAACTCTTGATCCATTGCCAACACGCATCGTGACCTCATCCCTTGCTAGTTGTCGCTTGTTCCGCAGCCCCTAATTCGAGTTACATATATTAGCAACCGATCTAGTATCAAATACCTAGGTGCTACTACAAGTACTAGTCAAGTACACATCAATAACATGTATATCACATATACCTTTGTTTGCCTTGCTGGCCTTCTTGTCCGCCAAATACTTGGGGCAGTTGCTCTTCCAATAACCAGTACCCTTGCAATAATAGCACTCAGTATCAGACTTACGACCAGCTCGGAATTTCTTTTCAGGCGCAGCAACAGATTTGCCGCCCGTCTTTCCCTTCTAATTACCCTTCTTGTATTTCTTGAAACCGGTGGTCTTATTGATCATCAACACTTGATGCTCTTTCCAGATCTCCACTTCTGCAGTCTTAAGCATTGACAGAAGCTCGGTAAGAGACTTCTTCATGCCCTGCATGTTATATTTCATCACAAAGCTCTTGTAGTTAGGTGGGAGAGATTGTAGAACATGATATATTCCTAAGTCAATGTGAATCATTATTCCCAAGGACACAAGATTATCGGTGTACCCAGACATTTTGAGTACATGCTCACTAATGAAGCTGTTCTCTTCCATCATGCGGCTAAAGAACTTTTTAGAAGCATCATAACTCTCTATGAAAGCATGGGTATCGAAAATCATTTTCAATTCACCCATGGTATCAAAGGCATTGCCATTTTCGAAACGCTTTCAAAGTTCTGGCTCTAGCCCATATAATATGTCGCAATGAACTAAATTGTGGTCCTCCTAACGAGTCAAATAGACATTCTTTTCTTTGTCAGGGGCATCAGGAGATGGTGGGGGGCCTAGCGGTGCTTCTAGCACATATTGGTTTTGTGAAGTAGTGAGGAGAATCCTTAGATTCAGGGTCTAGTTGGTAAAGTTGCTACCATTCGTCGCAATTTTCTCTTTCTCCATGAAGACATTGAAATTAAAAGCAGGTGGTGCCATCTACAACCTAATCTGTAAAGTTTATTTAGACTAAGTTTATGATAGATCGAGTTCAACTGATCCAAATTACGAATGAACTCCCACTCAAAAACAACATCCCTATCTTTTTGGTGACTACATGAACCAAATCCACTACACCAAGTCCGAGCATCACGTGAGTCGGTGTAGCTTTAAAGGAGAGCATCTATATGGGCATCATATCAACTATATGACTCATGCTTAACCTTGCGGTCCATGTTCCGAGGCCATGTCTATACATGCTAGGCTCGCCAAGTAAGGACCTTAGTACTCGCGTGTGTAAAACTGTGTTACACCCATTGTATGAAAGCGTAGAGCCAAAAACACCCGATCATCACGTGATGTCTTGAAACGACAGAATTCCTTAACGGTACATACTTAAGGAAGAACACATTTTATCTTTATATCTAAATGAGGGATCATCTTATAATGCTACTAAAACGCCAAACAAGCAATATAAGATGCAAACATCATATGCATAAAGTGAAATGATATGGTTCTTACACTTGATCACTATCATGTGCATCGTGGTATGATCGTTATCATTCCTTTATGTGTAAGGCCAAGGTCTATGGAACTTACACATTAGGTATGCTATAATTTCCAATAGTATCAACTATACTTCAAATTATAATATTACCATATCATGACACTAGCCCAGCAACAATCTAAACTAGATGCTTCTAATTTATCAATTGCAAGTTTTACGTGGCTTAGGGATTTCAAAGATAGAACTGGTCTTACCTACGAACATGTAACCACAACGATGATAACTAAATTATTAGCAACTCATTGTAAATCAGATATTGACTATAGTAGGAAAGACAGACACCCGCTATCCACTTATGCAAAACTAGTTGCATGTCAAGTGTGGAACAAGTCTCATGTGCGAGGACATGTAAAGTTAGTCTGGGCTGCTTCATCCCACTGTTCCACCAATATCCAAAATATATATAAGATGCAATAACATGATCATCATCGCTCACATACTCTTATGTGTACTACCCGTGCAAAGCATCTACGCATAGATCAGGCTCTGATACCACTGTTGGGTTTGCATCATAGAAAACAAAAAAAATTCTACGATGCGAACTACTAAGCACCAAGATCAATCTACCTAGATACAAGAAACGGGTGGATATACACCCATAGAGAACATACCCTTGAAGACTGACAAAGTGTAACAAGATTGGACTCGTGGATGATGTAGTCAATCGCTTGTCGATCTCAAGATCAAGAGGAAGTCCTAGCGCCGCAAATCAGCAGCGCATCTCTGATCGCACACACATCTGGTCCACCAAACAACCTCCGCCTCCTCGCTCTAGCGATGCAACGGAAGCAGCAACTCCTTCCAGACGAAAACCCACCGGGAACATTTATCTCGCTAATCCGAGACCATGGGGGAATAATTCTAGAGGGGGAGCAAGATCCTTCACGAGGAGGTGTACTTTTTGAGGAGGAGAGGGGGACTTTTATAGGGAGAGGGGTGCATCCCTCTCTGATGGCCGGCGGCCATGGAGGTGCCCCCACCTCTTCCTTCATTCATGTGGGTGGAGCTCCCACTCACATAAACATGCCTCCACTCAAAAGTCCACTCACATGCATTAAATTTCCACCAAATTTAATGCAACTCTCATTTAATGCAACTCTTTTATTTATTTTATTCAGAATTTTGTTAATTACTTTAATTAACAAACATTCACAAATACCCATGCAATATTACAATATCACATGCAGAACCAATTTCAGCAATTTCACCCGAAATAATTCTGGTGTCCATTGAAATAATTCCAGCGCTTTGCAATCTTTTTCTCTAGAACACATTTGCTCCAAATGGTTTTGGTATCCCTTAAGCATGTCACCCTACAGTGCGGGAATAATGCAGACATGATCGAGACCCTTCTCCAATCAATAATCAGTAATCGGACCTAGAGATCCATACTGACTCCCACACATTAAATGATGACAATCCCTTTGTCTCGCGATATATTACATGTCCGAGATTCGATCATCGATATCGCAATACCTAGTTTGATCTCGTTACCGAGATGCACTCTTTTCTTTTTCCCGTGATATAACATTCTAGTGATCACATCACTTGCTTGCAAGCTATCTCAATGTGATATCGCCGAGAGGTCCAAGAGTATATCTATCCGTCATAGGGATGGACAAATCCCACTCTTGATCCATGAGCCTCTACATAACACCTTCGGAGTATCTGAACCCACCTTTATAGTCACCCTATTCTGGTGTGACGTTTGATGTTATCAAGTTACTCTTCTAGTGTTAGTGATTGACATGATCTCATGGTCTAAGGACTGGGATTACTTTGTTATGATGTTATAGCAATTTAAACACAATGACTTTGATCGTATTGCTATACTTCAGATGAATGTTCATCACATCATTCAACCAATGTTGTGACCTTGTTATTAACAACATCCAATGTCCATGATCAGAAAACCTTGATCATGTTAATCAACGATCTAGTTTATAAGAGAGGCATAACTAGGAACCCTTTATTTGTGTATTAAACACACATGTATTAACGTTTCCAATCAATACAATTATAACATGCAAAATAAACATCTATCATATACTTGGAATACGTGAGCTTCATTGATGAATACGTGAGGCATAGCAACTTTATTATTGCCTCACAAGGCATATTCCCTTAAAACCCTCCCCCATAATGCCAAAATTAAGAAAATCAATTCTCTTAATATCATTTTGTGATATGTGAGCTTCATTGATGAGTAGTGGCTATGAACCCAAGGATAATTCTACGCGGTGTCGTGCCTCAAACTCTTACATGGTGGCCTCAGCTGTAATACCCTCGAATCGGCCCTATGCAAGTTTTAGCCCTTTCCGCCAAACCCGCATAGAAACGATTCAAGGACGCCCACCAGGCACTTTCGTGCGGGTGGAAAACGAAGTAATACCATTACACATTAGTCCACGATGGAACCCACAGAATATATATATACAACAACGACTCCATGAGTCATGAATACAGATATAATATACAAAGATCCAAATCACCTTGAAAACGATAGAGCGTCTGACTATGGACAAGATGCAAATGGGGCTAAGAGCCCTGAAGAATAACCAATGGCGTCCATAACCCTGCCCAGGCCAAGCTGGTAGGGTAACCCTGCTAACGACGTCGATCTCAAACCTGCTAGAACAAAAGGGGGTGCCGACAAAGGGCAAAGGAAAAAGAGGAGCGTTAGTACTGAGGCCAGTACATGGCGAGGCTAGAATTCGGCGGCTCTCGCCTACATAGGTATGGTGGGCTGAAGTGGCAGCGCAGCGGCACTAAACAACCTATAGATACCCGGTATCACTGGCGGCTATTAGAGAGGGATAAGAAAGACCAATTTGGATCCTACCTGAAGCTAACACCATACATACCCATCCTGGTATTCCCCCTCGAGACCAAACAAGGAAGTCAAACCGAGGAACTCACACAGTTGGCAATTTTACTCATTCCATTATAGTTGTAGCACTTACTAATCAGATGTAGATAGCATGAGTCATCCGGAAGCATTAGTAGTGGCAATTTTAATTACCATTCCATTGTAGTTGGAACATTTACTAGTCAGATATAATTGTCCTAAGGAATCCCAAAACCCAGCAGTTGTTGACACTTTTATCACATTCCATTGGAGTTGCAATACTTACTAGGCAGGTATATCAGAACACGATACAACCAAGATCCACCAGTTGTTGGCATTTTTAATATCCATTCCGTTATAGTTGGGCTGATTACTAGTCACATATTAAGTCAAATTTATAACACTACTTTAGTTATGCTTGTCTATGATCGAGATACTGTGCTCCAAGTCGTCCATAATCGCGGACACGGCTTTCAGAAAGTTTTACCCTGCAGGGGTGCACAAATAGCAACACACACACGATCAACCTCGAAAAAACCAAATCAAAACCCAACGAGGCTTTCACGACAAAGCAATCACAGGATTCATAAAATATTTCAGGGGCCACCCCACTAAGCTACCCGCAACGAAGTTGGCCGGCTCCGAGACAGACCTAGGGTTGGTGTCAATGGCTATAAACGACTGGGAACCCGAAAGTGTGACTGGGCTTGTCGATACCGCGAAAACATTCCACATTCCAAAACAGTACAGGTGCTCCACGCACAATTGTAAATAAAGCAGTAAAGCATGGCATAAGTAAAGGATAGTAATAAAGCCCCAAACTACTTGTGGCCCCAAGAAATAAGAAATGAATCAAGCTCTGGCTAAGGGGGATTCATAGTCAAGGAACAGGTATCAAGTACTCGGGGTCCTACGGGACACAAGTGAGCGTGGAAGAACCAAATAACATCTATTGCCCACCGATGCCTCTGCATTAGTTATATCTAGCATTTTAATAGTTGTATTTAAAGTCATGATCATCTCCACCATTAAGCATCTCCACCAGCATCCAACAACTGTGGTACTTGACAACACGAGATCGCACCTGAGCAAGCAACTACGACTCACAAGGCCAGCTATCTACCAAACATAGGTAATAGGAGGTGTCCAAGGCAATATAGAGGCTGCACAGGATATAACTGGTGCACGGAAACTAAAGCGTCGCGACACGGATATCAATAGATCAATAAGAGGAAATAAAGACTATAAATGCAAAATAGGTAGAAGGGGAGGAGATGCTCGCCTGGGAAACACTGCCGACGGATCATATCCGGAGAACTTTTCGATACTCGCATCAACTCATCGGCCTAATCCACGAAGAAGCAAAGCACTAAAAGAAACACCAGATGCAATATTTAATACTACGGCAGAAGATCCGGCATGATTATGATATAATGCAGATGCGGTGCAATTAGGCAGTATTAAGCGGAATCGGGGTCTCGACAATTAATTAGACGGTTCAAGTTATTTAGATTCCCCGCAATTAAATGTTGTATTAACATGGCGAATCATGGCATCGGTTCGCTACGCCAATTTAAATGGAGTTCGGAATAAGACAAAGGTATCCCGCATATGGACTCCATATTTAATTATGGGGTGAATCGGCATAATGCCCCCAACCCACATGACAGATATGCATGAACAATTTAATATGCAATAGTTTTATATATAGCATTTATAAAATAGGGGCTCGGGAAAAGGTTCACACATCTGGGTTCGGAAGATCTTGGGTTCCGGGGGTTCGGGTCTGGGTCTCAGGGTTCGACGGGATCGTTCTTGGACAGCGGAGGGAGAGCTTGGCGTTCCAGGAAGAAGGAATTGACGTTCCGGTGGCGATCTTGGCGGCCTTCGCGCTCATGAGGTCGATCTTGCCGGTTCCACCTCAAAGGCCTTGGGGTCTTCTGGGATGGAGAACTTGACGCCCGTGTAGAAGATCTTCGGGTCCTGTGTCGAAGATCATGCCGTGGTCTTGGAGTGGCACCGGGTGCGGTTCTGCGGGATCAGTCATCGGATCCATGTCAGCGCGCTCAAGGTCTCGATCTTCAGGGTCTCGGCCATCGGATCCATGATGGGGATCATGGCGTCCGGGAAGAAGAACTTGTCGTTCGAGGGTTCGGTCTTCGACATCAGACACTCTTGCCTTGGTTGTCTCTATTTTGTGGCCACAACACCAACACAGACACGGTATAGGCATTGCGTAACCCTCCCAAAATCGACACTATGCCTTCATCAGAAAATCACCACCATCGCTGATTGTCGTTCTTGTCGTTGCATACACGTAGTAGCTTCACACACATTGCCAACCAATCTTCATTAACCAAAATACTCCACCACATCTCCGCAGCCATACCTCACGCGGCCACAACTAGTACTCGAGCCGTGGCACGCCTGGGGATGCGGAGGTGATGGACGCAGGGTCAAGGCCGAACTGGGAGGCGGTCTTCGGGGATCTGCTCGGGATGGCGTTCTTGGCGGCGGGATGGACAACGGGGTCACGGACAACGGAGAAGCAGGGCCCACACTGCCGACAGAGGGGAGTTAGGGTGGTGGCCGGAGCTCGGGCTCGGGGCCAGCGGCGACAGAGGTGTAGACGAGGACCGGCGAGGAGGCGACGCCATGGTGGGGCTCGGCCGGGTTGGGGGGAGGAGGGGTGGCGGCACCGGCGCAGAGGAGGTAGACCGGCGCGGGAGGCGAGCTCGGGGAGGACGCCGAGGATACCGCTGGCAGGGACGGGCGGAGGAACTCGCCGGCGGCAGGGCAGCGATCGACGGCGAGCTCGGGATCGGCCTGAGGGAGGCGCAGGAGGAGGAACACGGCCTCGGGAGGGAGAGCTCGGGGCGACATAGATCGAGGCACCAGCGGCGGCAGTTGCCGAAGAGAGAGGGGCCGCGGCCAAGGCGGTGGTTGGCCGGAGACGGAGAAGGGGAGGGCGGCGAGGCGGAGCTTGCAGGCGGCAGCACGACGACGAGGAAGGGCCTGAGGCAGAGAGGCTGTGAGCCAGAGGCGACAGGGAGGAGCGGAGCAGGGTTCACGCGAGGCTGGGAAGAGGAACGAGGAAGGCGGCGATGGCGGGGTTCCTGGCGGCAACAGAGGACAGCGGATACAAGGGTTGGTGGCGACGCGGGCTGAGGGAGGAGAGGATCGTGGGGATCCTGTGCGGGGTGGGTGCTGCGTGCATCCAACGCGAGGTGGTGGGCCGGTTGCAGGTGTGCCGAGTGGGGCCAGGGAAGACGCGTGCACGCGGGGGAAGTTGTGTGCGGGAGGCGCGTCGGGTGCGAGGGAGTGGGGCCAGGGCGGCGGGAGTGGGCAGGTGAGGACCAGGTGGGTGGGGACGCGGGCTAGGGTGGACCTGGTCGGTGGTGGGGCCAGGCGGCTGGGGTGTGGGCAGGAATTTTGGCGGCTGGGGGAGTTTGGCTGGCGGTGGGGAGAGGGAGCTGGGGAGGGAGTTGGCTAGGGTGTTCGCTTAGGGTTTGGGGTGGCCTGGCTAGCTGGGCCTCGGTCCTGGCCGGCTGGGTTGCCCCTAAAAAAACGTAAACTTTTATTTTATTTTTAAAACATATTTTTGTAATTTGTTTTTAGGCAAATAAAATGTCCAGGAAGACCTGTTTTATAATTTGAAAAAAAGAGGCTAACTAGAAAACAGAATAGGGTTTTTGCAAAGATACTTTTATGATCAAACATGCATGATGATGTCATGATGATGCACAAAGCACAAACTCCAAGCGATTTTCTAGTAGTGGTTTTAGCGGGATGCCACATCAGCCACCGCCCTCTTTTTTATGAAGAGTTGGTTCTTTATTTGATTGAATTGGAGTGTTATTTGACATTTATCTGGATTTTACTTATTCTTGGTTCTTCACAGTATGACATCTTATACCAAGCCCTATTTCCTTACCTAAAACATGCTATCCATCATATATGTCCCCATACACATGACCTGGCGTTTTTGGTCGAAGAGGAACGGAGTTTCCGGTCCATCGGTCCGGAGTCTCTGGTCTGGGACGGTTAGGTAAAGAGAGGTCAGCGTGAGAGAAACAAATTGTTTCTTTCTTCCACCCACGACCTCTCCACTCTCACCCGTCACCTCCTCCTCCAAACTCACCACCCTAGGGCACCGAAGCCACTGGGATCCGCCCATGCCACCAACCACTGATGGCTCTAAAATATAGTCATCTACATCCACATTATACTGGATATTAATCATATTTTTGATGAAATATCTCTCTAAACCCTGCCACTAATGTTAATATTTAGAGGGGTATGCAATCCTTTGTTCTTGTATTTTTCCTGCATAGATAATGTCGTTTAAAGGAGGCAATCACTACATTAAAGTCAAAGATACGAAATTTCCAACAACTAGAAGAAACAAGGATCTATTCAACGAAGGCAAACGCCATCACGACCAACTATACGGCCGGAGCAAAAATTCTGACCGTATAGCTCCGGTATAGTTGGCGCCTCCACCGTTAGTTCAAACAGAACAACTTTCGTGAAGGGATCCCTATAAAAAGAAGCCTCTAGCAACAGGAAAACATCACTCACCTTGCCCCGAAGAAGCCAGACTCTGCCAAAAAGCCGCCTCAGATCTCCAAACCCTTCTCCATCTCCATAGCCATCTTCCACCACTTGTAATAGTAGATCTCTTCTCCGATTGGTGACATTGTAAGACTATTGCTATCAATCTTATGATTTTCATTACAATGTTTGTGATTATTGATCTCATCTCTATATGTGAGTAATTCTCCTTGGGCTAAGGGCTTCGGCCTAGCCATGTAGCAATTGTGCATGTGATTTATCATAGATGGGATCGTGTATTAGTTTGTATGACATGATGATTATTGTATCCTCTCTTGCCTCAATCTAAGGACTTTTCAGGAACCCAAGACCCCGAGGGTTGAGCTAGGTATAGGGAGTATGAGTGATGACTGATCTGCAGGTTGGGAACCCTAGTGACAGAAGGGGTAATACGGCTGTATGTGAGGGATTTGCTTGGGATTAACGGTGACATCACTATGCATATCATTAGTTCTCTTTCTTCTATGGATGAGACTACTAGGTTATTGCTATAAGCGGTTGCAGAGGCAATAGCAATTATGGATGCACTGCCCACATATAATCTATCTTGCTCTAACAAGTACACGCATACTTTATTTCTATATTTTATTTCCATCAGATGTTTTTGCACAGCTACAGGTGAAACTGAACGCCCTATGCCTCTCTCTCGATCATCGACAACAACAAAAGACGCAAGCTACTGGTCAGGTAAAAACACAAAAGGAATTCTAAAACTCCCAAAAGTCTGTTAAAGTAACTTCCCTACGCATTCGCTTCCCGTGGATTCTATAACCTAGGTATACTAGGGAAAAAGAGCTATACTACATCTGTAATCCAGATCGTAGGTATCATCCCTTTTTCTGGCCCTGTTGTCGGGGAAGGAATAGCTACCCTGGTGAGGTTATTAGAAACCTTGCTAGTTTTAATTCTTATTTTTAATTTTGTTAGTTTGCTTTCAGTCTTTATTTGATAAACCAAAAAAATTAGTTAATCTTTAATTTCTTGTTTTTACTGTTATAATTTTTAATCTAAGAAAACCCAAAAACATAGGAAGTATGGCTGAAAAGAAGCTTGGGGAGTTTGCTACTCCCAATAATGATTATTTGTGTACTCCTATTACTCAGCCAGCAATCGCTGCTGATGACTATGAAATTAAGCCCCATTACTTAAGTTTGGTTCAACAGAATCAATTTGGAGGCTTTGCCGTTGAAGACGCAGGTATGCACTTAAATACTTTCACTGAAATATGTGATATGATGCATATAAAAGACATTGACCCTGATGCGGTCAAATTACGTCTATTTACTTTCTCTCTAAGAGGGAGAGCTAAACAATGCTTGCTATCTTTGCCTAAAAATACTATTACATCATGGGTGGGATGTACTTCTTTATTTATGACTAAATTTTTTCCACCTGCAAAGACTATGCAACTTCGATCTAATATTACTGGTTTTAGACAGGAAGAGCATGAGCCACTAGTGCTTGCATGGGAGAGGATGAAAGAATGCCTAAGAAACTGTACTAGTCATGGGATGGAAGATTGGTTAATCCTCCATTTATTTTATAATGATCTTAATCATGTGTCTAAGTGTATGCTTGATAGTACAGCTGGAGGAACATTTATGGGTAAACATATTACCGAAGCAAAGCATCTGCTAGACAATATGCAAGACAACCATGCCCAATGGCATGTGGAAAGATCAAACACGAAGAAGGTGAACTCTGTCTCACCACAAGAGAACGAATATCTCAATGATAAGTTGGATGAGCTCATACTAGCCGTAAAAGTTAAGGAAACTCAGGTAAGAGCCACCCTCGAAACCAACATAGTAGAAATAGATTTCGTAGCTCATAATGATTACAATCCTGCTTGGAAGAAGAGTTACAATCCTAACTTTCAGAAACATTATGCTAGTCCTATAAATAACTCTAATAATAATATGGGAACTAGTAATGGTAGTCTCCAAGAAACGCTTAAGTCTTTCATAGACTCACAAAATAAACAAAATAATATTCTAGTCAAAATTACGGAGAACCATGATGCTATGCTTGGTAAATTATCTAACCAAGTTGTTACTTTGAGAAACGATTTGTAGGCCCTTCAAGAAAGAAAAAGGATCGCTGAGGCACAACTAGGTAAGATAACCGGAGTCAAACTCTCATTTTAGCTAAATTTGCAGGTAAAGCTGAGCCTAATCGTATTGAAGAACTCAAAATGATGAGGATCCAAAGGGAGGAGCCTGAAGAACTTGATTATAGTAATGCCCCTTCACCAAGCTACACTATCAAAGATCTCGTAAAGAGGATCAACATCAAAATTCCGGTAAGTGAAGGTAACAATGAAGCCATGTATCAACACTTTGTTGATCAAGTAGCAATTAAGGTACACGAGCTTGAAGAGGAATACAAGAAAATTGCTGAAAAGTTACCTGTTAAACTAGATGACATATTTGAGCCTACTATTAAGATAAAGATTGGAACCAATGAGATAGCTACACTTTGTGATCTAGGGGCAAGCGTCTCAATAATTCCAAATAGTCTTTTTAACAAGTTAAATCTTGGCTCCTTTGATATTACTAAATCAAAATTGCATCTAGCAGATTCTACCTACAAACAAGCTGTAGGGATTAAGGAGAACACTTTAGTTTATATCAAAGGCTGTCCTGCTCTCATTGATTTCGTTATTGTTGACATGCCTGAAGATACTGTTGCTCCTATAATACCAGGCCGTCCTTTCTTGAGAACTATAAAGGCTTTAATTAACCTTCATGAAGGAAATGTGAAGTTGCAATTGCCTTCGCGGGATCCTTTTGTTATTCATTTCCCTAGGAAGAAGAAAGCCAAACATGATGAGAAGGAGGCCATAACTTTGAAGGCCAATTACTTTGGAGTGGGTGTTCCACTCTTCTGGCCCAAGTGAGTATCATCAAGGTCAAGCTATTGACTATAAAAGAGCGCTCCATGGGAGGCAACACATGCTAAATTAAGGTTTGAGTTAAGTTTTTTGTTTTAGTTTAAGTTCATGTTCAATAAAAAGTGCTAGAAAACTCCATTTGAGGAGAAGAAATTTGGTAGTACTTAAAATTCTCCATTATTCATGCTATTGTTGGTCGACAATATTTTCTGTCAATTTTCTATCAAAAACAAGGTATATCGCTAAGTTATAGGAAAAGAAATAGTTTACGAAGAAATAGAAATTTTTTGATGCACACAAACGGTTTAACGACCAACTATATGGCGGGAATAAAAATTCCGGCGGTATAGTTCCAGCCGTATAGTTATCTTTACCATCGATATTTTTTCTGCAATATGTACTTAGAGTTTAATGACCAGCTATATGGTGGGAATAAAAATTCCGGCTGTATAGTTCCGGTCATATAGATATCAATGCCTACGTACAATTTATTTTCATATGTACTGAGAGTTTAACGACAAACTATACGGCGGGAATAAAAATTCCGGCGGTGCAGTTCCGGTCATATAGATATCAATGCCTCTGTACAATTTCTTTTCATATATACTGGGAGTTTAACGACCAACTATACGGCAGGAATAAACAATTCTGGCCATATAGTTCCGGTCGTATAGATATCTATGCCTTTGAAAATTTTATTTCGCAGGGGCAGATAGTTTAACGACCAACTATACGGCCGGAAGATTTTGTTCTGCTCGTATTGTTGCGCCCGTATAGCTGCAGAGCCAAGAGGAAGACCTAATATTTTGACAGAACGCCAACTATACGGCCGGAACGCATGTTGCGCCCGTATAGTTGCGTCTGACCACAAAATCGCACGGGAAGGTACTCCTAACTCCAAACTTCAATCCTTTTTCTTTCTTCTACCTCCAAACTCTCTAAAAACCTCAAGGGGTCTTCATCTCTACTCAATTTTGTTTGATTTCCTCTCACACAAGTGATCTACAGTATGTTTCTCCTCCAATCCTCCAATTACTTTTTGCAAATTCATCTTCGATCTATTGTCATTATAAATCTAGGGTGAGACCTACTATGAACCAGCTGCCATGATTTTCTTGCCTAGATTATTATCTTGAGGAGATTCTTTAATGTGTTTAGATGAGGAATGAATTATACTTACTATTGTTGGATCAAAAGGTTTTATTTTTGCCTTTCTTCAATGTTTTAGAAGATGAACACAAGGAGACAAACTCGTGCTCGTGCCACCGCTAGCACTTCTCGGGCGATCAACCAAGAACACATGGGGATACGGTTCTGGGATGAGGCCCATCGTGAACGCTTCAACAAGATCAAGAACCGCGAAGTGAAGGCCACCAAGTGGGCTTGCCCCATTATATTGAACCAACTCGGTATTTCTGATGAGTTTAATTTACTTTGCAATAGAGATGGCCTGCAAAACTTTGTGTACAATGATGTACCTACTTACCGTCGCTTAACCATTGAATTCCTAAGTTCATTTCAAAGCACCGTTAAACTGTGGCAAGGAGAGGATACTATTTATTTCCGTCTGATGAACAGCAACTACACTTTAACATTAGATGAATGGTGTGCATGCTTTAATTTTCCAAACAATGATGTTCATGCTTTACGCGCATCCTTTACTGGCTTAATTCCTCCCCCTCCCAATACTATAATGGAATGAGCTTCACTAGTAGAGTGAACAAGGGAAAGAATATTGAACATCCTGCAATTTGCTATTTGTTCTATGTTATTGCTAACACCTTGCAGGCACGTAATGAGTTCACGAGACTCAACAAGAAGGACATCCTAGTCCTTGCAAAGGCTGCTTACATCAACTGCAACCTGTCACTCAACTTGGGCGCCATCCTTGTGCGCTACCTGGAGAACCAAGCCTCCCAAAGCCAAGGGCCAATCGCAGGAGGAGGCGTCATCACCGTGCTTGCCACTCCCCTAGACATCGATCTAGGTGAGTTGCAACCCGTACTAGGTGAGACACGTGTTGGTTTCTCCACCTTGAGGGCCTGTGGGATGCTCAATAGGAGAGGTGGTGTTTATTACCTACATATTGCTGGAGTTGGGTGTATCTACCCTGCCCCTTTGCCTAATAGTCTTTTCTCTATCGAGGAAGGACGTTTGCTATATGATGTGCAGGTTGAGCAGCACCAACCCAAGGAGGAAATTCCTGAAGAGGATGAGGACCAAGAGGAGGAACAAGAAGTTCCTCATCAAGAGGAGCATGCACAAACCCGGTTTGCCACATACCAAGATTTACAAGGACTTGGAGGGACTATGGAGAGGATGCACAACCTCTGTTTGAACCTCCGAGAATCAACAAGTAACCTCTCAACTCAATTTGCAAACTAGAGTACTGACTTTTCCCGCCACCACAATGATTTGAAGGGCTTGCAAAAGCCTAAGCTTGGGGAAGTTTCCTCATGTATCTTTATTTGGCGTTTATTTGCTTTTATTTATTTTGAGGTTACATTTTTCTTTGAGTTTATAAGCACTCGTGTTGGTTTCCCCAACACTCTATCTTTAGTTCTTTCTATTTGCTTTCAAAAATTTGTAGCTGAGCTTTGCCGCCAATTTTCTATTCTTTAAATTCCCTCTCTTAAAAATCACAAAAATATTTCTCTATTTTTCCTTATTTTCCCTCTTTCTTTTCTTTCCGCCTCGAGGTCTTCATATATTTGCAGGAGAGTGATCGACTTCAAGTTTCCAAGAAACAAATAAAAAAGGAAGAGAGAAGTGGACCCAAACATGAGAGGTATGCCTTATGACTCCCCACTTTTGAAGTTTGAGAAACCCATGCTAGTTAGTAGTGAATGTTGAGATATTATATTGGTGGAGTGAGTCTTTGTATCATAGTAAGATTGTCATTTTCATGGGTATTTAATTGGGCTCATTTTGTTCCAGCTCTCGTAGTTAACCAAGTCTTGCCTAAAAATTGCTAAACAATTGTATTAAGAAAAAGTCTCACAATTGAAGGCTTGGGTGTTGTAGTGCTTAGTCTTGAAGGTTTATTTCTAGAGACACTTGACACCACTAAAAATGTTAATTGACTCGATAGCTCTCTTTGAAAGGATTTGTTCGATTGAATTAACGTTTAGCGGTTTTTGTGAGCATGCCAAAGTTTGACTTGTTAATCATAAGAATGATATAGCTTTACACGTGTCAAACTTCATGGGATGCCAACAACTCCGCAGGCCTACGAACGATCTTCATTGAGGAAACTCCTAGATTTCGGCTATGAGTTGATTAAACACTTGTAGCAGCAATGCTATAGTGGGTAAGATTCTTGGCACTCCCGCATAGCTGTAATCATGATGGAATCACTCCTCTAGCTATTATGAGTAATCATTATGCAAAAGGAACAAAAAAATAGTGATGCCATGAGTGTCCATCATAGCCCGATAAACTAATAAAAATCTTTGGCATGCTCTCAATTACTTAAAAATTGAAATTCTTGAAGGACAATGAATAGAAAAGTAGTGCTTGCAAAGTCTTGATTCATTGATGTGGGAGAATTGAGATACTCTAGTATATATGCTTTTCATGACAACTCTCACTCTTAATTTACATGATTATACTTTACTGTTCAAAGGCAAGCCTATGAGTTGATTACTTGACATGGAATAAAGTTTACTCATTTGAATCATCCATGTTTACAATAATTTTGCTGCGCTATAAGGATGCATGAAACCCGTATGATATGCTTGCCATTACTCTATCTATGCTGAAGTTTTTCAGATTTATGAAGTGGAGGAAACATGATAATATTAATCATGAGTAAGATCACCATCTCATTATTTCAGTTTAAATGTTGAGTTCCTTTTTGATTTTGGTTTTCTTGCTCAGGATGATCAAGTTTAAGCTTGGGGAGGTTGATGGCTCTGAAATATAGCCATCTACATCCACATTTAAACTGGATATTAATCATATTTTTGATGAAATATCTCTCTAAACCCTGCCACTAATGTTAATATTCAGAGGGGTATGCAATCCTTTGTTCTCATATTTTTCCTGCATAGATAATGTCGTTTAAAGGAGGGAATCACTACATTAAAGTCAAATATATGAGATTTCCAATAACCAGAAGAAACTAGGAGCCGTTCAACGAAGGCATGCGCCATAAAGACCAACTATACGGCCGGAGCAAAAATTCTGGCCGTATAGCTCCGGTCGTATAGTTGGCGCTGCCACCGTTAGGTCAAACAAAACAACTTTTGTCTAGGGACCCTTATATAAAGAAGCCTTAGGCGACGGGAAAACAACACTCAGCTCGCCCCGAAGAAGCCAGATGCCGCACAAAAGCCGCCTCATATCTCCAAACCCTTCTCCATCTCCATATCCATCTTCCACCACTTGTAACTCCGATTGGCGATATTGTAAGATTATTGCTATCAATCTTATAATTTTCATTGCAATGTTTGTGATTGTTGATCTCATCTCTGTGTGTGAGTAATTCTCCTTGGGTTAAGGGCTTCGACCTAGCCATGTAGCAATTGTGCATGTGATTTATGATAGATGGGATTGTGTATTAGTTTGTATGACATGATGATTATTGTATCCTCTCTTGCCTCAATCCAAGGACTTGTCAGGTACCCAAGACCCTGAGGGTTGATCCAGGTATAGGGAGTATGAGTGATGACTGATCTGCAGGTTGGGAACCCTAGTGACAGAAGGGGTAGTACGGCTGTATGTGAGGGATTTGCTTGGGATTAACGGTGACATCACTATGCATATCATTAGGTCTCTTTCTTCTATGGATGAGACTAGAAGGTTATTGCTATAAGAGGCTGTGGAGGCAATAGAAATTATGGATGCAGTGCCCACATATAATCTATCTTGCTCTAACAAGTACACGCATACTTTATTTCTATCTTTTATTTCCATCAGATGTTTTTGCATAGCTACAGGTGAAACCGAATGCCCTATTCCATCTCTCTCTGTCATCGACAACAACAAAAAGACGCAAGCTACTGGTCTGATAAAAACAAAAAAGGAATTCTAAAACTCCCGCGTGGATTCGATAACCTAGGTCTACTAGGGAAAAAGAGCTATACTACATCCGTAATCCGGATCGAAGGTATCAACCACCTCCACCCTCTCCACCCTTGGGCCATTCCCCACGGGTGGATTCACTCTGTGGATGGATCTGGTACAGTTTTTATCTCACCATGAACCTAGGGTTCATCCCCTTTGATTATTTGAAGATTGTACCAATTTCGTCCAATGGAAACTCTTGTCTACGGGCACTCCTCACACAATAGCTAAGTTCCTTTGCTCGATCTGCTCAGAATTACTCCCCCGTAGTCTCTACTATGCAAACCAATCTTTGGACCGGAGTTTCAGTCACTCTGACCGGAGACTCTGGTGTGCTTTTTGCACAGACCGGATATTCCGGTGTTGCACACTAGAGACTTCGATGTGGATTACTTCTGGCACATCAAACAAAGGCTCGAGGCTTTTGTTTTTGAATCATGGACATATATGCTTATCTACATGCTTTCCCCTGCCTCTATATTCATAGGTGGCTCTGGTTCTCGTCATGCACCTCTCACCAAGGCAAAGTCCAAAAGGGCGGATCCTCAATATGATGAAGCAGCTAGCCAGTATGTGATTGCACCCTCTAACCGGAGGCTACAATCCAAAGATGCTTCCCATATGCGAAGGGAAACTGAGCGGGTTGAGAATGAGGCTCATGCCAAGAGATCCAAGTACGACAACTTGAAGTCCTTGGCTCACATGTCCAAGAAAGAATACCGTGAGTTGTGCAAGATGAGATTCTATGACATGCCAAGAACCAGCGATGACCCATGCTATTGGAGGAAGGAGCAAAAGGTGTTCATGACAGATATCTATCGCAATCTCACCAAGTCCCTAGTTTTCCATAGAGGTATATGGACTTTCCTACATGCATGCCAATGACTACTTCAAAGATGATCTTTGGGTCACTGAGAATCTTGGGCTACATAATCTTATGGAGGTCCACGAGGACTACAACATTGTCCTTGTTCAACAATTTATGCCACCATTGTATTTGATCACGATGAGGTTAGGACCATGACATGGATGACCAGTAACTTCCGCTACACTACAACCTTTTATGATTTCGCTAGAGTCATTCACCAGACCTTTAGTGTCGTGTCTGTTCCTATTGGCCACCGTGTAGGGTTCCATAGCAGAAAACAAAAAAATTCTATCTACTACCAGGATTTATACTATGTAGACATAAGTAACGGAAGAGAAAGACGGTATTCATACCTTTGTAGACCGAGGCACGCCTTACGCAGGAAGGCGTATATTGATGAAGACGAGGAGCACCTCAAGTGTGGTGCCTCCGAAGTTCGTCACACGTATGGTGTAGGTGATGTCAACCGGACTCCGATCGAGCTGAGCAGTGGAAGAAGTAGACGCTAGATCGCTGATCACACGACGGTGGTGTGAAGGTGGAGAACTCACTCATGAAGTCCTCCCCAATATTCCGGAGAAGACCTCAATGGATGAGAGAGAGAATGCGAGGGAATGGGATGATTCCAAAGGGGGAGGGGAGACCCCTATATATAGTGGGAGGGGGTGAACCACCTAGGGGCCAGGCGGTGTGGGACTAATCCCCACACCCGCCAACCACCTAGGGGCAGCCGTCGGCCCTAGGTGGGCCCCACTGAGCCCAGGCCGACTAGCCCCCTTTCCCTAGGCGCCTTGCTCCTTGGGCCTCCCCTTTGGGTGAGGCTCATTAGCATTTGGGCTGCCTTTAATAATAAAATAAAAAATATATTTAATATTAATTCTCCTATTAACATTCAAATATACATATTATCTTATTCCTTCACTCCGGAACACCTTCCAGACCCCTTCCGATCTCCATCGGATGTTACGCGGAACTATTTCGGTTTCTCTTTCTCTATTTCTCCTACGATACCTCATCTACCCTAAGCGTCCCCACCCTTAAGAGTGACATCCTTCAGTTCGGAAACACTCTGAACATGATCGAGACTACTCTCATCAATGATCAAAAGAGGGACCTGGATGGCCATGTGACCCCCGTGCGTTTCACGAATATAATCGCTCGAACCGTGAGATAGTCGTTTCCCGTTCCCTTTGTCATTTGATACCTAATTCATTCGAGACTTGATGTTCGGTATCCCCATACCTTAGTTCGGTCTCGTTACCAATGGACTTGTTTACTCATTCCCATGTCGTTGCATTTCGTGACCAAGTCACATGTTTGCAAGCTTCATTAATGCAATGTCACCAAGATGTCCACATGTATCTATCCGTTACATGGATTAGACAAATCTTGGTCTTGATATGTACTCCTCTACGCTTCCCTTTGGAAAACCTGAGTGGCACCTTTTTGATCACCCTTTTACAAGATGATACTTGATAACCATCTAAGCTTCCTCCAAAATGGTGATTTGCATTACCTCAAAGTCAAAGGATCAGATTGCGAGGTTCTCTATGTTTTATCATCAATGGTGAACTTTGTAACTAGATCTCATTAAGATATAACGGTCGGATGTATGTTTATCATGTCATTCAACTAATGACATGACCTCATTGTCAATTGGCATAAATGCCCATGATCTTGAAACCCAGATCATCCTCATGACCAATGAACTAGTTCGCTGAAGGTAACTAGAGACACGGTTTGTTCACATACCTCATGTGTATTAACGTTTCGTATTAACATAGTATGAAACGTATTATGAACATATAGGAGATATATCAAATAATACACTTTATTATTTGCCTCTAGGGCATAACTCCTTTAGTCTCCCACTTGCACTAGAGTACAAATAAAACTAGTTTACAATAGGCAGGAACCAAACACCAATGGAATCTCGGTGTTGTTCATGCTTGTCTTGTTGGAGAGCTTTGGTCAAAGGATCTGCCATATTCAGTTCCATATCTACTTTGCAAATCTTGACTTCTCCTTCGTCAACATTCTGCTGGATGACGTGAAATCTAAGCTTGATGTGTTTGGCTGTGGAATGATTCCTCGGTTCCTTTGCATTTCCAATAGCTCCCGTGTTGTCACAATAGATCGTCACGGGGTCTTGCACACTTGGAAAGACTCCTAGTTTGATGATGAAATTCCTTAGCGAAACAGCTTCATTCGCTGCATCAGCTACAACAATGTATTCAGACTCCATTGAAGACTGCACCACCACCGGTTGCTTCTTACTCTTCCAGCTTACCGCCCCACCATTCACTAGGAACACAAATCCTGTTTGAGACTTCGACTCATCATGATCTAAGTTCTAGCTCACATCCATGTAACCCGTTACATTTATAGCTTCGTCACTTCCTCCATAGATTAGGAACATATCCTTTGTTCTTTTTAGATACTTTAGGATATGCTTCATAGCTGTCTAGTGATCATGTCCTGGATTACTTTGGTATCGGCTCGTCAAACTAAGAGCCAATGCCACATCAGGTCATGTACTTAACATTGCATACATGATAGATCCTATGGCAGAGGCATAGGGGATGTAGGATATATTTTCTATATCATTATTCGTTACTGGACATTGAGTCACACTCATTTTGCAATTCTTCATCATTGGTACAAAGCCCCCTTTTGGTATTGTCCATTTTGAACCTCTTCAAAATCTTTTCGATGTAAGTACTCTAACTTAATGCAATTAGGCATCTTGATCTATCTCTATAGATCTTGATTCCTAATATGTATCCAGCTTCACCTAGATCCTTCATGGAAAATTGACTACTCAAATATGCTTTGACGCTTCTCATAAGATCCACATTGTTTCCCATGAGCAGTATGTCATCCACATATACTACTAAGAAAACAACTGATCTCCCACTCGCTTTCTTGTAAACACAGAACTCTTGTTGATTTCGGACTAATCCGAAACTCTTGATCACTTGATCAAAACGTTGGTTCTAGCTCCGAGATGCCTGCTTCAATCCATAAATGGACCGCTGAAGCTTGCACACCTTTCTAGCATCCTTAGGATCAACAAAACTGTAACACCCTCGCCTGATAAGGCTGAGTTCCTCTATATAGTGCTAATCCCTGGATCGGTTCACTAGCACACACAGTACAAAATGATACTAAATATAACCATGCATCATAAATATAACGTACATGATCCAGAAATTTACATTATATTATAGCGGAAAGCATTACAAGGTAGATCTCCATCCTTCAAATGTGCCATAGGCGAACAATTGTTGAGTGGAGTCTCACGACCTATAACGATCGGTCGAAAACGATATAACCTACAACATGAAATGTATTGCAAGTAGGTTAACAACAAACCTAGAAACTACATGCTTATGGCTGAGTGGAGCTTTGGCTAGCTTGGATTTTCTTAAACAGTTTTACCCTACTTTTAAACCAAGTTTAATCACAACAACCCATTAAGTTCACCCATCAAGTTTTAGTAATCAAGAAATAAGGATGAGTGAGAATATGGCATAGCCTCGATATCAAGCAACTCATTCGTCTGTAACCAGGGACACGGCTAAGTACTTAGTTTTACACCCTCTACAGATGCTAGTACACTTTACAAACAAGACCCAATCAACCCCTTTTGAGAGAAGATCGGGACAAGACCTTTGGGAAACAGAATCATGAGCCTAACCCCAGACCGTACCATCCTATAAAATCCTACATCTGCTAGTCACGGTAGGACATGATCCCATAACTTACCCAGTCAAGTCAGAGCCCATATGACATATGGCTATACATGGAAATTAGTAATCAAGACCGTCTATTATCTCTTTGAAGCCCGGGTGGCAATCCCCACCATAATCCACACTCGATGTCCCAATCAATGCCATTTCACCCAGGTGATTCATTGATTAAGTGGTTTTCCTTTCAGTAAAAATATAACCTTCTCATACACATATATATCATGAGAACCACCCACGCATCTAATAGCATTGCTAAGAAATCTACAATACGATGACTATCAAGGAATCAACTGGTGGACCTATGACAATTCTATTGGGTACTCACACCATAGCATAGCATATAGGTAAAACATTTCCAATGCATGCAAAGCCACTTAAACTAAATGCATAATAAAACAATAGGAGATTTATGATAGTGACACTTTCCTTTGTTGTAGATATAGTCGATTAGATAATCCACATAAATACAATTGTTGCACTTGTCGTACTCAAAATACTTGTAATCACAATACTCGCAATCATAGCAATTGCGATCATAGTAGTTGCAATCCTCGCAATCTAACGTTTGAAACAAGGTACACCAATACACCTTTCAAAATATTGCAATTATGCACAATACAATAAAACAATGCATGATGATTTAATATGTCACAATGGTTGTAATTCGTTCTCTAAACAATACTAGATCTCATGATGCATATAGAGATTAGGGTATTTATTATTAATTCTTAATCATCAATAGAGAAGTTTTAATAGTAATATTGGAACTTATGTATTAATTGCCCTATTAAATTTATATCCGAACTGTACTGAACAGAGTACATTAATACGAACCAGTACCAATTGGATTCACCATAAACAGAGTTGTAGATATTGTTTTATGATTTAGTTACTAATTAAAAGAGTTTAAACTATTTAAATAGTTTACCATGACCAAATATAAATCTAAGGCCACATCTAGTATCTACACAGAATTGTGAATCCAAGGACATATTATTTATATTTTTCTGAGTTATAAATAATTTACTATGAATTTATTACTCGAAAAGGCCATTAAAAATATTTAATTAATTACCACTTAACTGAAGTGCCAAAGGTAGATATAATTAGATATTAATAAACTACATGGAATTGTCTTCAATTTGATATATTTTACGCAATTTTTGAACATAGTATGAATTCTTATAGATTTTACAAGTTAGATCTATAATCTGCAATTTTAAATTCGAACGGAATATTTCAGGGAACATTCCGCTGACTGTACAGGTTGACCGTGCATGCTGACTGATACTAGATGCTGACCTGGTGAGGACGTGGCGGTGACGAGGCAGCTGAACAGGACGAGTGAATCTCGATCGTCGGGATAAGATCCGGTGGCTAAGAGAGAAGTTGGATCCAAATCGGTCCGATTTTGTCTGAGAAAGATTAGAAACAGATATGTGTTAGAGCGACAAAATCGTAGATCAAACCGAAAAACTTCCAACATAAAAATTGTGAAGAAACATTAGATTTACCTTTTCACCAAAGGAATTTGGATTTCAAGAAACGAGCGCGAGTAAATCTTGGAATTACACCGTCAGATCTGAAATATTTCATGGAGGAATTCTCTGGCTATGGTAGATGAAAATAGGCGAGGTTCATCGGAATTGAACATTTTTGACGAGATATACAACTTTCGTGTTGGAGCCGAAGGCATCTGACGAAGTTTAGATAGGTTTAGAAGCGAAATATGATTCTGAAAGGTGTAGATTCAGGATTTTGAGAAGGAAAAGTGATATAGCTGTAGCTCTGTGGGATTATATAGAGATTTATGATGGTGGGGAGATAGAGCTTGGAGTAGGGAACAAGTAGAAACAAACGGAAGTCAATTCGAAGTTGTAGATAAAAAGATATATAAGTTTGAATAAAGCTATGTATGGAAAGAGGAATTTCACACGCTTTTTATATCTTTTGCATACGAACTCCAAATGACATGATTCTTGTTTCCAAATTATTCTAAAATTCAGTAGATTATTATAGGATCATATCTATAACATTTTTACTAGTTTGAAGATGGTGGCTTCATAAATCTTTATATATTCCTTATAGGAACATTTGGGCAATTCAACTCTCGGATTTATATATTAAGATTTGGATTCAATTTTTGAGAACTTTGCATGGATGTAATGCAATGTTTATGAATGCTTCATGATTTTCATTTTTTCAAACATTCACACATATACTAAAACTAAACTCAATCCACGCCTTTTTGCCTATGGCAACTTAGATCATAATGGAGTGAGTTCTTTCCAATTCAAAAAGGTTTCTTTTCCTTGAGAATTTTCAACAAAGTCAAACAATCAACCAAACTTATTTTATCTAATTGACATTCGAAAATTAGGAAAATTTTGGGATGTGACAGAATACCACCCTTAAAAGAAATCTCATCCCGATATTTGAGAAGGCATGAAATAATTATGGGTTAAGGTCCACTATGGCGCTACCACCCTTAAAAGAAAAAATGACTAGATTGTTTCTTAATAATTCACTTATCTTCTATTGATTCTCCCTTGGAGATTTATTGGTACAATGTCCCTAGACTTTCTAAACTCCATGATTTGTAGATTCTAGGCTAACACTACTTGAACTAGCGAAACTCTCATGGTAGGCAATTAGGGAATGTTTGCTTCATGATACCCATTATACACGGTTGAGATTCATCCTTACCGTACATTCCTACGCTTAGTAGTGAATGCTTTTGTAAAGGTTCAAAGTCATACCATTCTAAGGTCTATGCTCAATGTCGGCTCTTTGCTAAGGTTGAAAAGGCACTCAAGATTCACAAAGCCAATAGTACAAGAGCGAATAATAATAGTACGAATGGTGATCAATCCAGCCTGCACCCAAATTATTACCCTGCATGTGGATAGGTGAATCACACAACATATCACTCGGGTGTAACATCTCAAAAATATTAAACAAGATTATCAAGTTCTAATCACCCAAGTTTAGGGTTAACAAAAACTTTTCTTCCTAAACTGATATGAATGCATGTGTGAGTTCCATTAATGCATGAATGCTTGCATTTGCCATGTTTGTTTTATAGTAGTGATAAGGATTAGTTTAAAGATGAATACCACATCATCTAGGTCTTTTCCAAACAAAATCAAATAAAAAGAAAATCAAATATGAAGCATAAGATCAAATGGTCTTTTGGCCAACATTAACCACTAGCCCACTTTGGGCATCTCTAGCAAATGACTTTCAACAGAAACAAATCCATTTCTTTTCTCCCCTTGCTAGACCAAATGAAAATGAACCCAAGCGAACTTTACAAATCTACATAAACCAATTTCAAATCTATTTGAGAGGCAATTCAAAATTTAATCAAGTGTAGGTACATAGATCACTATTTTGTAAAAACCACTCAAACCAAGACCACTTAACAATTCCCAACAACCAGAGATACCTAAGCATGTGACAGTACCAAGCCGTGCAATGGAGCACCTCTCACTTACCAATTGCAGCAGTGCCACCATACCCGAGCATGTCCATGTTGGTCGACCATGGACACGACGCCACATGCCACGCCGCCCTCTCCCATGACCACGAGAAGACACGCGTGACCTCACCGCCCCTCTCTGTCCACCCCTTGACCAACGACGAGCAGTGGAGAAGCCAGCAGCACCACGCCCATTTACTTCTCTGCCATGCCGAGCGCATGCCAGAGCACTGAAGCCGCCTCGCGCAGCCATGGCACGCCTCACTCTCTCTGCACGTACCCGCACTCGCCGCGTCACCAGCCACCTCCCCGACATGTCCATTCACCACCGCGCGCCCCGTGGCTACCGTGCTCGATGACGAACACTTCAGTACCCGCACAGAGCACGGACCTCTCCCGACCAATTAAGACCGCCCCTTGCCACGCCACTACGCGCATGACGATCGCCGTACTCCACCGCGTCGACCTACACCCCTAGCCATGCCTATAGCGACCTGTAGAAATGTCGCTGGCGAGCCCGAGCCATGCCGTAGTGCCTCTCTCGCCGGTGTATAAATAGGACCCTCCCCAGACCTCAAACGGCACACCATTCCACTCCCCTCTCTCTCGGAAACATCCCAGACCCTTCCCTAGAGCAACGCGAGCACCACGTCATCGGAATTTAGCCGGAGCCCGCCGCTGTAGTGAAGGAAGGGCATCGTGGAGCCACCCCAGGAGCCGCCGCGACCACCATTCGACTCGCCATCGTCGACCATCCCATTAGCCCCCCTTGCCGGACCTAGCTAGAGCCCTAATAAGCCTCCGACGACCCCCACCGTGCCGCTAGGTTTAGAATCTCGCATGACCTCTGCGATGTAGACGATGAATCTCAGCCGTCGATCTTGTTCTAATCGTAGCACTGAGAATTGCTGATACCGCTTCATGTTAGATCTGCCACTGACGCGTGGGACCAGCTTGTAAGCAGCCTGCTGCGCGCGCGTTGTGCAGTTGGGCCGGCCCAGTTTTGTTCCGCGCATAGCCCAGTGATCCAAAGTTAGTTTTTCCATTTTTATTAAAAACCCTGTTCTGTAGCTGTATTCAAAATTGAATTCAAAGAGTTGTACTGAACCAAATTGCATGATTCCAATTTTTTTAGAAAGGTATTGAAAATATCCAATCACTCCCGTTGGATTCCAACCATTTGAAATTATAGATCACCTATAGTAAAAATAACAAGACAGAGACTTTTACCACCTCAAACATTTTTATAAAATCAACCATAAATGCTTTTGAGATAATTCCAACTCTCAAAAATCTCATTTTCCATGCTCTACATGAATAAAAATATTGGGTTTTACAGATATTAAACATGGATTAATATTAAAAGAATGCTATATAGGCATTTCTAGTCACTTTAATATTATTAAATCTTGTAATATATGACCACCACTTTAAATCACATTCCCAAGTATTCGAATGTGTGGCGATGACATGTGTCAACATGATCCCATATTTTAATTGGAGAGTAATAAATCTTAAGTATTTTCAATGAGGAGAAATTACTTTTCCCAAAATAAAATAAATAAGAATGTGCCATTATTTCATGTGATGATTAAGATGATGCTAGATCATCTAGTGTGAGCCTTTGTGTGCTAAATAGAAGTAGTTAAGTGTTGTTTGGTGATTGTGTACCTCGTGTGTATTGATGACCCACAAGTATAGGGGGTGTGCCGCAGTATTTTCGATAAGTAAGAGTGTCAAACCCAACAAGGAGCAGAAGGTGTTGGCGAATGGCATGGAGCAGGAATTCTCTATAAATACTTAGCAAACGGATTTTTAGGGGGTTTTGATAATGCAGGTAAATAAAGTACGAGTAAATAAAATATAATAAGAATAAATGCAGCAAGTGGACCAATCCTTTCTTTAGCAAAGGACAAGCCGGTTGTATTACTTAAGATGACCAAACGTTCTCGAGGACACATGGTAATATCGTCAAGTGCTTTCGCTTCATATAGTTCATTAATCTTCTTTAGTTTGCTAAGTGTTGTGTGGGTGAACCAGTGCTAATGTACCGACCTTCCTAGGAATAATACATACTTGTGATTATACCCCTTGCAAGCATCCGCAAGTACAAGAAAGTAACTAAGGTAGAAACCTAACCACAGCTTTAAACTCTAAGACCCTGACGTCCCTTGTGCAAAGGTTTCCTAATGGGGGATCAGGTTTCTGTCACTCCGGCAACCCCTACGATTAGTAGCCAAATACACAATACATTCCCCTAGGCCCATATAGGTGAAGTGTCATGTAGTCGACGTTCACATGACACCACTAGAAGAAGTACACCACAACTTAAATATCAAACTATTGAATCTTTCCCAACACTATTCCACTACTAACAACATGACTTCTCCCATGTCCTCAAGAACAAAACGAACTACTCACAAGACATCATATGGATCATGATCAGATATGAAATAATGATGTGTAACAATCTGAACATAAACGATAATTCAATGGTTCACTCACTAGCATGAACTACAAGGAGTAATCAACACCGGGAAAGTTTCCCCTAAGAACTATGCAAGATTCAACCCAATTGTTACAGTGGTATGAAGTGGTGATGATGGTGCTGGTGGAGATGATAGTGCTGGTGATGATGATGATGATGATGATGATCCCGATGAAGTCCAGCTTGATGGTGGTGTTGATGGTGACGATCTCCCCTTTACGGGAAGGAATTCCCCTGGCAGAATTATGTCTATCGGAGAGATCTTTCTCTCTCGGTATTTTAATCTTTCTGTGGTTGCTCCCCGAGTCTTAGGGTTTCGGGAGGATAATATACGCCAGAGGGGAGAGGCTGGAGTGGACCAGGGCGGCCACACCACTTGGTGGCGCGGCCTGGGGTGGCCCGCTCCAGGGGGTGAAGTGGTCCCCCTGTGGCCCATCTCCACTTCCCCTTCTAGCATTCTTCGTCTTCTGGAAAAATAGGATTTTCCATGTATTTTCTCGGATTTTCTAATCTTTGCGAATTTTGCCTCTAGGCAGCACCTTTTCCATTAGAATCCTGACTGCAGCGGTCCATGCTCAAAAAGTCATCAACCATGCAAAAACAGATGAAATAACATAAGTATCATATCTTAATATGAAATATATCAATGAATAACAGAAAATTATGATATAGAATAGTGATGCAAAATGGACGTATCAACTCCCCCCAAGCTTAGACTTCGCTTGTCCTCAAGCGAAACTGAACTCAATAAACATGACCTCGGGTTTATGGAGTGAAGAGTCGATAAAAGAATACGGACAAGAATCATCACATTCATCAATACATAAATCATAATAGAAGACAACTCTATATTATATAACTTAACTTGCAATAAGTAAAGGAAACACAATAAAGATGCATAAAGTAAATCATAATTGACAATGGAAAACTTAGATCTTGGTCGAAGAATAGTTGACAATTTGCTGGAGTTCACAAGTAACTGGTTTTCAATGATAGCTTTCAAAGTAGTAGACACTAAGATAAGAGCAAAGTGCAAAACAAGGAACATAAAAAACATGATTGGATAAATCATCATATGAATGAATGAAACACAACAACTCAAAATACTTGCTGAGATAGAAGGGAATAGGTTTACTGACTCAACTAGAAAGTAAAAGAAAGGCCCTTCAAAGAGGGAAGCAGGGATTTCAAGTTTCATAAAGAGCTTCCAAAAATTATGGTACTTACTAGCTTTCAGCTCTCATTGCCCCCTATCATAGGCATCATTAGGTGATTAAGGTCAAAGTGACTCAACAAGAGGATATGCTTGACAAGTTATAAGTTGAAATCTCATGCCCCTTACCTACGAGTACCGAACCTCATGGTACTCAACTTCAGTCACAAGTAAGCTCTTGTCATTGTAAATACATATGTATCATAGAGAACCGCCAATGGGGTACCCCTTGCACATGATACAGGAGCTATCCCATAATCACAATGACAAGACAAGCAGACAATGAGCATCTCAACGATCTTTTTATTTGCTAATTACATAGGTTTTTATTGAGGATGCTTCATAGAGTTCTCATTATGGTTATGCTGCAAGTTTCCACCATGATTAGGCATGGCTTAGGTTAGCGGCCCAGGCATTTCTCTAACAGACATACAAACTCCATGATCTTATAAGTTCCCCTTTTATTTCACACCGCCGGGATCCATAAGCAAAAGAATCATGATATCAACGGAATATAAGTGCAATGTTGAAAGCGTTCCCCATGATACATGGTTCTGCTAACTTCAACATATAAAGCAAAGCATATACGCAACAAAGATGGACATAATGGTTCAAGTTTATTAAATGCAAGAAAGTAAAGTGTGCCATCAAGTTCGTGAGAGCTTTAATCACTAATTTTCTCATAACAAGTTTAATTTGGAAGGTAGATAAAAACAAGAATTTACTTGGAATAGCAATAGTGCTAATAGGTAGGTATGGTGGACACAAATGACATAGGTTTTGGTTTAAGGATTGGATGCACGAGAAGCATTCCCTCTCTATACAGGTTTTTGGCTAACAAGGCTAGGTAGCAAGCATAAGAGTTGAAGGAAACAAACAAACATACAAGTGGTAAAACAAACATGCAATCTTCCTTGGAAGCACAAAAGATCTGAACTAGAGAATACTAAACTTATGAGCAAATCAAGAAATAAAGATGATGAAATTATATTTCCTTAAGAGTACTTTTATATTTTTCATTCAGTTCTCAAAATAGTGTTGCTTTGACCGAGCCAGGTTTTCCAAAACCAACTAAATTGACTCAATGATCCCAAAGTGATACCAATACTAACAACAAGATCACTCATATAACCATGAATTGAAAACTAATATAAGATATGCAAAAGAGTAAATGATAGAACTTCTCATTAATATTCCATAACGGTAACTCACACCAAGGGATGCATAGATATCTAACGAGAGGGGGGACACTTCCATAATGCAAACCATCCTACATGATAACTTCTATATTCATGATATGACTCTACTAAAAGGTAAAAAAGATAGAAGATAGTGATGTGATACCGTGGCACTCCCCCAAGCTCGGCACAAACCAAGGGGACGCCAAAACCTGATGACGGATTACTCCTTAGGTGGTGGTGGTGTTCTCTCATGATCGTCCGACTTCCAAGGTAAGGGCTCCCTATCAACGAAAGACATCCTGGTCTCCATCATCCTAAAACTAGCAGCAACACTTATGTGTTTAAACCTAACCTCATACTCACATTTTTGATTTTGAATGTCGTAGAGCTATGCTTGCAGTTGGTTGGTTGTTTGGTGGAGTGAGAGAATTTCATCCTTGAGCTTAGCAGTCTCCTTTTGGTGCTCGGCGATGAGTTCGGAACAAATCTTATGGATGATATCCACTTCGCGTTCCGCCATCTTCTTGTACCTAAAGACTTCTTGCTCCAGCGCTTCCATCCTGTCCTCCAGACTTCCTCCACCTTTAGGGCCTTGAACCTCTTTTATCAGTACCTCCCCATCTTCAAGAAACAACTCTTGGGATGAATCTTCAACTCACGCATATATGGGTTGATGATATCCGCTGAGAAATCCTCCTTGGCCGATCTAGAGGAAGACACTTTGGCTCCAAAACTGGGACTCTACCTGTCAGAAACAGATCGAAACAAAAACACGACGAGAACACGATATACGAACCTCGGGGGATCCGGGAGATTATATATTACGAAGTTTTACAACAAAAGGAATGAACTGGGAGAAAACGGGTAAGAGACGGAGTCCGGGGCGGCCACACCACCTAATGGTGCGGCCAGGGGGGCGCACCAGGGGGTGGTGTGAGCCACCCTGGCTCCGTTTCTGTCCCTCTTTCGCTTCGTAGCTTTCCTTGTTGGATAAAAATTGCAAAAATATAACTGGATAGTATTTTCGCGGAACTTTTCTTACCAGATCTGTTACCTATTCAAAACCAGACTCTGCAGGTCTCTGAATTTGGCATTTGATAAATTTTTCCGGAGCTACCACTTGAATACCATCAATATCTTCATCTTCATACTCATATTGCTCGAGTCATGAAACCTTTCACTATGTTATTACACCATTTTCTACACTAACCTGAAAATTTCTTTCACACAAAACTTCACACAATTCTCATTAGCAACATTAGTGTAAGCGAGGTAATAAACCTTTTAGGTTCAATTTCAAATGAAATCCATCAAAACATAAGCTACTGTAGCAACTCCTTTCGAAAACCCAAAAAGAATTCAAAAGGGAAATTGACTTAAGAAGCAAATGCAAGAGTGGCAAAATCTGTCAAAACAGACCAGCAGGTAAAGATCAATTGTTTCGAAAATTTTCTGTTGCTCAAATCAAAAAGTGCAAAACTAACGAAAGTTAAATAACAACCTGGGGCAGAAACAGCTCAATCAGACATACAGAGATCTCTCATGAATGTTTAAGGTGAAGCACAAAAATCCGTTTCGGGACAGCAACTTCCCCAAATCTTACTTCTCTCTCATTAGAGGTTGATCTTGACACAAAAACCAAACAAAAAGGATAATGAGAGTTTATTACTGAAGTAATAACTTCCAAGACTCAAAGAAACAAAAACAAACTAAAAGCAAGAATATAATGGGTTATCTCCCAAAAAGCTCTTTCTTTATATCCATTAAGATGGGCATGATAATTTCAATGATGCTCACATAAAAATATGAATTGAAGTGAAAGAGAGCATTAAGAAGCAAAAATATAAATGTTTAAGTCTAACCCACTTCCTATGCAAGGGAATTTGGTAAACAAACAAGTTGTTGAAACCAGAGGCTACAAGCATAGGACGGCAAAACAAGTGCAACATAAAGACTTTAAGCATAAAACAAGGAAACTTGATATTATTGAGGTGCATAAGAACAGTCTTTCCTCTCTCATAATAACTTTCAGTATCATGCGTAAACTTAATGATATAACTATCACAAGAACCATGGTAGCAATGATCACTTATCCTAACAGAAAACACAGGGACACTAGCTCTCATAACACTTCTTTGTGAAACAATATTAGGGATATCCTTACAGAGGATAGTGTGTCCATCTTCTTCATATTTAGTGAAAAAGTCTTTCACATTTTCTATTATAGGTTCATCATTTTGTTTATCAGGTTCAACAGCTTTACTTGTACTTTCATTAACCATATTAGCTATCATAGAATGTTCCTTTATATTAATTGGGAAAGGTTTTTCTCAATGTAAGGTTCGGGTAAAGCATGATTAGTAGTATAAACTTCAGTATTTCTTGCAGGAGCACTATTAGCAATATCTTTATAAGGTTCATGATACTTATTCCACTTCTTTTTAGGATCTTTAATGTAGGAAGCAAAAGCCTTAAAATAAGTTGCAATAGATTGAGAGTCTAGACCATAAGCATTTTTAATATTTTGAAAGTCATCAGTTCCCATAAAAGATTCAATGCATTCATAATCATAATTTATACCTGACTTTCTTCCTTTGTCATTCTCCCATGCTTCAACATTGTCTTGAATATGGTCCAGAAGATCCCATTTAGCTTCTTCTTCCATGCGAGTGAATGATCCAGCACAAGAGGCATCCAATAGATCCTTATCGTGTAGAGGGAGCCTTGCATAAAAGTTATTGATAATAATATTGTCGAGGAGCTCATGAATGGGACATTTGAGCATTAGTAACTTCAATCTCCCCCAAGCTTGAGCTGTACTCTCCCCATCAAGAGGCCAAAAGTTGTATATTTGATTCTGATCTTTATGAATCTAACTAGGAGGATAAATATTTGAATAAAAGAGAGGCACTATTTCCTCCCATTCAAGGGCTTGACCATTCTTCAGCAGCTTATACCATTCCTCAGCTCTTCCTTTCAGTGATAATGAGAATAATTTCGTCTTGACTTGATCTGTTGTAATACCTGCACACTTGAACAACCCGCATAATTCGTGTATAAAGAGCAAATGATCATCGGGATGGACAGTTCCATCTCCAACATAATAGTTATCCATAACATGATCAATAATTCTCAGTAGGTGGTGATTCATTCTCAGTAGGTGGTGATTCATCTACTACCTCAGTAGGTATTTTAAAAGTATCATTCTCAGTAGGTGGTGATTCATCTACTACCTTAGCAGTGGTAGTAGCATTACGAAATAAGAAACTCAGTGAATTATCCATATTGAAAATAAAGCAACTAACACAAGTAAACAATACTCACAGTAGAAGTTTCCTTTACCAGTTCCACTCTCCAATAGCGCTTCACTCCCCGGCAACGATGCCAGAAAATAGTCTTGATGACCCACAAGTATAGGGGGTGTACCGCAGTATTTTTGATAAGTAAGAGTGTCGAACCCAACAAGGAGCAGAAGGTGTTGGCGAATGGCTTGGAGCAGGAATTCTCTGTAAATACTTAGCAAACGGATTTTTAGTGGTTTTTGATAATGCAGGTAAATAAAGTACGTGTAAATAAAAGACAATAAGAATAAATGCAGCAAGTGGCCCAATCCTTTCTTTAGCAAAGGACAAGCCGGTTGTATTACTTAATGTAACTACCTCGGTGAATTACGCTTTTAGTTAATGCCTAGATGAATGAAAGTGGTTAAAATAGTACGGTGGGGCCCAGGGCCACTTACGCTAGACCTTTCGGCCGTCCTAACCACTTTCAAACAACGGGACAAGAACGAGCGGCGTAATCGGCAAGCGAAGGGATCAACTACATACACAAATGAGTATGTATGTAAGCCACATACAACAGTCCTCAGAGCCATTCCATCTAAAAGAAATAGAAATATTGCAACGCCATACGGCAAGATCCAAATGTCCTAGATAGATATAATAATTTAGGATAGCTCCTCATACATCACACATCAGAGTATCAGGCGGAAGCGTAAAACAAGATCCGAGTACGGATAAGAAGAAAATTGGCATAAGATGCCCCATAAATAAACACATCCCGCACACAGATCACACGGATCCCTGTTCCCGGAATCTCTACACCGAATGATCGTTGCCAACATCATCTGACTCTTCCACCCAGTATCCATCCTGCGGGTACACCTGTTCATCTGAATCAAACAATTTATCGTGTGAGACCCTAGGGTACTCAGCAAGTCTTTATGCCACTAAAGGGGACACAACCTGGGGTGACGCAATTGCAGCAAAAGAGAATACCTAACAATTCTACAGATACTCGCTAACCTTCCGCCTAACCAATGATAGACGGAAGTCCGTGAATTAAGAACAACAGTTATAACAGTATAATTAACAGATCCATCCTCCTCCTCGCTTACCAACGAGGAAGCGGACGAACATCCCCCATCATCCGTTGGCAGTTTTATTAACCATTCCATGAGTGTTGCACTATTTACTAGTCAAGTACTTAGTCAATTTAAAAGCGGTACTTTAGTTATACTTGTCTATGATCGAGAAACTGTGCTCCAAGTCGTCCATAACCGTGGACACGGCTTTCATAAAGATTTACCCTGCAGGGGTGCACGAATAGCAACACACACTCGATCAACCTCAAAAAAACCATATCAAAACCCAACGAGGCATTCACGACAAAGCAATCACAGGATTCAGAAACATTTCAGGGGCCCACCGCATTAAGCTACCCGCAACGAAGTTGGCCGGCTCCGAGACGGACCCAAGGTTTGTGTGGACGGCGGTAAACGACTGGGAACCCGAAAATGTGACTGGGCTTGTCGATACAGCGAAAATGTGTCACGATCCAAAACCGTACAGGTGCTCCTCGCATGATCTTAAATAAAGCAGTAACATGGCATAAGTACAGAATTGTAATAAAGCCCCAAACTAATTGTGGCCCCAAGAAATAAGAATGAATCAAGCTCTGGCTCATGGGGGTCCATAAGGCCTCCCGGATGTGGATAGTGTGAATAGTCAAGGAACATGAATCAAGTACTCGGGGTCCTACGGGACACAAGTGAGCATGAAAAACCAAATAGCAGATATTGCTCACCGGTGCCTCTTTCATTAGTTATCCCATTACTACTCAGGTTATGTTGTTTAGGTACCTCGTTATTCCTCAGACACTCACATACCCTACTCATGCTTTTCTACGACTCGCATGGCTCAAACAACTCCTGTAGTAATGGCTCATGGGACCGGAACAAGCTTGGTGTGGTTTAAAAGTAAAGGCTATGCAGTACTTAGGATTCAATTTAATGCAATCGCGACTCAATGATGCAAGAATAAGATAGAGGCAATAGGTACTGTATGTATGCAAGCATGTGGTAGTGCTTACCTGGCAGCTCAGTTGAAGCGAGAGATGGATCTGGGTAGTACTCCTGTGATTCCTGGTAATTCTCCTGCTGGGCGTCTATTCGAAGAAGAACCAAACAAACAAGGGCCAACATAAATAAAGTGCGCAAGAATATGAATTGAAATGCAACAAGCAACCAAGCATGCCATGATGAATGATGCACAATTACATGGCATTAAAGTAGCATGGCAAAGGTGAGGTGTGGATACAAGAAATAAAACATTTTATTATTCATTTGACCAAGTTTTATTGTCATAAACAGTTCAGATTTTAAATGACAACATAATGCATGCTTCAATTCAGAACAAGGACTGCATAAATAGAACGGGCTCGTCGCGCTGATCGATTTAGACATATTATTTGTCAAATTTGGAGTTATACAACAAAAGTTATTATTTAAACAAGGAAAAGGGCATTTTATTGTAATTTTAGTCGTCTCGAAATTTTAAAGTGTTCAAAATATATTTTGAAGGGCATATTTGAATTCCTCACATTTTTCTGATTCCAAAACATATATTATTTGTATTATTTGGATTTGTATTTTAAAAATTATTTGAATCTGAAAAGAATTTGAATTTAAATCAATTTGAAAAAGATTTGATTTAAACAGACAAAGGGAAATACTTTTTACACCGCAGGTAGTTCTAGCCACAGCCACTGACGGGTGGGCCTGGCGCTGACTGGGCCACGCGCGCGGGAAAAACTTTTGTCACCGCGGGCTCGGCTAGCCACTGAGGCTGCGGGGTGGGCCAACTGGCGCAGGCCCGCGTGTCAGCGGAGAGCGAGACAGGGGCTGACAGGTGGGGCTGGGATTGGAGCGCGGGTTGCGGTCGGGAAAAGCCGAGGGGTTTTCTGCAAAAGGCTAGCGCGGCTGACAGGTGGGGTCGCTAGGAGCGCGGGTTGTAGGAATCAAAAAGGTGGGCGGCTTTTTGTAAATCGACCACGCGCGGGTTACTGTTCTTTGTTTTCCTTCGTCTGGCGAGGAAATCTGGCGCGCGGCGCGAGCGGGGATCGATCCTGGGACGCGGGCGTGCGCGCGGCGGGTGCTAACCGGTGCGGCTGGCTTGGGTAGTTGACAGGGAGGTGGGCGCGGGCTAGATAAGGGCTGACAGGTGCGGGGAGGCTGCAGAAGACGGCGAGCTCTGGCGCGTGGCGGGTGTTCGGTGAAACGATCGGCGGCGTTAGGGCGGTACGGCGAGGCAGAGGTTTTCAGGGAGAAGGAGATGCTCACCGCGGTTTGCCTGGTGTGGTTGGATTGGACGGGGGCACGACGGATCGTCGACGACGCAGACGCTCCGGCGGGCTAGGGTTTCGGAGGACAGCGAGGATGTGGCGGTGCTGGGGCTTGCTCCTTTGCGCTGGCATGGACAGGGCGACGCGGGAGGGCGTACTCGATCTTCTCAGCCACCTCCAGGTCGAGTTGCACGGCTGGAACGGCGGGGACGAGGTGGTGCTGGCGGCGACCGGCGTCGGCTATTGGTGGACAGAGAGGAAGAAGGGGAAGAAGGGGGCGGCTCGGCCAGATCTGGGGGAGGCCAGAGAGGCGTGGGGAGGAAGGAAAAGTGGAAGGGAGAGAGGGAAGGAAGGCGGGGCACGACAGGGATAAGGTGGCCTCAGTGCCACCTTTTCCTCCTCTCTCCTCGAGCACGTGCTCGGCCGGCTGGGGCTGGTCCTGGGGCTGCAGGTGGGGCTTGGTCGAGAGGGAGGGACAGCCAGGTGGGACTAGCTCAGCCGGGAGAGAAAGAAAGAGAGAAGAGGGAGTAGATCGGGCTAGGGTAGATGGGCATGTCTAGGGTTAGGGTTTGGGGTGGCTGGGTGTGGGCCAGGGAGAGGGTGGCCAGGTGGTGCCCATGGTAGAGAGAGAGGGGTGTGAGAGAGAGAGATAAAGGGGAGTTAGGGTTTTAGAAGAAATTAGAGAGAGAGAAAATAGCTAGATTAGGTGGTTTTAGATATTTAGAATTTAATTTGGTTTATGAAGCCAACCCAAGAAGAAAAATGAAACTTGATCTTGCATGAGCTAGTGTGGAAGTGAAACAAGAAAGAAGGAGGAAGAAAAGAATTAGGTGGAAAAAGGCCACATATGGTTAGTGCATGGAGAAAATAAAATAAGAGGAAAAGAGGTGGATAGGAGTATGGGGATGGTGGAATGGTGGTAGGTGGCCTCCCAAGATAGTTTCTACTAAACCAAAAGAAAAACCAAAGGAGAGAAAGGTAGTGAAGACTAGTGCATGGCCCATACAAAAATAATAATGCCATTGATTATTTGTGAAAACAATATGAATATTATGTCATTACTCTATGCATATCCAAGAAGTGGAGATAAACCAAGCACAAGAATTTAATGGACTAGATCCACCCTATTGCACATGAGCTAGAGAAAATCCAAAATAAAGACAACAAGCTCATGGTCTAGTAGGATGGTGGAATTATAAAGTGGTGGCAAGAAAGGTGGTGGAATGGAAATAAAAGATATGCCCCCAACTCAACTTGGGCATTGAACAATATATTAATAACCAATACAATATCAAGAGGCAAATACAATTAATAATGCATGTGAGAGAAGAGCCAAAAGAAAAAGGGTTTTATATGATGCTCAAATGCAAGGTGGCATGATGACATGAGCACGATATAATTATGATGCAATAATAATATATATGAAGTAGTCAATATCTTACTAGGACAAGTAGCATTACAATTGTTAGACAATTGGGGTGCTACAACTCTCCCCCACTAAACAGGAATCTCGCCCCGAGATTCTAGGAAGAAGAAGACTCAAAGAGGGTAGGATACTTGGCACGGAGCTCATCTTCACGTTCCCAGGTGGCTTCATCAACGGAATGGTGCGACCACTGCACCTTACAGAACTTGATGGACTTGTTGCGAGTCCTTCTTTCTGCGACTTCAAGAATTTTTGTGGGGTGTTCTTGATAAGAAAGGTCTTCTTGGAGATTAATGAGTTCATGGTCCACGGTCCTGCCGGGATCCTTGAAGCACTTCTTGAGTTGAGAGATGTGAAAAACATCATGGACTTTGAGTTGTTCAGGGAGCTCAAGAGCATAAGCATCTTCTCCTCTTCTTCCACGAATTTTGAAAGGACCGATGTATCTAGGAGCCAGCTTTCCTTTGATACCAAAGCGGTGCGTGCCTCTCATGGGAGTGACACGAAGATAAACGAGATCACCAGGGACATACTCCATGTCTGTGTGCTTCCTGTCATAATTGCTCTTCTGGCGACTTTGAGCAATCTTCAGGTTTTCAAGAATGATGTGAACTTTCTCCTCCGCTTGAGTTACAATGTCGGGGCCAAACAATATTCTTTCACCTGCCCCCGACCAACCAATCGGAGTTCTGCATTTGCGACCATAGAGAGCCTCAAATGGTGCCATCTTTAGACTTTTCTGGAAACTGTTGTTGTAAGAGAATTCAGCATACGGAAGACATTCTTCCCACTTCATGCCGAAAGAGATAACGCAAGCACGGAGCATATCTTCTAGAATCTGATTGATCCTTTCAACTTGTCCTTGCGACTGAGGGTGGTAAGCTGTGCTGAAGTTTAGTTTTGTTCCCAAAGCATTTTGGAAACTTCCCCAGAACTTGGAAGTGAAGATGCTTCCACGGTCTGGACTGATTTCAAGAGGAACTCCATACAGAGAGACAATTCTGTTGATATAGAGTTCAGCCAACTGAATTGCAGAAATTGTTTCCTTGACTGGAAAGAAGTGAGCTACTTTGGAAAGCCTGTCAATGACAACAAAGATTGCATTGTTGCCCTTCTGCGACCTTGGAAAACCAGTGATGAAGTCCATCTCTACTTTCTCCCATTTCCATTCCGGAGGCTTCAATGGCTGTAGAAGACCGGAAGGTTTCTGATGGACAGCTTTAACTCTGCGACACACATCACACTCTGAGACATACTTGGAACAATATCGTTTCAAACCAGGCCACCAATATTGTGTTTTCAAGTCCATGTACATCTTAGTGCTGCCGGGGTGGATAGAAAGAACAGAATCATGCGCCTCCTTGAGAACTTGCTCTCTTAAACCCGGGTAGTTCGGAACAAACATCCGGTGTTCAAAGAAAAGAGTGCCTTGGTCATCTACGTGAAAAGACTCATACTTCGGAAGTTGAATGTTGGAGATGATCTTTTTAGTGTAAGGATCCCCAAGCTGAATGGAACGGACCTTTTCTTCCAAGAGAGGTGTTGCTAGAAGGTTCAGAAGATAACCTTGATCCACAATTTCAAGGTTGAGCTTGCGGAATTCCTCGCACAAGAGAGGCTGTTGTTCTTCCACCATGAGGTTGTTGACATAAGCTTTTCGGCTGAGAGCATCTGCCATGACATTGGCTTTGCCCGGGGTGTAGTTGATGGTCAAATCGAAATCATTGATTGTTTCAATCCACCTCCTCTGACGAAGGTTGAGATCAGGCTCTGTGAAGATATACTTCAGACTCTTGTGATCAGAAAAGATCTCACAACGGTTGCCAAGCAAGTAATGCCTCCATACTTTCAAAGCAAAGACAACTGCTGTGAGTTCGAGGTCATGTGTAGGATAGTTGATCTCATGCGTCTTCAACTGACGAGATGCATAAGCAACAACTTGCTTTTCTTGCATAAGGACCGCACCCGATCCTTGCAATGAAGCATCACAGAAAATCTGGAAAGGCTTTGATGTATCTGGAGGAACCAAGACTGGTGTGGAAGTGAGCTTCTCTTTGAGTGTTTCAAAGCTTGCTTGACATGCAGGAGTCCAAAGGTATTTCTTTTCTTTTTTTGAGGAGATCGGTAAGAGGCTTCGCAATCTTTGAGAAATTTTGAACAAATCGCCGACAGTAACTGGCCAAGCCAAGGAAACTTCGGACCTCTTGGACATTAATGGGTGGAAGCCAGTCCATAATTGTCTTAATAGTTTCTGGGTTGACGGCGATGCCCTTGGCAGAGATGACGTGACCAAGGTAGGTGACTTGAGGCAGCCAAAACTCACACTTCGAGAACTTTGCATACAGGCGGTTCTCACGAAGCTTGTTTAAGACACAACGAAGGTGTTCTTCATGTTCTTCCTTCGACTTAGAATAGACTAGAATGTCATCCAGGTAGACCACAATGAACTTATCAAGATACTCCATGAAAACCGAGTTCATAAGCCTCGAGAAGGTGGCAGGTGCATTGGTGAGACCGAAAGACATGACCGTGTACTCATACAGGCCATAGCGGGTGGTGAAAGCTGTTTTGGGAACATCTTCCTTGCGGATCTTGATTTGATGGTAACCACTTCTCAAATCAAGCTTAGAGAATACCATAGCTCCAGCTAGCTGATCAAAGAGATCATTAATCCGCGGAAGGGGATATTTATTCTTGATGGTTTTAGCATTGAGTGCCCGATAGTCAACACAAAGTCTATCAGTCTTGTCTCGCTTCTTCACAAAGATGGTTGGACTACCCTAAGAAGAAGTACTATGCTGAATGAAACCCAACTTCTCTTGTTCATCCAACTGGCGCTTAAGTTCAGCCAACTCAGCAGGACCCATTTTATAAGGCCGCTTGGAGATAGGAGCGGTACCAGGTTCAAGTTCAATGACAAACTCAACCTCACGATCCGGAGGCATACTTGGTAACTCTTCAGGAAAGACATCAGGAAACTCACAAACTACAGGAACACTCTGAATACCTTCCATAGCATCATCATTCAGAGCCGCCAAAGAATAAAGCTGAATTGCAGGAGTCAGACTTGGAGAATAGACTATATGGCCTTCAGGAATTTTCAAAGAAACCGAACGTTCAGCACAATCAATCACAGCTGCATTTTTTGTCAACCAATCCATGCCCAAGATAACATCAATATCAGAATTGCCCAGAATAATTAAGGAAGCCGGAAACGAAGAACCACCAATCTCAATTTGATTGCCTTGGCTGATATGAGCAGCCCTCATGTTTGACCCAGGAGATTGTACCACAAGACGGTGTAATAAAGGAACCATAGCCAGATCTTGCTCATGAGCAAACTTGTGAGAAACAAAAGAATGTGAAGCACCAGAATCAAACAACACTCGTGCAGGGACTGAGTTAATAGGAAGCATACCCATCACAACTCCAGGTGCATGCTCAGCTTGAGCGACGTTGACACAATTGGCATGAGCAACCGTAGACCCGGGCTTGGTGTTGATGTTGAGCACCCGAGGTGGAGGTGCACGAACCATAGAAGAGCTTGCCGCAGGTCTTGGAGGTGGTGGTGGTAGAGCTTTGTTGTTCATTGGACAATTCCAGTGCTGATGCCCAGTGTTTCCACAAGTGTAGCAAGCACCAGGTGGACGTGGAGCAACGTAGCCAGGGACTCCGCCAGGCGCTCCAGGGTAGTTGTGGTTGTAGCCCCTGGGAGCCGCAGTGAAGGAGTTTGGTGGCCTTGCCGCGTAGCTTGACGGTCTTGGTGGAGCCGGGAGCGACGGTGGGGTGTTAGGAACCCAGACACGACGCTTAGAAGGAGCTGTCATAGCAGAAGAGCTTGCTGCATCGCGGCTGTGTTACTTTGAGTCCTCAAACACTTGCCTACTTGCTTCTTCCTGCAGAGCTGTGTGTTGGAGTTCTAGAAAAGACGCCGGCCTTGCATGAGTGATTGCATATTTGATGGAAGCATTGAGTCCTTTCCTAAACCTCTTTTGCTTCTTCTTGTCATTAGAGATCTCATCGCCACCATACCGAGAAAGGTTCATGAAGTTTCTGATGTAGGTATTGACATTGTCAGTGCCCTGCTTGAGGTTGAGAAACACTTCCTTCATCCTTTCCATGACAATTTCTGACAGATATTGCTCTTTGAACGCCGCAGTGAATTGCTCCCAAGTAGGCTGAAAACCAGAGAGGTCTGCCTTGAGGTAATTTTCCCACCACAGAGCTGCGTCTCCCTTCAGAAGGTGAGTGGCACATTTGACCCATTCTTGCTCGGGAACATCCGCAATCATTAGCAACCTTGATACTTCACGAAGCCAATCATCCGCATCAAGTGGCTGATCAGACACCTCAAGGGACTGAGTTAACAGGAAGCATACCCATGACAACTCCAGGTGCATGCTCAGCTTGAGCGGCGTTGACACAGTTGGCACGAGCAACCGTAGACCCCGGCTTAGTGTTGATGTTGAGAGCCCGAGGTGGAGGTGCACGAATCATAGGAGCACTTGCCGCAGGTCTTGGAGGTGGTGGTGGAAGAGCTTTGTTGTTCATTGGACAATTCCAGTGCTGATGCCCAGTGTTTCCACAAGTATAGCAAGCACCAGGTGGACGTGGAGCAACGTAGCCAGGGACTCCGCCAGGCGCTCCAGGGTAGTTGTGGTTGTAGCCCCTGGGAGCCGCAGTGAAGGAGTTTGGTGGCCTTGGTGCGTAGCTTGAAGGTCTTGGTGGAGTAGGGAGCGACGGTGGGGTGTTAGGAACCCAGACACGGCGCTTAGAAGGAGCTGTCATAGCAGAAGAGCTTGATGTATCACGGCTGTGTTTCTTTGACTCCTCAAACACTTGCCTACTTGCTTCTTCCTGTAGAGCTGTGTGTTGAAGTTCCAGGAAAGATGCTGGCCTTGCATGAGTGATTGCATATTTGATGGAAGCATTGAGGCCTTGCCGAAACCTCTTTTGCTTCTTCTTGTCATCAGAGATCTCATCGCCACCATAACGAGACAGGTTCATGAAGTTCCTGATGTAGGTGTTGACATTGTCAGTGCCCTGCTTGAGGTTGAGAAACACTTCCTTCATTCTTTCCATGACAATTTCTGATAGATATTGCTCTTTGAAAGCAGCAGTGAACCGCTCCCAAGTAGGCTGAAAACCAGAAAGATCTGCCTTGAGGTAATTTTCCCACCAGAGAGCTGCATCTCCCTTCAGAAGGTGAGTAGCACACTTGACCCATTCTTGCTCAGGAACATCCGCAGTCATTAGCAACCTTGGCACCTCACGAAGCCAATCATCCGCATCAATTGGTTGATCAGACACTTCGAATTGACGTGGGTTGAACTTGAGAAAAATCTTGATGTCTCCTCGCTTGGGAGGTGGAGGTAGTGGAGCAAACTCATTCCTCCCCACACTTTCCTCGAAGCGTTGTTGGTTCTGCTGCATAGTGCCCAAAGCATTTGCAATACTTGCCAAAGCAGCCCCGAGTTCAGGTGGTATATCCTCCTCAGAACGGCGTGGTGGTGCCATCCTGTGATTGATATAAAACACAAGTCAGTACTATAATGGAGAATGATAATAATCCAAAATAGTACCAAAATGGAATTAATCAAGATTAAAGAATGCAATACACTGAGGTGATATTAAAATATCAACAAAGTTCAAGGCAACTAGAAGATATTAAGCATAACACACACGACTGAACAAGGAGTGTGGTATACAAACTAACAAAGAAAAATTTTCCGCAAATTTCGGCATTAAAATACCACTATATGCGCAAAACCACTTAATGAATCAAGATTAGTAACTCTACTAGTTCAATATACAAAAGCAAATGACAAAAGTAGTGGTATGGTCGCGACTCCATCCCGCACTCAAATCATTACTCCGCACATGAATCAGTAAAACACATATCCCAACAACTTCTTCTTAAGAGGAACCTAAAGATTGGTAACTACGGAAACGAACACCCCAACAAGATAACGTCGGATACAAAGAGTAAGATAGATCGCATCGGTGTACAATGAATCAGAATAGATCGCGTCGGTTTACAAAGGATTGTCGGTAGGGAATGTACCAACAGTTGATAACCAAAAGGCCGATAGTGATAACATTTGAATGCAACAGATAGACAAGGAATTCACACATAGACACACACAAACACAAACACAACCTATGGTACTACGGAACCCAGAACACGTGAATCCTAGTTTGAATTTTAGAAGAGGATTGAAAACGTTACACTTCCTTACCAGAAAAGGGTGGGTGGGTGGGTAAGAAGTAAAATGGAAGCAGTCCTACTCTCACATTTGTTTTTCCCTAGTATACATAACTACCAAAATATTTTCTAGACAGACAACGACCATTTTGGCTGAGACCCTGAAGGGCGGGATGGCTCTGATACCAATTGTAACTACCTCGGTGAATTACGCTCTTAGTTAATGCCTGGATGAACGAAAGTGGTTAAAATAGTACGGTGGGGCCTAGGGCCACTCACGATAGACCTTTCGGTCGTCCTAACCACTTTCAAACAACGGGACAAGAACGAGCGACGTAATCGGCAGGCGAAGGGATCAACTACATACACAAATGAGTATGTATGCAAGCCACATACAATAGTCCTCAGAGCCATTCCATCTAAAAGAAATAGAAATATTGCAACGCCATACGGCAAGATCCAAATGTCCTAGATAGATATAATAATTTAGGATAGCTCCTCATACATCACACATCAGAGTATCAGGCGGAAGCGTAAAACAAGATCCGAGTACGGATAAGAAGCAAATTGGCATAAGATGCCCCATAAATAAACACATCCCGCCCACAGATCACACGGATCCCCGTTCCCGGAATCTCTACACCGAATGATCGTTGCCAACATCATCTGACTCTTCCACCCAGTATCCATCCTGCGGGTACACCTGTTCATCTGAATCAAACAATTTATCGTGTGAGACCCTAGGGTACTCAGCAAGTCTTTATGCCACTAAAGGGGACACAACCTGGGGTGACGCAATTGCAGCAAAAGAGAATACCTAACAATTCTACAGATACTCGCTAACCTTCCGCCTAACCAATGATAGACGGAAGTCCGTGAATTAAGAACAACAGTTATAACAGTATAATTAACAGATCCATCCTCCTCCTCGCTTACCAACGAGGAAGCGGACGAACATCCCCCATCATCCGTTGGCAGTTTTATTAACCATTCCATGAGTGTTGCACTATTTACTAGTCAAGTACTTAGTCAATTTAAAAGCGGTACTTTAGTTATGCTTGTCTATGATCGAGAAACTGTGCTCCAAGTCGTCCATAACCGCGGACACGTCTTTCAGAAAGATTTACCCTGCAGGGGTGCACGAATAGCAACACACACTCGATCAACCTCGAAAAAACCAAATCAAAACCCAACGAGGCATTCACGACAAAGCAATCACAAGATTCAGAAACATTTCAGGGGGCCACCCCATTAAGCTACCCGCAACGAAGTTGGCCGGCTCCGAGACAGACCCAAGGTTTGTGTGGACGGCGGTAAACGACTTGGAACCCGAAAATGTGACTGGGCTTGTCGATACAGCGAAAACGTGTCACGATCCAAAACAGTACAGGTGCTCCTCGCACGATCTTAAATAAAGCAGTAACATGGCATAAGTACAGAATAGTAATAAAGCCCCAAACTAATTGTGGCCCCAAGAAATAAGAATGAATCAAGCTCTGGCTCAGGGGGGTCCATAAGGCCTCCCGGATGTGGATAGTGCGAATAGTCAAGGAACAGGAATCGAGTACTCGGGGTCCTACGGGACACAAGTGAGCATGAAAAACCAAATAGCAGATATTGCTCACCGGTGCCTCTTTCATTAGTTATCCCATTACTACTCAGGTTATGTTGTTTAGGTACCTCGTTATTCCTCAGACACTCACATACCCTACTCATGCTTTTCTACGACTCGCATGGCTCAAACAACTCCTGTAGTAATGGCTCATGGGACCGGAACAAGCTTGGTGTGGTTTAAAAGTAAAGGCTATGCAGTACTTGGGATTCAATTTAATGCAATCGCGACTCAATGATGCAAGAATAAGATAGAGGCAATAGGTACTGTATGTATGCAAGCATGTGGTAGTGCTTGCCTGGCAGCTCAGTTGAAGCGAGAGATGGATCTGGGTAGTACTCCTGTGATTCCTGGTAATTCTCCTGCTGGGCGTCTATTCGAAGAAGAACCAAACAAACAAGGGCCAACATAAATAAAGTGCGCAAGAATATGAATTGAAATGCAACAAGCAACCAAGCATGCCATGATGAATGATGCACAATTACATGGCATTAAAGTAGCATGGCAAAGGTGAGGTGTGGATACAAGAAATAAAACATTTTATTATTCATTTGACCAAGTTTTATTGTCATAAACAGTTCAGATTTTAAATGACAACATAATGCATGCTTCAATTCAGAACAAGGACTGCATAAATAGAACGGGCTCGTCGCGCTGATCGATTTAGACATATTATTTGTCAAATTTGGAGTTATACAACAAAAGTTATTATTTAAACAAGGAAAAGGGCATTTTATTGTAATTTTAGTCGTCTCGAAATTTTAAAGTGTTCAAAATATATTTTGAAGGGCATATTTGAATTCCTCACATTTTTCTGATTCCAAAACATATATTATTTGTATTATTTGGATTTGTATTTTAAAAATTATTTGAATCTGAAAAGAATTTGAATTTAAATCAATTTGAAAAAGATTTGATTTAAACAGACAAAGGGAAATACTTTTTACACCGCAGGTAGTTCTAGCCACAGCCACTGACGGGTGGGCCTGGCGCTGACTGGGCCACGCGCGCGGGAAAAACTTTTGTCACCGCGGGCTCGGCTAGCCACTGAGGCTGCGGGGTGGGCCAACTGGCGCAGGCCCGCGTGTCAGCGGAGAGCGAGACAGGGGCTGACAGGTGGGGCTGGGATTGGAGCGCGGGTTGCGGTCGGGAAAAGCCGAGGGGTTTTCTGCAAAAGGCTAGCGCGGCTGACAGGTGGGGTCGCTAGGAGCGCGGGTTGTAGGAATCAAAAAGGTGGGCGGCTTTTTGTAAATCGACCACGCGCGGGTTACTGTTCTTTGTTTTCCTTCGTCTGGCGAGGAAATCTGGCGCGCGGCGCGAGCGGGGATCGATCCCGGGACGCGGGCGTGCGCGCGGCGGGTGCTAACCGGTGCGGCTGGCTTGGGTAGTTGACAGGGAGGTGGGCGCGGGCTAGATAAGGGCTGACAGGTGCGGGGAGGCTGCAGAAGACGGCGAGCTCTGGCGCGTGGCGGGTGTTCGGTGAAACGATCGGCGGCGTTAGGGCGGTACGGCGAGGCAGAGGTTTTCAGGGAGAAGGAGATGCTCACCGCGGTTTGCCTGGTGTGGTTGGATTGGACGGGGGCACGGCGGATCGTCGACGACGCAGACGCTCCGGCGGGCTAGGGTTTCGGAGGACAGCGAGGATGTGGCGGTGCTGGGGCTTGCTCCTTTGCGCTGGCATGGACAGGGCGACGCGGGAGGGCGTACTCGATCTTCTCAGCCACCTCCAGGTCGAGTTGCACGGCTGGAACGGCGGGGACGAGGTGGTGCTGGCGGCGACCGGCGTCGGCTATTGGTGGACAGAGAGGAAGAAGGGGAAGAAGGGGGCGGCTCGGCCAGATCTGGGGGAGGCCAGAGAGGCGTGGGGAGGAAGGAAAAGTGGAAGGGAGAGAGGGAAGGAAGGCGGGGCACGACAGGGATAAGGTGGCCTCAGTGCCACCTTTTCCTCCTCTCTCCTCGAGCACGTGCTCGGCCGGCTGGGGCTGGTCCTGGGGCTGCAGGTGGGGCTTGGTCGAGAGGGAGGGACAGCCAGGTGGGACTAGCTCAGCCGGGAGAGAAAGAAAGAGAGAAGAGGGAGTAGATCGGGCTAGGGTAGATGGGCATGTCTAGGGTTAGGGTTTGGGGTGGCTGGGTGTGGGCCAGGGAGAGGGTGGCCAGGTGGTGCCCATGGTAGAGAGAGAGGGGTGTGAGAGAGAGAGATAAAGGGGAGTTAGGGTTTTAGAAGAAATTAGAGAGAGAGAAAATAGCTAGATTAGGTGGTTTTAGATATTTAGAATTTAATTTGGTTTATGAAGCCAACCCAAGAAGAAAAATGAAACTTGATCTTGCATGAGCTAGTGTGGAAGTGAAACAAGAAAGAAGGAGGAAGAAAAGAATTAGGTGGAAAAAGGCCACATATGGTTAGTGCATGGAGAAAATAAAATAAGAGGAAAAGAGGTGGATAGGAGTATGGGGATGGTGGAATGGTGGTAGATGGCCTCCCAAGATAGTTTCTACTAAACCAAAAGAAAAACCAAAGGAGAGAAAGGTAGTGAAGACTAGTGCATGGCCCATGCAAAAATAATAATGCCATTGATTATTTGTGAAAACAATATGCATATTATGGCATTACTCTATGCATATCCAAGAAGTGGAGATAAACCAAGCACAAGAATTTAATGGACTAGATCCACCCTATTGCACATGAGCTAGAGAAAATCCAAAATAAAGACAACAAGCTCATGGTCTAGTAGGATGGTGGAATTATAAAGTGGTGGCAAGAAAGGTGGTGGAATGGAAATAAAAGATATGCCCCCAACTCAACTTGGGCATTGAACAATATATTAATAACCAATACAATATCAAGAGGCAAATACAATTAATAATGCATGTGAGAGAAGATCCAAAAGAAAAAGGGTTTTATATGATGCTCAAATGCAAGGTGGCATGATGACATGGGCACGATATAATTATGATGCAATAATAATATATATGAAGTAGTCAATATCTTACTAGGACAAGTAGCATTACAATTGTTAGACAATTGGGGTGCTACACTTAAGATGACCAAACATTCTCGAGGACACATGGGAATATCGTCAAGTGCTTTCGCTTCATATAGTTGATTAATCTTCTTTAGTTTGCTAAGTGTTGTGTGGGTGAACCTGTGCTAATGTACTGACCTTCCTTGGACTAATACATACTTGTGATTATACCCCTTGCAAACATCCGCAAGTATAAGAAAGTAATTAAGGTAGAAATCTAACCACAACTTTAAACTCTAAGACCCTAACGTCCCTTATGCAATTCCTAACGGGGGTTCAGGTTTCTGTCACTCTAGCAACCCCTACGATTAGTAGCCAAATACACAATGCATTCCCCTAGGCCCATATAGGTGAAGTGTCATGTAGTCGACGTTCACATGACACCACTAGAAGAATTACACCACAACTTAAATATCAAACTATTGAATCTTTCGCAACACTATTCCACTACTAACAACATGACTTCTCCCATGTCCTCAACAACAAAACGAACTACTCACAAGACATCATATGGATCATGATCAGAGATGAAATAATGATGTGTAACAATCTGAACATAAATGATAATTCAATGGTTCACTCAATAGCATCAACTACAAGGAGTAATCAACACCGGGAAAGTTTCCCCTAAGAACTATGCAAGATTCAACCCAATTGTTACAGCGGTATGAAGTGGTGACGATGGTGCTGGTGGAGATGATGGTGGTTATGATGATGATGATCCCGATGAAGTCCAGCCTGATGGTGGTGTTGATGGCGACGATCTCCCCTCTCCGGGAAGGAATTCCCTCGGTAGAATTCTGTCTACCGGAGAGATCTTTCTCTCTCGATGTTTTCCGCCCCGTAGAGGCGGCGGAATCTCTCTGTGGTCACTCCCCAAGTCTTAGGGTTTCGGGAGGATAATATATGCTAGAGGGGAGAGGCTGGAGTGGACCAGGGCGGCCACACCACCTGGTGGCGCGGCCTGGGGTGGCCCGCGCCAGGGGGTGGTGTGGGCCCCCTGTGGCCCATATCCACTTCCCCTTCTGGCATTCTTCCTCTTCTGGAAAAATAGGATTTTCCATGTATTTTCCCGGATTTTCCGATCTTCGTGAATTTTGCCTCCAAACAGCACCTTTTCCATCAGAATCATGACTGTAGTTGTCCATGCTCCAAAATTCATCAACCATGCAAAAACAGATGAAATAACTCTCTTAATATGAAATATATCAATGAATAATAGTAAATTATGATATATAATAGTGATGCAAAATGGACGTATCATGTATTTATAGACGCTAGTACCGACCCGGGCTACGACGAGGAGGAGTACTTTGAGGAATAAGAAGAGAACTTCAACGACTGCACCCTACAAGGCAAGCTATCTGTGCAAGCTAACTAATGCAAGCCATCCATGCAAGATAACCTAGGCAACATGCATTAGGCATGCCTGGTTATGCAATCTTAATTATACCAATTCCCAGTTTTACTTGCAAGCTTCATTCTTTTCCTTTTACTAAAGTTTCTTACTTAGTTAATAAATTGGGATTAGTGGAAAACAGGATGGATACCATCAAGATCATAGAACTAGTCTTGGATACTTATACTTGATTTGCACCCTCAATAGTGATACCCTCAACACTAGTGGCTAGTGCTAAGCTAAAACTTGATCACTTTAGATGGGAACACTTGTAGAAAAGGATTATGAAAACCTTGGAATGATGATTCATTCTATTGAAATGTTTTGACATGTGTTATGAAACACAATGGTTTGATGATAAAACTGAATGAGGCATGAGCCTTGACTTTGATAAAAACTGATGGTTGGGTTCGGATGCGATACCATTCCAATTTTACCGTACAACCACAATACCTGAGTTGTGTAGGGCTTAACTGGAAGCTTATATGTCTTAGTATGGGTTCCCTTGCGGAAGAGGTTGAGCTGAGGCTACCTCGTGAATCTGAATGTCCACCTATGTGGTGCCCAGGATGGCAGATGGCCATGGCTAGGAGGCCAAACTCATAGGAGAGGTGCCTATACTAGGGTGTGTAGTTGAAAGGTTAGGATTGATTATCCGCATACCAAGTATGATGATTCAGGGTTACCCCTAACGGATGTATCGAATCTTGTGGTGAAAGTGTACCACCTCTGCGGAGTGTCAAACTATTCGAATAGCCGCGTCCGTGGTTATGGACAGTTGGAGTGGCCATACTGTTCTGTTGTCAGATGTTTTCAAAATGACTTGTGACTTGAACAATGACTTTGACTTGACCACAACAGAGTTGTGGACATGAAAATTAGGTTCCCACTTAAGTAATCTAGAGAACTAATATAGGCTTTACTATGAAATACATAGGAAATAAAGTTGGCTTGTTGCAAATAAGACAAGAGCTTAGGATTCCTACTAGTATTACCTTACTTATGTTAGTGATAGTTTGCGAGAACTTAAAGAGTACTCATGGCTTTGTCCCTAGATATTCCCATGGCCAGACAACGAGGAAGACTACCCGGAAGATGGACAGTAGGAGGTCTATGATAACTAGGATCATCTCCCTCCGTCAGCATTGCTTGTGACCATGAAGATGGAGTCTACTACGTTATATTTCCGCTGCTCTGATTTGTATTAAGACTTATCATGAGATCAACTATTTGTAAGACTATTATTGTTTGTAATGGATGATGTACTATGGTACCAATTCTGTTATGTCTCGCAAAAATGGTAATCCTGGGATTGCGATGTACGACATAACAGGCATCTGGACTTAAAAATCCAGGTGTTGACAAGTTGGTATCAGAGCCATCCTGACCATAGTAGACCCTAGTTAGAATGGACGTATGAAAAACCTAGTTTTAAAACAAAGTAATTGAGTATTTATGAAAACTTATTGTCCCTCTTACCCTTGAAATTCTTTCAAAAAAGAGTTCACATGTTCCTCAAAATTCTTGCAATTCTACCTAAAATTTGACACCTTGATCACCCCACTAACTTACTCATCTTAATTGCTTATGGATGGAGGTCAAATATAGCAAGTTTTACCAGTTGGGCAATGGAGGACAGCTTATCTTTGAGAGGGATCTGGATCATCTCTCGGAGTATCTTGGTCGCCCGCACCCGGAGTTCTTTGGAGCACAGCTCAATGACCAACAAGGAGGGGAACTACAGTGGCTGATAGTTGCGGATCTGAGAGGCAAAATGGAGCCACCTCTTTCGAAGAAGATCCATTTCAGCGTAAGGGAAAACAATTGGTTGGCCGGATTAGCCTGAGCCATGCAGGAGGCACTCGCTCGTCTGTGTACACAAACCATCAACCAGATCAACGGCACCCGCTTTGCCCAATATGCAAGGCGTGACTCTAATGGACAGCCTTTGGCCATGCCGGCACATCCGAAGTTGAAGCATCACGTGGATAACTTGGACTTCATGTTGCACGAGACTCAGAAGGAGTTGGACAATGCCCGTGCCTACGCCAACCAGAATCATGCTGAAGCTACTCAGAGGAAGCAAACCCTCGCCATCCTCGCCAAGGAGCGCCAGTCACTTCGTCGCCAGCATGACAAGAAGGACCGTATCATCACCCGTCTTCGCCAGAAGGTGGCAACCCTGGAGGAGACTATCCATGACCAGGAGATCCAACTTGAGGAGAAGGAGGAGGAAGGGGAAGATATCCGTGGTGATATCCACTCTTACCTCAATGATGATGACTACCTGGAGGACGTCGCAACAGAGTTCCACACTGACGAGGATGACGCCGACTTCATTGATGACAAGGAGCCCGATAGTCCTGATGATGAGTAGTCGCACTTGAGCACTATCATAGGTGTGAGTTTGTACCCAGTCCCATTGTATCGTAGCTTCACAGCACGGTCCTTAAAATCATCTGCTTCTATAGTTGTGGTGTGTGTTTGGATTGTGTGCTTGGAATGAATGAATGAATGAATGAATGAATGAATGAATGAATGAATGAGAAGAAGTTGTTAGTTTAAAGCTTTTTGAAACAAACCCATGAACCATAGAAATTTCCCTATTGTCTCATTATCTATCTCAATCTTCAGATGAGTCGCGGAAATCCCAGTGGAAGCAGCTCATCCCAGGACCCAATGCTTTAGATTCTGCAGCTGTTAGTTTTAGATCATGAAGCCGGTAGAGCTGAACATCAAGCCAACCTAGCCACTCTTCAGCAGATAGCCTAGATGGCACATAACAACCAAGGCCATGGAAACCAATATCACCATAGATCCAAACTCAAGAACTTCCAAAACACCAACCCTCCTATGTTTAGCAAATCGGAAGAGCCCTTAGATGCCGATGACTGGCTGCAAACCATGGAAAACAACTTAGAAGTGGCAGGAGTAGATGCCAATGAGAAGGTACTATTTGCCACCCACTATCTGGCAGGCTATGCAAGATCATGGTGGAAGAGCACCCGTACCATGAAAGGAGGTCAGTTGATGACTTGGGAAAAATTCAAGCTAAAGTTCAGCAGGACCCATGTGCCCCCAAGTTTGATCAAGAGGATGAGGGATGAATTCAGGGAGCTGAAGCAGTGAAGAATGACTGTGGTAGAGTACCATGAAAAATTTCTATATTTGGCTAGGTATGCCCCTGATGAGATTGACACTAAAGCGAAGAAGGAGAGATTCCTGAATGGTCTTCATGATGAGATGCAGACAGTGTTAGTCAGCCTTCCCTGAAGGGAATATGCCCGAGAGGCAATAATAAAGTGGTTATTATCTTATTCCTTGTTTATGATAAATGGTTATTTTGCATGCTATAATTGTATTAATTGGAAACGTTAATACATGTGTGTTTAATAAACAAAATATAAAGTTCCTAGTAATGCCTCTCATATAAACTAGCTCGTTGATTAACAAGATGATCAAGGTTTCCTGATCATGGACATTGGATGTTGTTAATAGCAAGGTCATGGCATTGGTGGAATGATGTGATGAACATTCATCCGAGTATAGCATTACGATCAAAGTCATTATGTTTATATTGCTATAACATCATACGAAGTAATCTTAGTCCTTAGACCATGAGATCATGCTAATTGCTAACATCGAAAGAGTAACTTGATAACATCAAACGTCACACCGTAAAAGGGTGACTATAAAGGTGGGTTTAGATACTCCGAAGGTGTTATGTTGAGGCTCATGGATCAAGAGTGGAATTTGTCAATCCCGATGACAGATAGATATAATCTAGGGCCTCTCAGTGATATCACATTAAGATAGCTTGTAAGCAAGTGATGTGATCACTAGAATGTTATATCATGGGAACGAGAAAAGAGTGCATGTCGGTAACAAGATCAAACTAGGTATTGGGATACCGATGATCAAATCTCGGACATGTAATATATCACGAGACAAAGGGATTTGGTTACGACATTAAAGGTTCACACGATCACAAGAGTCATCGTTGAATATGTGGGAGTCAGTATGGATCTCCAGGTCTCACTGCTGATTATTGATCGGAGAGGGGTCTCGATCATGTCTGCATTATTTGCGAACCATAGGGTGACACACTTAAGGGATACCGACACCATTTGGAGCAAATATGTTTTAGATAAAGGTTTAAGAAAGCGCTAGAATCATTTTTATGGAAACCGGAATTGTTTCAGGTGAAAATGCAGAAACTGGTTCTGCATGTGATATTGAAATGTTGCAGGGGGTTTTATGTGAATGTTTGTTAATTAAAGTAATAACAAAATTCTGAATAAAATAAATAAAATAGTTTTATTTAATGAGAGCTTGCATTAAATTTGGTGGAAATTTAATGCATGTGAGTGGAAGTGTGAGTGGAGGCATATTTATGGAGAATATCATTTTGCGGCCCAAAAGTTGGGGCGCCTAGGCAACGCGGTACTCAAGTTCCCTGAAATCAGCCGGGATGACTACAGTTGGTGTGCCAAATACTCAAAGGGTCTTTTTCAGCATGAATTCTACTTTACGTTTCAATACAAAAAATCAGGCTAACCACCGTCAAGTTGGGCCCCCCTGTCAGTTCTCGCCGTTATGTCGCTCCCGTTGCTTAGGTGTCAACTAGGCTTGCAGCGTTGGCGCCTGCATCCATTACGCGTCTTCTTCTTCCCCGGAGCGGCAATCTATGGGGCGTCGCAGCCATGGCGCGGAGCTGGGACGTGGATGAACCTGCTCGGCCCAGCTCTCCTCCTTGTAGGCTTGCAGCGTTGGCGTCTGCATCAATTACGCGTCTTCTTCTTCCCTAGAGCGGCAATCTGTGGTCGCGGCCATGGCGTAGAGCTGGGACATGACGAAGCTGCTCGACCCCGCTCTCCTCCCCATCCCGAGTCAGAGCTCTCCCTCACCATGGACTCACCCATGGCACGGTGCAGGGACGAGAATTGGTTCCCAGTGAGATCTGTCACCGTGTCAACCATGCTCGGTTCTATTTTCCTCCTCTAGAATCCGAGCTCGCCGTCGTCGTCGTTGCACCCGCACCAATTCTACCACCTGTACCGAGGTCTCTGTGGTAGCTCAAGTTCTGTCATGTTGGACCTGTAAGCGAATTCGGAGCTGGGCGGTGGCAACCCGTTGTTGAACCTATAAGGAATTTGCTGAAGACTGCGTGCCGCACCAAGGTCTTCGGCTGATGCCTTCGGCTTCTGCCAGCATCCACCGCCGATGTGAGATCATTTAGTTACTTCAATACAAAATTTCGACCAATTTAACTTGTTGATGTATTCCTTGACAATTATAATATAATCGAGCACTAGAAATATTTTGTAGTGTGCATGAGCATGATCGGTAATATAATTGAACACTAGAAATTTTAAGGCACTCCATATAAAGGAGTAGATTAATATAGAAGGTTCACCAGAGAAACCACAGATATATTGGCTTACATGCCACACACATAGGTAATAATGAACTAAAACAAAAAAAAGCAGGGCTGGCAGTAGGAGGCTAGGACACGGAGATGCCTAGCAGGGCAGGGGTTTATCAGCAGGAGGCAGCGACAGCCTAGTCGATGGGATACAGGCCAGTCCTGACATACTCTCGGAGGAATTTGCCGTAGGCTACGTGCTGCGCCAAGGTAATCGGCCTATGGCTTCTGCCTCCACCTCTGCCAACGCCCTCCGCGTGCTGGATCATGCTGTTGAGGTCCACGTTGATTGCTCCGCCACAGAATGGGCAAAACAGTCTCCCCCTACGGTGGAAATAGATTAGCCCACACTGTAACCGCCTTAGCACGTAGCGGCTCTTGTTGTCCCTAGATACCTTGATATCGTCCACTTCATCATCATCCTCCTGTTGATTTTTAAGAACATAACTTAGAACTCATACATATGATTGAATTGTATTACAACTCAAGAATTGACAACATGTATATGTAAGACAATATATCCATGGATATCAAAGATAAAGCATCTCAACAATAGTTTGATCGGTTCATATATCATTTCATCTCAACACAATGACAAATAATTGCATCAGAGTGAATCTAGGATAAATCTAGGGGCCTCATAAGTTTCTTTAGGGATGGAGTAGGTGAACCAAGTAACAATTGCACAACCTGTAATGTTGGTGTACATCGCCCCAGGTTCACTAATTTATCCCTAAAAAAATCTGACACCAATGTGTCTGCCTCTCTTTTGGGACAAATTTGAATCATTGGCTACAATAAGAAATTGAAATGTAATCATACAAACATTATTCGGGGATATACATAGTTAGGTACAAAAACAAGCCTAAATATTGTAATTGCATGTGGTCTTTTCACAAACCACACATGGATACACCGGTGTGATTGCATGTATGTTATCTATTTTCACAAACCACGGCACGGTGACGAGCGGCGTTCATGCCTGGAGAAGACGCCTCTGCCTGCTTGGCAACGACCGAGCCATCTGCTGCAGCGCCTTCAACTGTGTAGCATCCCAATTGTCTAACAATTGTAATGCTACTTGGTCTAGTAATATAATGGCTACTTACTACATATAATTGTTGCATCATAATTATATCATGCTCATGTCATCATGCCACCTTGCATTTGAGCATCATATAAAACCTTTCCCCTTTTGGTTCTTCTCTCACAGGCATTATTAATTGTATTTGCCTCTTGATATATTGTATTTGGTTCTTGATAAATGCTTGATGCCCAAGTTGAGTTGGGGGCATATCTTTTATTAACTCCACCACCTTTCTTGTCACCACCCCATCATTCCACCATTCCACCATATGTGAGCATTGCATTTTATATGAGGTTATCTCCAGCTCATGTGGGTTGGAATGGATCCATTTCTATTTCTACATGCTCTCACACTAGCATCTTGATGTTTTCACATGATTGATATGTCGAGCCACCTGGGCATACTTTGTGAGTAATACCCTCTTGTTAGCTTCCATATGGATTGGTTTGGAATAATTGCCCATGTTGGAATATTTTGAGGATAATATGCACCTAGTGGAATATACACACTAGCATGTCCAAAATATATTCAAATATGATCATCCCATCCACTCCACATGGAACCTTGTTTTAAATCCTTTTAGCTTGGCCCTTACTACATATTCTTGGAATGCACATGAATAAATGCCATGTGACTTTATTTTGTTTTCACAAGACTAAAACATGGCATTTAACGTTTTTGCATGGGCCATGCAACCATCACCACTATTTGATTTCCTTTGGTTTTTCTTTGTTTTTGAGTGGATCCTTTCTTGTGAGGTCTCTCTCCCTCTTAATCCTTTTCACCTTGTTTGATTCCTTGCCATGTGCCCATCTAGCCTCCCTCACATGTGTAAATTCATGCATGAGCATGTGAGTCTTCATCCACATCCCTCTTTCCCTTACACTTGATCAAGCCTTGATCATGCCTCATCTCACCATAATCTCACTTTTCTCTCTCACCTCTCCAACATAGCACCCCTTCATGCTTGATATTGTTTGCTCATGTGTAAAACCCTAACCACCATGTCATCCCTCTCTCTCTTTTCTCTTCAAACCCTAACCCCATGCCACACTCCCACCATGCCGAGGCATTCCTTCTCCTCTCTCCCTGCCATGCAGTCCCCACCCCAGCTACCCTCTCTACCCCTAACCAAAACCCTACACCGAACCACCCCTCTCTAATCTACCCTAGCTACCCGAGCCTCCCTCTCTCCATTCTTTCTCTCTCCCTGCCATGCTGGCCCTAGCCGAGCCTGCCCCGCCTAGATCTCTTCCTGCCCCACCTGCCATGCCCTGCCCTGCCCAAGCCGAGCCCCAGCTCGAGCACGTGAAGGAGAGGAGGAAAAAGGTGGCCGAAGCCACCTTTATGTCTACCCCGCTCCCACACGGCACCCTCTATCCCCCTCCTATCTACTCCCTCTCTCTTGTATGGTAATAGCCAGATCCACCCCAGGGCCTTGCCTTTCCCCTTATCCTCCAATGACGCCACCCTCCCTCTCACCTCGCCGGCGTCCACCGTCAGTACCACGCCGAATCCTCGAACCGACAGGCGTGCGAGACGTGGAGGTGGTCGAGTAAGCCGAGGAGGGTCCCCTGCTTCGTACAGTACACGCCAGCGAGAAGGCGACGCCCTGCTACCACCAGAACCCTCGCTCCTCCGCCGCAAACCCTAGATCCGGGTTCGTCTGCGTCCTCGCCCCTCCGTCGACTCCCAGCCCGATCCACCTCCGTCGTCCACCCCGCAGTAAGCCCAGCTCCCTCCTAGACATCTCCGTTGTCGCCGTCGCGGTCTATGCTCGCCGGAGTTTTCGCTGAAAACCCTATGTGCGCTGGCGGCCGCTGCTTCGGCTCATCGCTGCGCCTCGCAGTAGCATAGCTAGGTCCCGTCCGTCCTCCTGTCACCATCCTGTCCTCTACCGCACTGGTTCCTGTCCACAGCGTGTGCGCCCCCGCGTCGCAGGTTCGAGCCCCCGCGCCGTGCTCTGTCGCGGTCGAGCACCCTCAGCTCAACAGTTTCGTCAGAGAAGATCAACAGGGCCCTGTGGTCGATTTACAAATAGTCCCCCCTTTTTATTTCGCCCTCAACCCGCGGTGCACCGAGCCCCACCGGTCAGCCTCCCTGTCCTTTTTACAAAAAGACACCCGCAGTTTTTGCACACTCAACCCGCGCTCCAGACCGTCCCCACCTGTCAGCCTCTGCGGGCTCAGCCACTGGCACGCGGGCCCCTAGCCGCTGTCCCCACCTATCATTCGCAGAGGCTAGGTAAACCCGCGGTGTAAAAACTTTCTGCGCGCTACATCGCCCAGTCAGACCGGTCCCACGCATCAGCGACTGGGGCTGGAGTATGGCTAGGTAACAAAAGTATTTCCGTTTATCTGTTTTAATAAAACAAATTCAAAATGTTTAAATACCAATTCAAATCTGATTTTAAATAAGTTTTAAATTATAAATCCAAATAATATAAATGATATATGTTTTGAATCAGAAAAATGTGAGGATTTCAAATATACCATTCAAAATACTATTTGGGCACTTTAAAATTTCGAGATAAGTAAAAATTACAATAAAATGCCCTTTTTCTTAATAAATTAATAACTTTAAATATATGACTCCAAATTCGACAAATAATATGTCTAAATCGATCAGCGCGACAAGCCCGTTCTATCTATGCATTCCTTGTTCTGAATCGAAGCATGCATTCTGCCATATTTAAAAATCAGAACTGTTAATGACATTTAAACTTGACCAAACAAATAATAAAATGCTTTATTCTTGTATCCCACACCTCACCATGTCATGATAATTTAATGCCATATAAATTGTGCATCATTCATCATGGCATGCTTGTTTGCTTGTCGCATTTTAATTCATATGCTTGTGCACTTTATTTATGTTTGCCCTTGTTTGTTTGGTTCTTCTTCGAATAGACGCCCAGCAGGAGAATTATAAGGAATCACAGGAGTTCTACCCAGATCCATCTCTCGCGTCAACTGAGCTACCAGGCAAGCACTACCACATGCTTGCATACATACAGTACCTATTGCCTCTATCTTATTCTTGCATCATTGAGTCGCGAGTGCATTAAATTGAATCCCAAGTACTGCATAGCCTTTACTTTTAAACCTCACCGAAGCTTGTTCCTCCATCCCATGAGCCATTACTACAGGAGTTGTTTGAGCCATGCGAGTCGTAGAAAATCATGTGTAGGGTATGTGAGTGTCGGATGGATAACGAGGTACCTAAACAACTTAACCTGAGTAGTAATGGGATAACTAATGAAAGAGGCATCGGCGAGCAATATCTGCTATTTGGTTTTTCATGCTCACTTGTGTCCCGTAGGACCCCGAGTACTTGATTCCTGTTCCTTGACTATTCGCACTATCCACATCCGGGAGGCCTTATGGACCCCCCTATCCATTTCTTGGGGCCACAATTAGTTTGGGGCTTTATTACAATCATGTACTTACGCCATGTTTACTGTTTTATTTAAGATTGTGCGAGGAGCACCTGTAATGTTTTCGGATCGTGACATGTTTTCGCTGTATCGACAAGCCCAGTCACATTTTCGGGTTCCCAGTCGTTTACCGCCGTCCACACAAACCTTGAGTCCGTCTCGGAGTCAGCTAGCCTCGTTGCGGGTAGCTTAATGGGGTGGCCCCCTGAAATATTTCTGAATCCTGTGATCGCTTTGTCGTGAATGCCTCGTTGGGTTTTGTGTTGGTTTTTCCGAGGTTGATCTAGTCTGTGTTGCTATTTGGGCACCCCTGCAGGGTAAATCTTTCTGAAAGCCGAGTCCGCGGTTATGGACGACTTGGAGCACAGTTTCTCGATCATAGACAGGTCTAACTAAAGTACCGCTTTTAAATTGACTAAGTACCTGACTAGTAAATGGTGAAATACTCATGGAATGGTTAATAAAACTGCCAACGGATGGGGGTTGTTCGTCCGATTCCTCATTGGTAAGCGAGGAGGAGGATGGATCTGTTAATTATACTTTTATAACTGTTATTCTTAATTCATGGACATCCGTCTATCAATGGTTAGGCGGATGATTAGCGAGTATCTATCGATTTGTTAGTTATTATCTTCTGCTGCAATTGCGTCACCCCAGGTTGTGTCCCCTTTAGAGGCATAAAGACTTGCTGAGTACCCCTAGGGTCTCACACGATAAATTGTTTGATTCAGATGAACAGGTGTACTCGCAAGAAGGATACTAGGTGGAAGAGACGGATGATGTTGGCAACGATCACTCGGTGTAGAGATTTCGGGAACGGGGATCCGTGAGATCTGTGGGCGGGATGTGTTTATTTATGTGGCATCTTATGCCGATTTGCTTCTTATCTGTACTCGGATCTTGTTTTCCGCTTCTGCCTGATACTCTGATGTTTGATGTATGAGGAGCTATCCTAAAATATTATCTCTATCTAGGATATTTGAATCTTGCCATATGGCGTTGCAATATTTCTATTTCTTTTAGATGGAATTGCTCTAAGGACTGTTGTATGTGGCTTGCATACATACTCACTTGTGTATGTAGTTGATCCCTTCGCCTGCCGATTACGCTGCTCGTTCTTGTTCCGATGCTCTGAAAGTGGTTAGGACGGCCGAAAGGTCTACCGTGAGTGGCCCTGGGCCCCACCGTACTATTTTAACCACTTTCGCTCATCCAGGCATGTAACTAAGAGCGTAATTCACCGAGGTAGTTACAATTGGTATCAGAGCCATCCCGCCCTTCAGGGTCTCAGCCAAAATGGTCGTTGTCAGTCTAGCAAATATTTTTGGTAGTTATGTATACTAGGGAAAAGCAAACGTGAGAGTAGGACTGCTTCCATTTTTCTTCTTACCCTCCCACCCACCCTTTTCTGGTAAGGAAGTGTAACGTTTTCAATCCTCTTGTAAAATTCAAACTAGGATTCACGTGTTCTGGGTTCCGTAGTACCATAGGTTGTGTGTGTGTGTGTGAATTGTTTATCTATCTGTTGCATCCAAATGTTATCGCTATCTGCCTTTTGGTTATCAACTGTTGGTACATTCCATACCGACAGGCCTTTGTAAACCGACGCGATCTATCTGATTCGTTGTATACCGGTGCGATCTGTCTTAATCTTTGTTCTCCGACGTTATCTTGTTTGGGGTGTTCGTTTCCGTAGTTACTAATGTTTAGGTTCATCTTAAGAAGAAGGTGTTGGGATATGTGTTTTACTTATTCATGTGCGGAGTAATGATTTGAGTGCGGGATGGAGTCGCGACCATACCACTACTTTTATCATTCGCTCGTGTATATTGAATTAGTAGAGTTACTAATCTTGATTCGTGAAGTGGTTTTGCGCATATAGTGGTATTTTAATGCCGAAATTTGTGGAAATTTTTTGTTGTTAGCTTGTGTACCACACTCCTTGTTCAGTCATGTGCGATATGCTTAATATCTTCTAAGTGCCTTAAACTTTGTTGATATTTTAATATCATCTCAGTGAATTGTATCCTTTAATCTCGGTTAATTCCATTTTGGTACTATTTTGGATTATTATCATTCTCCATTATAGTACTGACTTGTGTTTTATATCAATCACAGGATGGCACCACCACGCCGTTCTGAGGAGGACATACCACCTGAACTGGGGGCTGCTTTGGCAAGTATTGCAAATGCCTTGGGAACTATGCAGTAGAACCAGCAGCGCTTCGAAGAAAGCGTGAGGAGGAATGAGTTTGTTCCGCTACCTCCACCTCCCAAGCGAGGAGACATCAAGAGTTTTCTCAAGTTCAACCCACGCCAATTTGAGGTGTCTGATCAGCCACTTGATGCGGATGATTGGCTTCGTGAAGTATCAAGGTTGCTAATGATTGCGGATGTTCCCGAGCAAGAATGGGTCAAATGTGCCACTCACCTTCTGAAGGGAGATGCAGCTCTGTGGTGGGAAAATTACCTCAAGGCAGACCTCTCTGGTTTTCAGCCTACTTGGGAGCAATTCACTGCGGCGTTCAAAGAGCAATATCTGTCAGAAATTGTCATGGAAAGGATGAAGGAAGTGTTTCTCAACCTCAAGCAGGGCACTGACAATGTCAATACCTACATCAGAAACTTCATGAACCTTTCTCGGTATGGTGGCGATGAGATCTCTAATGACAAGAAGAAGCAAAAGAGGTTTAGGAAAGGACTCAATGCTTCCATCAAATATGCAATCACTCATGCAAGGCCGGCGTCTTTTCTAGAACTCCAACACACAGCTCTGCAGGAAGAAGCAAGTAGGCAAGTGTTTGAGGACTCAAAGTAACACAGCCGCGATGCAGCAAGCTCTTCTGCTATGACAGCTCCTTCTAAGCGTCGTGTCTGGGTTCCTAACACCCCACCGTCGCTCCCGGCTCCACCAAGACCGTCAAGCTACACGGCAAGGCCACCAAACTCCTTCACTGCGGCTCCCAGGGGCTACAACCACAACTACCCTGGAGCGCCTGGCGGAGTCCCTGGCTACGTTGCTCCACGTCCACCTGGTGCTTGCTACACTTGTGGAAACACTGGGCATCAGCACTGGAATTGTCCAATGAACAACAAAGCTCTACCACCACCACCTCCAAGACCTGCGGCAAGCTCTTCTATGGTTCGTGCACCTCCACCTCGGGTGCTCAACATCAACACCAAGCCCGGGTCTACGGTTGCTCATGCCAATTGTGTCAACGTCGCTCAAGCTGAGCATGCACCTGGAGTTGTGATGGGTATGCTTCCTGTTAACTCAGTCCCTGCACGAGTGTTGTTTGATTCTGGTGCTTCACATTCTTTTGTTTCTCACAAGTTTGCGCATGAACATGATCTGGCTATGGTTCCTTTATTACATCGTCTTCTGGTACAATCTCATGGGTCAAACATGAGGGCTGCTCATATCAGCCATGGCAATCAAATTGAGATTGGTGGATCTTCGTTTCCGGCTTCCTTAATTATTCTGGGCAACTCTGACATTGATGTTATCTTGGGCATGGATTGGTTAACAACAAATGCAGCTGTGATTGATTGTGCTGAACATTCGGTTTCTTTGAAAATTCCTGAAGGCCATATAGTCTATTCTCCAAGTCTGACTCCTACAATTCAGCTTTTCTCTTTGGCGGCTCTGAATGATGATGCTATGGAAGGTATTCAGAGTGTTCCGGTGGTCTGTGAGTTTCCAGATGTTTTTCCTGAAGAGTTGCCAGGTATGCCTCCGGATCGTGAGGTTGAGTTTGTGATTGAACTTGAACCTAGTACCGCTCCTATCTCGAAGCGGCCTTATAAAATGGGTCCTGCTGAGTTGGCTGAACTCAAACATCAGCTGGATGAGCAAGAGAAGTTGGGTTTCATTCAGCACAGTACTTCTTGTTGGGGTAGCCCAACCATCTTTGTGAAGAAGCGAGACAAGACTGATAGACTTTGTGTTGACTAGCGGGCCCTTAATGCTAAAACAATCAAGAATAAATATCCCCTTCCGCGGATTAATGATCTCTTCGATCAGCTAGCTGGAGTGATGGTATTCTCTAAGCTTGATTTGTGAAGTGGATACCATCAAATCAAGATTCGCAAGGAAGATGTTCCTAAAACAGCTGTCACCACCCGCTATGGCCTGTACGAGTACACGGTCATGTCTTTCGGTCTCACCAACGCACCTGCTACCTTCTCGAGGCTTATGAACTCGGTTTTCATGGAGTATCTTGATAAATTCGTTGTGGTCTATCTGGATGACATTCTAGTCTATTCTAAGTCAAAGGAAGAACTTGAAGAACACCTTCGGTGTGTCCTAAACAAGCTTCGTGAGAACCGCCTATATGCAAAGTTCTCCAAGTATGAGTTCTGGCTGCTCAAGTCACCTACCTTGGTCACGTCATCTCTGCCAAGGGCATTGCCGTCAACCCAGAAACTATTAAGACAATTATGGACTGGCTTCCACCCATAAATGTCAAAGAATTCCGGAGTTTCCTTGGTTTGGCCAGTTACTGCCGTCGCTTCGTTCAAAACTTCTCGAAGATTGCGAAGCCTCTTACCGATCTCCTCAAGAAAGGCAAGAAATACCTTTGGACTCCTGCATGTCAAGCAAGCTTTGAAACACTCAAAGAGAAGCTCACTTCCACACCAGTCTTAGTTCCTCTAGATACATCAAAGCCTTTCCAGATATTCTGTGACGCCTCATTGCAAGGATTGGGTGCGGTCCTTATGCAAGAAAAACAAGTTGTTGCTTATGCCTCTCGACAGCGTGAAGACGCATGAGGTCAACTATCCTACACATGATCTCGAACTCGCAGCAGTGGTCTTTGCTTTGAAAGTATGGAGGCATTACTTGCTTGGGAACCGTTGTAAGATCTTATTTGATCACAAGAGTCTGAAGTATATCTTCACACAGCCTGATCTCAACCTTCGTCAGAGGAGGTGGATTGAAGCAATCAATGATTTCAATTTGACCATCAACTACACTCCAGGCAAAGCTAATGTCATGGCCGATGCTCTCAGCCGAAAAGCTTATGTCAACAATCTCATGGTAGAAGAACAATAGCCTCTCTTGTGCGAGGAATTCCGCAAGCTCAACCTTGAAATTGTGGATCAAGGGTATCTTCTGAATCTTCTGGCAACACCTCTCTTAGAAGAAAAAGTTCGCTCCATTCAACTTGGTGATCCTTACACTAAAAAGATCATCTCCAACATTTAGCTTCTGAAGTATGAGTCTTTCCATGTTGACGACCAAGGCACTCTTTTCTTTGAACACCGGATATTTGTTCCGAACGACCCGGGTTTAAGAGAGCAAGTTCTCAAGGAGGCGCATGATTCTGTTCTTTCTGTCCACCCTGGCAGCACTAAGATGTACATGGACTTAAAAACACAATATTGGTGGCCTGGATTGAAACGATATTGTGCCAAGTATGTCTCGGAGTGTGATGTCTGCCGCAGAGTTAAAGCTGTCCATCAAAAACCTTCCGGTCTTCTACAACCATTGAAGCCTCCGGAATGGAAATGGGAGAAAGTAGAGATGGATTTCATCACTGGTTTTCCAAGGTCGCAGAAGGGCAACAATGCAATCTTTGTTGTCATAGACAAGCTTTCTAAAGTAGCTCACTTCTTTCCAGTCAAGGAATAAATTCTGCAATTCAGTTGGCTGAGCTCTATATCAACAGAATTGTCTCTCTGTATGGGGTTCCTCTTGAGATCAGTTCAGACCGTGGAAGCATCTTCACTTCCAAGTTCTGGGGAAGTTTCCAAAATGCTTTGGGAACAAAATTGAACTTCAGCGTAGCTTACCACCCTCAGTCGCAAGGACAAGTTGAAAGGATCAATCAGATTCTGGAAGATATGCTCCGTGCTTGCATTATCTCTTTTGGCATGAAGTGGGAAGAATGCCTTACTTATGCTGAATTCTCTTACAACAACAGCTTCCAGAAAAGTCTAAAGATGGCACCATTTGAGGCTCTCTATGGTCGCAAATGCAGAACTCCGATTGGTTGGTCGGGCGCAGGTGAAAGAATATTGTTTGGCCCTGACATTGTAACTCAAGCAGAGGAGAAAGTGCACATCATTCTTGAAAACCTAAAGATTGCTCAAAGTCGCCAGAAGAGCAATTATGACAGAAAGCACACGGACATGGAGTATGTTCCTGGTGATCTCGTTTACCTTCGTGTCACCCCCATGAGAGGCACGCACCGCTTTGGTATCAAAGGAAAGCTGGTTCCTAGATACATCGGTCCTTTCAAAATTCGTTGAAGAAGAGGAGAAGTCGCTTATGCTCTTGAGCTCCCTGAAAAACTCAAGGTCCATGATGTTTTCCATATCTCTCAACTCAAGAAGTGCTTCAAGGATCCCAGCAGGACCGTGGACCACGAACTCATCAATCTCCAAGAAGATCTGTCTTATCAAGAACACCCCATAAAAATCCTTGAAGTCGTAGAAAGAAGGAATCGCAACAAGTCCATCAAGTTCTGCAAGGTGCAGTAGTCGCACCATTCCGTTGATGAAGCCACTTGGGAACGTGAAGATGAGCTCTGTGCCAAGTATCCTACCCTCTTCGAGTCTTCTTCTTCTTCTTCCTAGAATCTCGGGGCGAGATTCCTGTTTAGTGGGGGAGAGTTGTAGCATCCCAATTGTCTAACAATTGTAATGCTACTTGGTCTAGTAGTATAATGGCTACTTACTACATATAATTGTTGCATCATAATTATATCATGCTCATGTCATCATGCCACCTTGCATTTGAGCATCATATAAAACCTTTCCCCTTTTGGTTCTTCTCTCACAGGCATTATTAATTGTATTTGCCTCTTGATATATTGTATTTGGTTCTTGATAAATGCTTGATGCCCAAGTTGAGTTGGGGGCATATCTTTTATTAACTCCACCACCTTTCTTGTCACCACCCCATCATTCCACCATTCCACCACATGGAACCTTGTTTTAAATCCTTTTATCTTGGCCCTTACTACATATTCTTGGAATGCACATGAATAAATGCCATGCGACTTTATTTTGTTTTCATAAGACTAAAACATGGCATTTAATGTTTTTGCATGGGCCATGCAACCATCACCACTATTTGATTTCCTTTGGTTTTTCTTTGTTTTTGAGTGGATCCTTTCTTGTGAGGTCTCTCTCCCTCTTAATCCTTTTCACCTTGTTTGATTCCTTGCCATGTGCCCATCTAGCCTCCCTCACATGTGTAAATGTCATGCATGAGCATGTGAGTCTTCATCCACATCCCTCTTTCCCTTACACTTGATCAAGCCTTGATCATGCCTCATCTCACCATAATCTCACTTTTCTCTCTCACCACTCCACCATACCACCCCTTCATGCTTGATCTTGTTTGCTCATGTGTAAAACCCTAACCACCATGTCATCCCTCTCTCTTTTCTCTTCAAACCCTAACCCCATGCTACACTCCCACCATGCCGAGGCATTCCTTCTCCTCTCTCCCTGCCATGCAGTCCCCACCCCAGCTACCCTCTCTACCCCTAACCAAAACCCTACACCGAACCACCCCTCTCTAATCTACCCTAGCTACCCGAGCCTCCCTCTCTCCATTCTTTCTCTCTCCCTGCCATGCTGGCCCCAGCCCAGCCTGCCCCGCCTAGATCTCTTCCTGGCCCACCTGCCATGCCCCTGCCGTGCCCAAGCCGAGCCCCAGCTCGAGCACGTGAAGGAGAGGAGGAAAAAGGTGGCCGAAGCCACCTTTATCTCTACCCCGCTCCCACACGGCACCCTCTCTCCCCCTCCTATCTACTCCCTCTCTCTCGTCTGGTAACAGCCAGATCCACCCCAGGGCCTTGCCTTTCCCCTTCTCCTCCAACGACGCCACCCTCCCTCTTACCTCGCCGGCGTCCACCGTCAGTACCACACCGAATCCTCGAACCGACAGGCGTGCGAGACATGGAGGTGGTCGAGTAAGCCGAGGAGGGTCCCCTGCTTCGTCCAGTACACGCCAGCGAGAAGGCGACGCCCTGCTGCCACCAGAACCCTTGCCGCTCTGCCGCAAACCCTAGATCCGAGTTTGTCTGCATCCGCGCCCCTCCATCGACTCCCAGCCCGATCCACCTCCGTCGTCCACCCCGCGGTAAGCCCAGCTCCCTCCTAGACATCTCCGTTGTCGCCGTCGCGGTCTGTGCTCACCGGAGTTTTCGCTGAACACCCCATGTGCGCCGGCGGCCGCTGCTTTGGCTCGTCGCTGTGCCTCGCAGCAGCATAGCTAGGTCCCGTCCATCCTCCTGTCACCATCATGTCCTCTACCACACTGGTTCCTATCCACAGCACGCGCGCCCCCGACTCGCAGGTTCGAGCCCCCGCGCCGCGCTCTGTCGCGGTCAAGCACCGTCAGCTCGATAGTTTCGTCAGAGAAGATCAACAGGGCCCTGTGGTCGATTTACAAATAGCCCCCCTTTTTATTTCTCCCTCAACCCGCGGTGCACCGAGCCCCACCGGTCAGTCTCCCTGTCCTTTTTACAAAAAGACACCCGCAGTTTTTGCACACTCAACCCGCGCTCCAGACCGTCCCCACCTGTCAGCCTCTGCGGGCTCAGCCACTGGCACGCGGGCCCCTAGCCGCTGTCCCCATCTTTCATTCGCAGAGGCTAGGTAAACCCGCGGTGTAAAAACTTTCTCCGCGCTGCATCGCCAAGTCAGGCCGGTCCCACCCGTTAGCGACTGGGGCTAGAGTATGGCTGGTAACAAAAGTATTTCCGTTTATCTGTTTTAATAAAACAAATTCAAAATGTATAAATACCAATTCAAATCTGATTTTAAATAACTTTTAAATTATAAATCCAAATAATACAAATGATATATGTTTTTGAATCAGAAAAATGTGAGGATTTCAAATATGCCATTCAAAATACTATTTGGGCACTTTAAAATTTCGGGATAAGTAAAAATTACAATAAAATGTCCTTTTTCTTAATAAATTAATAACTTTAAACCTATGACTCCAAATTCAACAAATAATATGTCTAAATCGATCAGCGTGACGAGCCCGTTCTATCTATGCATTCCTTGTTTTGAATTGAAGCATGCATACTGCCATATTTAAAAATCAGAACTTTTTATGACATTTAAACTTGACCAAACAAATAATAAAATGCTTTATTCTTGTATCCCACACCTTACCATGCCATGCTACTTTAATGCCATGTAAATTATGCATCATTCATCATGGCATGCTTGTTTGCTTGTCGCATTTTAATTCATATGCTTGTGCACTTTATTTATGTTGGCCCTAGTTTGTTTGGTTCTTCTTCGAATAGACGCCCAGCAGGAGAATTATCAGGAATCACAGGAGTTCTACCCAGATCCATCTCTCGCGTCAACTGAGCTACCAGGCAAGCACTACCACATGCTTGCATACATACAGTACCTATTGCCTCTATCTTATTCTTGCATCATTGAGTCGCGCGTGCATTAAATTGAATCCCAAGTACTGCATAGCCTTTACTTTTAAACCCCACCGAAGCTTGTTCCTCCATCCCATGAGCCATTACTACAGGAGTTGTTTGAGCCATGCGAGTTGTAGAAAAGCATGCATAGGGTATGTGAGTGTCGGATGGATAACGAGGTACCTAAACAACTTAACCTGAGTAGTAATGGGATAACTAATGAAAGAGGCATCGGTGAGCAATATCTGCTATTTGGTTTTTCATGCTCACTTGTGTCCCGTAGGACCCCGAGTACTTGATTCCTGTTCCTGGACTATTCGCACTATCCACATCCGGGAGGACTTATGGACCCCCCTGAGCCAGAGCTTGATTCATTCTTATTTCTTGGGGCGACAATTCGTTTGGGGCTTTATTACTATCCTATACTTATGCCATGTTTACTGTTTTATTTAAGATTGTGCGAGGAGCACCTGTACTGTTTTGGGATCGTGACACGTTTTCGCTGTATCGACAAGCCCAGTCACATTATCGGGTTCCCAGTCGTTTACCGCCGTCCACACAAACCTTGAGTCTGTCTCGGAGTCAGCTAGCCTCGTTGCGGGTAGCTTAATGGGGTGGCCCCCTGAAATATTTCTGAATCCTGTGATCGCTTTGTCGTGAATGCCTCGTTGGGTTTTGAGTTGGTTTTTCCGAGGTTGATCGAGTGTGTGTTGCTATTTGTGCACCCCTGCAGGGTAAATCTTTCTGAAAGCCATGTCCGCGGTTATGGACAACTTGGAGCACAGTTTCTCGATCATAGACAAGTCTAACTAAAGTACCGCTTTTAAATTGACTAAGTACTTGACTAGTAAATGGTGAAATACTCATGGAATGGTTAATAAAACTGCCAACGGATGGGGGTTGTTCATCTGCTTCCTCGTTGGTAAGCGAGGAGGAGGATGGATCTGTTAATTATACTGTTATAACTGTTATTCTTAATTCACGGACATCCGTCTATCAATGGTTAGGCGGATGATTAGCGAGTATCTATAGACTTGTTAGTTATTATCTTTTGCTACAATTGCGTCACCCCAGGTTGTGTCCCCTTTAGAGGCATAAAGACTTGCTGAGTACCCCTAGGGTCTCACACGATAAATTGTTTGATTCAGATGAACAGGTGTACTCGCAAGAAGGATACTAGGTGGAAGAGACGGATGATGTTGGCAACGATCACTCGGTGTAGAGATTTCGGGAACGGGGATCCGTGAGATCTGTGGGCGGGATGTGTTTATTTATGTGGCATCTTATGCCGATTTGCTTCTTATCTGTACTCGGATCTTGTTTTCCGCTTCTGCCTGATACTCTGATGTTTGATGTATGAGGAGCTATCCTAAAATATTATCTCTATCTAGGATATTTGAATCTTGCCATATGGCGTTGCAATATTTCTATTTCTTTTAGATGGAATTGCTCTAAGGACTGTTGTATGTGGCTTGCATACATACTCACTTGTGTATGTAGTTGATCCCTTCGCCTGCCGATTACGCTGCTCGTTCTTGTTCCGATGCTCTGAAAGTGGTTAGGATGGCCGAAAGGTCTACCGTGAGTGGCCCCGGGCCCCACCGTACTATTTTAACCACTTTCGCTCATCCAGGCATGTAACTAAGAGCGTAATTCACCGAGGTAGTTACAAACTGGCTTCACCTTTGGCTCGTCTCCACGCGTACGCTTCTTGGCGCACGAAGGGAAGGAGGTAGTGCAAGTGAGGGAGCTTTGGAGCGTGCGGTAGGTGTAGATTAGGGTCTTGGGACTAGACAGACTAAGGGAAAATGACACGAGCTCATGGAAGAAGAAGGTCGAGGAGGGTTATAAACACCGGACCATTCGTAGTCCTCGAGTGGACACGTGTGGTGGGCGGGGGGCTACCACGATCTCCACCCTTTTTTGGGTTCCCTTTTTTTGAAACAGCCACGATCTCTACTTTAGAGCTGCATTGAAAACATGCTCATGGCAGACCTCGATTCCACTTCATGCAAGTGGCACGGAACCAATTTCTAGCAACGTTAGATCTACTCGAGGGGGGCCCTTGACTCATGGAAGTTACTAGCGGTAGGGCCCAGTTGGAAGTGAGATTGAGACTGTTGCGTAAAAATGGGATATGTCTTATTAAAATCAAGTGGCTATAAATTGCAGCGTCCCGTCGACAACCATGCACTCGATGACCCTGTTGCCCTGTGCATGTGTTGTGGTAGAAGTAGTAGGCTTTTTAGACTTGATTAAACTTGACATGACCGCTCGACAACTTTTCCATGGATGGCATCGTGTTCCTTCCTATAGAAGTCTCGCTGAGGGAGACGTCCGTGCTGTCTCACGATGTACTGTGAAGGGCACGACGTGTGCAATGATCATCGTTGCATCGCACAGAATCGACGGTTGGTGCGCACGATCCACGTGCCAACTGTGACAACCAATCAGGGAGTAGCAGACAGGGTGAGCACAGGTTTGGGCTTCTACGAAAGATAGAGAGAGGGGGCAAAACTAAGTAGTACCACATAAAACCAAGGGCAAAACTGAGTAGTATAAAAATGGAAAGTGTCTTGTACAATGAAATACATCATGGCATACATCAAATTATGCCAAGATAGATCCACTAGAGTTCATTGGATGTATGTTCGTCTCATAAACCACACCTGGATCCACCAGTGTGATTGCATGTCTGCTCTTTTCATTAACCACAGTTAGAGTCATTGCATGTCTCTTCTTTTCACAAACCACATATCACCAGTGTCATTGCATGTGTGTTCTTTTCGTGAACCACACATGGATCCACCCAGTGTGATTGCATGTCTGTTCTTTTCACAAACCACATATGGATCCACTAGTGTCATTGCATGTCTGTTCTTTTCATGAACAACACCCAGCGTCATTGCATGTCTATTCCTCTAAACCACATAAGGATCCACCAGTTTCATTGCATGTCTGTTCTTTTCATGAACCACACATGGATCCACCAGTGTCATTGCATGTGTGTTCTTTTCATGAATCACAGCTAGAGTCATTGCATGTGTGTTCTTCTAAACAAACCACACATGGATCCACCTAGTGTGATTGCATGTCTGTTATTTTCACAAACCACACATGGATCCACCAGTGTCATTGCATGTGTTTTCTTTTCATGAACCACATCTAGAGTCATTGCATGTCTGTTCTTTCCACAAACCACACACGGATCCACCTACTGTCATTGCATGTTTGTTCCTCTAAACAAACCACATAAGGATCCACCAGTGTCATTGCATGTCTGTTCTTCTCACAAACCACATAAGGATCCACCAGTGTCATTGCATGTGTGTTCTTATCATGAACCACACATGGATCCACCCAGTGTCATTGCATGTCTGTTCTTTTCATGAACCACAGCTAGAGTCATTGCATGTCTGTGCTTTCCACAAACCACATAAGGATCCACCAGTGTCATTGCATGTCTATTCTTCTCACAAACCACATATGGATCCACTAGTGTCATTGCATGTCTATTCTTTTCATGAACCACACCCAGTGTCATTGCATGCCTGTTCCTCTAAACAAACCACACATGGATCCACCTAGTGGCATTGCATGTCTGTTCTTTTCACAAACCACACATGTATCCACCAGTGTCATTCCATGTGTGTTCTTTTCATGAACCTCATCTAGAGTCATTGCATGTGTGTTCTTCTAAACAAGCCACACATGGATCCACCCAGTGTGATTGCATGTCTGTTCTTTTCACAAATCACACATGGATCCACCGGTGTCATTGCATTTTTGTTCTTTTCACAAACCACACATGGATCCACGAGTGTCATTGCATGTGTGTTCTTTTCATGAACCTCATCTAGAGTCATTGCCTGTGTGTTCTTCTAAACAAACCACATAAGGATCCACCATTGTCATTGCATGTGTGTTCTTCTCATGAACCACAGCCAGTGTCATTGGATGTGTGTTCTTCTCATGAACCACACATGGATCAAACAGTGTCATTGCATGTGTGTTCTTTTCATGAACCACAGCTAGAGTCATTGCATGCGTGTTCTTCTATACAAACCACATAAGGATCCGCTAGTGTCATTGCATGTGTGTTCTTCTCATAAACCACAACCACTGTCATTGGATGTGTGTTCTTCTCATGAACCACACATGGATCCACCAGTGTCATTGCATGTGTGTTCTTTTCAGGAACCATAGCTAGAGTCATTGCATGTGTGTTCTTATAAACAAACCACATAAGGATCCACCAGTTTCATTGCATGTGTGTTCTTCTCATGAACCACACATGGATCCACCAGTGTCATTGCATGTCTGTTCTTTTCATGAACCACACCCAGTGTCATTGCATGTCTGTTCCTCTCAACAAACCACATAAGGATCCACCAGTGTCATTGCATGTATGTTCTTTTCATGAACAACACATGGATCCACCAGTATCATTGCATGTGTGTTCTTTACATGAACCACAGCTAGAGTCATTGCATGTGTGTTCTTCTAAACAAACCACACATGGATCCACCTAGTGTGATTGCATGTCTATTCTTTTCACAAACCACACATGGATCCACCAGTGTCATTGCATGTGTGTTCTTTTCATGAACCACAGCTAGAGTCATTGCATGTCTGTTCTTCTCACAAACCACATAAGGATCCACCAGTGCCATTGCATGTGTGTTCTTCTAAACAAACCACATAAGAATCCACCAGTGTTATTGCATGTCTATTCTTTTCATGAACCACAGCTAGAATCATTGCATGTATGTTCTTCTAAACAAACCACACATGGATCCACCTAGTGTGATTGCATGTCTGTTCTTTTCACAAACGACACATGGATCCACCAGTGTCATTGCATGTGTGTTTTTCTCATGAACCACAGCTAGTGTCATTGCATGTCTGTTCTTCTCACAAACCACATAAGGATCCACTAGTGTCATTGCATCTCTGTTCCTCTAAACAAACCACACATGGATCCACCTAGAGTCATTGCATGTCAGTTCTGTTCACGAACCACACATGGATCCACCAGTGTCATTGCATGTATGTTCTTTTCATGAACCACAGCTAGAGTCATTGCATGTGTGTTCTTCTAAACAATCCACATAAGGATCCACCAGTGTCATTGCCTGTGAGTTGTTCTCAAGAACCACACCCAGTGTCATTGCATGTGTGTTCTTCTCATGAACCACACATGGATACACCAGTGTCATTGCATGTGTGTTCTTTCCATGAACCACAGCTAGAGTCATTGCATGTGTGTTCTTCTAAACAAACCACATAAGGATCCACCAGTCTCATTGCACGTGTGTTCTTTTCATGAACCATAGCTAGAGTCATTGCGTGTGTGTTCTTCCATACAAACCACATAAGGATCCACCAGTGTGATTGCATGTATGTTCTTTTCACAAACCACATAAGGATCCACCAGTGTCATTGCATGTGTGTTCTTATCATGAACCACACATGGATCCACCCAGTGTCATTGCATGTCTGTTCTTTTCATGAACCACAGCTAGAGTCATTGCATGTCTGTGCTTTCCACAAACCACATAAGGATCCACCAGTGTCATTGCATGTCTGTTCTTCTCACAAACCACATATGGATCCACCAGTGTCATTGCATGTCTGTTCTTTTCATGAACCACACCCAGTGTCATTGCATGTCTGTTCCTCTAAACAAACCACACATGGATCCACCTAGTGGCATTGCATGTCTGTTCTATTCACAAACCACACATGGATCCACCAGTGTCATTCCATGTGTGTTCTTTTCATGAACCTCAGCTAGAGTCATTGCATGTGTGTTCTTCTATACAAACCACATAAGGATCCACCAGTATCATTGCATGTGTTTTCTTCTCATAAACCACAACCAGTGTCATTGGATGTGTGTTCTTCTCATGAACCACACATGGATCCACCAGTGTCATTGCATGTGTGTTCTTTTCAGGAACCATAGATAGAGTCACTGCATGTGTGTTCTTATAAACAAACCACATAAGGATCCACCAGTTTCATTGCATGTGTGTTCTTCTCATGAACCACACATGGATCCACCAGTGTCATTGCATGTCTGTTCTTTTCATGAACCACACCAAGTGTCATTGCATGTATGTTCCTCTCAACAAACCACATAAGGATCCACCAGTGTCATTGCATGTATGTTCTTTTCATGAACAACACATGGATCCACCAGTATCATTGCATGTGTGTTCTTTACATGAACCACAGCTAGAGTCATTGCATGTGTGTTCTTCTAAACAAACCACACATGGATCCACCTAGTGTGATTGCATGTCTATTCTTTTCACAAACCACACATGGATCCACCAGTGTCATTGCATGTGTGTTCTTTTCATGAACCACAGCTAGAGTCATTGCATGTCTATTCTTCTCACAAACCACATAAGGATCCACCAGTGCCATTACATGTGTGTTCTTCTAAACAAACCACATAAGAATCCACCAGTGTCATTGCATGTCTATTCTTTTCATGAACCATAGCTAGAATCATTGCATGTATGTTCTTCTAAACAAACCACACATGGATCCACCTAGAGTGATTGCATGTCTATTCTTTTCACAAACGACACATGGATCCACCAGTGTCATTGCATGTGTGTTTTTCTCATGAACCACAGCTAGTGTCATTGCATGTCTGTTCTTCTCACAAACCACATAAGGATCCACTAGTGTCATTGCATCTCTGTTCCTCTAAACAAACCACACATGGATCCACCTAGAGTCATTGCATGTTAGTTCTGTTCACGAACCACACATGGATCCACCAGTGTCATTGCATGTGTGTTCTTTTCATGAACCACAGCTAGAGTCATTGCAAGTGTGTTCTTCTAAACAAACCACATAGGGATCCACCAGTGTCATTGCATGTGAGTTATTCTCAAGAACCACACCCAGTGTCATTGCATGTGTGTTCTTCTCATGAACCACACATGGATACACCAGTGTCATTGCATGTGTGTTCTTTCCATGAACCACAGCTAGAGTCATTGCATGTGTGTTCTTCTAAACAAACCACATAAGGATCCACCAGTCTCATTGCACGTGTGTTCTTTTCATGAACCATAGCTAGAGTCATTGCATGTGTGTTCTTCTATACAAACCACATAAGGATCCACCAGTGTGATTGCATGTCTGTTCTTTTCACAAACCACATAAGGATCCACCAGTGTCATTGCATGTGTGTTCTTATCATGAACCACACATGGATCCACCCAGTGTCATTGCATGTCTGTTCTTTTCATGAACCACAGCTATAGTCATTGCATGTCTGTGCTTTCCACAAACCACATAAGGATCCACCAGTCTCATTGCATGTCTGTTCTTCTCACAAACCACATATGGATCCACGAGTGTCATTGCATGTCTGTTCTTTTCATGAACCACAGCTAGAGTCATTGCATGTCTGTTCCTCTAAACAAACCACACATGGATCCACCTAGTGGCATTGCATGTCTGTTCTTTTCACAAACCACACATGGATCCACCAGTGTCATTCCATGTGTGTTCTTTTCATGAACCTCAGCTAGAGTCATTGCATGTGTGTTCTTCTATACAAACCACATAAGGATCCACCAGTGTCATTCCATGTGTGTTCTTCTCATAAACCACAACCAGTGTCATTGGATGTGTGTTATTCTCATGAACCACACATGGATCCACCAGTGTCATTGCATGTGTGTTCTTTTCAGGAACCATAGCTAGAGTCATTGCATGTGTGTTCTTATAAACAAACCACATAAGGATCCACCAGTTTCATTGCATGTGTGTTCTTCTCATGAACCACACATGGATCCACCAGTGTCATTGCATGTCTGTTCTTTTCACGAACCACACCCAGTGTCATTGCATGTCTGTTCCTCTCAACAAAGCACATAAGGATCCACCAGTGTCATTGCATGTATGTTCTTTTCATGAACAACACATGGATCCACCAGTATCATTGCATGTGTGTTCTTTACATGAACCACAGCTAGAGTCATTGCATGTGTGTTCTTCTAAACAAACCACACATGGATCCACCTAGTGTGATTGCATGTCTATTCTTTTCACAAACCACACATGGATCCACCAGTGTCATTGCATGTGTGTTCTTTTCATGAACCACAGCTAGAGTCATTGCATGTCTGTTCTTCTCACAAACCACATAAGGATCCACCAGTGCCATTGCATGTGTGTTCTTCTAAACAAACCACATAAGAATCCACCAGTGTCATTGCATGTCTATTCTTTTCATGAACCACAGCTAGAATCATTGCATGTATGTTCTTCTAAACAAACCACACATGGATCCACCTAGAATGATTGCATGTCTGTTCTTTTCACAAACGACACATGGATCCACCAGTGTCATTGCATGTGTGTTTTTCTCATGAACCACAGCTAGTGTCATTGCATGTCTGTTCTTCTCACAAACCACATAAGGATCCACTAGTGTCATTGCATCTCTGTTCCTCTAAACAAACCACACATGGATCCACCTAGAGTCATTGCATGTCAGTTCTGTTCACAAACCACACATGGATCCACCAGTGTCATTGCATGTATGTTCTTTTCATGAACCACAGCTAGAGTCATTGCATGTGTGTTCTTCTAAAGAAACCACATAAGGATCCACCAGTGTCATTGAATGTGAGTTGTTCTCAAGAACCAGACCCAGTGTCATTGCATGTGTGTTCTTCTCATGAACCACACATGGATACACCAGTGTCATTGCATGTGTGTTCTTTCCATGAACCATAGCTAGACTCATTGCATGTGTGTTCTTCTAAACAAACCACATAAGGATCCACCAGTCTCATTGCATGTGTGTTCTCTTCATGAACCATAGCTAGAGTCATTGCATGTGTGTTCTTCTATACAAACCACATAAGGATCCACCAGTGTGATTGCATGTCTGTTCTTTTCACTAACCACATATGGATCCACCAGTGTCATTGCATGTCTGTTCTTTTCATGAACCACACCCAGTGTCATTGCATGTATGTTCCTCTAAACAAACCACATAAGGATCCACCAGTGTCATTGCATGTATGTCCTTTTTATGAACAACACATGGATCCACCAGTATCATTGCATGTGTGTTCGTTTCATGAACCACAGCTAGAGTCATTGCATGTGTGTTCTTCTGAACAAATCACACATGGATCCACCTAGTGTGATAGCATGTTTGTTCTTTTCACAAACCACACATGGATCCACCAGTGTCATTGCATGTGTGATCTTCTAAACAAACCACATAAGGATCCACCAGTGTCATTGCATGTTTGTTCTTCTCATGAACCACATAAGGATCCCCCAGTGTCATTGCATGTGTATTCTTTTCATGAACCACAGCTAGAGTCATTGCATGCGTGTTCTTCTAAAAAAACAACATAAGGATACACCAGTGTCATTGCATGTGTGTTATTCTCATGATACACACATGGATCCACCAGGGTCATTGCATGTCTGTTCTTTTCATGAACCACACCCAGTGTCATTGCATGTCTTTTCCTCTAAACAAACCACATAAGGATCCACCAGTGTCATTGGATGTGTGTTCTTCTCACAAACCACATATGGATCCACTAGTGTCATTGCATGTCTATTCTTTTCATGAACCACACCCAGTGTCATTGCATGCCTGTTCCTCTAAACAAACCACACATGGATCCACCTAGTGGCATTGCATGTCTGTTCTTTTCACAAACCACACATGTATCCACCAGTGTCATTCCATGTGTGTTCTTTTCATGAACCTCAGCTAGAGTCATTGCATGTGTGTTCTTCTAAACAGGCCACACATGGATCCACCCAGTGTGATTGCATGTCTGTTCTTTTCACAAATCACACATGGATCCACCGGTGTCATTGCATGTTTGTTCTTTTCACAAACCACACATGGATCCACGAGTGTCATTGCATGTGTGTTCTTTTCATGAACCTCATCTAGAGTCATTGCCTGTGTGTTCTTCTAAACAAACCACATAAGGATCCACCATTGTCATTGCATGTGTGTTCTTCTCATGAACCACAGCCAGTGTCATTGGATGTGTGTTCTTCTCATGAACCACACATGGATCAAACAGTGTCATTGCATGTGTGTTCTCTTCATGAACCACAGCTAGAGTCATTGCATGCGTGTTCTTCTATACAAACCACATAAGGATCCACTAGTGTCATTGCATGTGTGTTCTTCTCATAAACCACAACCACTGTCATTGAATGTGTGTTCTTCTCATGAACCACACATGGATCCACCAGTGTCATTGCATGTGTGTTCTTTTCAGGAACCATAGCTAGAGTCATTGCATGTGTGTTCTTATAAACAAACCACATAAGGATCCACCAGTTTCATTGCATGTGTGTTCTTCTGAACCGCACATGGATCCACCAGTGTCATTGCATGTCTGTTCTTTTCATGAACCACACCCAGTGTCATTGCATGTCTGTTCCTCTCAACAAACCACATAAGGATCCACCAGTGTCATTGCATGTATGTTCTTTTCATGAACAACACATGGATCCACCAGTATCATTGCATGTGTGTTCTTTACATGAACCACAGCTAGAGTCATTGCATGTGTGTTCTTCTAAACAAACCACACATGGATCCACCTAGTGTGATTGCATGTCTATTCTTTTCACAAACCACACATGGATCCACCAGTGTCATTGCATGTGTGTTCTTTTCATGAACCACAGCTAGAGTCATTGCATGTCTGTTCTTCTCACAAACCACATAAGGATCCACCAGTGCCATTGCATGTGTGTTCTTCTAAACAAACCACATAAGAATCCACGAGTGTTATTGCATGTATATTCTTTTCATGAACCACAGCTAGAATCATTGCATGTATGTTCTTCTAAACAAACCACACATGGATCCACCTAGTGTGATTGCATGTCTGTTCTTTTCACAAACGACACATGGATCCACCAGTGTCATTGCATGTGTGTTTTTCTCATGAACCACAGCTAGTGTCATTGCATGTCTGTTCTTCTCACAAACCACATAAGGATCCACTAGTGTCATTGCATCTCTGTTCCTCTAAACAAACCACACATGGATCCACCTAGAGTCATTGCATGTCAGTTCTGTTCACGAACCACACATGGATCCACCAGTGTCATTGCATGTGTGTTCTTTTCATGAACCACAGCTAGAGTCATTGCATGTGTGTTCTTCTAAACAAACCACATAAGGATCCACCAGTGTCATTGCATGTGAGTTGTTCTCAAGAACCACACCTAGTGTCATTGCATGTGTGTTCTTCTCATGAACCACACATGGATACACCAGTGTCATTGCATGTGTGTTCTTTCCATGAACCACAGCTAGAGTCATTGCATGTGTGTTCTTCTAAACAAACCACATAAGGATCCACCAGTCTCATTGCATGTGTGTTTTTTCATGAACCATAGCTAGAGTCATTGCGTGTGTGTTCTTCTATACAAACCACATAAGGATCCACCAGTGTGATTGCATGTATGTTCTTTTCAAAAACGACATAAGAATCCACCAGTGTCATTGCATGTGTGTTCTTATCATGAACCACACATGGATCCACCCAGTGTCATTGCATGTCTGTTCTTTTCATGAACCACAGCTAGAGTCATTGCATGTCTGTGCTTTCCACAAACCACATAAGGATCCACCAGTGTCATTGCATGTCTGTTCTTCTCACAAACCACATATGGATCCACCAGTGTCATTGCATGTCTGTTCTTTTCATGAACCACACCCAGTGTCATTGCATGTCTGTTCCTCTAAACAAACCACACATGGATCCACCTAGTGGCATTGCATGTCTGTTCTATTCACAAACCACACATGGATCCACCAGTGTCATTCCATGTGTGTTCTTTTCATGAACCTCAGCTAGAGTCATTGCATGTGTGTTCTTCTATACAAACCACATAAGGATCCACCAGTGTCATTGCATGTGTTTTCTTCTCATAAACCACAACCAGTGTCATTGGATGTGTGTTCTTCTCATGAACCACACATGGATCCACCAGTGTCATTGCATGTGTGTTCTTTTCAGGAACCATAGATAGAGTCATTGCATGTGTGTTCTTATAAACAAACCACATAAGGATCCACCAGTTTCATTGCATGTGTGTTCTTCTCATGAACCACACATGGATCCACCAGTGTCATTGCATGTCTATTCTTTTCATGAACCACACCCAGTGTCATTGCATGTCTGTTCCTCTCAACAAACCACATAAGGATCCACCAGTGTCATTGCATGTATGTTCTTTTCATGAACAACACATGGATCCACCAGTATCATTGCATGTGTGTTCTTTACATGAACCACAGCTAGAGTCATTGCATGTGTGTTCTTCTAAACAAACCACACATGGATCCACCTAGTGTGATTGCATGTCTATTCTTTTCACAAACCACACATGGATCCACCAGTGTCATTGCATGTGTGTTCTTTTCATGAACCACAGCTAGAGTCATTGCATGTCTGTTCTTCTCACAAACCACATAAGGATCCACCAGTGCCATTGCATGTGTTTTCTTCTAAACAAACCACATAAGAATCCACCAGTGTCATTGCATGTCTATTCTTTTCATGAACCACAGCTAGAATCATTGCATGTATGTTCTTCTAAAAAAACCACACATGGATCCACCTAGTGTGATTGCATGTCTGTTCTTTTCACAAATGACACATGGATCCACTAGTGTCATTGCATGTGTGTTTTTATCATGAACCACAGCTAGTGTCATTGCATGTCTGTTCTTCTCACAAACCACATAAGGATCCACTAGTGTCATTGCATCTCTGTTCCTCTAAACAAACCACACATGGATCCACCTAGAGTCATTGCATGTCAGTTCTGTTCACGAACCACACATGGATCCACCAGTGTCATTGCATGTATGTTCTTTTCATGAACCACAGCTAGAGTCATTGCATGTGTGTTCTTGTAAACAAACCACATAAGGATCCACCAGTGTCATTGAATGTGAGTTGTTCTCAAGAACCAGACCCAGTGTCATTGCATGTGTGTTCTTCTCATGAACCACACATGGATACACCAGTGTCATTGCATGTGTGTTCTTTCCATGAACCATAGCTAGACTCATTGCATGTGTGTTCTTCTAAACAAACCACATAAGGATCCACCAGTCTCATTGCATGTGTGTTCTCTTCATGAACCATAGCTAGAGTCATTGCATGTGTGTTTTTCTATACAAACCACATAAGGATCCACCAGTGTGATTGCATGTCTGTTCTTTTCACTAACCACATATGGATCCACCAGTGTCATTGCATGTCTGTTCTTTTCATGAACCACACCCAGTGTCATTGCATGTATGTTCCTCTAAACAAACCACATAAGGATCCACCAGTGTCATTGCATGTATGTCCTTTTTATGAACAACACATGGATCCACCAGTATCATTGCATGTGTGTTCGTTTCATGGACCACAGCTAGAGTCATTGCATGTGTGTTCTTCTGAACAAAGCACACATGGATCCACCTAGTGTGATAGCATGTTTGTTCTTTTCACAAACCACACATGGATCCACCAGTGTCATTAAATGTGTGATCTTCTAAACAAACCACATAAGGATCCACCAGTGTCATTGCATGTTTGTTCTTCTCATGAACCACATAAGGATCCCCAGTGTCATTGCATGTGTATTCTTTTCATGAACCACAGCTAGAGTCATTGCATGCGTGTTCTTCTAAAAAACAACATAAGGATACACCAGTGTCATTGCATGTGTGTTATTCTCATGAACCACACATGGATCCACCAGGGTCATTGCATGTCTGTTCTTTTCATGAACCACACCCAGTGTCATTGCATGTCTTTTCCTCTAAACAAACCACATAAGGATCCACCAATGTCATTGCATGTCTGTTCTTTTCATGAACGACACATGGATCCACCAGTGTCATTGCATGTGTGTTTGTTTCATGAACCATAGCTAGAGTCATTGCATGTGTGTTCTTCTAAAACAAACCCCACATGGATCCACATAGTGTGATTGCATGTCTGTTATTTTCACAAACCACACATGGATCCACCAGTGTCATTGCATGTGTGTTCTTCTCATGAACCACATCCAGTGTCATTGCATGTCTGTGCTTCTCACAAACCACATAAGGATCCTCCAGTGTCATTGCATGTATGTTCTTCTAAACAAACCACACATGGATCCACGAAGTATCATTGCATGTCTGTTATTTTCATGAACCACAGCTAGAGTCATTGCATGTGTGTTATTCTAAACAAACCACATAAGGATCCACCAGTTTCATTGCATGTCTGTTCTTTTCATGAACCACACCTAGTGTCATTGCATGTCTATTTCTCTAAACAAACCACACATTGATCCACCTAGAGTCAGTGCATGTCAGTTCTTTTCACAAACCACACATGGATCCACCAATCTCATTGCATGTGTGTTCTTTGCATGAACCACAGCTAGAGTCATAGCATGTGTGTTCTTCTAAACAAACCACATAAGGATCCAAAAGTGTCATTGCATGTGTGTTATTTTCATGAACCACACCCAGTGTCATTTCATGTCTTTTCCTCTAAACTAACCACATAAGGATCCACCAGTGTCATTAAATGTGTATTCTTCTCATGAACCACACAGAGTGTCATTGCATGTGTGTTCTTCTCATGAACCATACATGGATACACCAGTGTCATTGCATGTGTGTTCTTTTCATGAACCACAACTAGAGTCATTGCATCTGTGTTCTTCTAAACAAACCACATAAGGATCCACCAGTGTCATTGTATGTGTGTTCTTTTCATGAACCACAGCTAGAGTCATTGCATGTCTGTTCTTCTCAAAAAACCACATAAGGATCCACCAGTGTCATTGCATGTCTGTTCGTTTCATGAACCACACCCAGTGTCATTGCATGTATGTTACTCTAAACAAACGACATAAGGATCCACCAGTGTTATTGCATGTCTGTTCTTTTCATGAACCACACATGGATCCACCAGTGTCATTGCATGTCTGTTCTTTTCGTAGACCACAGCTAGAGTCATTGCATGTGTGTTCTTCTAAACAAGCCACACATGGATCCACCAAGTGTGATTGCATGTCTGTTCTTTTCACAAACCACACATGGATCCACCAGTGTCATTGCATGTGTGTTCTTTTCATGAACCACAACTAGAGTCATTGCATGTATGTTCTTTCCACAAACCACACATGGATCCACCTAATGTGATTGCTTGTCTGTTCTTTTCACAAACCACACATGGATCCACCAGTGTCATTGCATCTGTGTTCTTCTCATGAACCACAGCCAGTGTCATTGCATGTCTATTCTTTTCACAAACCACATAAGGATCCACCAGTGTCATTGCATGTCTGTTCTTCTAAACAAACCACATAAGGATCCCCTAGTGTCATTGCATGTGTGTTCTTTTCATGAACCACAGCTAGAGTCATTGCATGTGTGTTCTTCTAAACAAATCACATAAGGATACCCCAGTGTCATTGCATGTCTGTTCTTTTCATGAACCACGCCTAGTGCCATTGCATGTCTGTTCCTCTAAACAAACCACACATGGATCCACCTAGAGTCATTGCATGTCAGTTCTTTCCACAAACCACACATGGATCCAACAGTGTCATTGCATGTGTGTTCTTTTCATGAACCAGAACTAGAGCCATTGCATGTCTGTTCTTCTCACAAACCACATATGGATCCACCAGTGCCATTGCATGTGTGTTCTTATAAACAAAGCACATAAGAATCCACCAGTGTCATTTCATGTCTTTTCTTCTAAACAAACCACATAAGGATCCACCAGTGTCATTAAATGTGTGTTCTTCTCATGAACCACACCGAGTGTCATTGCATGTGTGTTCTTCTCATGAACCACACATGGATACACTAGTGTCATTGCATGTGTGTACTTTTCATGAACTATAGCTAGAGTCATTGCACGTGTGTTCTTATAAAAAAACCACATAAGGATCCACCATTGTCATTGCATGTGTGTTCTTCTCATGAACCACAGCCAGTGTCATTGGATGTGTGTTCTTCTCATGAACCACACATGGATCAAATAGTGTCATTGCATGTGTGTTCTTTTCATGAACCACAGCTAGAGTCATTGCATGCGTGTTCTTCTAAACAAAACACATAAGGATCCACTAGTGTCATTGCATGTGTGTTCTTCTCATGAACCACACATGGATCCACCAGGGTCATTGCATGTCCGTTCTTTTCATGAACCACACCCAGTCTCATTGCATGTCTTTTCCTCTAAACCACATAAGGATCCACCAGTGTCATCGGATGTGTGTTCTTCTAATGAACCACACATGGATCCACCAATGTCATTGCATGTCTGTTGTTTTCATGAACCACACCCAGTGTCATTGCATGTCTGTTCCTCTAAATAAACCACATAAGGATCCCCAAGTGTCGTTACATGTATGTGCTTTTCATGAACCACACATGGATCCATCAGTGTCATTGCATGTGTGTTTGTTTCATGAACCATAGCTAGAGTCATTGCATGTGTGTTCTTCTAAACAAACCACACATGGATCCACATAGTGTGATTACATGTCTGTTATTTTCACACGCCACACATGGATCCACCAGTGCTATTGCATGTGTGTTCTTCTCATGAACCACATTCAGTGTCATTGCATGTCTGTTCTTCTCACAAACCACATAAGGATCCACTAGTGTCATTGCATGTATGTTCTTTTTATGAACAACACATGGATCCACCAGTATCATTGCATGTGTGTTCTTTTCATGAACGACAGCTAGAGTAATTGCATGTGTGTTCTTCTAAACAAACCACATAAGGATCCACCAGTGTCATTGCATGTCTGTTCGTTTCATGAACCACACCCAGTGTCATTGCAGGTATGTTACTCTAAACAAACGACATAAGGATCCACAAGTGTTATTGCATGTCTGTTCTTTTCATGAACAACACATGGATCAACCAGTGTCATTGCATGTCTGTTCTTTTCGTGAACCATAGCTAGAGTCATTGCATGTGTGTTCTTCTAAAAAAGCCACACATGGATCCACCCAGTGTGATTGCATGTCTGTTCTTTTCACAAACCACACATGGATCCACCAGTGTCATTGCATGTGTGTTCTTTTCATGAACCACAACTAGAGTCATTGCATGTTTGTTCTTTCCACAAACCACACATGGATCCACCTAGTGTGATTGCATGTCTGTTCTTTTCCCAAACCACACATGGATCCACCAGTGTCATTGCATGTGTGTTCTTCTCATGAACCAAAGCCAGTGCCATTGCATGTCTATTCTTCTCACAAACCACATAAGGATCCACCAGTGTCATTGCATGTCTGTTCTTCTAAACAAACCACATAAGGATCCCCCAGTGTCATTGCATGTGTGTTCTTTTCATGAACCAGAGCTAGAGTCATTGCATGTGTGTTCTTCGAAACAAACCACATAAGGATCCACCAGTGTCATTGCATGTCTATTCTTTTCAGGAACCACGCCTAGTGTCCTTGCATGTCTGTTCCTCTAAACAAACCACACATGGATCCACCTAGAGTCATTGCATCTATGTTCTTTTCACAAACTAGACATGGATCCAATAGTGTCATTGCATGTGTTTTATTTTCATGAACCACAGCTAGAGTCATTGCATGTGTGTTCTTCTAAAAAAACCACATAAGGATCCAACAGTGTCATTAAATGTGTGTTCTTCTCATGAACCACACCGAGTGTCATTGCATGTGTGTTCTTCTCATGAACCACACATGGATACACCAGTGTCATTGCATGTGTGTTCTTTTCATGAACTATAGCTAGAGTCATTGCATGTGTGTTCTTGTAAACAAACCACATAAGGATCCACCAGTGTCATTGCATGTGTGTTCTTTTCATGAATGACAGCTAGAGTCATTGCATGTGTGTTCTTCTACACAAACCACATAAGGATCCACCAGTGTCATTGCATGTCTGTTCGTTTCATAAACCACACCCAGTGTCATTGCATGTATGTTACTCTAAACAAACCACACACTGATCCACCTAGAGTCATTGCATGTCAGTTCTTTTCACAAACCACACATGGATCCACCAATGTCATTGCATGTGTGTTCTTTTCATGAACCACGGCTAGAGTCATTGCATGTGTGTTCTTCTAGACAAACCACATAAGGATCCACAAGTGTCATTGCATGTGTGTTCTTCTCATGAACCATACATGGATATACCAGTGTCATTGCATGTGTGTTCTTTTCATGAACCACAGCTAGAGTCATTGCATGTGTGTTCTTCTAAACAAACCACATAAGGATCCACCAGTGTCATTGCATGTGTGTTCTTTTCATGAACCACAGCTAGAGTCATTGCATGTGTGTTCTTCTAAACAAACCATATAAGGATCCACCATTGTCATTGCATGTCTGTTAGTTTCATGAACCACACCCAGTCTCATTGCATGTATGTTACTCTAAACAAACGACATAAGGATCCATTAGCGTCATTTCATGTCTATTCTTTTCATGAACCAGACATGGATCCACCAGTGTCATTGCATGTGTGTTCTTTTCATGAACCACAGCTAGATTCATTGCTTGTGTGTTCTTCTAAACAAACCACACATGGATCCACCTAGTGTGATTGCATGTCTGTTATTTTCACAAACCACACATGAATCCACCAGTGTCATTACATGTGTGTTCTTTTCATGAACCACATCTAGAGTCATTGCATGTCTGATCTTTCCACAAACCACACATGGATCCACCTAGTGTGATTGCATGTCTATTCTTTTCACAAACCACACATGGATCCACCAGTGTCTTTGCATGTGTGTTCTTCTCATGAACCACGGCCAGTGTCATTGCATGTTTGTTCTTCTCACAAACCACATAAGGATCCACCAGTGTCATTGCATGTCTATTCTTCTAAACAAATCACATAAGGATCCACCAATACATTGCATGTGTGTTCTTTTCATGAATGACAGCTAGAGTCATTGCATGTGTGTTCTTGTAAACATACACAAATAAGGATCCACCAGTGTCATTGCATGTCTTTTCGTTTCATAAACCACACCGAGTGTCATTGCAATGTATGTTACTCTAACAA